>OU343221.1:246216386-246326386 GCA_910596185.1 Chrysanthemum makinoi
GACGTCTTGTCTTCAATACCGATGTTACCATCAGTAACATATGAATTGAACCGGTTTACGCCTAAGGTTGAATAAATGGAGGGCTATTTGTTTTCACCCTTTTCTCATTCAATTCTTTTTAATTCTTCAACCCCTTCTGTGCTTACCGAGACTTCATAGCTAGAACCTTGTTGGGTTTATTCCGATTACTAGCTCGGTCTCGATCCGCACTCTTCCCATATCTCATTTTTCTCCTTTTATCATCATACCTAAGAACTCTACACTAACTAGTGGATAGTCACTGGGTAGATCCCTCGGTTCGGCGGATCATGGGAACACATACCTAACCTTATCGTCCTTATATCACCATTCATAATGTAAAGTTGGTCGGTCTTTTTGGTATTGTTCATCCGCCATAGGAACCAATTGAAAACCATTTGAAAATCAATCCGGATACTTATGATATTTTATCAAAGCATTTTGTACCTGAATTGTTTTTGATATTTTAGAAGAAGAACTCCCCCTCAACATGTGCATCAAGTATTTGAAATAGTTTTCCACACGGAGGCAAGAGAAAGAATTAACTTCTTTGATTACCATTTTCAAAAATATCAACATCACTTCCCTAATCGAATCAAGTAGATAAAGCATTTTGGGGAAGGATGAGGTTTTCATGATTTTGCTCCCCTCAATATGTGCCTCGAGATTTGAAAAGAGTTTTGCACATACTAGAGGGAACATGCACATTGAGATAAGTGATCACGTTTCAAATCATTGTGGTTTAAGATAGATGCTCCCCTCAACGTGTGCATGGAAAATTTGAAATCGTTTGTCACTTACGGGGAGGCAAACATGCTAATCACTTAAGAACCCATTTATCGACTTATCAGTTTAAATCCTATTTAAATCACAACTTCTCCCCCGATCACAATTATCAAAACATTTGAGATTTGTGATCTCTTATAGATTTAAATTGATTTTGAAAGCTTTTAAGGAGAATTGTGACTTGTTTATGAAAGCGTTTTAAGCGATAAGGATCGATTTTGAGATTTTAAACTCCATTGGTTAAACATGCATGTACATCTTTTGAAAACAATTTAATGCCAAATAACTTTTAATTTAATTGAAATCATTCTCCCCTCAATCAATGACATAGGTTGTTGATTGAGAGATAGAGATTTTGACAAATAAGTCCCGATGATTATCAAAAATAGAGACCGAGTTATTTTTCAAAGCATTTAGTTTTCAACAGATAAATGTTTATAGAATCAGAGCATGGAATTTGAAATCATGATAAAACATTGCTCTGTTCTTTCTTTTAAAACCGGGTTATTGCACGAAAATGACAATAAACCATTATTTCTCTTTCTCCCAAATTTTTTTTTTTTTGATTTTTGATTTTTTGTTTTTAAGAATTGAACAACATCTAAAGTTCCGTGTCATTCTTTGAATGACAACATCAAGACCGTAGATATTATCGAATCGAGAGAAACATGACAAAAAGACAATATTTTTTGAAGATTTTACGAATTTTTTAAATTTTTATGGATTTTGAAGGTTTTATAATTTTGTATTTTGATTTTCGAATAGATATCTACAAGAGATAGATGAAGATAGACCTTTACTCCTCGTCTTCCTCCTAAATACGTTTGAGTGTTTCACGGTTGAAGACTTTTCAAGCCAAGGCGTGGAAGAATAAACTCAAAACGTTCTCTTGGAAGAGCTTTGGTGAAGATGTCCGCTAACCGATATTCGACCTCACAAAATAGAGTTCCACCACACCTTTTTCCACTTGTTCCCTGATGAAATGATGTCCAATGTCGATATGCTTTGCTCTTGAGTGTTGAACGTTGTTGCAAGAGAGAGCACTTTTATTGTCACAAGATGAGAGGATTTTGTTGAATTCAAAGCCATAGTCCGATAATTGAGATCTCATCCATAAGACTTGAGCACAACAAGATGACATGGCTATGTATTCAGCCTCTGTAGAGGAAATAGAAGTACTCATTTGCTTCTTTGAAGACCAGCTTAAAAGCTTATCACCCAAAAAGCGAGCACCTCGGATGTACTTCGACGAGTATCTTGACACCTGCATGATCGGCCTCTGCATAGGCTATTAGTAACATACCGGTGTCCTTCTGGTACCAAAGACCCATATTGATGGTTCCTTGGAGATACCGAAAGACCCGTTTAACCGCTTCAAGGTTCTTTTTAGTAGGCTTTGCACGGTATCTAGCACACATGCAAAGCAAATAACAAGATGTCCGGTCTACTAGGCTGTGAGGTACATCAGGGATCCAATCATACTACGATATTTTGTTTGGTCAATCATGATCCCTCAGTGGTCCTCATCTAGTTTGGTTCGATCAATCATGGGAGTGTCAACAGGTCACTTGAATCAAATCCAAATTTCTTTAAGATCTCAGTTGCATATTTAGATTGATTTATGAAAATGCCTCCGGGACTTTCTGAAATTTGTAATCCCAAGAAAAATGACATTTGTCCCATCATTGACATTTGAAATTTTGAACTCATTTCATTAGAAAACGATCACATTCCATTGGGTCTGTCGAGGCAAAAATAATATCATCAACATAAATTTGAACATGAATTAAATGTTTGCCTGACTTCTGGTGAACAATGTTGGATCAACTGCTCCTTTGCTAAATCCGGTTGATAGAAGAAACTTTGACAGTGTATCATACCATGCCCTTGGAGCTTGCTTTAAACCGTAAAGGGCCTTTTTCAAGCGATAAACATGAGTAGGATGCTCTGAATTCACAAAACCCTCTGGCTGTCTGACATAAACCACTTCTTTCAGATCTCCATTAAGAAATGCGGTTTTCACGTCCATCTGATAAACAACCATGTTCTTACTAGCAGCATTTGCCAAGAAGATTCGATTGCCTCGATTACGAGCAACTGGGGCAAAAGATTCTTCAAAGTCTATACCTTCTTCTTGACGATAACCTTTAGCTACTAACCTAGCCTTATTTTTCAAAACATCACCATGCTCATCAAGTTTCACTTTGAAGATCCACTTAAGAGCAATGATCATAGCACAATCTGGAGCCGGTACTAATTCCCATACATCTAATCGATCAAACTCATGAATTTCATCTTGCATGGCATTGAACCATCTGTCTTCATTCATGGCGGTTTTAACATCTTTTGGTTCGATCTTTGAGAGTACAAAGTTGAAAAAGCACCATAAGGCATCGGTTGCAAGTTGTTTACAGTGGATACGGACGAGAAGGATTTCCAATGATGTTGTCTAATGGATGATCGTGAGTCCATTTTTTGAGGTGTTCATGTGGTAGTTGTTGAGGGACTGAAGTAGCAGAGTCGATGTCTCCCGAAGAAGATGGTTCTGATGAAGATTCAGGAGCAAATATGTTTTCAAATGGAGCATCTTCGGGAGTAGCAAAGGGATTAACTTCATCATTGATGCCCGAAACATTTCCATGATGTACATTTGAAGAATGATGATTTGTTGATGAGATCTGAAGGATCGGCAGTGCGCTTCTTGACTTAAGGATATTGAGACTGAGGGATTGACTTCATTCATAGGAATATGAACAGCCTCTGTTGTAGGAATCGACACCTCATTAGTACTTGGATCATAAAGTTCATCAAACATAGGATCAAACAATTTCTTTAAATCATCTTCAGATGGAGGTACATATGGAGTTTCTTGATAAAAGTTTGGAACAAGGGATGAACCAATGGGACTGTTTTGAAGTGCGGGTCCAGAACTGGATTGTCCAGGAGCCATAGGACCACTGCGATAGAAACTCTCTCTGACTATCTTTATCAACTCATAAGTAGACAATTTGAACCGGAACAAATGATTTCTCGACATTAATGCATTCTTCCTAAAAGTATACATGTAGAGACCGATGCGGAAGATTCACCACAAATGTCTTGGCGAATGAGGTAGTCATTTTCCTTAATGTTCATGTGGTTGATTTATAGCGTGCACAATGAGAGGAACAATAATCCATAAAGATTTGGCAAAGGAATACCAAAGAGCGGATCATTATCCGTGAACAACAATCCGTGAAGATTTGGCACAGGAATACCAAAGAGCGGATCATTATTCAATAGTGCAACTTACAATATCATGATAGTCATTATAAACGCCTTGTGAAATAACTGGAGATAAGGTTTCTTGAGAATTCAAGAAGTACTTCTTTGATGGTGAACCAGTTGAGTCAATAGAAACCGGAGCATGAGCTTTGGATGATCAACATTCATCGGAGGTTGAAAGTACTCATCAAACATATCTTTGAAAAACAATGAATCCCAAACATTGATTCCCCATTATCCTTAGTAAGTGAAGCATTAGGCGTTGGAGGAGAGTCATCAAAAATCAAAACAATGAATCCCAGTTATCCTTAGTATATTCACTCTTTATCAAAAAGAATATATACTCATCATCATCAAAAATTAAGTCGTATAACCATTATTCAAACATCCATCATCATGTAGTATATTCACTCTTCTCCCCTCAAAAATTGCATCCGAAGTTGCCATTTTTGATTTAACAAGTGAATAAGAGTATACACCAATGAACGCAGATCCACTTGATGACTGAATGAGCGTGGAAAAACATGAAGCTTGTTGATGAAGAATGTAGATGAGTATGGCCATTCATGAGAGAATTTCTCTTTAAGCTGAAGATAAAGCGTAAGAAGCGTACACTTTTCTTTTCTTTGAGGAACGGGGCCTGAAGTGTTATCTGCAGATGCCATTATGATGAAGTCACGAGGCACGAATCTGAATTGAACGACGTCATTGTTTAGATCCCGGTTATATGTTTAGAGCGCCCGAATCCAAATACCAAGGGCGACTTATGCGACCGCTTTGGAACAGACGAAGACAGAGAATTGGAAACATTGGATCCCTACGTGCTCATGGGGTCCTTTTGGTTAGTACAAACAATCTTTGAATCACAGAAACCCTAGGTGCAATGTCATTGTCACTAGGAGCTAAACTAGTAGAAGCATCGGACTTAGTCGAGGGACATTTTGTGCTTAATGGGATTATTCTACCAGTTGGCTTCCAAACCTTAATAGGCACTACTCTAGGCATAGTGGATCTAGTTAAGGGGCAAGGTTTGCCATTCGTGAATATTCGACTTGTTGGCTTCCACTGAAATCCTACATTGGTAAAAACCTTCCCTGTAGGTTTCCGGATTGCTTAATCTGTTTCGCTCTCCAAACTTTCTTAACCGGGTTATGAATCTTAGACCTCAGAAATAACACATCACATTTATCATGATTACCAGAAATTAAACATTTTTGCATGTTTTGCAGACAACATAAGGCCTCGAATTAATTTTAGTAAGCTTAGAGCTAATACTAGAACTAACACGATTCTTTTGTTCAAATCAAACTTCTTGTCCCTATGGTGTTCTTTCACTTCCTTATCATGATCACTTTTAGTTTGCGTAATCCTATCCTTCTTTGCATAGCTTCTAGGTTTTGACCCGCTAACTTTAGTGTCAATCTTAACATCTGTAGAAGTAACGATGGGAACATTACATGGCTTCACTACTTTCTGCATTTCTGGTCTAGAAGTCTTTGGGATCCGAAATTCTATGAGGCACATCACGGGTTGTTTGCTTGAATTTTGACATGGAACAAGGCATATCAAGGGTCACATGCTTGGCTTTAGGCATAGAACAAGGCATCACAGCTTTGCCTTTTGCACCTAAGGATAAGGATTTAGGACATGTTGCAATTACACATTCTAGCAGCTCTTGAGATCGTTTGGCATGGAGGCAAGCAAACCTAACTTCACTATCAAGAGGTTTGTTAATGAAATCCTCTTCGACAATCTCACGGAGACATTCTAGACTATCCTTAAGGTAAGCACAGTAGTCATGAAAAGCATGTTCATTATTCCTAAGATGAGGAGGAATATATTTAACTGTCACAGTGTATTTGCAATCTGAGGGTGACTTTGAGACAACATTCTTATTGAAAACAAGTGGCAGTTTCCCATTTCACGACTTCTCGATTCTCAATTTCCTTTTGTAAAGACGTTATTTTTTCGTTGTTTTGGTCACGGGTGACTTTCATTGAATCATATAACTCTTTAAAGTGTCGTTTAACATTTTCATTTTCTTCGAGAAAACTCTTGTTTTCCTTTTGTAATGCATTGACTAAGTTTTAAAGATGAAAAGTTTGAGAAGTCGAGAATCTAAAGGAGGAGGCATTTGGGATCCGATCACTTCCTTCTTTTCACCTTTAATTGTGAGACTTGGGTTTTCAATCTTCGATCGTGTTACAATGAGCTCGAATCTGTTCATCACGTTTGCTAATTTCAAAACTGCATCAAATTCAGGAGCATCCAAGGATGTCTTGATATTTGAGGTTTTAGCATTTTCTTTTAGATGTTGATATTTTAATTGTAAAGCAAGATGCTCAACTTCCAGTTTAGAATAATGTTTCACAAGGTTATCATGATCATCCTGTTCAATTTTCTCATGCAATTTAGAATTAGTTTTTTCAAGCTCAATGACACGATCATGGGAGACTTTCCGAGCAACAGATAATTCATGAAATTGAGAAGCATTAATGGAACAATTTGTAGCAGTGTAAAACACATCTTGAGTAACACATTCAGAAATAAGATTCTCATTCAAGGTATGCAAGTTCTTCCTCTCAATCTCATTATATTTTAATTCTCGCTCATAGTCACTAACCTCAACTATCATTGCATCAAATTCCTTTTCCCTTTCTTTAATATCTGATTTTATCCCCTTTTTAAGACTCTCAAAATGATCTTTTAGTTGTTTAAAGAAAGGCATGACCTCAGTTAGATAGCATTCTTTTGTTTGCTCAAAACCCCTTTCCCTTCAGTTATCCCAGTGGGTGTGATCCTTTTCTTACAAGTTTTCTCAAAATCGACAAATAGTTGAAGAATAACATATTGACTGATTAAGGTCTTGCTCTTAGTGGCAATAGTTCTAGGAACTAAATGCATTGGTGTATTTGGAGGATACACAGTCACTTTAGGGAATTTCCTACAAGGGGGATTCTTTTCAACAAGATTTTCAGCTTTTGCAAGTCCATATCCTTTTTCCAGAACACTTGTTCAGGGGTCAATAGAGTTTGAGGCTTAAACATGTTTAAGGATATCCAATTTTCCTTAGTGTAATCATGGGGTTTTATCGTTATCTTGTTCTTTTTACACTCGGGATCTTCTAGCTTCTTATTCATTTTCTCCCTAGTGACTTCATCCGATTTCTTATCTTCCTCTGTGCACTCAGCGCAACTAGGTTTCTGTCTAGGTTTAAGGATCTCATTACCATCATACAGTACCTTATGAGCTTCTCTAGCCTTTTACAAGCCTCAGGGTTTGGTTCATCAACTAAGGGACACTATGTTTATCACTTAGAACTCTATGCTTAGTGATCATGTGAGCAATCTGAATGGTGTTTCCTTGTACGTACAACTTATTTTCAAGCTTGTTTTTCAAAGTCTTTAGATTAGAAAAATCATTCAAAAGTTTTGATTCCTTAGCACTAAATTCTTGCTTAAGCATTTTAACATTTTCTTGAAGTTCTTGTTTTTGCTTAGCGGTTTTAGAAAGCTTTTCTTGTAAGGAATTTAACTCTTGTTTTAATACTTCTTCTCTAAACCTACTTTTTCTAATAGTTGTGCGTATTTGGACATCCATTTCCTGCTCACGGGTGGTCAACTCAAACTTAGCACGCTGTTCATAAATAGCAACTTGATCCTTATATATGTTAAGCTTAGTGGTAAGGGAATCATCGGCACAAATGCAAGCGTACTCATGCAGTTCATAATCATCATTTTGAGTAGAAGATGCACAACTAGGTACAGCAGAAACTTCCATGCAACTTACCTAAGCATTGACATGCACGTGATGGGTGCATCTCTATCTTGGGTACATCCGAAGCTTCCATGGAGCGTTCCTTTGCATTAACTTGCACAGGTTGTGTCCGGTGCACCTCTCTCTCTTGTGAATTTGAGCATGAAGATTCCATTTTTTCATTATCCGACTCATCATTTTTTGTTGTCACTGACATTCTGCATTCAGCAACACGCGATTCTTCAACAGATACATTACCCAACTTATCACAACAATCTTTCAACCGCACGACACTCATTCACGTCTTCATTCTTTTGAGCAGATTCTTCAATGTACTTTTCCACATTATCCATGAGTTGGATAAATGTCTCAATGAAATTCTGAATTTCCATTCCAGTATGTTTTTTTGAAGGAAATTCTAGTCAAGTGTTGATCGTAATCTGCTGAATATTCCCAACTGATGAATGGCTGAAATTGTTTGTAGATTACTTGAAGAGCTGCACCGGAACCATCCTTTTGAACCTCTTTATTGGTAAGTTGCAGCTTTAAGTGTTCTAAGTTCAACAACAAGCTTCTTGTCAATGTAGGTAAGTCCTGGCGGAAAAGAGCACTACATGTTCGATCCCCAGCTATGGATAACAGTTTTATGAGGTGCGATGAAGTAGGCTGATATGGCTCAATGCCGCATTCCATTTGCGTGGCATTCTCATTGTACTCAGAACATGAAGATCTCACATCCTCATTGTTCAATTCAAACATCTTTAACCGTTCAGGGTAGCATACTTTATCATTGTTTTCCACAGCATCATACAATTTAAGCACTTCGAAATCATTTGGGTCAGTAGAGTAAGACATGATGTGGTAGAATGCACGGATTTTACAAGTCTATGATTTAAACCGAGAAATAGAATCTTTCGCGGGATTTTACTAAAATCAAGACCAAACCGTTAAGCAATGACCAATGGAATGTGTTAAGATGACTGATGGATCGACACAATGATAGACAATTGTGTGTTAGGACTTATGATTGTTTGTGGGATAAGCAGAGATGTTGTTTGGTTGTGATTTGGGTTGGTTGTTGCACGATTTTATGGAGAAATTTAGGTCTAAAAACTTAAAAGCTCAATAACTTCCTTTCGGAGAGGATTTGGGCCTCGAAAAATTCGTTTCACAACATTGTGTGAAACCTCACAATATTCAGTTGTTCCGGTTGTTTTGGGTATTTCGCTGAAAAGATTACGGATCAAAAGTTATGGCCGTTTGAAGTTTTGACGTAAAAGTCAACTTTGGTCAAACCTCTTCTTCGTAAAATCAACCAAGTAAGCTATCGGATAATGCACCAAGTCGCTAACACCTAATTCGCTACACCACCAAGTCGCTAAAGTCCCAAGTCGTTAGACAAATGCAAGTCGCTAAGTAGTCACTCGCTAAGCATTAAGTCGCTAGCAAAATTTTGGCAGCAATTCGCTACTCAAGTCGCTAAAGATACAAGTCGCTAAAGAGCAACTCGCTACAAACCAAGTCGCTACCCGTAGTGGAGAGTCCACTACTTGTACTGTTAATCGCTAGATCTAAGTCTCTAGCTCCAAAACTGTAACTCGCCACGAAATTGCAAAGTAAGTCGCTACGAAGAATGAAGTCCGAATGTCAAGTCGCTAGCAAGAAAACCACAAAAACATCACTTTTCAATCCAAAAACAACCCAACCAAGATGATTCAAGCTTACCAAATGAAAACCTAAACACTTGTGATGATTCTAAACATAAAAGTACTAACAAAATCCAAGCTTTAACACAAGAAATCAACCAAATGATGCACAAACCACTAAACTTTTTCAAACTCAAAAACCACCTAAAAACCACTAGAAATCCAAAGATGTGTAAGATATGATCTAACCATGGCTCTTGATACCAATTGTAAGATATAAGTTTTCACATACACATCAAACCATAACACAAAGTGGCGTATAAATGGAATTCTAGAGAGAGAAAGTTAGAGGTTTAGGGAACTTAGTGAGAGAAAGTGAAAGATATTATTATGAGCTCCAACTCTCTACCTTGGGAGGTAGAGAGTATTTATAGTCTTACATAAAACGCCACACAACGGGCTGTGGATCAGGCATACAGTGGGTAAAGACCCGTCCGTCCTCCACGGTGTTACTAAACTAAATACTACTTAACTAAATATAACTATGACTACGAGCTTTCTAACGATTACATATACTTGAGGTGACCGACTCTTTAATACCGGGAATTTCTAATTCCTAACAACTAGAACCAGCATGATATCCTTCTTATCCCTTTTAATAAACAAAGTCTTGTCAATTACTCCCCTCCTATAACCATGTTGCAATAAGAAAGTAGAGAGTCTTTCATACCAAGCTCTAGGTGCTTGATGAAGACCATAAAGAGCCTTAACAACTTTGCAGAGTTTGTTTAGATGTGTAGGATCTTCAAAACCAGGAGGCTGTTTGACATATACCTCCTCTGTAATAGTGCCATAGAGAAAGGCACTCTTGACATCCATTTGATAAACCTGAAATCCCATATATGATGCAAAAGCAAGGAAGATTCGAATGGCTTCAATCCTTGCTACAGGAGCAAATACTTCATCATAATCTACTCCTTCTTCTTGTCTATATCCTTGTGCAACTAACCTTGCCTTGTTCTTGATGACATTCCCTCTTTCATCTCTCTTGACTCTGAAAACCCATCTTGTACCAATGACTTTCTTTCCATCTGGTAGATCACATAATATCCAAACTTCTTGAAGCTTGAATTGAAGAAGTTCTTCTTGCATAGCTTCAACCCAACTTTCTTTAGTTAATGCTTGAGCTACATTCTTGGGTTCCTCTTGAGAGATAAAACAAGTAAACAAGCATGTTTGATGGTCCTTATGATTCAGCCTGTTCTGTTTATAGACAAAGCTAAGTAAAGCATTATGAGGTTTAGAAAAACTCTTAGCTTTGTGTCTTGTAAGCACTCCAGAGTTAGAAGGTCCAATGATTTGACCAGGAGGATGATTCTTATGAATTCTTAAAATTGGAGTCTTTGGAACTTCAAGATTATCACCATTGTTTGTGAAATCCGCATCTTCATAAGAATCTGAGAAAATACCTTCATCTTCAAATTCATCATCAGTATCTTCTAAGCCAGGCATAGTAGGATCATCCAAATCATCCAAAGTGTTGTTATTAGGTGCAACAGTACTTTGATCTAAAGTACTGTTATCCAAAGTACTGTGATCTAAAGTACTGTGAGAGAACTCTGAAGTCTTGTTCTTTTTCTTTGCTTCCTCATAAGCTCTTCTTTGATCATCATCATAAGATTGGGCTAGTACATCTTGAAGAAGCATCCTATTAAGCTCATCTTGAATAGCTTGTTCTTCAGCAGTTAATGATGATTTGGGTTCAGCAGTACTTTTCTCACTTTCAACAGTTATAGGTTCTTCATTAGAAACAGCATCAGGTCTAATGTTGACTCCATGAACAATGTACTACAAATCTTCTCCGTTGTGTATAGGTTGATTTTCTTCTCTAACAGGTACATAGTTCATAGAAGGAGTCAAAACCTCAAGATCAAACATCCAATCAGGACCTTTACCCTTCTGATTTTCTTGATCTTCTAAAAATTCAACATGAAGACAATATTGAACCTTCTTGGTGACTCTATTGTACACTCTAAATCCCTTGCTGTTGGTGCAATATCCCAATAAATATCCTTCTTCTGACTTGCCATCAAACTTTCCCAGATTATCAATTGTATTAAGAATTGTTAGAGGGCATCCAAAAGGCTTCATAAAATGAATATTAGGTTTGTTTCCCATCAGCAACTCATAAGGTTTCTTCATGAGGTTTGGTGGTGATACTCTGTTAAGCACATAGCAAGCGGTACTTACCCCAGAATTGAATAGGTAATTGTGAATCTGCAAGCATTGTTTTGGCTACTTCAATCAAAGTTCTATTCTTTCTCTCTGCAACACCATTCTACTGTGGTGTTCTTGCAATGTTGAACTCCCTCTTGATCCCTTTGTTGGCACAAAATTCATCCATAAGCTTGTTCTTGAATTCAATCCCATTGTCACATCTAATACCTCTAACTTTGAGTCTCAATTGGTTTTCAATTGCTATTATAAGATCATGAATAGCATCAAAAGTATCATCTTTAAATCCCAAGAAAAATACCCAACTGAATCTACTGCAATCATCTGTCACAACCAAGCAGTACTTTTTCTTGTTTAGACTTGCAACAGAGACAGGTCCAAACAAATCCATATGTAACAGCTCCAAAGGTTCTCTAATTGTTCTATCTTCAATCTTCTTGCATGAAGCCTTGTGTTGTTTACCCTTCTTGCACGCCAAACATGAGTGATCATTCTTTTATGTTTTGGAAGGTAAACCTCTTACTAAATTTCCTTTGACCAGCTTGTTGATGTTTTTGAAATTCACATGGCCTAATCTTCTATGCCACAAATGTGCTTCTTCAAGTGTTGCCTTTGCTACTAAACATGTAGCTCTTTCAGAAGAGTGAAGACTCTTCATATCCAAACTATACACATCATTAGTTCTTGGTACTTTCAGTATCACCAAGTTATCATCAGCAAGCTTGAATTCAGGTGAAACAATGAGACATTCTGTGTCAGTGAATAACACAGGGTGCTTTTTGTCACAGATTTGAGAGACTGACAAAAGGTTAAACTTGAGCTCCTTCACATATCTAACATTCTCAAAATCTATACGCCCTGCTTTGATGGCTCCTTTTCCAGTGATTCCTCCTCCATTAGGATCATTCCCAAATGCAACTCTTCCTCCACAATAAGATCTAAAATCTGACAGAATCTCCTTGTCTCCTGTCATGCTTCCAGAGCAACCACTATCCACAATAAGATGATCTTTAAGCTCCTCTTCTGGGTTGCTCTTCACAAAGATAAAAAAGTTAGTGTCTTTTAGGAACCCAAGCCATTACTGACTTGTGTTCCCCTTGTGGAGTGACATACTCAAATTCCTTGAGTATGTAATCTTCACAGTTTTTGTAGATAGAATCAAGCATTATCTTTTGTTTCAAAACTTGTGGTGGATTTTCAGCAAAACTTTCTTTTTCAACAAAAATCTCTTTTTCTTTTTCAACAAAGTCATCTTTAACAAAAAATCTCTGTTTCACTCTCATTTGCTGAAAGTACTGTTTGTTCCCCATCAGTACTTTCCTTCTTAACCCATTTGGTTTTAACTTCTGGTGTAGAGTCCCTTGATCTAGCTACTTTCTTTGAGTTGTAACGCCTTCTAGATTGATAGTAATTAGATCTCCTAGGGTTCCTATTCCAAAAGGTGTTTGGTGAAAACGGAGCAGTACTTGAGAAAAGTACTGTTCTTGGCTTAACAGTACCTTGGAAAGTGTTTGAAGGTAGTGGGGGTTTTGAAAAAGGTCTTCTCTGGTGAGGGTACCTATAGTCTTGAGAGAAGTTACTATGGTTAACCCTATGTGAATGATTCCAGACTGGTTTATTCTCCCTAGGTCTATGGTTGGTAGATCTGTTCTTTGGGAATGTACTTATGTATTCTGAGTGAAAGCCACAATGCTTAATCAGATGATCAGGACTGTAACAAACAAAACATAATTTTTGACCTGTAATCCCAAAATTGCTTCTTCTATGTGTATGACCAAACCTATCTTGTCTTTTTGGTGAATGATGAAAACTGTTTTGTCCAAAATTATCCCAAAAAGGTTTAGCAGTATTTTAAAAAGGTTTTCTTAAAGGTACTGCTGAAGGTGTAGCAGTACTTTGGGTTGAAAGTACTGTTTGGCTTTTAACATCATCTACCTTAGGTGTCTCAGCTCTTTCTTTTGAGGTTTCAGATCTAGATTGACCAATAAGTTGTTTCCTAAACTCTAGGTTGTCTACTCCAAAACGAGAAACATCTGGTCTAAGGGGTTGAAAACTTCCAGTGGGATGAGGGACTGCATGATAACCATTGTCTTTCTAATATTCAGGAGGTGTTTCACTAATTGATTCCTCATTACTAGATGTGTCTACACAGTTAATGAGTTCATCATCACTAGTTGTTATATCCTCAAAATCACATTCATCCTGATCACTAGGTGGGTTTTCTATGCTATTAAAGTCCATACCAAAACCTAGTCCAGTTCTAATATAAACTCTTCTATGTTTTTCAACATAAGTGACATGAGAAAGACCTGATTGTCCCCAAGCAGCAAATTTTTCTAGCAATTCATCTCTTTCCTTAGTTAGTTTCTCAATTTCAGAAACCTTACATCCTAACTTTCATTCACTCAATTTTAATTGATAATCCAGTTGTTCATACTTTTCTGCCCAAGCCATTTCATTATTTTCATGAGTTATTATTTTGGCTTCCATAGACTCTAAAGTAATTTGATAACCAGCTACCTCATACCTAGCCCTTTGATAATTATCTCTTTCAGTAACATAATCATTTAGCACTTTTTGATAAAAATTATGACACTTAGAGCATACCTCAGAAATAGGGGGTGAATTTGGTGAAGTGGCTACCATAGCAAGCAGAACAGGATCATCTTCACACTCCATGCTCCAGTCAAAGCTTCCTAGACAATCTTTGGATTCCAAAGAAGCATGTCCGGGTTCTTCATCAAAGGTTGTGCTCTAATCAAATTCTTCCAATGATTCCTCCACAGCTACCATACAATAGGTTACTGGTTCATCATCAAACTCAGCACTCCAGTCAACCTCTGATAGATTCTCTTGAGCAACCAAAGCTTTTGTTTCTGTAATAGGAATTTCTTTTAGCTCAAGCTTTGGTTTCTCAGTCATCCTGTTTGCTTGATATTTAGCAAACCTGCATTCCCTTGCAAAGTGTCCAGTCTTTTGACAATTGAAGCATTCAATTTTGGACTTGTCAAAGGTGATTCCCTATTTTGGTTTGAAGTCAATGCCTCTTCCTGTCTTCTTCATGAACTTGTTGATCCTTGCAGTGATCATAGCAACTTGCCACCTGATATCAATTTCTTCAAGAGCATCTTCTTCAATTTGTGACAAATATTCTTCATAAGTAACAGGTAGGGTAGCTTGCTGTGCAAAGAATGAGCATACGACTTCATCTGAGTGGATGGTGTGGCTTGCTGAGCAAAGGTGGGGGTAGAGTAGGCAACAGTACTTTGAGTAGGAGAAGCAGTACTTTTAGTGGAAGTACTGCCTCTCTTTTCAGATGACAAAAAGGAAATACTGTGAGATTTTGAATTATTTTGGCCATTCATCTCATGCTCATACACCTTCAGATGGTTGTAAAGATCATCAAAGTCCATAACATCCAAACCAGGTTGTCCTCTGATCATTGTAGCAATCACATGCCATGTAGATGGCAAACTCCTTAAGAACTTCAAATTGGCATCTTCAACAGATACATCTACCTTGTATAACTCTAGCATGCTGAGGAGATTTTGGAATCTATCATATGCAGTATCAAGACCTTCTCTTTCACCAACAGTGAAAGTTTCAAACTGCTGCTTCAACAGATTTCTGTGCATTTTCTTGGAAGCATCATTACCTCCAAACCTTGTCTTGAGAGCAACCCAGAGTTGCTTTGCATCTTTAGCATCATTGAACTTGAGTAGATGACCATCTGGAATAGCAGACAACAGTATATTGAGAGCCTTTTCTTGATTCCTTATTGTTGCTGCTGGTAAGACAGCTTTAGGTGGTTTAGGTTGTCCAGGAATGTCTACAGGTTCTGGAACTACTTCATTACCATTGACAATTACATTCCATAGTGCAAGGTCTTTAATGGCAATGTACTGCCTCATCTTCATGCTCCATAGATCGTACTCTCCCTGCTTGATGATTGGTATCCTGAGTGAGGTGATGGATGGTGGTGGTGCAGCTTCAGTCGACATCTTTAGGGTTTGTTGTTTAATCGATTATTAAGGTTTCTTCTTAATCAAAGTTTCCACACAAGCTCTGATACCACTTGTTGGATCGATATACTCTAACCAAACTAACTTATATAGCTTGTTAAGGGTTTAATAACCTCGGATAAATCCTAAGTTATTAACAATGAAACACTGAGCAAACTCTATTAAGTATGCGGAATTTACTTAACAAAGCTAAGAAGAATATAACTTTAACTTTCAACGATTTTATTAAAACTTTAGAACCTGCTAGTTATACAGATTCTCTAATAACTCTAAAACTCTAATATCGAACTCTCTAAAACTCTAATAATGCACGTACGTTTAATGCCAATCTAGGGGTCCTTTTATAGGCTTAAGGATAACCCTAGTCGGTTTACAATATGTATCCTTGTACGACAAGTAATCTAAACAAAGAATATTCTAGAATAACAAAGCTTTCCATAAACGAATATAGCAGTTCTTTAACTTTGCAGTACTTTGACTTCGATAGCAGTACTTTGACTTTTTACTTAGCAGTACTTTGACTTCTTCCAGCACTTTGACTTCTTCAGTACTTTGTCAATCTTCAGCACTTTCATATCCCAACAAGGTTTATGTCAAACAGCCTCCTGGTTTTGAAGATCCTGCACATCCCAACATAGTCTACAAAGTTGTTAAGGCTTTTTATGGCCTACATCAAGCACCTAGAGCTTGGTATGAAAGGCTCTCTTTTTTCTTATTGCAACATGGTTACAAGAGAGGAGCAATTGACAAGACTTTCTTTATCAAGAGAGATAAGAAGGACATAATGCTGGTTCAAGTTTATGTAGATGATATCATATTTGGAGCCACAAAACAGTCCATGGTGAAGGAATTTGAGCAGCTGATGCAACATGAATTTCAAATGAGTTCTATGGGTGAATTAACATTCTTTTTAGGGCTTCAAGTTAAACAGTAAAAGGAGGAAATTTTCATAAGTCAAGATAAGTATGTTGCTGACATTCTTAAGAAGTTCAATTTTGATGCTATGAAGCCAGTCACTACACCTATCAAGTCTATCAACTCATTGGGCAAGGATGAAGATGGTCAACCTGTTGAAGTCAAGTTGTACAGGTCTATGATTGGCTGTCTTATGTACTTAACTACATCTAGGCCTGATATCATGTTTGCTGTCTGTTTATGTGCAAGATATCAAGTCTCACCTAAGGTCTCTCATATGAATGCAGTGAAGAGAATTTTTAGTTATTTGAAACAACAACCTAAGTTAGGGTTATGGTATCCAAAGGATTCACCGTTTCACTTGGAAGCTTTTGCAGATAGTGATTATGCAGGTGACAACTATGATAGAAGATCAACCACTGGAGGATGCCAATATCTTGGAAGAAGATTAGTCTCATGGCAATGTAAGAAGAAAACTATTGCAGCAACATCATCTACTGAAGTAGAATATGTGGCTACTGCAAGCTGTTGTGGACAAGTCTTGTGGATGCAGAATCAACTCTTGGATTATGGGTTCAACTTCAAGAACACTCCTATCAATATTGATAATGAGAGTACAATTTTCATTGTGAAGAATCCTGTTTATCACTCCAAGACCAAGCACATTCAGATTAGGCATCACTTCATCAGAGATTGTTATGAGCACAGGCTCATTAATGTTGTCAAGGTTCACACAGATGATAATGTAGCTGATTTACTCACCAAAGGATTTGATGTTTCACAATTAAATCACTTGGTGGTGAGCATTGGCATGATTAATTATTAAGCTACATTTAAGGGGAGGACTGATTAGTTAGTTAGACAGTCCTATGCTTTGCTTAAGGGGAGGCAATACCATGCCTATTTGGATTTTTTGACATTATAGAGAAGAGGATGGAAAAGTACAGTTGTTTAGTCATATGAAAGTACTGCATTGAAAGTACTGCTCTGGAAAGTACTGCACACGTGGAAAGCACTGCTTGTCTTATCAACGTATTGTTCCAACCGTCAAAAAGAGGGGTAAAAATCAAATAACGGTAACTTTGTTATTATGGGCTGTGATTTTTCAAATCCTACCTATAAATAACTACTCTCGGAATTTCCCTCTCATCTTTATTCATATCAAACTTTTCCATATTTCTCTCTCTCTCCCAATTACTTATTCATCGAATCAATCTCTTATACAACCATCAATGGCGAACCGAAACACCGTTTCTAAACACAACATGGTGGCAAATTTGGATAAAACTGAAGCAAATGTCGCATTCCATGACATCATTGATTTTCTCACGAGGTCTCCAATTAGTTATGCACTTTTGGTTGAACCAGATGTCATTGAGCCCTGGATTCAACAGCTTTGGGAGACTGCTAGGACTCATATGGAGAATGATGAGTCATATATACAGGCTAAAGTTGCTGGAAGGATTGTGAAAGTTAGTGAAGCCTCCATTCGAGAAGATTTGATTTTTGATGATGAAGAAGGAGCTATTCGATTTGATAAACAACTTCTTTGGGATATGTTGCGTGACATTGGCTATGAAGGGTCTTTAACAGAAACGACATTCAAGAAGCCCTTGTTTAGTCTACATTGGAAGTACTTGGTATATGTATTACTTCATTGTATCAGTTCTAAGAGTACTTTTTGGGAGCAATTTGGATCTAATATAGCATCTGATTTAGTGGGATTGGCTACAAATCGTTTTTTCAATTTTTCAAGGCTCATTTTAGATGGGATGTTATCTAAAATTTCTCATGGATCACGCTGGCTAATGTATCCACGATTTATTCAAGTCTTCTTGAATAAAGAACTTCATGATGTACCAAAGCCGACAAGCTTATTACCTGTTGTGGTATAGCCTGCAAAGATCTTCACCTTCATGGCTAGGAAGAGTGATTTGTTTTCTGGAAGGAACACTCCATTGACTACTTCAATGATGGAGATTGTTCAAGAAATTAGAGATGAGGCTGCATCTAGTGATGAAAGAGAAGGTACTGCTTCAACTCAAGGTACTGCTTCTCAAGGTACTGCATCTCAAGGAACTGCTTCTCAAGGTACTGATGTAAACGAAGGTACTGCAGTTTCACCTACCTCATCTCACCATGATACTCCACCTATTGAGTCAGAATCAGATATCCCTATTCCCTCATCATTCTCTGAAAGAGATGCAGCTGATATACCCCCTAAAGGTTTAGTGCTGGATAATTATGTTCTGACAAGAGAACTAGTCAGATTAAAGAAAACAACTGAGGCTCAAGCTGCACAGATAGCCAAGTTGAAGACCAAGTTTAGAAAACTTACGAGGTCTGACTGGCCTTAATAAAACATCACAGATTATGGGTCAAGGCTGAAAAGAAGAAAAGAAAGCATTTTGAGAAGGCTTCTACAGGCAAAAAGGTTCACCAGCAATCTTATGTCCAATTGGGGAGGAATATAGAGCAGGAGAATTTGAAAGAAGATGCTGAATTTTATGAAGAAAAAGAAGATGAACCTCAAAGTACTGAAGCACAGGTTAATATTCAAAATACTGAGCCTGATGGAACTGAAGTTCAAAGAACTGGTGTAGAAAGTACTGATGATCAAGGTGCTGGTGTTCAAAGAACTGTTGGTCAAGGTGTTGTTGCTCTTCAAGGAACTAATAGACAAGAGCTGATTACACCAAGGACGCTTAATTTTAATGAAGAAGCTGGTCCTTCCACTATTCTACAAGAAGAGGAAGCTGATACACCAAAAGTAGTGCACACTGCAAGTGATGATGATACTGTAGCTGAAATATTGCACAACTTATCAAGACCAAGAGGTGTTAGCATTCCAGGAGTTACTGAAGAACAACCACAAGCTTATCAATCGGTTTTAGATCCAAAAGATAAAGGCAAAGGCAAACTGGTGGAAACAAAGAAGAAGAAAAAGCTTACTTTGGCAGAAATAAGAGCAATTGAGGAAGCCAAGAATGAAGAAGCTGCTAGAAAGCTACAAGCTAAGTTGAATGCTGAAGTTGATCAATCAGTGAAGGAATATGAAGTTGTTATACCTAGAAGACCATTGAATAAGGCTAAAGAAAGAAATGCTATGATGGCATATCTAAAGGGTCAAGGGTATATTGGATTACAGAAGCTAAATTTCATTGAGATGAAAGACTTGTATGAAAATGTTAGACAAGCTTATCAGAAGCAAAAGTATTATTTCTTTTAAGGATGATAATCAGAAGGAGGATACTGGCAAAAGAAGCTTAAAAAGAAAAAGGACAACTGAAACTGAACAGAAATCAAAGAAGATTGAGCTAAGATCAGATACAGTTGATGAACTAAGGAATTACATTAGAGTTGTTGATTTTGAGAATTCTAAATCCAAAGATGATGCAGTAAAGAAGACAAAGATAATCACTTTTGAAGTTATAGAGTCAAAAGATGGAAATTATTTGATGTTCCATAGGGAGGATGAAAGCTTCAGAGTATTCAATTTACTATGGGATATACTGCATATTAATGATAGCAGATCTGTTTCAACCATACCAACTAGTGCAAGAATACTTTGAACATATTCTATCAAGGGGAGTTGGCTTAGTATTATTAGGAGATCTGACAACTATCTTCGAAACTAAGGAAACAAGCAATGATGAACTCTGGCAAAATCAAGAGAACTGGGAGATTACAAGCTGGAGATTTTTTGAAGAATCAGGAGTACATGCTTTGGAACTGGAAGATGGAACTATGATTCATATGCTAGCTGAAAGAAGATATCCATTAACAGCAGATCTTATGAGAAGAATGCTAGATCATGGTATGGAGGTCGAGAATGAGACTGAAACACCTCTTGTGTTAATTGAGTTGTTTATCAGATGGACAACAATAGTTGATGATGAAGCATAAGTACTGGTATGATGTTTACTTATATATAAATTTTTGAAAAGTAAGTACTTTATTCAAAGTACTACTAGAAAAACAGTACTTTAATCAAAGTACTGCTTGCAGCACAAACCAGTAAATGTTTTTGAAAGAAAAACTTTTGTTAAGTAAAGAATATTTTTGAAACAAGAGTTAAAAGCAACAATGGTTTTGAGATTGTCATAACAATAGGTTATCAGTTCACCATGTTTACAAAAGAACTGGCTAATCCATGAGCAAACGGCTCTGGTAAAGATATCTCAAATCCGTTATATAGTTGACAACTTGCTAATAAGTTGTATGGTAATCAACTCACCATATCAGCAATGTAAAGAGTTGGCTAGCCCACAAGAAAAGTGGATTGTGGTAAAGGCTGTGGAAAAACCATTGGTATGGTAATTAGTTCACCATGTTGATAGCTGATGATTTGCTAAAAATCATATGGTTATCAATGTACCATGGTCTTACACACCTTAACATTTGGCTACTCCAGAGTTAATGGCTTTGGTAAAGAGACATCAAAATCCATTAAAATTTCAATGATTCACCTCTCACAGGAGTTTACACACCTGGAAGTGATGAGAATAGACTGAAACTTAATGAATTAATGTACAAAATTGTCATATGTTGCTGAGTAGCTAAAAAGATGGAGCTTGCTAATTGTTGCTGAACAGAATTACTGATAAAGACTACTTTGATGATGATAATATAAGTACAGGATCAACAAAGAAAAAATTTAAAGTTAAAGTCACAATCTCTCTTTGAAGACAAATATGTTAAAGTTGAATATACAAAGGAACTTGAAATCAAGCAAGTAGAATTCAAGTTAGGGGAGGATTGTTGGGATATAGAAAGTCAAAGTGCTGAAGAATTAAAGTACTGAAGAGTCAAAGTACTGAAGTTAAAGTACTGCTAAAGAATGAAGTCAAAGTACTGCTTGATTCATCAAAGTACTGCATGCTTAAAGGACTGATATGCAAAATCGTTAAGGATTATCTTGTAATTCTAGAATGTTCTAAGCTTAGTATAGTATTACTTGTCGTACAAGGTTTGTAATTGTAAACCGACTAGGGTTATCCTTAAGCCTATAAAAGGACCCCTAGATTGGCATTAGATGTACGTGCATTATTAGAGTTTTTAGAGTATTCGATATTAGTGTTTTAGAGTTGTTAAAGAATCTGTATAACAAGCAGTTTCTAAGTATTAATAAAATTATTGAAGTTAAAGTTAATTCTTCTTAGCTTTGTTAAATAAATTCCGCATACTTAATAGAGTTAGTTCAGTGTTTCATTGTTAATAACTTAGGATTTATCTGAGGTTATTAAACCCTTACAAGCTATATAAGTTAGTTTGGTTAGAGTACATCGATCCAACACTTCTCCAGTGGTACCCTTTGCTGATAGGTTAGGATGAACTGACCAAATGTTGTCCTAGCGACTTTCACCCCACCTGAAGTAATTGGAAGTAATTAGACGTAAACACTATTAATTAGGATGAGTAACTAGGTTAGCACCACTCTTCTCTATTGATCACAACCTTTCCCTTTATCTGATTTAGTAGTTAATTAGTTAATTCCTTATCGAAATCATATTAAAATCTGTGACACCTAGACTTAGTATAAATCTACACACATAGCTCTTGGGACGACCTCGGTTTTACAGAATACTACACTACACACGACCGGGTACACTGCCCGTTAGTGCATTAGGGTAGACCATAGGTATAACGAGACTTCTAAATATTAAAACCTGGTCAATAAAACCTGCATCAAGTTTTTGGCGCCGCTGTCGGGGAGTTATTTTAGGATTTTTTATTAAGTCTATTTTTAATTTTCTTTCTTCTCTTAATGTCAGGATTCAAGACTAGAAGCTCAAGGCCATTTTTGGCGACCCCGTTCGATGATCCGGAAAAACAATTTTGGACGAAAAAAGTTTACTCTCCGGTTCCTATTCATAACATTTTTTTGTTTTACGAATCTGACCAATCTGATGCAGAACCGGAACTCATTGATGAAAACAATATTGAAGAGATAACCATGGAGTAGTGTTTGGAACGACCAAATGTGAACTGTAAACGAGCCTTCACGCAAGACTATAGTGTGGAAAAATTCTCTATTCGGGACCAATTTATTAGAGAGTTACACAAGCTTAAGTTTTCAGGAGATGAAAGTGAGGATGTTCATAATCATGTGGAAGAAGTTCTCTACCTATCATCTCTTTTCAGCCTCCGGAGTATCCCTAGCTATTCGGTTACAGCAAGAATTTTTCCTATGACTCTTACAGGAATTGCAAAAAGATGGTACAATAAACTCCCTAACGAATGCAAAGAAGCATGGGGTAAATTAAGAAAAGAATTAGTTCAACAATTTTTCCCTCCTTCAAAAATGGCTAAACTTCTCAGTAAGATCCATCAATTCGTTCAAGAAGGTGAAGAGACTCTTTACCAAGCATAGGAAAGATTCAATGAGCTACTTTATCGATGTCGTACTCATGACTTGAACAAACATCAAATCGTCTATGTCTTCTACAGGGGAATTAATGCACTGACACATGAATTTCTCGATTCTCCTAGACCTATTCCTAGCATGACCCCTAACCAAGCTTTGGAGTGTATTCAACGGATTTCAGAACATTGCTATAAATGGAATATGGAGACAGGGTATAGACCAAGGGATAATTTTGATCATAAGGTAGTGAAAACATTGACGAAGCCAGAATATAATTATGGTGAAATTATTGAAAAGCGAAGGTTGGAAAGGGCAAATGAAAGTGAAGCCTATAGGGTAGAGAAGGTCAAGAGAGTATTTGGGACCAAGACCGAAAACATCTTAGAAAAAAGGATCCTTGACCATATTAAGGAATCTAAGGAACGCGATGAGAGAATCAAAAAAATGATGAAAACATTCGTGGAAAACACAGTTTCTTCTCTTAAGACTCATGAAGACCGCATAAAGGGTTAGGAGAAGAGTATGAATTCATGTTCAAAATACATAGCTGATTACCTTGCTGCACGTGAAGAAGAAGTTGTCAACACAGTTGAAACAATCTTTGAGGAGCCCACTACCTTTTCGGAGAAGGTTAAACGAAGAATCAGCAAGGAGAAACTCTTGCTTCTGGACATTGGAGCCCTCCCGGTAAACGTTCCTCTTGTTAATTGCATTAAGACTGATCCTAACAATATTTTTCAGGAGTTAAGCAACGATTCCGATGAAACAGTTCAACTTAATGGGAGATGTTCAGCAGTTTTAAGAAATGAACTGTTGCAAAAGGAAAAAGATATCGGTTTTTTCACTCTCCCTTGCTTGATCGGGAGTCTCAATATGTGTAACGCCCTAGTATGCTCACTTTGAAGAAGTTACGGCGTAACTCCTCTCTCACATTACACCGTAACTAAAGCGTGACTCAGAAAATCAACTTAACAAAAAATTATGACGTAACTCTATCCAAGATTACGACGTAACCGTATTAGGTCAAATGAGGTTCCGCACCGCTACTAATTACGCCGTAACTTACGCAAAAACTACGGCGTAACCAAGATTTATTGAAGATATGGCGTAACTCGTTCCAGAGGTTACGCCGTAACCAGCATTATTAGTGCAAAATATGAAGAATTGTATGTTACAGCGTAACTCTTTTATTAGTTCCGCCGTAACCAGATCTGGCCTATAAATACCCCATGATTTCCAGCATTTCAAATCATCCCATTTCACATACAACAATCAGAGAACGTGAGAAGAAGTCGAAGGCAGATCTAGAGGAGCATACGGAGCTATCTCCAAGGGAGAAATCACTCCCCTACGATAAGCATTAGCTTTTTATCTTTTCTTTACTTTCAATTCATGTATTTCGTAACATTAAACATTGAATTGATTGTTATAATTAATATGAGCGGCTAAGCACCTCTTGGTGCTGGCCTAGTTATGATTCCTTAATTGTTTTGTTTGCGTTTATATTGCTTCCGTATAATTATTTCTAAGTGTATACATGCATAGTTTATTGGTAGCTACCCTTGTTTCGGTAGTTTTGAATGGCGGTAGAGGCTAGTTGCTTAGGAGATATGACAAACTGACCGTAAGTGAGTAGACTGAGACGGGAAGGGTAAGTTATGACCAACTGACGACCCTTTTTACTTGTGCGATTTGACCAACTGATCACCTACCGTTTGGATGAACTTAAGAAGTAAGGGGTAAGTGTTTAAGATGCTAGCGCCCGGGCACTCACTATTATAAATCTAGCATGTAGCGGTACTTAATGACTTGGCTTAGGAGACCAGGAAAAACTGGACTTATGAGGGGACACCTGACTTCTCAAGTGGTACCCTTTGCTGATAGGTTAGGACGAACTGACCAAATGTTGTCCTAGCGACTTTGACCCCACCTGAAGTAATTGGAAGTAATTAGACGTAAACACTACTAATTAGGATGAGTAACTAGGTTAGCACCACTCTCCTCTATTGATCACAACCTTTGTCTTAATCTGCTCTAGTAGTTAATTAGTTAATTCCTTATCGAAATCATATTAAAATCTGTGACACCTAGACTTAGTATAAATCGAAACAGATAGCTCTTGGGACGACCTCGGTTTTACCGAATACTACACTACACACGACCGGGTACACTGCTCGTTAGGGCATTAGGGTAGACCATATGTATAATGAGACTTATAAATATTAAAACCTGGTCTGTAAAACCTGCATCAGCCGGTCAGAGCTACGAAGATTGGAGTGAATCTTATGAAACTCCTAAAAGAACGATAAATGCCGTATCAATACCTCATAGGCCTTCCAACATCACCGAAGAGCAAGTTTGTGCTCTTGAAAAAAGGATCAACTATCCAGTTGAGAGGAAAAAGAAAGCACCTGGACTAATCCATTGAGCAACGGTTAATTTCACTGACTCAGCCAGTAGCCCAACACCCCTCTCTGAATCATCTAGCCATGAGCAAAACCCCAATTCCCTAAGAAGCTTATCTTCTACCTCTCCAATCCCACTCTCACCAAGCTTCAAAACACAAATGAGAGAATACATGAAAGCTCATTCAGAAAGATTAGCTGAATTTGAGGAAGAGGTTTATAGGCAGAGGGAAGAAATACAGGCAAAAATGGCGGAGATGATGAACTTAGTGAAGGAGTACACTAAGAGAAGGTTCTCGAGAAGGTGATAGTGAGAAGTGATGACCGCGCTGCCCCCACTTTATTTGTTAACGCCATTTCCATTGTTCTTGATAAGGATGGGGTAGTTGAGGAAAAGGACATTGAGACTAGCTTGAAAAGCTCGAACAGTAAGGATGAAGATAAGGCTCAGAATTTTAATAAACCCAAAACCGTAGGGCAGTAACTTAAGCATGAGATCAATAAAAAGACAATTGTTAACCAAGTGAACAACTTTAGGTATAATGACGCTCTTAGGAAAACATTCTTAGGTGAAATAAAAGAGGAAGAATATGACACCATGCCTATGGGGACCTTTGTACGAAGCAATTCTTAAGAAACCATTAACTAGGAAGCAAGAGATTTGTGGGAACTTCATAATACCATGTAACATTGGTGACTTAGAGAATATAAAAGCCTTAGTCGATCAGGGATCCGATGTAAGCATAATGCCGCTATCAGTCTATAATAAGTTGAATAAGGAGAAACCAACCAAGACCAATCTTAGACTTTCGTTAGCAAACCATTCATATGTGTATCCTTTAGGAATAGCGGAGGATGTGTTAATTGAGGTTGCAAGTGGTATCTATCCGATGGATTTTGCAATTGTAGACATTGAGGAAGATGAACACATGCCATTAATTCTTGGAACACCTTTCCTGGCCACCGCCAAGGCAACAATCAAATGCGGTGAGGGTGTTATGATACTTAAAAGTGGAAAAAGAAAAGTTAGGATACCTATTGCTTCGAGATATCCTTTGAAGATTAAGGAGAAGAGAAAAAATAAAAATTCACGAGTCTCCAATAGTGGTTAAGAGGAAAATCGTTGAATGGGAAGAAAAGATTAGGGAGTGCATGAGTGAGGAGATAGATTTGAAGAAATGGAAATGTGATAAAAACATAGGGTACAACTACACCACGGAAACACTCCACCAAAAGAATCCGAAAGAATTCTTGGAAGGAGACAAGGTTCTCTTGTATAATTCAAGATTAAGAGCAATCAAAGGAAGGAATAGGCCAAAATGGTGTGGCCTTATATGGTGAAAGAAAAAAACATAAGATGTGGAACCATTATGCTATTGGACGACGATAGGAGGGAGTTCACGGTAAATATACAACGTGTACAACCCTATGATAAAAAATTAGTGAATGAAAATGATAACGGTAAGGAAGTCATGTAGGAGCAGGACTTCGAGTCTAGCTACAAGACTCATAAATAAAGAAAAGCGCTTCGTGGGAGGCAACCCATGCTTAATTGTTTTCTTGTTTTGTTTTTTAATTTTTGAGTTTTATATCTCTTTCATTGTTGTTTATTCTCATGTTAGACTTTGTGAAAATGCTTTATTTTGTCTTTAACCTCGTCTTAATTACATATAAATATATTTTACAAAAAGATAAGTGTAGGTAAGATCACATAAGTTTTTAAGAACATGAACATGATAATTACAACTATTGAAATTGATATATATGTGTGTTTGTTAGAATCAAATACTTGTATCAAGTCATAATGGATGTTTTGCAGGAATTTTTCCAGGTTTTAATGATGTAATTTTTCCAGAAAAATGCAGCAGACCACTTTTTGTCAAGACAACCTGACGGTATCAGGATTAAAGCCTGACGACGTCAGGCAATGTAAAAACAGAATGCTCAGTTTTCGTTTTCAGTGCAACTTGTAAATTTTTGGAAATTCCCAGGTCTTAATTTTCCAGAAAAGCTGCAAACATTCATTCCACAAGCATTATATCTTACTTGCTTTCTAGTGTAGTTGTGTGTCATATATAGTTTACCGCCGATTTTACGCGAAGGTTTCGTTTGGTTTCTTATAAGTGTGCAGGTTATATTGGACAAGAAGAAGAAACACACATTGGATGAAGATTATTTCTTATGAATTCTTCTTGGAAGATAATTTAACCGCAACTTCACACATATCCTACCGAGCTAATCAGGAGAGTATTAGTTTCTTTTCCTTACTTACCTTCCTTTATCATAACTTTGATGCTTTCGGGGAACATTGGGGACAATGTTCAACTTAAGTGTAGGGAGGGAGAATAAAACGGGAGCTTTGAAACTACTCACTCACTTGATCATTTGTCTTGTCCTTAGTAATTTGTGTAATAAACTATGAGAAATATTGGTTAGATAAATTTTAGCATCAAATTTTAAAAATTTTATGACATTTACAAGCTAAACTTTAGTCTTAATAAAGCGTCTCATGGATAGGAATTATATGACTAGTACAAAAACCGTTTACCACTCAAATTCCACCCCAAAAATGTGAGGTTCGCCCCTAGATCTTTAGGAATAAAAGCATTCATCTTTAATGCTTAGTGAGTGTACTGGTAGTATAATAGATTCTAGAACTTGTTTTGTGATGCATTCCGAGATCGCTAGTGAGACTACACTTGTGTAGTTAGGAGTAACTAAATGATAAGAGGCATTAGGATAACCCTTGTTTGAAACCTGTATTATAATTACATCTTCCCCATAGGTTGAGTAATTACCCCACACCCTTGCAATGTACTCACCTTTAGTCCACGATACCCCTAGTTAACCCCTCAGAGCCTATCCTTTTCGCGGTTCTCGTAATGTTTCAATTTTCTAGAATATTAATGAAGAGCATTGTTTACAATCCACCCCCAAATGTACACCCAAATCGCCTTAGCCTACCTTGTATGCACTCATCTTTAGTACATTATTGTTATCATTGTTAAAGCCTTAGTTCAATTATCTAGTTACTTGCATGGTTGCTAAGTCGAGTCATATCTTTTGTACACAGTTTTGGGACTCATGGGACTCATGGGTAAAAGTAATATTTTATGGAGTAACGGGAAAGAACGATAAATTCAAATTCCCTTTATCTACGTAATTAAATACTCCAAGTGATTTGATCTTTTCAAATCGGGTCAATTAGTGTTAGAGAGATAAAAACTCAAGTGTAGGGATGCTCCTATAAATCCCTTATATTTTGATGTTTTCGTAGAGGATAGTAGAGTAAAAAGGTATTAAAAAAATAGAAAAACAGGAGGAAAAAGAGATGTAAAAAAATGAAAAAAATGAAAAATAAATTAGAAAAACAGACGGGCTACCATCCTACATCTATCTTTATGTTTATGTTTTTAAGTTTATGTTTGTTTTGTTTCAAGTTATCTAGTGTTAGTGAGTCGAGTCTTAGCTTAGCAACGCCACACTTTACATGCTTGTAACATATGATTTTTGACTTGCCACCACTAAATATCCCCTATCCAACAAAACCCTTTATTTTCCTACCCTAAGCCTAACGTTACAACCCTTGTAAAGACCTCTTAGATAGTTATTCATAGGTGCTTACGCCAAAGCGGTGGAGGTTTGATCTATTCTCAAGCTTATGGTAATCTATGTACTATGCTAGGTCATTAGGGTTTATCTTCCATTTCCATTCATATTATATTTCATATAAACCCATAAGATGAGAGAATCCAAACACCACTTGTGAGGTGCTAGTATATAATTTTCATGCTTGATATGACTATTGTGGCGCTTTTACTTGTTGTAAACTATTTTAAACCAATGCTTCATGCCGCTTAACTTATAAATTGATTGGCCAAAAGCACATTTGCTTGAGGACAAGCAAATACCAAGGATAGGGATATTTTATAAGGATTTCAAACGTACACTTTTAGGGGGTCATTTAAGCATAATTCGACACATTTTATATCCGTTACTGCTAAAAATTGTTTCTTTTTTACTTTTTAGGTCTTTTGGAAGCAAAATGCTGGAATGAAGCATATTTGGACGAAAAGGAGCAAAAACATGAAGAAAATAGGAAAGTCAAGATCAGAGACACTAAAGGCTGCTAAGCAGAACCTGACGGCGTCCCATCCAAAGGGCGACGCCGTCCCTCTATGAAGACTTGATGAAAAAGTGCACGCGACGGCTCAGTGGAATTTCTGGCCCTAAAGCCTGACGGCGTCACGCCTAATATATGGAGGGCGTCACTCACACTTTTCACTCCAGACGACCCAGATCCAAGACTCAGACGATGTCGCAACTAAAGACCAACGGCGTCACATCTCTCAAGTAACGCCGTCCCATCGATGACTTGGCCAAAACGAAACCCTAATGACGGCCACCTGACGGCATTGCTAGCAAAAGGCGACGCCGTCGCGATTGTAAATATATATATAGAATTCGATTTTTCTGTATTAGAATAGGTAGAATTTTGGAGAGCAAACCCTAACTCAGTTGTAGTCCGACTTGGACAATATTCTAGGGTCCCATACCCTATTTTAAACATCAAGATAAATTTTTTATTCCCATTTATCATTATGTCTACCCCATGTTCAATTTATTGTGTGTATGCTTGCTTGTCTAACATGTCTAGCTAAATTACTTATGTGTTTGCTTAGATCCATGAAACCTAGTTATTGATTTTTGTTAGGTTGTCACTTGTCTTTATTGATATAGGCTTAGGAGTGCAACTAGGGTTTCGTTGTATTTATTGCATGAGTATGCTTGACGATGATAGGGTGCTCGGAGGAAATAGTCTTGTACTTGCCGATCCCGTGAATCCTATAAGAGAGATAACCTCATAGAACTAGGGAATACGCACCCCCTACGACTAATAGGAATACAACGCGTTAAGATAAAGGACGTGATAATTCAACCGACCAATAAAATATAACTAGGGAGTAATACTATATAAGTGAACACATCTTTAATCACCATACGAGCACACCTCAATTAATCATAAAACTATCCGTAGTAATTAGATAATTAGTAGAAGTAGAAAAATGGGTAGAAGTACCCCCAATCATTTGCCCCGAGATTTTACTCTTGCTTTCTAAAAAGCAAAAAAAAGATAAAAAATAATCATCCTCAACCCCACCTTCTCGTTATAAATTTCTTTCTAGCATTCCTATTCCCCTCGAGAACGATATCAATCCCCGAGGCTTACCCCATACTACACTACAACGATTAGGTTCACTGCCTAAAGGGTTGAAAAGCTTGCTTGTAGAAAAGGAGATTTTCTCGACCCCGAACCCACGCATCATACATCTTATAGAATCTTTTCTATAATTATCTAACCGACTACACAAAATCTAATAAGCAGTACCAACTATTTTTACTGGTAGTTTGTACTGCTAGTATATTTTCTCACAGTCCACAGTTAAGGCTAACAGTACTAACACTTAACCTTGGCAGTACATACTGTCTTTGCTAAATTCCCAACAATCCTCCCCTAAACTTGTGATCTCATTTGAAAATCAGAAAGTTTCTTGAATATGTCTTGTTCTTCATACTGTTGGGGAATTTTGCGAACACCTACTTGTTTGGTTTGCTTGGTCTCTGAGCTTGAATGAAGATCTTGTTCACTAAGTTTCTTGCCATTTCATTGTCTTCTTCAGTCTTCAATCTTGAAGATAACATTGCAATAATTGTCTTCAATCTAAGCGGATACTCTTTCTCCACCAGGATAAACCAATCATGTATGCTTGTATAGACATGATGTACACCAGATGACCCATATAAAATCCAAGTTGTTTCTGGAACTACAGAATCTTGACTCCAAAGTCTGTCAAAAGGATCAGGCTCAAACAATCTTTTCAGCTCTACCCAAAGCTCCTACTCCTTTTCAGCAGGATCTTCTTTATGATTTAGCTTTTGTTGTACCAGTTCCCATAGTCTCTCCAGATCATCTCTATCAAACGATTTGCACATATCTCCAAGTGTCTTGTACATCTCCACTATGTCACCAACATTGATGATCTTCCAAGCTTTTCCAAATCTGTCACTATAGATCTCCCAGTCAATTATTGGATGCTCGGTCTGTAAAGCTTCTACATGCATGAATTCCCTCATCAGGTTGTATGATCATTAATTCTTTCAATGCTTTATCCTCCAAATCTTTCTCTGCTGCAGATAAACTTCCTTCTATCTTATGCTTTTCAGATGTTTCAGACTCTAGTTGTAAACCCGCCTTCTTTGTTCTAACAGTTGGTTCTTCTGTTCCAACTAGTCCGAAGTCTTGAATTCTTCTATAAGCTTTGACATACATTTCTTGTATTTCATCAAAATTCTTCCCCTTTAGTTGAAAATCTTTCTTGTAATCTTGATGTTTCAGATAGATCTTCATGTTCCTCATCAATTGTCCTTTTGTTGGGGGTTTGACTCTTTTCTTTGTTCTCTGCTTTTCTCTCATCTGATTAAGTAAGTGTTGGATAGCATCTTCCTTTTCTTCCTCTGGAACTGCTGCAGCTTCTTCTTCTTGTAATATTTGAGCAAGTAATCTATCTGACTCTTTAACAGATAGTTCAGCAGTCTTCTTTAACTTTTGCTCTTCTAGAAATCGTACCACCTCCTGTTCTTGCACCTTTTTTGCTTGTTCTTCATCAAAAATCATCTGTACAGTAATCATTTTCTTCTTCTGAACATGTTCATCTTCAAGCAGAATGCCCTTGCCTTTATCAACCCTAGCAGTACCTTTTTCTGAACTAGTAGTGTCCAATGCTTTCTTTTCACTAGTAGTAGTATCAATGAAATCCTCTTGATCTTCTATCACCTTTGTTGGAGCTTAAAGATCAACTTCTTCAGTTTCAATTGGTTCTGTTTCTTGTGCATAATCACCCATATCTTGATCTTGATCCCCACCACTCTCAAAGCTTAAAGTCCTCCCCTATGTTTTGGCATCTGTTCTCCTCCACTGTTTGTAAAATTCTCCAATCTTCTCTGAGCTTTGTCTTCAACATATTTTATGGGTACATCCTTCCCATCAGCACCCTTAGTAGGTAGAGAATCACCCTTCAGGATGATTTCCCACATGTAGTAGTCCAACATCTTGAGATACTGTTGCATTCTTAACCTCCAAAGCTCATACTCTCCAGTCTTCAGCATTGGTACCTTTGTTGCAGTCACTGTGTAGAATCAGCTTCCATAACTTCAGTAGTTGATTGAACACAAATTCTCTTTTATCACGGCTTCTAGATCACAAGCTCTGATACCACTTGTTGATCCCAGTTGAGCATTTGATCAAATTGATTGAGCTAGATAAATCTAACACAAGCAAAGTATAGAAAGTTGTCATGTAATAAAGCTTAAACACTATGCGGAATTTAATGTTTAATGACAAAGAGAATACTTAACACAATTTGTTTCTCACAAAACACTTCAATATATTTATACGAATACTCAAAAGTATTAGGGTTACAAAACTTTGAAGTGATCGAATCTAGAATAACTCGTACTCTAAATCTAACCTAGGACCTCCTTTTATAGGCTAAGGAGTCCTATTAGGTTTACAATAACTTTTTACACAAGATACATCTTATAGAATCTTTTCTATAATTATCTAACCGACTATACAAAATCTAATACGCAGTACCAACTATTTGTACTGGCAGTTTGTACTGCTAGTATATTTTCTCGCAGTCTACAGTTAAGGCTAACAGTACTAACACTTAACCTTGGTAGTACAAACTGTCTTTGCTAAATTCCCAACACCTAGGTTATAAATTTCGATATCAATGGTTGCATGGTTTCATAGAGTTTGATATAGCTTCAAGGTTGTGAACCCTAGTACTAAACAGAGTACTCGTATTATTAAGATTAATAATATTGAAGCTTTTGGTGATATTGTTGTTACTGTTACATTATTTTGTTCTTAATCTTCTATGTGTTATTGAGTAGATTCCGCATACTCATTAGCATTAACAAAGTTTCTACCATTGTTGTCTTGGATTTATCCAAAGCAACATACTCTTTACAAGCTAGAGAATTGATCCATAGTTTGGGATTCCACAAGTGGTATCAGAGCTTGTGTCTCTGAAACTTTGATTTAGAAGAATCTTTGTAAGCTCAGTAAGAACAGATAGATCTTGAGACTGCTCAAACAACAACCACATGAAAGTCAACTATTCTCAAGCAAGGTGACTATGAGATGTGGAGGCTCATAATTGAACAATACTTCCAGGTTCAGGATTATGCTCTATGGGACATCATAGAGAATGGGAACTCATTCAAACCTGTACCCACAACAAATACACCTGTTGGTGTCGTAAGTGTATCAACACCAGGCCCTGTGACTGCAGAAGAAAGGACAAAGAAGAAGAATGATGTAAATGCTAGGAGCATACTACTTATGGCACTCCCTAATGATTATTTGATGACCTTCCATCAGCACAAGGATGCAAAGACCTTGTTTGAAGCAATTCAAGCAAGATTCGGTGGTAATGATGCCACTAAGAAGACACAAAAGACCCTCCTGAAGCAGATGTTTGAAAATTTCAATGCTCCAAGTTCAGAATCTCTTGATTCTATCTATAACATGCTTCAGAAAATTGTCATTAAATTAGCTGTTTTGAGTGTCAACATTTCTTAAGAAGATCTGAAATTTCTTGAGAAGCTTGCCTGCTGAGTGGAATACTCATGTGGAAGTCTGGAGCAACAAGCCACACATAGACACTATGAGCCTTGATGATCTATACAACAATTTCAAATTTTTTAAACAAGAGGTAAAGAAGACTGCAACCTCAGGCTCAAATTCTGGATCTCAAAACATGGCGTTTGTGGCTACCCCTAGCACAAGCAGTACAAAAGAGGTTAATACTATTGTTGGAGTTATTATTGTTAGTACTAAAGATAGTACTGCTAGTACTCAAGCTAGTACTTCTAGTTTGAGTGATTCCATTATATGTGCTTTCTTGGCCAGTCAATCTAATGGGTCGCGGCTTGCTCATGAAGACCTTGAGAAAATCCACGAGAATGATCTGGAGGAAATGGATTTGAAGTGGCAATTGGCACTTCTAAGCATGAGGGCTAAGAGGTTCTTTTAGAAGACTGGTAAGAAGATTACCCTCCATGGGAATGACACGGCTGGTTTTGATAAATAAATGGTAGTGGTACAACTGTCATAAGTGGTGATACTTTGCAAGAGAATGCAGAGGGCCTAGAAATCAGGATGGAAGGAGCAAGACTCAAGAAAGCACCAGAATAATAGTGAATGTGGAAGACATTTATTCCAAAGCTATGTTGGCTATAGATGGTCTTGGATTTGATTGGAGCTTCATGTCTGGAGAGGAAGCTCCTAAAAAAATGGCACTCATGGCGTTTTAAGACTCTGAGGTATATACTAATAAAACCTATACAAAAACCTGTCTGAAAAACTGTGAAACACTTAAAACTCAGTATGATAACTTAAGAGTAGAGATTAACAAATATGAGTTTGAACTGGCTATTTATAAAAGGGGATTAGCATCAGTAGAAGAACAACTTGTTTTCTATAAAAAAAAATTGAGGAAGCTTTCTGTGAGCAAATTGTTGTGCTTAAAAGAGATATGACATATAAAGATTCAGAGACTAATATGCTTAAACATGAGCTAGAAAAAGATAGCATTAAAGCTAAAGTAGAAAAATATGAATATGCATCTGAAAGTGCTCATAAGATCATAGAGTCTCAGCTTCTTAGATGTAAACAGAGTTTAGGATTCAATAAAGTTGCACCACCCCCTACAGGGTTGTATAAACCTCCTAAAGTTGATTTGTCACAAACAGGTATAGAGGAGTTTAAGGAACCTGAATTTACATACTACGGACCTAAACCTAGTAAGAATGTTAGTGAAAATATTCCTAATGAGGTTAAGGATTCTTTTATGGAATATTCAGTTGTTGAGGCTGAAAAGAAAATTGTTTTTTCCAAATAAACCTAAACAAGAAAAACCTGTTAGGAAAACAGTTAAATATGCTGAGATGTATAGATCACAAAGTCCTAGGGGAAATCAGAGGAACTAGACAATCAGAAATCCCAGCAACCAGAAATCCCAGGTTAACTACAATTCCAATCCATCTTACCCTAATGTCCACAGAAACATGGCTCCCAGAGCAGTTTTGATGCAAATTAGCCTAAAACAATTTAACACTGCCAGGCCAGTTAATACTGCTCACCACAAACCAAAAGTGTATGGTGCTAGATCTATGTCACACTTTTCTAAACCAGCACCATCAACTATCAAAAGACCCTTTCAAAGGCAAACAACATCATCTTTCAAAATGTTTATCAAAAAGATAATGTTTCCCAGGCCAAGATATAATACTTTAGGCCAAGAAAATATGTTGTCATGGTAAATAAGGTCAATGTTGTTAAGGCGTCAACATGTTAGATTTGGGACCTATAAAACCCAATGGTGCATTAATTATTTTAAAGAAGCATGATTACGTTGATGCACGAGGCAGATCCAAGTCAGTAATGGCTTGGGTCCCTAATGGAATCTAATTTCCTTATTTGTATGTTTAAGCATATCCACTAAATGATGATCAGATCTATGTTGATAGTTGATGCTCTAGCCATATGATAGGGAACATGTCCTATTTCTCATATTTCATTGCATTTGATGGAGGATATGTTACCTTTGGGAGAGGAGCTAGAGGTGGTAAGATTACTAGTAAAGGGACTATCAAAACTGGTAAGCTTGATTTTGAGGATGTGTACTTTGTACAATAATTGAAGTTTAATATCTTTAGTGTCTCACATATGTATGACAAAAAGAATAAAGTTTTGTTTACTGACACCGAATGCTTTGTTCTATCTCACAACTTCAAGTTGCCTGATGAAAGTCAGGTATTACTTCAAGTTCCTAGAAAGAACAATGTGTATAGTGTTGATATGCAGAACATTGTTCCTAAAGATAATTTGACTTGTCTTGTTGCAAAGGCCACTCTTGAGGAATCAATGCTTTGTCATAGAAGGCTTGGTCATGTAAACTTTAAAGTGATTAATAAACTTGTTAAGGACAACCTTGTCAGAGATTTGCCTTCAAAATGTTTTGAAAATAACCAAACTTGTGTTGCCTGTCTTAAGGGAAAACAACACAAAGCCTGTTGTAAGCCTAGGATTTTAAACTCTAATACTTAGTCATTATTTATGCTACATATGGACTTGTTTGGTCCTACTTCTGTGATTAGCCTCATGAATAAGAAGTACTGTCTTGTGGTTACTGAAGATTATAGCATATTCACATGGGTTTTCTTTATGGAAACTAAGGATGAGACCAGTAACATTCTTAAGAGTTTTATAACTGAGATAGAAAACCTAGTTGATAAGAAAGTTAAAATAATCAGATGTGACAAAGGTACAAAATTTAAAAATAGAGTGATGAATGAATTTTGTGAACAAAAAGGTATTAAGAGGGAATCTAGTGTAACTAGAACTCCTCAGCAAAAAGGTGTTGCTAAAAGGAGAAATATGACACTAATAGAGGCTGATAGAACCATGTTAGATGATTATAAGCTACCCTATTCATTTTGGGTTGAAGCAGTTAATATTGCTTGTCATGTACAGAATAGGATACTAGTGGTTAAGTATCACAACAAGACTCCTTATAAACTATTTAGAGGTAGAACACCTTCCTTAAGCTTCATGAGATTATTTGGATGTCATGTTATCATTCTTTACACCTTAGACCATTTGGGCAAGTTTGATGGGAAATCAGATGAGGGATTCTTTGTTGGTGACTCTAAAAATATTAAGGCGTTTAGGGTTTAAAACATTAGAACCAGAAAACTTGCACGTTGAGTTTTTGGAGAATAAACCTTGTGTAGAAGGTAATAGACCAAAGTGGCCGTTTGACATTGATGTGCTAAGAAAATCTATGAATTATATACTAGTTGTTGCAGGTACTAATGATTTTGTAGGTACAAAAGACGATAATGGTGCAGATCATTCTAGTGTGGAGACAGGATCTAGCCATGACTACATATTGATGCCACTATGGAAAGATGGTTCTCCATTTGTCACTTCTTCAGAGGATGTTAGCAATGATGGACCACAACCTTCTAATGAGGATGCAAAGAAGGATGAAGAAGGTGTGCATAAAGATAGTGGAGATTAAAATCAAGAGCAGGATGGAAACAGTACTGATGACATTAATACTACTGGACCAGATATTAGTACTGCTCCACGAATTAGTATTCTATTTAACCAGTCTATGTTGATCCTTTTAGTGATGAAGAAGAAGTGGATTTGAGCGACATAACCACATCATGTATAGCTCCTACTACCCCTCATACCAGGATCAACAAAAATCATCCACTTGATAATGTAATTGGTGAAGTACAATCTGGTGTAAAAAAAAGAAATATGACAAAGACTACAAGTGAAATAGGCTTTCTTAGTATTGTCTATTTGCTTGTTTTGTTTCTCAAGATGAACCCAAGAGGATTTCCAAATCTCTCAAAGACTCAGCCTGGGTGGAAGCAATGCAGGAGGAGCTTCTTCAGTTTAAGCTACAAAAGGTTTAGGTATTGGTAGATTTACCTAGTGGTAAGAGGGCAATTGGTACAAAGTGGTTCTTCAGAAACAAGAAAGATGAAAGAGGGATAGTGGTAAGAAACAAACCTAGATTGGTATCTCAAGGATACAGACAGCAAGAGGGCATTGATTATGATGAGGTATTGAGGTGTTTGCCCCAGTTGCTAGAATTGAAGCAATTAGGATGTTCTTGGCTTATGCTTCTTATAATGATTTCATAGTGTATCAAATGGATCTCAAGTATGCTTTCTTGTATGAAAAGATTGAAGATGAGGTTTATGTTTGTCAACCTTCTGGTTTTGAAGATCCAGACTTTCCAGACAAGGTGTATAAGTAGAGAAGGCAAAGAGCATGGTATGAAACCTTGGCGAAGCATTTATTGGACAATGGGTTTCACATAGGTAAATATGATCAGACCTTGTTCATCAAGAGGCAAAAATGAGATATTTTTCTTGTACAAGTCTATGTATATAATATGATATTTGACTCTACTAATAAGGAGTTGTGTAAAGATTTTGAGACCTTGATGCATGATAAGTTCCAAATGAGTTCTATGGGGGAACTTAATTTCTTTTTAGGGCTGCAAGTTAAGCAGAAGCCAGATGGGATATTTATCAGCCAACATAAATATGTTGATGAGATATTGAAGAATTTTGGTTATGCAGATGTGAAAACTACAAGCACTCCTATGGATAATTCCAAGCCTTTGCTCAAAGATGGAGATGGTGAAGAAGTTGATGAACATTTGTACAGATCCATGATTAGATCCTTGATGTATCTTACAGCTTCTAGACCAGATATTATGTTTGTTGTATGTATATGTGCCAGGTTTTAAGTCACTCCCAAATCTTCACACTTACAAGTTGTGAAGAGGATATTTAGGTACCTCAAAAGCCAACCCAAATTAAGCCTTTGGTATACTAAAAACTCTCCCTTTGACTTGATGGCATATTTAAACAGTGATTATGTTGGAGCTTGCTTGGATAAGAAGTTAACAACATGTGATTGTTAGTTCCTAGGGTGCAGATTGATCTCATGGCTGTGTAAAGAGCAACCTGTGGAGGCAAACTCTTCTACTGAAGCTGAATATGTAGTTGCTGCTAGTTGCTGTAGTTAAGAAATCTAGATACAGAATCAGATTCTAGACTATGGGTGTAATTTCATGAACACTGTCATTAATACTGATAACAAAAGTATTATTTGTATAATAAAAACTCCTGTTCTACAATCTAAAATAAAACACATAGAGATTAGACATCATTTTATAAGAGACTGCAATGAGAAAAAGCTAATTCAAGTTGTTAAAATTCACACGGATGATAATGTTGCAGATCTTCTTACTAAAGCTTTTGATGTTGGAAGGTTTCAGTACTTGGAAGCAAGTATTGGAATGCTTAATCCTTAAAAAGTATTAATCTCTTTGTGTCCTTGTACAAAGTTTTGAAAAAGGTATAGTATTGTTAATTTTATCAGTTTGTACTATTAATTATAATTACTAATGGTAGTTATATTTAAGCCTGTTGTGTTTATACTACATGTCTAAATTAATACTGTTATCAAGAAAATGGTTTGGATTGTGTTTTCTTAGTTTTAGACTAACAATTGTAGGATCAGTAAAGTAGTATGATTGGAGTTATTGATGGAAAGCAAAGGAGGTGTTTTCGTTGCTTGGTAATGGAGTAACTGGTTAATGATAGAGAAGATTTAAGGAAGTCCTTTCAAATCTTTCTCTTAAAGTCAGTCCTATGTCTATACTGAACATGAATTGATGGCTATTTAGTTATTCAGATAGTAACTGATGTAACTCACTCTTTACTATTCTATTTTTGTATAGTGTGATCAGTCTACGGACATCTGGTTTAGAGAACAACGAGCAAACATGAATCTAATACTTTTGTGTTAGAGGAAACACCTGCCACGAGCTAGAAACCCTGTCAAGAAGGCTCTTTTAATAAGTCTATGCTCACGGGTACCCTCAATAGAACCCTGTAATCTCTCTAGCTGATCAGTGTGGACATCCAATAGGTTCTCATGTGAGTCAAACTAAATAAGGACCTACTCAGCGACAGTCAACACATCTCCTACAGCTGGTGAGGCAGCTAGGAGTGGAGGAACCACTAGAGAGGGTGGTATGAATGATGGAGATGATAGCATGTAAACTGGACTCTCAACTCTGGGTGTTGTGCAATGCACACACTCTACATCCCTATGGATATCTATCAGCCAAATGGGATATTTATCAGCCAATATAAATATGTTGATGAGATATTGAAGAAGTTTGGTTATGCAAATGTGAAAACTACAAGCACCCCTATGGATAATTCCAAGCCTTTTCTTAAAGATGGAGATGGTGAAGAAGTTGATGAACATTTGTACAGATCCATGATTAGATCCTTGATGTATTTTACAGCTTTTAGACCAGATATTATTTTTGTTGTATGTACATGTGCCATTGTTAGATATAAGTTTTCACATACACATCAAACCATAACACAAAGTGGCGTATAAATGGAATTCTAGAGAGAGAAAGTTAGAGGTTTAGGGAACTTAGTGAGAGAAAGTGAAAGATATTATTATGAGCTCCAACTCTCTACCTTGGAAGGTAGAGAGTATTTATAGTCTTACATAAATCGCCACACAACGGGCTGTGGATCAGGCATACATTGGGTAAAGACCCGTCCGTCCTCCACGGTGTTACTTAACTAAATACTACTAACCTAAATATAACTATGACTACGAGCATTCTAACGATTACATATACTTGAGGTGACCGACTCTTTAATACCTAGAATTTCTAATTCCTAACAATCTCCCCTAAGGGAGGTCACCTCAAACATATACTAAAATGACATTGAATACAATCCGATATTACATTAACAATTGATCTTGCATTCTTGATGTAGTACTTTGCTCCAAAGCTCGTAGTCATTGATTCTACTCATTGCATGTTTGGTTAATCCAAGTGGAGGTCTTTATCGATCCACGGATAATAATGTTGAGCCGCTTTTGAGATCATCACTAGTAGAAAATCTCTCGATACATCCATTGTGGTGTTGGTATTATGTGATGTTGTGACATTCGGACCGACATGCTCACATTCTGGATCATGATATATTCTCATCCGAGTAGCGGAAGCATTTGTTGATTCATGATATTGGCAGCAGCGTAGCAGAAGCATGGAGTGAAAATATCCGAGTCATTGATGCACTAATCATGATTTCTTTTGAGATGAATGTGTTAGGTGAGCATGCGGGTATGAATTGACCGCTTCATTTCGACACCGCGAACGCCGGGGTGTACCGCATAAGACAGTTAGCAATAAAGCGCACGAAAGTGTCTTTGATCACTTTCGATGAATTGAGGTACACGGCCCACGGTTCCCCGCTGATCGTACAAGTCGCCGTGATCGTATAATTCAAGAATTTCCTTGACAGGTTTCGCGCTCTAGCCGTTCTCAAACCGAACGTCTCAAAGAAGACAACACGGAGTGAGTGAACCAAATAATTTTCGTCCATCGATTGATGAAAAGAGATTTGAAAAACAATCGTGTATTGCTCAATAGAAATTGTTTTGCAATATAACGAAGGTTTTAATGAAAATCAATTATCAATCATAAAACACCTTTTGATTTGAAAATTAGTACACGGTCGACGTGCTAATGAAAAGAGTTTTAAAGCACAAAGACCGGTTTTTCAAAGGTATCCGTCAATCCATAACCTGAACCAGATTGATTCAAAAGAATGAATCGCCCCATTGTTTCTGTTCGGTTGTCACATGGTTGATCTGTATAATAGATCTCACATGCCACCTACCAGGAGCTTGTTAGATGTTGGCTCCTGAAGGCTTTCCATCTTCATTGTGAATATGTTTGCATATCACTCGATGTTCCGCAATACCACAAGGATAATGCGTAGGACTCAAGATATAATCTCTCTTTCCACATTGTGTGAAACAGAGAGTCTTCATTGAAAGTGTCCTAATGAGATTTATTGATGATCTCGTGGCACTAGACTCAATTTGTGCATATTTGGATCCTATATCGGAGACTAGGGAGAGGGTCTCCTTCTTCAATATCAACAATCTCTAAGAGAAAGTCGATAGATAATGTCGGTTCCCGTGAGAATGAAACAAGTCCTTTTAAGAGGAACTTGAGTGGTTTAGGAAGTTGAAGTGCAAGGCGTCCTGGGTCCATGACGTCTTGTCTTCAATACCGATGTTACCATCAGTAGCATATGAATTGAACCCGGTTTTCGCCTAAGGTTGAATAAATGGAGGGCTATTTGTTTTCACCCTTTTCTCATTCAATTCTTTTTAATTCTTCAACCCCTTCATTGCTTACCGAGACTTCATAGCTAGAACCTTGTTGGGTTTATTCCAAAGACTAGCTCAGCCTTAGTCCGCACTCTTCCCATATCTCATTTTTCTCCTTTTATCATCATACCTAAGAACTCTACACTAACTAGTGGATAGTCCCTCGGTAGATCCCTCCGGTTCTGGCGGATCATGGGAACACATACCTAACCTTATCATCCTTATATCACCATACATAATGTAAAGTTGGTCGGTCTTTTTGGTATTGTTCATCCGCCATTGGAACCAATTGAAAACCATTTGAAAATCAATCCAGATACTTGTGATATATTATCAAAGCATTTTGTACCTGACTTGATTTTGATATTTTAGAACGAAGAACTCCCCTCAACATGTGCATCAAGTATTTGAAAAATGTTTTGCACACGGAGGCAAGAGAAAGAATTAACTTCTTTGATTACCATTTTCTAAAAGATATCAACATCACTTCCCAAATCGAATCAAGTAGATAAAGCATTTTGGGGAAGGATGAGGTTTTCATGATTTTGCTCCCCTCAATATGTGCTTCTAGGTTTGAAAAGAGTTTTGCACATACTAGAGGGAACCTGCACATTGAGATAAATGATCACGTTTCAAATCATAGGTTTAAGATAGATGCTCCCCTCAACATGTGCATTGAAAAATTTGAAATCGTTTATCACATGCGGGAGGGCATCATGTACATTCTTATAAAACCATTTACCGAATTATCAGTTTAAATCCAATTTAAATCACACATTCTCCCCGATCACAATTATCAAATCATTTGAGATTTGTGATCTCTTATAGATTTAAATTGATTTTGAAAGCTTTTAAGGAGAATTGTGACTTGATTATGAAAGCGTTTTAACTGATAAGGATCGGATTTTAAGACTTTAAACTCCATTGATAAAACATGCATGTACATCTTTTGAAAACAATTTAATGCCAAATAACTTTTAATTTAATTGAAATCATTCTCCCTCAATCAATGACATAGGTTGTTGATTGAGAGATAGAGATTTTGACAAATAAGTCCCGATGATTATCAAAAATAGAGACCGAGTTATTTTTCAAAGCATTTAGTTTTCAGCAGATAAATGTTTATAGAATCAGAGCATGGAATTTGAAAACATGATAAAACATGGCTCTGTTCTTTCTTTTAAAAGCGGTTATTGCCGAAAATGACAATAAACCATTGTTTCTCCTTTCTCCCAAAAATAATTTTTTTTTTTTTTTTGAATTTGAACAACATCTAAAGTCCCGTGTCATTCTTTGAATGACAGCACAAAGACCGTAGATATTATCGAACCAAGAAAACGCATGACAAAATGACAATATTTTTGAAGATTTTTCAATTTTTCGATTTTTATGGATTTTGAAATTTTTATAATTTTCTATTTGATTTTGAGAGTTTTATAATTTTGTATTTTGTTTTTCGAATAAATATTTACAAGAGATAGATGAAGAAAAACCTTTACTCCTCGTCTTCCTCCTGAAGACGTTTGAGTGTTTCCGGTTGAAGGCTTTTCAAGCCAAGTCGTGGAAGAATAAACTCAAAACGTTCTCTTGGAAGAGCTTTGGTGAAGATGTCCGCTAACCGATATTCGGACCTCACAAAATAGAGTTCCACCACACCTTTTTCACTTGTTCCCGATGAAATGATGTCGAATGTCGATATGCTTTGCTCTTGAGTGTTGAACGTTGTTGCATGAGAGAGCAATAGCACTTTTATTATCACAGTACCGAGGGATTTTGTTGAATAAAGCCATAGTCGATAATTGAGATCTCATCCATAGAATTTGAGCACAACAAGATGACATGGCTATGTATTCACCTCTGAGAGGAAATAGAAGTACTCATTTGCTTCTTTGAAGACCAGCTCACAAGCTTATCACCCAAAAACTGAGCACCTCCAGCGTACTTCGACGAGTATCTTGACACCGCATGATCGCATCTGCATAGGTCGTTAGTGACATACCGGTGTCCTTCGGTACCAAAGTCCCATATTGATGGTTCCTTGGAGATACCGAAAGACCCGCTTAACCGCTTCAAGGCGCTTTTTGGTAGGCTTAGCCTGGTATCTAGCACACATGCAAACAAATGAACAAGATGTCGGTCTACTAGCGTGAGGTACATCGGGATCCAATCATACTACGATATTTCATTTGGTCAATCATGATCCCTGAGTGGTCCTCATCTAGTTTGGTTCGATCAATCATGGGGTGTCAACAGGGTCACTTGAATCAAATCCAAATTTCTTTAAAATCTCTATTGCATATTTAGATTGATTTATGAAAATGCCTCCGGGACTTTGTGAAATTTGTAATCCCAAGAAAATGACATTTGTCCCATCATTGACATTTGAAACTTTGAACTCATTTCATTTGAAAACGATCACATTCCATTGGGTCCGTCGAGGCAAAAATAATATCATCAACATAAATTTGAACATAAGTTAAATGTTTGCCCGATTTCGGTGAACAATGTAGGATCAATCTGCTCCTTTCTTGAATCCGGTTGATAGAAGAAACTTTGACAATGTATCATACCATGCCCTTGGAGCTTGCTTTAAACCGTAAAGGGCCTTCTTCAAACGATAAACGTGAGTAGGATGCTCTTGGTTTACAAATCCTTCAGTTGGCCGACGAGACGACTTCTTTAAGATCTCCATTCAGAAATGCCGTCTTCACATCCATCTGATAGACTACCATGTTCTTACTAGCAGCATTAGCCGTAAAGATTCGATTGCCTCGATTCGAGCAACTGGAGCAAAAGATTCTTCAAAGTCTATACCCTCCTCTTGACGGTATCCTTTAGCAACTAATCGAGCCTTGTTCTTCAACACATCACCATGCTCATCAAGTTTCACTTTGAAGATCCATTTAAGGTCAATAATCATAGCACATTCGGAGCGGTACTAACTCCCATACATCAAGTCGATCAAACTCATGAATTTCATCTTGCATAGCATTGAACCAGTTATCTTCATTCATGGCGGTTTTAACATCTTTTGGTTCGATCTTAGATAGTACGGAGTTGAAGAAACACCATAAGGCATCGGTTGCAAGTTGTTTCCGTGTTGATACTGGACGAGAAGGGTTTCCAATGATGTTGTCCAATGGATGATCATGAGTCCATTTCCTAAGGTGTTCATGTGGTTGTTGTTGTGGAACTGAAGTAGCAGAGTCGATGTCTCCCGAAGAAGATGGTTCGAAGATGATTCAGAGCAAATATATTTTCAAATGGAGCATCTTCAAGAGTAGCAAAGGGATTAACTTCATCATTGATGCTAGAAACAGTTCCATGATGTACATTTGAAGAATGATGATTTGTTGATGAGACAAGGATCGCAGCAGCGCTTCTTGACTTAATGATATTGAGACTGAAGGGTTGACTTCATTCATAGGGATATGAGCGCCTCGTTGATGGATTTGACATTTCATCAGCATTTGTTTCATAGTGTTCATCAAACATTGGATCAAACAATTTCCTTAAATCATCTTCAGATGGAGGTACATATGGAGTCTTGGAGAGGGATATGGTACAAGGGATGAACCAATGGGACTGTTTTGAAGTGCGGGTCCGTGAATGGATTGTCCAGAGCCATAGGACCATCGCGATAGAAACTCTCTCTGACTATCTTTATCAACCCATAAGTAGACAATTTGAACCAGAACAAATGATTTCTCGACATTAATGCATTCTTCCTAAAGGTATACATGTAGAGATCGACCGAAGATTCACCACAAATGTCTTTGAGCGAATAAGGTAGTCATTTTCCTTAATGTTCATGTGGTTGATTTATAGCGTGCACAATGAGAGGAACAATAATCCGTAAAGATTTGGCAAAGGAATACCAAAGAGCGGATCACTATCCATGAACAACAATCCGTGAAGATTTGGCACAGGAATAACAAAGAGCGGATCATTATTCAATAGTGCAACTTACAATATCATGATAGACATTATAAATGCATTGTGAAATAACTGGAGATAAGGTTTCTTGAGAATTCCAAGAAGTACTTCTTAGATGGTGAACCAGTTGAGTCAATAGAATCCGGAGCATGAGCTTCAGAAGCTGGATGATCAACATTCGTCGAAGGTTGAAGGTACTCATCAAACATATCTTTGAAAAACAATGAATCCCAAACATTGATTCCCAATTATCCTTAGTAAGTGAAGCATTAGGCGTTGGAGGAGAGTCATCAAAAATCAAAACAATGAATCCCAGTTATCTTTAGTATATTCACTCATTAATCAAAAAGAATATACACTCATCATCATCAAAAATAAAGTCGTATAACCATTATTCAAACATCCATCATCATGTAGTATATTCACTCTTCTCCCCTCAAAAATTGCATCCGAAGTTGCCATTTTTGATTTAACAAGTGAATAAGAGTATACACCAATGAACATAGATCCACTTGATGATTGAATGAGCGTGGAAAAACATGAAGCTTGTTGATGAAGAATGTAGATGAGTATGGCCATTCATGGGAGAATTTCTCTTTAGTCAAGATAAAGCCATAAGAGCGTACACTTTTCTTTTCTTTGGAGAACGGGGCCTGAAGTGTTATCTGCAGACACCATAATGATGAAGAACGAGGCTCGAATCGATGTGAAGCAGGCGTCATTGTTTAGAGCCCAGTTATATGTTTAGAGCCGCCCGAATCCAAATACCAAGGGGCGACTTATGTACGACCGCTTTGGATAATGACGAAGACATAGAATTGGAAACATTGGATCCCCACGTGCTCATGGGGTCCTTTTGGTTAGCACCAACAATCTTTGAATCACAGAAACCCTAGGTGCAATGTCATTGTCACTAGGAGCTAAACTAGTAGAAGCATCCGACTTAGTCGAGGGACATTTTGTGCTTAATGGGATTGTTCTACCAGTTGGCTTCCAAACCTTAACTGGCACTACTCTAGGCATAGTGGATCTAGTTAAGGGGCAAGGTTTGCCATTCGTGAATATTCAACCTGTTGGCTTCCAATCGAAATCCTACATTGGTAAAAACCTTCCCTGTAGGTTTCAGATTGCTTAATCTGCTTTCGCTCTCCAAACTTTATTAACTGGGTTATGAATCTTAGACCTCGAAATAACACATCACATTTATCATGATTACCAGAAATTAAACATTTTTGCATGTTTTGCAGACAGCATAAGGCCTCGAATTAATTTTAGTAAGCTTGGAGCTAATACTAGAACTAACACGATTCTTTTGTTCAAATCAAACTTCTTGTCCCTATGGTGTTCTTTCACTTCCTTATCATGAACACTTTTAGTTTGCGTAATCCTATCCTTCTTTGCATAGCTTCTAGGTTTTGACCCGCTAACTTTAGTGTCAATCTTAACATCCGTAGAAGTAACGATGGGAACATTACATGGCTTCACTACTTTTCTGCATTCCGGTCTAGAAGTGCTGGGATTTGAAATTCTAGGAGGCACATCACAAGTTGCTTGCTTGAATTTAGATATGGAACAAGGCATATCAAGGGTCACATGCTTGGCTTTAGGCATAGAACGGATTTCCTGCTTGGCACTAGGCATAGAACAAGGCTTCACAACTTTGCCTTTTTCACCTAAGGGTTTTGGACATGTTGCAATTACACATTCAAGCAGCTCTTGAGATCGTTTGGCCGGAGGCAAGCAAACCTAATTTCACTATCAAGAGGTTTGTTAATGAAATCCTCTTCGACAATCTCACGGAGACATTCTAGACTATCCTTAAGGTGAGCACCGTAGTCATGAAAAGCATGTTCATTATTCCTAAGATGAGGAGGAATATATTTAACTATCACAGTGTATTTGCAATCTAAGGGTGATTTTGAGACAACATTCTTATTGAAAACAAGTGGAAGTTTCCCATTTCCCGACTTCTCAGATTCTCAATTTCCTTTTGTAAAGACGTTATTTTTTCGTTGTTTTGGTCACGGGTGACGTTTATTGAATCATATAACTCTTTAAAATGTCGTTTAACCTTTTCATTTTCTTCTAGAAAACTTTCGTTTTCCTTTTGTAAAGCATTTACTAGGTTTTGAAGATGAAATGTTTGAGAATTCGAGAATCTAAAGGAGGAGGCATTTGGGAGCCTGTCATATTGTTCGTTTGACCCTTTAATTGAGAGATTTGGGCTTTCAACTTTCTGATCGTGTTGCACCGAGCTTGAATCTGTTCATCACGTTTGTTAATTTGAAAAACTGCATCAAACTCTGGAGCATCCGAAGATGTCTTGATATTTGAAGTTTTGACATTTTCTTTGAGATGTTGATATTTGAGTTGTAAATTAAAATGCTCAACTTCTAGTTTAGAAAAATGTTTAACCAAATTATCGTGATCATCCAGTTCAATTTTCTCGCTTAGTTTAGAATTAGTTTTTTCAAGCTCAATGACACGATCATGGGAGACTTTCAGGCCCACAGATAGTTCATGAAATTTGGAAGCATTAATAGAGCAATTTGAAGCAATGAAAAAGATATCTTGAGCAACACATTCAGTAATAAGAGTCTCATTTAAGGTATGCAAGTTCTTCCTCTCAATCTCATTATATTTTAGTGCACGCTCATAATCACTAACTTCAACTACCATTGCATCAAATTCCTTTTCCATTTCTTTAATATCTGATTTTATCCCCTTTTAAGACTCTCAAAATGATCTTTTAGTTGTTTAAAGAAAGGCATGACCTCAGTTAAATAACATTCTTTCATTTGCACAAAACCCCTTTCCCTTCAGATTATCCCAGGTGTGATCCTTTTCTTACAAGTTTTCTCAAAATCGGTAAATAGTTGAAGAATAACATATTGACTGATTAAGGTCTTGCTCTTAGTGGCAATAGTTCTAGGAACTAAATGCATTGGTGTATTTGGAGGATACACAGTCGCTTTAGGAATTTCCTACAAGGGGGATTCTTTTCAACAAGATTTTCAGCTTTTGCAAGTCCATATCCTTTTTCCAGAACACTTGTTCAGGGGTCAATAGAGTCCGAGGCTTAAACATGTTTAAGGATATCCAATTTTCCTTAGTGTAATCATGGGGTTTTATCGTTATCTTGTTCTTTTTACACTCGGGATCTTCTAGCTTCTTATTCATTTTCTCCCTAGTGACTTCATCTGATTTCTTATCTTCCTCTCTGCACTCAGCGCAACTAGGTTTCTGTCTAGGCTTAAGGATCTCATTACCATCATACAGTACCTTATGAGCATTTCTAGCCTTTTTAATTACCTCTGGATTAGGTTCCTCAACAAGGGGAATGCTATGCTTATCGCTTAAGACTCTATGCTTAGTGATCATGTGAGCAGTCTGAATGGTATTCCCTTGTACGTACAACTTATTTTCAAGCTTGTTTTTCAAAGTTTTTAGATTGGAAAAATCATTCAAAAGTTTTGATTCCTTAGCCTTGAATTCTTGCTTAAGCATTTTAACATTTTCTTGAAGTTCGTGTTTTTGCTTAGCAGTTTTAGAAAGCTTTTCTTGTAAGGAGTTTAACTCTTGTTTTAATACTTCTTCTCTAAACCTACTTTTTCTAATAGTTGTACGTATTTGGACATCCATTTCCTGCTCACGGGTGGTCAACTCAAACTTAGAGCACTGTTCATAAATAGCAACCTGATCCTTATATATGTTAAGCTCAGTGGTAAGGGAATCATCAGGAACAAATGCAGCGTACTCATGCAGTTCATAATCATCATTTTGAGTAGAAGATGCACAACTAGGTACAGCAGAAACATCCATGCAACTTACATGAGCATTGACATGCACGTGCAGTGACGGGTGCATCTCTATCTTGGGTACATCCGAAGCTTCCATGGAGCGTTCCTTTTCATTAACTTGCACAGTTGTGTCGTGCACCTCTCTCTTGTGAATTTGAGCACGAAGATTCCATTTTTCCATTATCCGACTCATCAATTATTGTTGTCACCGACATTCGCATTCAGAACACCGATTCTTCAACATATACATTACCCAACTTATCACAACAATCTTTCAACTGCACCTGACACTCATTCACGTCTTCATTCTTTTGAGCAGATTCTTCAATGTACTTTTTCACATTATCCATGAGTTGGATAAATGTCTCAATGAATTCCTCAATTTCCATTCCAAAGATGTTTTTGAAGGAAATTCAGTCAAGTGTTGATCGTAATCTGAATATTCCCCACTGATGAATGGCTGAAATTGTTTGTAGATTACTTGAAGAGCTGCCCTGGAACCATCCTTTTGAACCTCTTTATTGGTAAGTTGCAGCTTTAAGTGTTCTAAGTTCAACAGGAAGCTTCTTGTCAATGTAGGTAAGTCCTGGCGGAAAAGAGCACTACATGTTCGATCCCCAGCTATGGATAAAAGTTGTATGAGGTGCGATGAAGTAGCGATATGGCTCAATGCTGCATTCCATTTGCGTGGCATTCTCATTGTACTCTGAACATGAAGATCTCACATCCTCATTGTTCAATTCAAACATCTTTAACCGCTCAGGGTAGCATACTTTATCATTGTTGTCCACAAGATCATACAATTTAAGCACTTCAAATCAGGGTCAGTAGAGTAAGACATGATGTGGTAGAATGCACGGGATTTTACAAGTCTATGATTTAAACCAAGAAATAGAATCTTTCGCGGGATTTTACTTAAATCAAGACCAAACCGTTAAGCAATGACCAATGGAATGTGTTAAGATGACTGATGGATCGACACAATGATAGACGATTGAGTGATAGGACTTTAGATTGTTCGTAGGAAAAGCTGAAATGTTGATTGGTTGAGATTTGGATTGGTTGATGCACGTTTTTAAGGAGAATTTTTAGGTCTAAAAACTTAAAACCTCAATAACTTCCTTTCGGAGGGGATTTGGGCCTCGAAAAATTCGTTTCACGACATCGTGGTGAATCCTCACAATATTCAGCCTGTTCCGGTCGTTTTGACAGGTATTTCGCTGAAAACGGAGTTACGGATCAAAAGTTATGGCCGTTTGAAGTTTTGACTTAAAAAGTCAACTTTGGTCAAACCTCTTCTACGTAAAAATCAACCAAGTCGCTAAACCTCTTGAACCAAGTCGCTAAGTACCAAGTCGCTAAGTAGCAACTCGCTAAATCACCAAATCGCTAAGCACCAAGTCGCTAACACCTAATTCGCTACACCCCCAAGTCGCTAAAGTCCCAAGTCGCTAGACAAATGCAAGTCGCTAAGTAGTAACTCGCTAAGCCTCAAGTCGCTAGCAAAATTTTGGCAGCAATTCGCTACACAAGTCGCTAAAACTTCAATTCGCTAAAGAGCAACTCGCTACAGACCAAGTCGCTACCACCAAGTCGCTACCCGTAGTGGAGAGTCCACTACTTGTACTGTTAATCGCTAGGTCTAAGTCGCTAGCTCCAAAACTGTAACTCGCTACAAAATTATGAAGCAAGTCGCTACGAAGAATATCACACCGAGAACCAAGTCGCTAGCAAGAAAAATCACATAAACACCACTTTTCAATCCAAAAACAACCCAACCACGATGATTCAAGCCTTCCAAATCACAACCTAAACACTTATGATGATCCTAAACACAAAAGTACAATCAAAATCCAAACTTTAACACAAGAAATCAACCAAATGATGCAAAAACCACTAAACTTTTTCAAACTCAAAAACCACCTAAAAACCACTAGAAATCCAAAGATGTGCAAGATATGATCTAACCTTGGCTCTTGATACCAATTGTTAGATATAAGTTTTCACATACACATCAAACCATAACACAAAGTGGCGTATAAATGGAATTCTAGAGAGAGAAAGTTAGAGGTTTAGGGAACTTAGTGAGAGAAAGTGAAAGATATTATTATGAGCTCCAACTCTCTACCTTGGAAGGTAGAGAGTATTTATAGTCTTACATAAATCGCCACACAACGGGCTGTGGATCAGGCATACATTGGGTAAAGACCCGTCCGTCCTCCACGGTGTTACTTAACTAAATACTACTAACCTAAATATAACTACGACTACGAGCATTCTAACGATTACATATACTTGAGGTGACCGACTCTTTAATACCGGGAATTTCTAATTCCTAACAGCCAGGTTTCAAGTCACTCCCAAATCTTCACACTTACATGTTGTGAAGAGGATATTTAGGTATCTCAAAGGCCAACCCAAATTAGGTGTTTGGTATATTAAAAATTCTCCCTTTGACTTGATGGCATATTCAAACAGTGATTATGTTGGAGCTTGCTTGGATAAGAAGTTAACAACATGTGGTTGTTAGTTCCTAGGGTGCAGATTGATCTCATGACAGTGTAAAAAGGAAACTGTGGTGGCAAATTCTTCTACTGAAACTGATGTAGTTGCTGCTAGTTGTTGTGGTCAAGAAATCTAGATACAGAGTCGGATTCTAGACTATGGGTATAATTTCATGAACCTTGTCATTAATTTTGATAACAACAGTATTATTTGTATAATAAAAATTCCTGTTCTACAATCTAAAATAAAACACATAGAGATTAGACATCATTTTATAAGCAACTGCAATGAGAAAAAGCTAATTCAAGTTGTTAAAATTCACACAGATGATAATGTTGCAGATCTTCTTACTAAAGCTTTTAATTTTGGAAGGTTTCAATACTTGGTAGCAAGTATTGGAATGCTTAATCCGTAAAAAGTATTAATCTATTTGTGTCCTTGTACAAAGTTTTGAAAAATGATTAGTACTGATAATTTTATCAGTTTTTACTATTAAGTATAATTAGTACTGCTAGTTATATTTAAGCCTGTTGTTTTATACTACTGGTCTAAATTAATATTGTTATCAAGAAAAAGGTTTGGATTGTGTTTTCTTGGTTTTAGACTAACATTTGCAGGTTCAGCAAAGCAGTATGGTTGGAGTTACTGATGGAAAGCAAAGGAGGTGTTTTGGTTGCTTGGTAATGGAGAAACTGGTTAATGATAGAGAATATTTAAGGAAGTCCTTTCAATTCCTTCTCTTGAAGTCAGTTCTATGTCTGTACTGAACATGAATTGATGGTTATTTAGTTAGTTAGATATGATTCTATCTTTGATGGTTATCCGGTTTTAGTTAGTTAGATAGTAACCTGATGTAACTCCAATACTCACCATTCTATCTAGGAGGGTGGTATGAATGATGGAGATGATAGCGTGTGACTCTTGTAGTGTGCATACACTACATCCATATGATGGGATATTTATCAACCAATATAAATATATTTATGAGATATTGAAGAATTTTGGTTATTAGCATTCCTATGGTTCTGAAGCATGTAGACCGTTATATGTACAGAGTCCAAATCGTACATGTTGTGAAGAGGTTGGACCTAAGATATATCAACCTTTCACTTACCAAGGACACAAACATATGCGTAAAAGAAAGAAAAGATAAAGATGAGATGCTGTATGTTATGAGTATAAGATGAAACAATAAGTTGTATATTTCTTGAGAGAGAAAATACACACACACACACACACACACCCCTCAAATGACCATTTGAGGGGTATTTATAGTCCAAGGGACTTGATGCCCTAAAAGGCTTTCTTATGGGCTTCGTGGGCTTGGACATGGGTTGGATTGGATAAAAGGTAAGCCTTGCATAACTAGTACCCATTTAGCTTAGTCCAATCCACGAGCCCGTTGACTATTCTCTCACGATATCTAACACACGTTACAAAGTTCCTAAATGTGAATGACCATCACTTCTAATAAAACTATTAAGGCTAACAATCTCCCCCTAAGGGGTGGTCATTCAAATGATGCTCCACTTGATTTGGTCTTTACTTTTCTCGAGCTTGAACTTTGTGTGTAGATATAGAATAGTCTTGATTCTTTGTTCCTTCATGCTTTGTGATCAGATAATGTGGTTGTCTGCCGTTGTCAACTTCGTTGGTTAGGTATCTCCACGTCTTTCTCCACCATGCTCACACTTCTATTTGACTTTGATTTACCAATAACGTAGTTCTCTAGTCTTTAAACTTTGCGTAGCCTTTGATTGTGATGAGAACTTTCATGTGTTGTTGGTATGAGCATGTGAAGAGTCTGCACGATCCATCCGCTCCAGAGCTTCCATAAGAAGAAAACATAAAACATGTTAGTAATAAGCGGATTCCGGCACTTACAAGTTTGAATTTCGAGGGTGTTAACAACATAGTGTGAAAACACATCTCTAATTCTCACAAGGGCCGTTCCTGAACTCGAGTCCCACAAGTGAGATAACGCGATGTACCGAAATACACCTATAGTTCAGATGAGTCGCTGAGGTACACCGAAGCATCACCCCACGACTGTAGACCGTTTGAGACACACTAAGCGTAATCCACGAGGAGTTACCGAAGTGACCTTCTGTCAGGGCTGCTTGATGTTGACCCTGGCAGGAGTTTCCATTCAATCAATGAAGATCACAGAAGTGAAACTTCTCATAAATGTTCTGGCAGATTGCTAAGATCTGCGTAGGACTCTAGAATATATCACTTGTGTCCTTATTGATGAACAACAAGCGATGTCATGACAAGTGTTCCTATGAGATCTTTTGATGAATCTCGTGGCTCTAGACTCAATTAGTGCATTTTGGTTTTCCTGAGCGGAGACTAGGGAGAGGGTCTCCTTTTTCAATACCAACAATCTCTAAGAGAAAGCCGATAGATTATGTAGGGTTCCCAGTGAGAATGAAACAAATCCTTTTAAGAGGAATTGAGTGGCTAGAAGATTTTGTGCAGTGCGTCACTGGGTCCATGACGTCTTTGTCTTCAATACCAGCGTCATCTAAGTGACAACCAAGAGTGATGAATTGAACCCGGTTTCTGCCCTAAGGTTGAATATGGAGGGCTATTTCTTTTCACCCTTTCTCATTACATTTCTTTTTAATTCTTCAACCCCTTCTTTCTCCTTTTCTCACATTACTCCTTTTTTCAATCATTCCTAAGGACTTCTAATACAAACTATTTGTGATGTCCTTGGGTAGATCCCTCCGGCTCTGGCGGATCATAGGACGAGTTTCCTATCCTTAGTCACCTTATAACTCCATGACTATCCCATGTTGCCATAAAACCATTTTACTTGAAAATCTCACAGAGTGTTTATGATAGAAAACATGTTTGAGACACTCCGAGAGTTTTATATTTTCAGAAACACTCCCCCTTCACATGTGCTTATGAGTTTTAACAAAAATATGCACATCGAGGGTAGAGTTTGCACTTTTTGAATTGATCGGCTCATGATAGACAATTCCCCACGAGACACGGTTACGTTGCTTAGTTAAAGAGTTCCATTGTCAGTTTTTAGGTGACAACTAGCTCTAATAACTAACTTGAAGTTGTAAACACTCCTTGAAAAGGAGGTTAGACCCATGAAGGTGCATATCTATCACAAGTTTCTCGAGATGGTACATTTACTGACTATGATTCCCGTCAATTCATTGGTTCCTCTCGAGTCGAGCTCATTTTGAGATTCAAACAACGATCATTAAAACTTTTTGATCACATTTTAATCACGTCTCCTCCCCTCAAAAATAGCATATTCGTGATATTTTTTATATCAACTGATTAAACAACATTTTAGAATCTTTTGGGGAGACAAACGGATTTGATTTAAGCATGAATATGGAACATTTTAGTTTTATACTCCCCTTTAATAAAGCATAATCAATTAAAGGGTTTTAGAGGGAGTTATCTTGAGCACAAAGTATTTTGAAAGATTTTGAAAATCTTTTGAACAATCTTGAAAAGGTGCTCAAGATGATGATGATTTCTCACCGTTTATAAATGTAGTGCACAAAGCATACACTTGATTTTTCTATAAAAGCACGAGTTTTGATTTGAAAAATAATCAAAAGTCATCATTTTAGTCCGGGTTTCGTACTGAAGTATACGAAAGCCATTATTTGAAGAAATTTTGAGAGACGACATGTTTTAGAAAACAATAAAGAACTCTCGCTCAAGCATCTGTACATACCCGTATCATTGTTGAATGACATTTCTAGAAACGTACAGAATATCGATTATACAAGAGACATGTCGTGAGAAGAATATTTTTGGATTTTTGATTTTATATTGTTTTTGTATTTTTTGAAAGTTTTCTATTTTTGTATTTTGCTTTTGTTGGTTTTTCAAATTTTGTATTTTGTTTTTCAAAAATATTTACAGCGAAGCTTTTTGTAAAATCCTTTTCAAGAAGATTCGAGAAGACGTTCTAACTCCTCAGGGGTTAGGCTTCAAATTCCAATTCGTCGAACTAAATAGTCAAACCTTTCTTTTGGAAGGGCTTTAGTTAATAGATCGGCGAGTTGGTAATCAGTCTTCACGAAGAATAATTCAACAGTACCATTTTCGACGTACTCTTTGATGAAGTGATAGCGAACTCTGATATGCTTAGTCTTTGAGTGATGAACAGGATTGCACGATATGGCTATTGCACTTTTCGAGTCACAATACATAGGTATTTTATCGAAAGTAAAGCCATAATCTGTGAGTTGTGTTCTCATCCATAGAACTTGAGCACAACACGCATATAGAGACACATACTCAGCCGGTTGAAAGTGCAGTGCAATCTTGTTTCTTTGAAGACCAGCTTACTAACTTTTCACCCAAAATTGTGCTCCTCCGGATGTACTTTTTGTCGTAACTTGATCACCTACGTGGTCGCATCCGAAAAGGCAATTAGATCAAATCCGGATTCCTTCGGATACCAAAGTCCCATGTGAATAGATGTCTTCAGGTACCGAAAGATCCTTTTAACGTCTTTGAGGTGCAGTTCGGTAGGCTTTGCCTGAAACCGTGCTAATAAGCAAACAGCAAAATGAATATCCGGTCGACTAGCAGTAAGATACATGAGAGAACCAATCATGCTCCGATATTTCTTTGGATCAATAGGTTTCCCAAACAAATCGGCTCTAATTTTTGGTGAAGTTACCATTGGTGTTTCGACCGAGTCACAATTATCCATACCATGATTTTTCAAAATCTCAGTTGTGTATTTAGCTTGATTTATAAAAATTCCATGAGGGGATTGATGTATTTGTAAACCAAGAAAGAATTTTAGTTCCCCATCATGGACATTTCAAATTTACTTTTCATGAGATTTTCAAAATGTTTTGAAAGATTCGGATTAGTGGACCCAAAGATGATGTCGCCCACATAAATCTGAACAATCAAAATGTCGTTTTGCATTTTTGTGTAAACAAGGTAGGATCAACTGTTCCTTTGGTGAAATTGTTTTGGATAAGGAAAGAGGACAGTTCGTCATACCACGCTCTCGAGCTTGTTTCAATCCATAGATTGCCTTTTTGAGTTTGTAGACGTAGTCTGGATGATTCATGTCTATGAAGCCTTCTCGGCGACTCACGTACACTTCTTCTTTCAGAGTTCCATTCAAGAACGCGGTCTTAATGTCCATCCGATAAACCGTGATGTTTTTGTGAGCGGCATAGGCTAAGAAAATCCTGACTGCTTCTAGTCTAGCTACCAGCGCGAATGACTCTTCAAAGTCTATCCCTTCCTCTTGTCTATATCCTTTGGCCACAAGACGAGCTTTGTTGCGAATTACAGTCATCTCTTCATCCCTTTTGTTCTTCCATAACCATTTGAGATCAATGACGCGAATGTCAATTGGTCTTGGAACCATTTCCCAAGAGTCATGTAGACGGTATTGGAGAAGTTCCTCCTGCATTGCTTCTATCCATGCGGGTTCTGCCATTGCCTCACGAATGTTCTTTGGCTCTATATTGCTAATGGAGCAAAGGTAAATGCACAAGTCGCAATCGGTGGCAAGTTGACGTCTCGTCTGAATTGGCCTTGAAGGTTCACCAATAACTTGTTCAATTGGATGGTCTTTAGTCCACTTCAGAGTAGAAGGATACCGTTTGTTAAACGTATGCGAGTTAGATGGTTCTCGTACGCTAGAAGATGATTCAGCTGATTCCGTAGCAAACGGGTTTTCAAATAAGTCGTCATCTAATGTTGCATCGTTTTGGTTTTGATTTTGCTCATCAACTGCTGGTAGAACGGGTGCAATAACTGTAGTAGATGTAGATGATGTTGATGGAGTTGGTGCATTGGTTTCGACCGTTGTAGATGCATCTTCTGTTGGTGGTGGAGGATGATGTTGAGCCGGTGCAGCGGAATGATGGTTTGATGCATTTGTCGAAGTTCCACCATAGTATTCATCGAACATTAACTCGAAGAAATTCTCCCACTCTTGTTCTTTAGGATTGTCAAACGAAGTTGATTGAGCTCTTTGAGGTACGAGTCCTGAATGATGTGTCCACAAGTCTGCTGGTTTAGTGCGGGTTCTAGAGCGAGTCTCTCAGAAGCCATAATCTGTGAAAGTTCGTCAAACTTCACATTCATCGTCTCCATGATCCTCCTAGTTCTTCTGTTATACACCCTGAATGCCCTCGAGTTATCTGAATATCCAATGAAGATTCCAATATCACCTTTAGCTTTCAATTTATCTAGATCTTCTCTGTCGTTCGTCGGATAGCACAAAGCGCCAAACACGTGAAAGTAAGAGATATCCGGTTTTCTGTTGTTCACAAGCTCATATGGGGTTTTATTGAATCTTGGATGGATGAGAGATCAGTTCTGAGTGAAACAAGCAGTGGCAACATCAGCCCATAGAAATAACGGTGCACTAGAATAGATTAGCATTGTGCGAGCAGCTTCCACAAGAGTTCTATTTCTTCTTTCAACTACCCCATTCTGCTGTGGAGTTCTAACAACTGATGTCTGATGTGTGATTCCAACATCTTCAGAATAAGATCTTAACTCCTCGATTAGTGAATTTCGTGCCGTTGTCGTTCTTACAACCCTTACGGAGTTTGAAGAAGTACTTGAATACGCTTGAAGGTGATGATGATGCTTGGTGCTTCGTCTTTTGATCTCAGAAACTTAACCCATGTATATCTTGAATAGTCATCGACGATAACAAGAATATACTTTTTCCATTAATGCTTTCAACTCTCATTGGGCCACATAAGTCCATGTGCAACATATGCAACTTTGCTTCCGAACTAGGTACGGATTTGGGTTTATATGATGCTCTTTTGCTTTTTCCTTGTTCGCATGATGGACATAAGTGATCCTTGGTGTATTTGAACTTTGGAAGTCCGTTGACGATGTTGTCTTTGGCAATTTTGTTGATGGTGTCGAAATTGAGATGGGATAACCTTCTATGCCACAACCAGGACTGTGTTCCAGATGCTCGTGTCATAAGACATATTGGTGATGAAGAGGCCATTTGATTGATGTCGATAGCATACAAGTTTGTATCACGATTCCCAGTTAAGAGATCCGTGCCATCCAAGTTTCTAACGAAGCAAGCATTTCTCCTAAAAGCAACCTCTAAATCTGCATCACAGAACTGCCCGACTGAAAACAAATTGTGTCCCAATCCTTCGACATAGTAAACCCGAGTGATCAAATAATTTCCAAAAGGTAGATCTCCATAACCCATGATAGCTGCTACATGATCATTTCAAACGTCACGGTTCCCATGAATTTCCAGACGAAATTGATCAGCAACTTGATTCCGGTCATGTGCTTGGAGCAACCCGAGTCGATGATCCAAATACATATTTCGATAACCTGCCAAGAATGTAAAAAGAATATTGTGGAAACCGTTTTGATTTTGGTTCCTTTGGGTTAGAGGTAAAATCCTGATCACATTCAGAGAGGTTTTCTGGGAAGTCGGTTTATCACTCATTGTTCCATTCTGGTGTATGAAATTTCTACCTGTGGGTTTCCAAATATCATCCCTAAAGTATACACGTTGGTTCCTGTCAGTAGTGTAAAGCCTAAGTTTTGCAACTAGTCTTCCTACTCTTTTAGCGTAATTACTTTTTGGGACGTTCTTCTTAACAGGCTTATCATTCACATTCTTAGAATCATCTTGAACATTTAAAGATTTCTTGCAAGTTAAAAAAAGAGATTCAACACATTCATTAGACTTAGCAAGTTTCATAGGTTCAGTACATTCAGATGAAATGTCTTTCTTATTCAAAAGCTGTAAATTCCTAGGGTGTTCTTCTACTTTCTTCTCTTTATTCAAGCTACTACTCCTAGAGGCATGCGAGACTCTATTGTTCCTTGTATTGCTCTTAGGCTTTAGTCTGCTGCTCCTAGAGGTGCTTTCTAGTCCTGTAGAAGATGAGGCACACGCATTAGGATTCACATTTTTATGAAGGGAGGTGGTTTCAGCTTTCCTAGTCTCTTTAGAGTGCTTTTCTAAACTTATGTCGTTTGTTCCATATATTTTAGATGTGGAGGCAGACGCGTTAGTGGTACTCATCTTAAAAAGTCCAGGTGCTAAAACTTTTGGTTTCTCGATAACCGCTTTCCCTTTTTCAACATTTTGTTTAGGTAGGGCAGGTGGAGTGACTGGTTTTGATGAAACATTTTTCTCATTGACTTTTGGAGGAGGCATAGAAACAGACATTTTTGGTTTTGAAACCGGTTTGGGAACATTTGCTTTCTCCGCAGTCAATGGTTTGTTAATCACAGTATCCACGCCTTTCCTTTTGACTTTCGGTGAGCCCTCAAAAGATCATTTTTCGCTTTCATGTCATTGTAGGCACGCTCATATGACAATTTGTCATATTTGCATTCCTCAGTTTTTCGATCAAGTTGTTTAAAATATGACACATTTTCTTTTCAAGTTTTTCAAGAGCTTTTTCATATTTTGAAACAATTTCGGAGGTCTCAGACTCGAGTCTTTCATGATCTTCAACAGAATATGTTTGCAAAATAATGGACATAATATCGAGTCGAACATCTTCAAGAGTGAATCATTTAGATTTTCCAAAACTTTGATGTGTTCAACACTTTCATTAGCTTGATTTACCAGGGATTTATGGTCCTTGACAAAGTCAGCTGTTTCATTCAAAAAGGCTTGTTCAAAATGAATTACCCTTGAGTTGATGTTAGTCAGGTGAGGGGCAATTTGAGTTTCAAAAAACTTTTTCTGTTCAATATCAAAACTATTAAACCGGATGTTTGTTGTAATATTGGTTTTAGTTTTAACGGTCTCTTGAAGATCTGCAATTCTCATTTTCACATTTTCCAAAATACTTCTGGCATCACTTGTGTTAAAAGGATTGTTTGAAGACATTTGTTCAATGTTCGAAAGAGATTTGGAGACAACAACTGGTTTTGAAACTGATTTTGAAACTAGTGTTGACACTTTGTTTGAAACACTTGGTTTGGTGGAAAACGTTGATTGAGAAACAAACGAAATACCATTAATTTTGTTCCATGTGTTATAATCAATTGGTTTGATTTCCGGATGTTTTTGTTTCATTTTGATCTACTCTCCTCAGATAGTTCCAACGTTTCAAGAGAATCATGCACAAATATGGGTTCATGCAAAGGTTGTCCATTGTGCAACACATTCGAGATTTCGAGCTTTCTTGAGGAAACCAGGAGGTGAGTTACCAAGAGCCATTTTATTTGTAGTATGAAAAATCGGATTTACTTGATTAGAAAGCATCTTGATTGTCTTAGCGGAATGACCCGTTGTAAGAAGTAAATTATCCAATTTCTTGATTTTTTCCGTTTTATCGAGAATTTCATCAAGAAGAGAATCTTCTCGTTTTGCAAAATCAGCAATCAACTGTTTCTTCTCTTTTTCAAGATCAGAAAACAGTGCTTTTTGTTTAGAAAGTTGGTCATTTAGATCAAAAATTTCCTTGTTTAAAGATTTTATTTTCAAATTCAGATTCACATCAAGTGTATCGTATTTGAGTTGCAATTGTTTTTCTCTAAAAACAGAATCTCGATAACCAATTTCTAACTCTGAAATTTTGTTTGTATGAAATTCATAGGCTCTGGCGTGCTCCTTGTAACTCTCAAGCTCAGCGGTCAATTTAGCATTCGTGGCCTTAACTTCGCGATTGACCGTTCTAACTTTCTCAACTTCAATGCCACATTGATTGATTAATGATTCAACATAAGCACGTGTTTCCTCATCAGTCTCAGTATTTTGTGCCACACAACCTCCACTAGGATCCACATATGGAGTTTCAGAGTTAGTATTGCTACAACTCGGATTGTCCATGTATGTATCATAAGTGGGTGCTGGCGTCACGAATTCGTCATGAGTAAACGCATCACATATGACATTGTTATAGCATGGTTCAATGATTGGTACCTCAGACACTGCGTTGGCGTCATAGACAGGAGGTGAGTCGGACTCAGTATCATACTTAGCTTCCTGAAGATTTTCCATGAAGATGCAATTCGCATTGAGTTCCTCGAGGTCTTCCAATTCATCCACAATAGTGAAAAAGTCAATTTCCTCAGACTCAATCTGTAACCCCGCTTCTTGCTTATCTGCTAAGAGCAGCTTTCGAAGAAAATCACCATTCTTTTTGTGCGGCTTAGTGGGACAATTCCTTGCCATGTGACCCAGTCCTTGACAATTATAACACTTAACCGATTACCCGATTCACATTTCCATGATTCCCACGATGGAGCCGCAACATACCCATTCTCGATTACCCATGCTCTATTCCCAACATTCTCGTCTAATCGATTTCCAACATTCTCGACCCAACCTGATTACCCGATACGGAACCGCTGATTACCCATACGAAATCCAGTAGCATATCCCTGCTGATTCCCAATAACTCCAACCATTTGTCCTTGATGACCCATATTCACTCTCGGTTGAGCAATTTGCCTGCTATGCGAGTGTTTGATGATATCCTTTGGTTGTTGTTAGTAGGTGTGGAATAGCGACCTTTGATTACTTTTCCCAAGAGAGAAAGTATTTGGGACATAGGGTCTTCTTGATCAGATTCGAGATCTATGATTCTTTGTTCCTGGTATTGTGGATACTGTTGTTGATAGACTTGTTGTTCTTGTGGATAGAATTGTTGTTGTGGTTGTGGAATGTATTGCTGCAAGTTGTTGTTGTTGGAAGATGATGAAGCTTGTTGTTGTGTATTCACTGAAGGTTGAGTCTTTGCAATGAGTGCCAATGGATCATGATTCTTTGCCAATCTTTCTTTCCTGAATTCATTCACTTCAGCTTGGTTTTGTTTCAGAAAATCGTTTATTTGATCAAAGTTCACCTGATGTAAGTCTTTTGTTTGGTTGACAATAGTGACATATCGTCCCCATTTTTCTGGAAGATTGTTCAGAACTTGATGTTTTGAACGATAGTTCGGGTGTCGACTTGTTTCGATTAGCTCATTCATCAAAGTGCAAAACCTTCCATAGTAGGATTCAATGGATTCTCCTGGTGTAGATGTGAACTTTTCCCATTCAGTTAGCAACTTGTTCTCCATGTCTTGATGACCAATTTCTGTTCCATGACAAAGTCGTCTAACACATTCCCACATATCGAAGCAGTTTCACAACCGTCTACCGCAGCAAAGATGTCTATTGGTAAACCCGGTTGGATAATATGAATTGCCATGTCATCTGCTTCGACTTGTTTCTGATCCTCTGCAGTGTATTCAGATTCGTATTGAAGTCGAGAAGATGGTTGGACAGGAGGTGTTGCATCTGCATTTCCAGGTACATGAACTTGTCGAGGCTTGAAGGGTCCATCCTGAATGGATTTAATCATGAGTTTTCCATTAGGTTTGGTCTTGATGTAACGAAGCATACGACTTGTCCATTGAAGATAACCACCTTTTGCCAACATAGGAGGACGGTTTTCGGCACCGGCTGCATGAATGTCTTGTTGAGTTGCCATTGATGAAGGTATGTTCAGATAAAGTTGATGTAGGATCGATTCAACGATAAAGGAGTTGTGGTTGATGAAGATTAAACTCGGTTGAGGTGTATCTGAAAGTCGTACTCGTAAACTCGGTTCTTAAAAAAAATTCGCCCAAACTTTGAAATTCACTATAAAAATCAATTCTAAGGTCGTATGAAAATTTTGAGTTATGACAATTTTGACGCCAAATTTGACCCGAAAATTTTGAATTTAGGCCCAAAAATTTGAATTTTTGACCAAAATTTTCACAGTTAAACCAAAATTTGAATTTCGCGTAAAAATTGAACGTTTAGTCTCCTCAAAAATTTAAATTTTTTTTTTTTTTTTTTTTTTTTTAAAGCTTAGGCGTAGACTAAGAGAGAAGGAGTTACGAGTAGAATTGGTGCTTAGGCGTAGGATCTTATGCGTAGGATCTTAGGCGAAGGATTCTTATGCGTAGAAAGTATCTTACGCGTAACCTTAGGCTTATGCGTAGACAAAAAAACTTAGTCGTAAACCCTTACGCGTAAGTGTGATCTTATGCGTAGAGTTCTACTCGTAAGAGTTTATGCTTATGCGTAAACTTAGGTTAAAAACCAAAAATCCTTTACACTGTCACAGCGTAAGGGATATCCACAAGTCGAAGTGTTCCACACACTTATCCAAGTGAGGGAAGCACTGAGTAACCGTTAAAGCTCGAAGAATCTGCACCAAAAAGTTATGAGTAGGACCTTATTCGTAGTTGACTTTCTTACGAGTAGAACTAGGGTTTTGACCTACTCGTAAAAAATTTCCAAAGATTCAAACGATTTCTCTTGCACAGATAGCCTTAAAAACACTCCAATAACACAAATTTTTTGACCTTTTTCACCCAAAGTGCTTATAAAAGTTACGAGTAGAAATGACCACCTTCAAAAACACGAGTTCAAACTTGAAGAAAAACACGTAAAGCTAGGAACTTTTTGCAAAAAACTGAAACTTTAGCACCAAATAAACCTTAAACCACAAGAATCTTAAATTTTTAAGTGCAAAAATTAAAGCTTTATGCGTGACACTTTGTAAAACGAGAGCTTTATGCGTAACCCTTCAAAACAAGCACAAACACTCCTAAACCATTATTAGGCGATTGATACCAATTGTAGGACCTAAGATATATTAACCTTATCACTTTACCAAGCAAACCCAACACACGTTAACCCAAGTTATGCGTATAAAACGTGAAACCCAAACACAAACATATGCGTAAAAGAAAGAAAATATAAAGATGAGATGGTGACTTGAATGATATATAAATCCGTGTATGTTATGAGTATAAGATGAAACAATAAGTTGTATATTCCTTGAGAGAGAAAATACACACACACACACACACACTTTCAAGCACACCCCTCAAATGACCATTTGAGGGGTATTTATAGTCCAAGGGACTTGATGCCCTAAAAAGCTTTCTTATGGGCTTCGTGGGCTTGGACATGGGTTGGATTGGATAAAAGGCAAGCCTTACATAACTAGTACCCATTTAGCTTAGTCCAATCCACGAGCCCGTTGACTATTCTATCACGATATCTAACACACGTTACAAAGTTCCTAAACGTGAATGACCATCACTTCTAATAAAACTATTAAGGCTAACAACTCTCCTTGTGACTTGATGGCATATTCAAACAGTGATTATGTTGGAGCTTGCTTGGATAAGAAGTTAACAACATGTGGTTGTTAGTTCCTAGGGTGCAGATTGATTTCATGGCAGTGTAAAAAGCAAATTGTGGTGGCAAACTCTTCAACTGATGTTGAATATGTAGTTGCTGCTAGTTGTTGTGGTCAAGAAATCTAGATAGAAAATCAGATTCTAGACTATGGGTATAATTTCATGAACATTGTCATTAATATTGATAACAACAGTATTATTTGTATAATAAAAAATCCTGTTCTACAATCTAAAATAAAACACGTAGAGATTAGACATCATTTTGTAAGAGACTGCAATGAGAAAAAGCTAATTCAAGTTGTTAAAATTCACACATATGATAATGTTGCAGATATTCTTACTAAAGCTTTTGATGTTGGAAGGTTTCAGTACTTGGTAGCAAGTATTGGAATTCTTAATCCTTAAAAATTATTAATCTCTCTGTGTCCTTGTACATTGAAAAAGGAATAGTACTGTTAATTTTATCAGTTTGTACTATTAAGTATAATTAGGACTGCTAGTTATATTTAAGCCTGTTGTGTTTATAGTACTGGTCTAAATTAATAATGTTATCAATAAAATGGTTTGGATTGTGTTTTCTTGGTTTTAGACTAACATTTGCAGGATCAGCAAAGCAGTATGGTTGGAGTTACTGATGGAAAGCAAAGGAGGTGTTTTGGTTGCTTGGTAATGGAGAAACTGGTTAATGATAGAGAAGATTTAAGGAAGTCCTTTCAATTCCTTCTCTTAAAGTCAGTCCTATGTCTGTACTGAACATGAATTGATGGTTATTTAGTTAGTTAGATAGTAACTGATGTAACTCACTCTTTACCATTCTATCTTTGTATAGTGTGATCAGTCTACGGACATCTGGTTTAGAGAACAACGAGCAAATGTGAATCTAATACTTTTGTGTTAGAGGAAACACCTGCCAAGAGCTGGAAACCCTATCAAGAAGGCTCTTTTAATGAGTCTATGCTCACGGGTACCCTCAATAGAACCCTGTAATCTCTCTAGCTGATCAGTGTAGACATCCAATAGCTTCTCATGTGAGTCCAACTGAATAAGGACCTTCTCAGCGATAGTCAACTCATCTCCCGCAGATGGTGAGGCAGCTAGGAGTAGAGAAACCACTAGAGAGGGTGGTATGAATGATGGAGATGATAGCGTGTAAACTAGACTCTCAACTCTGGGTGCAGTGCAATACACACACTCTACATCCCTCCTTATCTCCCCACTGATCTCCTCCTGATATGCTCCCCTAGTACTCTGTCCATCCTGAACCCTAAGGGGAATGTTATTCCTAGCCTCCTCGCGAGCCCGAAGTGTAGCTGCACTCTGACCCAAACTCAATGGCAACCCATCCGAATCCATACCCTATCTCTAGGCAGCCCATTCCTATACCCAACTAAATAATTATACTCTATATTACATAGTTACGTCAAGTATGAATTCAAGTAATCATACTATAACATATAGTTATATGCAATATTTTAACAAATGAGTGCTAGGGAAGGTTGGCAGGAAAGTGGCGGTCATAGGGACTTAGTTTTTGAAAAATTTGCGGTTATAGTTTAGGGTTTATATGTACCTAGTTCTCTGTAACATAGGCTCTGATACCAATCTGTAACACCCCTAAAACTCGTACAGCATAAGCAATATGGGGTGCTACTTAGTTGGTATTTACAACACAAGGTAATAAAGAACGGAAATACATACTTCGTTTAATTTCCAGTAGTAAATAAAAGAGTTTTACATTAATGTCAAGTGCGGAAAATATGGCCCATAAATTTAAGTGGTCCCAATGAACAAGTCATAGTTTGTATAAAAACACTTCAGTTGAAAAATCTATGACAAAAGTCAGAAAAATGCTGGCGAGTTCATAGATTTTTATTATAAAGCAATAAAATCATAAGTTGGACTAAGTATGTGGATGAGAATTACAACGAATATAATGTCATACCAAAATAGTCTATTGCGATAGAACTAAGTTTATGCAACCGAAGCTATAATAGTGGGCATGCATCGAGAAGCATGTAAATAAATAATTTGGCCCGACAAGTGTCGATCCCAAAACACTTGAATTTCGACATGTTATACGCTCCCGTTTTCTTATCTGGTTAAACGGAACGAGGATGTCACTCACAATATATCTATATATAACATTTGCGCTTCCCAATAGGAATTGACGGTTCATGAAGTGGGGCACTTATGGGATACAAAAGGACTTAGGCTAATCTACGCAATAGTTTTCATAAAAGTTTCAGTTTTAGTTCGAAAACAGTTTTGCATGTTTCTCACCCCAAGTTTATAAAACAATTTATCAAGTAAAAGTGGGGCTATAAACTCACCTCAGCAATAAGCAATGAAGTGAGAATCAAACAGTGATAGTGGGCGGCTCCGATACACAACCTAAATTAGTACGACAAGTTTAGTCTTTATTTCATGTTTAAGACTCGATGAAGTTAATGAAACTTTATAAGTTTTCCAAAACCAACCAAACAAACACGCCCCTTGCGGATTGTTTTCACACCACCATATAGACTCTTTTTGAGCCTATTGGTACATGACACAACTCAATAACGGCAATAGGAATAGTAGGCAAACTGAGACACCAATGAGGTCACGTATGACTATTACGGAATAACTACGGTTCGAAACGAGGCAACTAGCACTTAACAATCGAAAGTCATACCAAAAAACTATCAGTAATCCCGGAAAACCAATTGAACCAAAAACCAAATGAGCAATTACATTATGAACCGAGAATAAAACTAAAGCAAAAACTGAATTCAAGTGAGCATTTTTAATGATTTTAAAGTTAAGCCATAAGCCGAAATAAACTTTTATGTCAAAACCAAAGTCTTTTATGTTTTCTTCTTTCCTGGAGCTCGTTCACAGCCAACAACAACAATGAAGATTTTCAATTTTTTCTTTTAACTAGTTTGCCACAATTCATCAACCAACAACAAAAACACAAGCTTTTTCAAGAATCAAACTAACTTATAAACCTAAATATTATTTTTCTTATACAATCAGTACCAAATAAAAAATGTAAAATGATTGAGGACATAAACAATTTAACACGACACTGTAATAATTGAATCCAAATGAAAGGGAGAGTAATCTTACAGCAAGAGATGGCTCGAGTGGGGTTAGAACCGAACTAAGAAATAATCAATTAACACAAATTAAAACCTGAATTGTACTCTCTACAGTACCAATTACAATACCTTAATTTTTTTTATTTGTGCTTGTGTGAAAGTGATAAAACCTGTAAATTTGGTTCCTATTTATAGGAGTAATCTTGGAAGGGTGGCTCTAGCCTTTTAGGTGTTGATTAGAGAGTGACCATCTTCTTTTGGTTCGCGTCAACATCCACAGCCACAATCAAGGGTACCCCGTGATGATCTATGGTGTTAGGAGGGCGCTTAGGGAAACTGGTGATAGTCCCTTCTGTGTTTGACCTTAAAGGGAGAAAGAGAAAACTCCATTTTTCATGTTTTGTATTATGGGTTTTGGTGAGGCACAAAGAGAGAGAGTGATAAGGATTTAAAATGTACACATTTAAGGGGTTATTTAAGCCCTTAATCGACCACTTTTATATCCGTTACTGCTTAATTTCGTTCCTTTTCACTTTTTAGGTCTCTTGGAAGCAAAATGCTGGAATAATGCACATTTGGACGAAAAGGAGTGAAAACATGAAGAAAACGGCAAAGTCAAGATCGAGGCCACTCAAGCTGCTAAAAATCAAAGGGGATCAGTGGAATTTTTGCTCATAACACCTGTCGGCGTCAGGCTTTGAAGAGGAAGGGCGTCACTAAGACTTTTCATCTCAGACAGCCCATATCCAAAATCAGACGACGTCCCATATGAAGCCCGACGGCATCACAACTACAAGGTGACGCCGTCTCATCGATAACTTGGCCAAGACAAAAACCCTAATGACGGCGATCTGACGGCGTCCCACCTATAAGGCAACGCCATCACAAGTGTAAATCTATATATAGAATTCGATTTTTCTGCATTTAAGGAAGTAAACTTTTGGAGTAAAAACCCCAAACGTTTGTAGTCCAACTTGGACAGTATCTTAGGGTCCCAAACCCTATTTTACACATCAAGATAAGTGTTTTAATTCATTAGTATCATTATGTCTTCCATTGATTGTGTGTATGCTTGCTTGTTTCACATGTCTAGCTAAATTTCATGTGTGTTTGCTTAGATCTATGAAACCTAGTTGTTAATTATTGATTGGTTGTCTCTTATCTTAATTAGAATTGGCTTAGGAGTGCAACTAGGCTATCGTTGTGTTTAAATGCTTGAGTAATCTTTGTGAACATTATTTTATGAATCACTTAGCGGATTTCGTAGTCGAAACATCCAAAGATAACCTTAAAGATAGTTTATGATTAATCTAGCGGATTTCGTAGGCAATAACCAAAAGGTATTCTCAAAGAGTTAGGGCATAGGCAAACCCTACGACCTTAGAAAATACAACGCGTTAAGAATAAGGACGTGACAATTCAACCAGCGATAAAAGATAACTAGGGAGTAATAGTATCTAGGTAAACACATTTTTAATCATCATACGAGCACACATCAAATAGACATAGCTACCCATAGATTAGATAATTAGAATAGTAGAGTAATCGGTAGAAGTATCACCCCCCAAATCAATTGCCCCGAGATTTTACCCTTAGCTTTCTAAAAAAACATATAAAAGATTAAAAAGAATCATCCTCAACCCCACCTTAGTGTAATACATTTCTTTCTAGCATTCCTGTTCCCCTGGATAACGATATCAATACCCGAGGCTTACCCAATACTACACTACAACGATTAGGTTCACTGCCTAGGGTGTTGAAAAACTTGCTCGACTAAAAGGAAGTTCCTTTGACCCCGAACGCGCTTCGTACGCGCATCAAGTATTTGGCTCCACTGCCGGTGAATAGAATAGCTAGTTAGATTTTTATCTCGTTTAGGTTCCCTTGCTTGATTCCTATCAAGTGAGATTTTTTCTCATTTTTAGCTTCCTTGTAGTCTATCCCCCTTCTTTGTGACTTTGTTAGTAATCCCGTCACTTTTCATCATGGAAGGTGATAACCCGCCACCACATCACCCAATTCCCATCAACCCACCACCAATTGACCCGCCAAGAGGCCGTACTCTTGGTGAATACTATAGACCAAGCCACCAAGGCTATAGGAACACCATTGAGCTCCCCGATCAAGCTCTAACTACGGCCCTGTGGTCCGACATCATTCGATTGGTGCAAGACGGATGTGCATTCCATGGACTTCGTTCTGAAGATCCTAATCAGCATCTCAAGGACTTCCTTAAAATCGTTGATTCCATCGACCTTGATGCTACCACACGAGAGACCACGCGCTTGCGTCTCTTCCAGTTCTCTCTACGGGACCAAGCTAGTAATTGGCTTGAGTGACTTCCCGCCGGATCCATCTCAAGTTGGAATGATCTCACTACTTGTTTCCTTGCCCAATTCTTCCCACTGGGGAGAACTACAAAACTTAGGAATGGAATCTTGATGTTCCAACAACGTCAAGGCGAATCTCTCTACGAGTCATGGACTCAATTCAAGGACTTGCTTCATAAAGTCCCTCATCAAGGCATCGATCTTTGGCTCTAAGTCCAAATATTTTACGCTCATGCCAACTTCCTCACCAAGCGATCCATTGACCGAGCGGCCGGTGGAAGGCTCAGCAATCTCAACGCAGAAGAATCATGGGATATAATAGAAGAGCTTGCCAGTCAAAGCTACAGAAATTGGAGTGAATCTCATGAAACCCCCATAAAAATGGTAAATGCCATATCAATTCCTCATGAGCCTTCCAACATTACTGAAGAGCAAGTTAGTGCTCTTGAGAGAAGGATCGACTATCTAATTGAGAGGCAAAAGAGAGTACCTGGACCAATCCATCGAGCAACGGTTAATTCCTTTAACTCCGCCAACCACCCAACACCTCTCTCTGAATCATCAAGCCGTGAACAAAATCCCAATTTCGTACGACGCTTTCGTTCTACCTCTCCAATTCCACTCTCACCAAGCTTCAAAGCACAAATGAGAGAATACATGGCAGCCCATTCGGAAAGATTAGCCAAATTTGAAGAAGAGGTTTATAGGCAAAGGGAAGAAATGCAGGAAAAAATGACGGAGATGATGAACTTGGTGAAAGGGTACACTAAGACGAAGGTTCCCGAGAAGGTATTAGTGAGAAAAGATGATCACGCTTCCCCCACTTCGTTTGTTAACGCCATTTCCATTGTTTCAGATGAGGGTGGGGTAGTTGAGAAGAAGGAGACTGAGAGCAGCAATGATAGTAAGGACAAGGATGAGGCTGATACTGATAATGAACCCAAAATCATTAAACACTACCTTAAGCATGAGATCAATAAGAAAACAATTGTTAACCAAGTGAACAACTTTAGGTACAATGAGGTTCTTAGGAAATCCCTCTTAGGTTAAATAAAAGAAGAAGAATATGACACCATGCCTATGGGACCTATGTACGAGTTGATTCTGAGAAAACCAGTAACTAAGAAACAAGAGATCTCTGGGAACTTTGTAATACCATGTAGCATAGGTGACTTCGAGAATATAAACGCCTTAGCCGATCAGGGATCCGATGTAAACATAATGCCGCTATCAGTCTATAGTAAGTTAACTAAGGAGGAGCCAACCAAGACCAATCTTAGACTTTCCTTAGAAAATCACTCATATGTTTATCCCATAGGAATAGCGGAGGATGTCTTAATTGAGGTTGCTAATATTGTCTATCCGGTAGACTTCATAATCATAGACATTGAGGAAGATAAAAACATGCCATTAATCCTTGGAACACCTTTTCTAGCCACTGCCAAGGCAACCATCAAATGCGGTGAGGGTAATGATACTCAAAAGTAGCAAAGGAAAAGTTAGGATACCAATTGTTCCAAGATATCCTTTGAAGATTATGGAGAAGATAAATGATAAGAATTTGCAGGTCTCCAATCATACTGTTAAGAAGAAAATTAGTGAATGGGGAAAAGGGCTTAGAGATTTCGTGAGTCAAGGGTTAGATGCGACATTGTGGAAGCGTGATAAAAAATTAGGGAGCAACTACACCACAAAGCCACAGCCTCAAAAGAACCCTAAAGAATTTTTGAAAGGAGAAAAGGTGCTTTTGTATAGATCAAGATTAAAAGCATTAAGAGGAAGGAATAGGCCAAAATGGTTTGGACCATATACGGTGAAAGAGACTAATCTAAAAAGTGAAACCGTTATCATATTAGACGACGATAGGAGAGAGTTCACGGTAAGCATACAACGTGTACAACCTTATGATGAAGGCTTGGTGAAAGAAAATAATAACGGTAAGGAAGTCACGTAGGAGCACGACTTCGAGTCTAGCTACAAGACTCATAAATAAAGAAAAGCGCTTCGTGGGAGGCAACCCATGCTTAATTGTTTGCTTGTTTGTGTGTCATATATCTTTTTCGTTGTTGTTTATTCTCATGTTTGAATTTGTGAAAATGCTTTATTTTATCTTTAAGCTCGTCTTAATTAAAGGTATTTTACAAAAAGATAAGTGTAGGGAAGATTACATACGTTTTTAAAAGAACGTGAACATGAGAATTACAATTATTGAAATTGATGTATATGTGTGTTTGTTAGAGTCAAATGGATGTTTTGCAGGAACTTTTCCAGATTTTAAAGGTGTAATTTTTCTAGAATTTTTCCACGAAAACGCAGCTGACCAGTTTTGGTCATGATAACCTGACGGCGTCAGGATTAGAACCTGACGACGTCAGGTCAAGCAGAAACAGCTTACCAAATTTTCTTGTTTTCTGTGCTACTTATAAATTTTTAGAAATTCTCAGGTTTTAATTTTCCAGAAAATCTCAAACATCCATTCCACAAGCATTATATCCTAGTGTAGTTGTGTCATATATAATTTTACCGCCGATTTTATGCGAAGGTTTCGTCTGTTTTCTTAAAGTGTGCATGTTATATTTGGCAAGAAGAAGAAACTCAACATTGGCTGGAGCTTATCACGTACACATTCTTCTTGGAATAGAAATTAACCACAACTTCACACGGATCCTACCGAGCTAATCAGGGGAGTACTAGTTTCTTTCTCTTTTACTTACCTTCCTTTATCATAACTTTGATACTTTCGGGGAACATTGGGGACAATGTTCAGTTTAAGTGTGGGGGGGAGAATAAAACGGAAACTTAGAAACTATGCTTATCCTTGATTATTTGTCTTGTCCTTGGTCACTTGTGTAATAAGCTATGAGAAATATTTGTTAGGGCAATTTTAGCATCAAATTTAAAATTTTTTATGACATGTACGAGCAAAAACTTTCGTCTTAATAAATCGTCTCATGGATAGGAGTTATATGACTAGCACAAAAAAATTGTTTACCACTCAAATTCCACCCAAAAAATGTGATGTTCGCCCCTAGATCTTTAGGAATAAAAGCATTCACCTTTAATGCTTAGAGAGTGTACCGGTAGTATAATAGATTCTAGAACTTGTTTTGTGATGCATTCAGAGATCGCTAGTGAGACTACACTTGTGTAGTTAGGAATAACTAAATGATAAGAGGCATTAGGATAACCCTTGTTTAAAACCAGTATTATAATTACTTCTTCCACATCGGTCGAGTAATTACCCCACACCTTTGCGATGTACTTATCTTTAGTACACGATACCCCTAGTTAACCCCTCAGAGCCTATCCTTTTCGCGATTCTCGTGATGTTTCGGTATTCCAGAATATCAATGAAGAGCATTGTTTACAATCCACCCCCAAATGTATACCCAAATCGCCTTAGCCTACCTTATATGAACTCACCTTTAGTGCATTAATGTTATCATTACTAAACCCTTAGTTCAATTATCTAGTTACTTGCATGGTTGCTAAGTCGAGTCATATCTTTTGTACACAGTTTTGGGATAATTGGGACTCATGGGTAAGTAAAACTTTATGGAGTGACGGGAAAGAATGTTAAATTCAAATTCCCTATGTCTACGTAATTAAATACTCCAAGAGTTTTGATCTTTTCAAATCGGGTCAAATTAGTGTTAGAGTAATAAAAACTCAAGTGTAGGGATGCTCCTATAAATCCCTTATATTTTGATGTTATCGTAGAGGATGGTAGAGTAAAAAATGTATGCAAAAAAAAAGTCTTAAAAAAAAGAAAAAACATACGGGCTACCATCCTACATCTATCTTTATGTTTATGTTTTTCAATTTATGTATGTTAGTTATTTAGAGTTTAGCGAGTCGAGTCTTGGCTTAGCAACGCCACGCTTTTCATGCTTGTAACATAAGATTTTTACTTGACACCACTAAATCGCCTATCCAACAAAACCCTTTGTTTCCCTACCGTAAGCCTAACGTTACAACCCTTGCAAAGACCTCTTAGATAGTTGTTCCTAGGTGCTTATGCCAAAGCGGTGGAGGTTTGATCTAGTCTCAATCCTATAGTAATCTATGTACTATGCCTATTAATGAGTGTTTATATTCCATTTCCAATTACTATATTTCATATACACCCGAGAGATGAGAGAATCCAAACACCCCTTGTGAGTTGCTAGTATATAATTTTCGTGCTTGTTATGACTATTGCGGTGCTTTTACTTGTTGTGAATTATGTTAAACCCATGCTTCATGCCCCTAACTTATAAATTGATTAGCCAAAAGCACATTTGCTTGAGGACAAGCAAATACCAAGTGTAGGGATATTTGATAAGGATCTAAAACGTACACTTTTAAGGGGTCATTTAAGCCCTTAATCGACCACTTTTATATTCGTTACTACTTAATTTCGTTCCTTTTCACTTTTTAGGTCTCTTAGAAGCAAAATCCTGGAATGATGCACATTTGGACGAAAAGGAGTGAAAACATGAAGAAAACGGAAAAGTCAAGATCGAAGCCACTCAAGCTGCTAAAACTGAAGCTGACGGCGTCCCAATCAAAGGGCGACATCGTCCCTCTCTACAGATTTGATAAATACATGCACGAGACGGCTCAGTGGACTTTTTGCTCATAACACCTGACAGCGTCAGGCTTTGAAGAGGAAGGGCGTCACTAAGACTTTTCATCTCAGACGGCCCAGATCCAGAATCAGACGACGTCCCATATGAAGCCCGACGATGTCAAAACTACAAGGTGACACCGTCCCATCGATAACTTGGCCAAGACGAAAACCCTAATGACGGCGATCTGACGGCGTCCCATCTATAAGGCGACGCCGTCGCAAGTGTAAATCTATATATAGAATTCAGTTTTTCTGCATTTAAGGAAGTAGACTTTTGGAGTAAAAACCCCAAACGTTTGTAGTCCGACTTGGACAGTATCTTAGGGTCCTAAACCCTATTTTACACATCAAGATAAGTGTTTTAATCCATTAGTATCATTATGCCTTCCATTGTTTGTGTGTATGCTTGCTTGTTTAACATGTCTAGCTAAATTTCTTGTGTGTTTTCTTAGATCTATGAAACCTAGTTGTTAATTATTGATTGGTTGTCACTTATCTTAATTGTAATTGGCTTAGGAGTGCAACTAGGCTATCGTTGTGTTTAAATGCTTGAGTAATCTTTGTGAACATTAGTTTATAAACCACTTAGCGGATTTCGGAGTCTAAACATCCAAAGATAACCTTAAAGTTAGTTTATGAATAATCTAGCTGATTTCGTAGGCAATAACCTAAAGGTATTCTCAAAGAGTTAGGGCATAGGCACACCCTACGACCTTAGAAAACACAACGCGTTAAGAATAAGGACGTGACAATTCAACAAATAATAAAAGATAACTAGGGAGTAATAGTATCTAGGTAAACACATTTTTAATCATCATACGAGCACACATCAAATTGATATAGCTACCCATAGATTAGATAATTAGAATAGTAGAGTAATCGGTAGAAGTACCACCTCCCAAATCAATTGCCCCGAGATTTTACCCTTAACTTTCTAAAAAAACATATAAAAGATAAAAAAGAATCATCCTCAACCCATCTTAGCGTAATACATTTCTTGCTAGCATTCCTATTCCCCTAGAGAACGTTATCAATACCCAAGGCTTACCCAATACTAGGCTACAACGATTAGGTTCACCGCCTAGGTTGTTGAAAAACTTTCTCGACGAAAAGGAAGTTCCTTTGACCCTAAACGCACTTCGTACGCGCATCAGAGAGACAGATGACAGTGATATCACGTTTAGGGTAGGTTTTGTTTTTGTATTACTTTTTTTTTTGTTTTATTATTAACACTGTGTAAACTATATCCCGTATGTTGTCGAGTCTCCGCGTAAATGCATCCTCCGGGTATCTGTAAATTATAAAATTTATATTTTTAGAAACGTTTATGAAAACGTAATAATATAGTCTTATTATTACATAAAGTTTAAATTATATATGTTTTCTATTATTTAAATTGGTGTCGGTATGCGTGCGATGCCGTGTTTTCCTGGAATCACGAGATAACCTCTCGTTTTCATTCGTAAGTCACTAGTGAGTGATAAAAAGTTATCATTACACTTTTCTCGATATAAAACATTAATTCGTATGCTACTGTGTGTTGTAGTGTGCGGGATAACTTCCCAAAACAATCGTTTGATCTTATGTATGTTTAAAAAAAATATCAATCAGGGAATAATAAATTCATATTTATTATTAAAATAATTAGTAGAAATTTACCTTGTGTCACAGCCACCCCGCCTTAAAATGAAAGCCGTCCTCAGCTTTCAGTTAGAATTTTCCGATGGAGTTGAAAAAAGATAAGGGTATTTACGCTTGATTTCATCTTCGCGTTCCCATGTGAAGTTGTGACCCCCTTGAGTATTTCATCGAACCTTAACAATTGGAATACGACTATGCTTTAGTCCTTTGACCTCACAATCGATGATTTCGATTGGTTCCTTAATGAAATTTAGTCTTTCTTCGACCTAAATTTCATCCAGAGGAATTACAGCCTCCTCGTTGGAAAGGCATTTCTTCAAGTTGCACACATGGAAAACATTGTGCACAGCACTGAGTTCGGCTGGTAGCTCAAGTCTGTATGCTACCGGTCCGATTTTGGCGATAAATTTGAATGGTCCTATGTAACGAGGATTCAATTTTCCCCGTTTTTCGAAACATATTACACCTTTCCATGGCGAGACCTTTAGCATGACTTTATCACCAACTTGAAATTCAAGTGGCTTTTGCCTCTTGTTCGTATAGCTCTTTTGACGATCTCGAGCTACTTACAGTCGGCTTTTAATTTGCACAATCTTCTCAGTAGCCTCGTGCACCAGCTTAGGACTAGTAAGTTGAATTTCTCCAACTTCGGCCCAACATATAGGTGATCTATACTTTTGACTGTAAAGTGCCTCGTATGGTGTAGCTTTAATGCTATTGTGGTAGTTGTTATTGTATGAGAATTTGGCTAAAGGTAGGTGTCTGTCCCAACCGTTCCCAAAATCTATCACACAAGCTCTTAACATATCTTCTAGAGTTTGGATGGGCCTCTCGCTCTGCCCATCGGTCTGAGGGTGATATGTTGTACTCATGTCTAGGTTGGTACCTAAGGCATGAAGCGATCTCCAAAAGTTTGAATTGAATCGGCTATCTCTATCAGAGATGATGGAAATTGGAACATCATGTCATGCTACAATTTCTTTTAGGTATAGCTGTATGATTTTGTCGATGCTGTCTTTCTCTTTGATTGGTAAGAAATGAGCGGATTTGGTAAGACGATCAACTATTACCCAAATGGTGTCATATCCACTTGATGACTTTGGAAATTTGGTGATGAAGTCCATTGTGATACGTTCCCATTTCCACTCGGGAATCTCTGGTTGTACCAGGAGACCTGAAGGCTTTTGGTGTTCAGCTTTAACCTTCGAACAGGTTAAGCACCGACTGACATATGTTGCAATGTCTGCCTTCATGTATGGCCACCGATATAACTTCTTCATATCAAGATACATTTTGTCGGATCCAGGGTGAATGGAGTACTTGGACTTATGAGATTCATGCATAATGAAATTTCGTATCCCTTCTGGTCTTTTCACAAAACTATTCTCGTTTTCTGGAATGCCGTAGATCTTCTTGTTCGATCGGTTTTCTACTTTGCGGGTTTCGATTTGAGCCTCAAGAATTTTTTGCTGGAGAGGTGAACTGATCGTCATCCCTAATGATCTGACCCTAAGAGGTTTAGGTCATTCTTTCCTGCTTAAAGCATCAGCAACTACAATTTCTTTGCCCAGGTGATAACGAATTTCACAATCGTAATCATTGAGCAGTTCTAACCATCGGCCATGTCTCATGTTCAGCTCCTTTTGGTCCTATATGTGTTGCAAGCTCTTGTGATCCGTGTACACTGTACACTTGGTGCCATAAAGATAGTGTCTCCAGATTCTAAGTGCAAATACGACAACTCCTAGTTCCAAGTCGTGTGTTGTGTAGTATTTCTCGTGAGTCTTTAATTATCGAGAAGCGTATGCTATCACTTTCTCTCTTTGCATCAAAACGGCTCCCAAGCCTTTGTGTGAAGCGTCGCAGTAAATGATTATGTCTTCACTACCCTCCAGTAAGGCCAAAATGGGTGCACTACACAATGTTTCCTTAAGTAGTTGGAAAGCTTCATCTTCCTTATCTCCCCATTCAAACTTCACATTCTTCTGGGTCAACTTGGTTAAGGATTTCGCTATTTTAGAGAACCCTTCAATAAATCTATGGTAGTAACCGGCGAGTCCTAAGAATTGACGAATTTTGGTAGGAGTGGTAGGTGTCGCCCAATCCTTGATTGACTCGATCTTTGCAGGATCCACGTGGATGCCCTTGCTATCAATCATGTGACCTAGAAATTGTACTGTCTTTATCTAGAATTCACACTTTGAGAATTTTACGTACAATTCCTCTTTCTTTAACAGTTCTAAGATTTGCGTAAGATGTTCCTCGTGCTCTTTTTCGTTCTTAGAGTAGATCAGAATGTCGTCAATGAAGATGATTATGAATTTGTCTAGGTATGGTTTGCACACCCGATTCATGAGATCCATGAATACTGTTGGGATATAGAAAGTCAAAGTACTGAAGAGTCAAAGTACTGCTAAAGAAGAAAGTCAAAGTACTCCTCGTTCATCAAAGTACTGCATGGTTAAAGGACTGCTATGCAAAATCGTTAAGGATAATAATGTAATTCTAGAATGTTCTAAGTTTAGTTTAGAATTACTTGACGTACAAGAAATAGAATTGTAAACCGACTAGGGTTATCCTTATGCCTATAAAAGGACCCCTAGATTGACATACGGACGTACGTGCGTTATTAGAGTTTACTAAGATCGATATTAGAGCCGTTAGGGATTGTTAGTGAATCTGTGTATCAAGCAGGTTCATAGTTTTAATATAATTATTAAAGTTAAAGTTAATTCTTCTTAGCTTTATTAAAGTAAATTCCGCATACTTAATAGAGATAATTCAGTGTTTCATTGTTAGTGACTTAGGATTTATCCAAGGTTGCTAAGCTCTTTACAAGCTACATAAGTTAGTTTGGTTAGAGTACATCGATCCAACAAGTGGTATCAGAGCTTGTGTGGAAACTCTGATTAAAAAGAAACCTTAAAAACCGATTTAACAAAACCCTAAAGATGTCGACTGAAGCTGCACCACCCCCTTCCATCACCTCACTCAGAATTCCTATCATCAAGAAAGGAGAGTATGATCTTTGGAGCATGAAGATGAGGCAGTACATTGCTATTACAGACCATGCACTGTGGAATGTAATTATCAATGGTAATGAAGTTGTTGCAGATCCTATTGAAGTTCCTGGACAACCTAAACCACCTAAGGTGTCTTGCCCAGCTACAATAAGGAATCAAGAAAAGGCTCTCAACATCCTATTGTCTGCTATACCTGATGGTCACCTACTCAAGTTTCATGATGCTAAGGATGCTAAACAACTATGGGCTGCTCTCAAGACAAGGTTTGGAGGTAATGATGCTTCCAAGAAGATGCATAGAAATCTGTTGAAGCAACAGTTTGAAACATTCACTGTTGGTGAAAGAGAAGGTCTTGATGCTGCCTATGATAGATTCCAAAATCTTCTTACTATGCTGGAGTTATACAAAGCAGAGGTATCTGTTGAAGATGTAAATCTGAAATTCTTAAGGAGTTTGCCATCTACATGGCATGTGATTGCTACTATGATCAGAGGACAACCTGGTTTGGATGTTATGGACTTTGATGATCTCTACAACCATTTGAAGGTGTATGAGCATGAGATGAATGGAAAAACTAGTTCAAAATCTCACAGTATTGCCTTTTTGTCTTCAGAAAAGAGAGGCAGTACTTCCACTTAAAGTACTGCTTCTCCTACTCAAAGTACTGTTGCCTATTCTACCCCCACCTTTGCTCAGCAAGTCACACCAACAAACACTATCCATTCTGATGAAGTAGTTTGCTCATTCTTTGCTCGCAAGCCACTTTACATTACTTATGAAGAGGATTTGTCACAGATTGATGAGGATGCTCTTGAAGAAATTGATATCAGGTGGCAAGTTGCTATGATCAATGCTAGAATCAAGAAGTTCATGAAGAAAACAGGAAGAGGCATTGACTTCAAGCCTAAGCAGGGTATAACTTTTGACAAGTCCAAGATTGAATGTTTTAATTGTCAAAGGACTGGACACTTTGCAAGGGAATGCAAGTTTGCTAAATACCAAGCAAAGAATGACCGAGAAACCCAAGCTTGAACTAAAGGAAATCCCTATTACTGAAACAAAAGCTTTGGTTGCTCAAGAAAATTAATCAGAGGTTGACTGGAGTCTTTGAGTTTGATGATGAACCAGTAACCTATTGTATGCTAGCAATGGAAGATTCAGTGGAAGAGTTTGATTGGAGCACAGCCTTTGATGAGGAACAAGGATTCGCTTCTTTGGAGTCCAGAGATGGTCTTGGAAGCTTTGATTGGAGCATGGAGAGTGAAGATGAACCTGTTCTGTTTGCTATGGTAGCTACTTCACCAAATCCACCCCTATCTCGAGGTATGCTCTAAGTGTCATGATTTTTATCAAAAGGTGCTTACTGATTATGTAACCGAAAGAGATCAGCGTAGAAGGGCTAGGTCGAGGTAGCTGGTTATCAAATTACTTTAGAGTCAATGGAAGCCAAAATAATAACACATGAAAATAATGAGATGGCTTGGGAAGAAAAATATGAGCAACAGGATTACCAATTAAAATTAAGTGAATGGAAGTTAGGATGTAAGGTTGCTGAATTAGAAAAGATGACAAAAGAAAGGGATGAATTGCTAGAAAAGTTTCTTTGCTTGGGGACAATCAGGCCTTTCTCATGTTAGTTATGTTGAAAAACAGAGAAGAGCTTACATTAGAACTGGACTAGGTTTTGGTATGGACTTTAGTAGCATAGAAGAAAACCCACCTAGTGATAAGGATGAACTTGATTTTGAGGATATAACAACTAGTGATGATGAACTCATTAACTATGTAGATACGTCTAGTAATGAGGAATCAATTAGTCAAACACCTCCTGAGTTTAAGAAAGACAAGGGTTATCATGCAGTCCCACATCCCACAGGTAGTTTTCAACCCCTTAGGACAGATGTTTCTCGTTTTGGAATAGACAACTTAGAGTTTAGAAAAAATCTTACTGGTCAATCTAGTTCTGAAACCCCAAAAGAAACATTTGAGAAACCTAAGGATGATGATGTTAAGAGTCAAGCAGAACCTTCAACTCAAAGTCTTGCTACACGATCGTCATACCTTTAAGAAAACCTTTTCAAAATACTGCTAAACCTTTTTGGGATAATTTTGGTCAAAACAGTTTTCATCATTCACCAAAAAGACAGGATAGTTTTAATCATAGACATAGAGGAAGACATTTTGGGAGTATGGGTTAAAAATTGTGTTTTGTTTGTTATAGTCCTGATCATTTGATTAAGGACTACGACTTTCACTCAGATTACTTAAGCAAATTCCCAAAGACCAGATCTGCTAACCAAAAACCAAGAGAGAATAAACCAGTCTGGAATCATTCACATAGGGTTAACCACAGCAATTTCTCACAAGACCATAGGAACCCTCACCAGAGAAGATCTTTTTCAAAATCACCATTACCTTCTCAAGGTACTGCTAGATTTTCACCCAATCAAGGTACTGCTAACACTTTTTGGAATAGAAAGCCTAGGAGATCCAATTACTATCAATCTAGAAGGCGTTACACCTCAAGAAGAGTAGCTAGATCAAAGGACTCTACACCTGAAGTTAAAACCAAATGGGTTGAGAAAGAAAGTACTGATGGGGAACATACAGTACTTTCAGCAAATAAGGTTGAAAAAGAGATTTTTGTTGAAAATAATAAAGAAAACTTGGATGAAAAAGATATTTTTATTGAAAAATCAACACAAGTTTTTGAACAACCAAAGATAATTGATCATGTGTTTAAAGATAGTTGGAAATTACATACTTAAAGAATTTAAGTATGTAACTCCACAAAGGGAACACAAGTCAGTAATGGCTTGGGTTACTAAAATTAACTAACTCTTTTATCCTTGTGCAGGGCAACCCAGAAGAGGAGCTTAAAGATCATCTAATTGTGGATAGTAGTTGCTCTAGAAGCATGACAGGAGACAAAGAGATTCTGTCAGATTTTATATCTTATTGTGGAGGAAGAGTTGCATTTGGGAATGATGCTAGTGGAAGAAGAATAAATGGCAAAGGAACTATCAAGGCAGGAAGCATAGATTTTGAGAATGTTCGCTATGTGAAGGAGCTTGATATGTGCTAAAACACATATCATTTCTTTATCAATTTAGACCCAAAATAACCAAGAAAGAGCCGTTTATTGCTAATATTTGTTGTTTTCTTGAGTTTGTGCTTGTGCAGGTACGGATATGTCAAAACACACAAAAGTTAACCAAATTAGACGAAAACCCGAGCACGAGAGATTAAGAGAGCTAAAGCTGAGCCGGAAGGTCAGAATTGAGCATCTGTGAAGATTTTCATGCTAAGAGGATGATTTTTGAAAGATATGATCAAGTTTGAAGAATTGTCAAAATCAGTCCCTCAACTTTGAGCATTTGGCAGAATCTACCCTCAAGTTTCAGAATTGGCAAAATCAGCCCTTGGTTTATTGGAGAATGACAAGATTGGCCCGTGGAAGACATTTTCAGAATTACACGTTTAGTCCCTGGAAAATCAGATTTGGCAGTTTTAGTCCCTAAGTTATACCTTGGATACATATCAAGTCTAGTCCAAATCCAAATAATAATTCACCATGGTCCAAGCCCAAATAAACAAACCAACCCGGTCCAATCCATTTTCCTATACCCGGTTAAACTTTTACCCGTATACCCTGGTCAACCCACTTAAACCCGGTCAACATAATCAAATAAATATAAAAAAAACCTCACGCGCCCTTTTTCATCCCCAATTCCCAAACCCAGCCAAGAACCCTAAATTACCCCTTAGTCAATTAGTCAAAATCATTACAATCCAAGGGTAAAACCGTACAATTACTGACACACACTGACACATGTGACTGCCAGGTCACTGATCCGTGTGTCACATTCCAAATACTGCTCCGTGATTGGTCGAAGCTATGTGGCATGTGCAATCCAAAGGCTGAGATTGCTGGGATGAGGTGCAGATTGATCCAAGGGCTACCAAAGCACTCAAAGAAGCACAGATGATGACATTCCAGACTCTTCCAAGGCCTTAGCTCGCCTATATAAGGCACCCTTATTTCACACTTGTAACCATGTAGAATTTGAGTAGATAATTAGTAGTTTATTAATGTTTTATGTTTAAATTTCGTTTCTGTAATTTCTGAATTTCAGTTCCATTGTAATCTCAAAGTTTTATTAATTCAAGTAATTTCAGTTTTTATCTTCAATCAATTTCAATTACTGTTTTATTGTTTTCAGTAGCTTATTAGTGTCTCAATTACTCAATCTAGCTTATCTCTATTCATTTTCAGCTTATTTGTTTTAAAAAACAAAAATCACAAAAAAATAAGAAAAATACTTCAAAAATAAAAAAAATATCTCAAATCTGTTTTAATCTAAATTTAGTTTAAGGTTACTGTTTTTATAAGCTTTTATAAGTTCACTCTAGCTTATCATCTACTCAAAAACTCACTACTCAGATTCTACTCTCATTTATACTTTAGTCAAACAAAGTCAAACTAGCAGTTGTTATACTTATTTGGATCGATTTTTGTTATAGTCATGGATTTGGGTTGATCAGAGTGGATTGGGGTTTGAATTGATTAGGATAGTGGTATCGGTTCTAGTTAATCGCAAATAATTTGGACTTCATGTGAGTACTAATTCAAGTTTAAATTCAAAGTGTTTTCTTTGCACTTTTGTATTCCTATTAGCTATAGTTTATTAATCAATATTAGATTACTTGTTAGTTGCTATTTGATTGTTAGAATCTAGTTAATTCTTTGTTTTGATTTGAAGCTTGGAATAAGATAAAGTAATTAGGTTAGCTAAACTACTGTTTGGATCTTATTGCAAAACTGAGTTGGAGGTTTTAGTAGTATAAGTTTTGAGTTGAATTAATAGAACTTAGCTTAGTTCAGTCTAGATAAGTCATTAATTTGCATAATAGAACTCTAGAAGTCAAAATCATATTGAATCTGCTCTTATTTGCATTTCTGTAAGAATCAGTTAGTTAGATCTTGCATAGAGGTATTAAAGATAGTGACTTAGCTTGCATCAGTATTATTTCATCACATAATATCATTTTCATTCAATAGAGTTGATTCAAATCTCAATTTGGTCAAATTCTCAAAACAGCTTCTAAAGTCAAAAGTTGCAAAACACAGTTTTTACAAAAGTTTGTGGAATTTTCATTGATTCATTGTTGGTTCAAATTAAGTGAGATTTTGTTCTTTTTCAAGTTCTGCTGGTCTAGTGTTGTAAACAGATTTTTGTGAAATTTTTGGAAGCTTTTATAAGGTCTAAACAAGCTGCTCAATAAGCTAAATCTGCCTTGTTCATACTCAGCTAATATTGAGTGTGAGCAGGCCTTTTTGAAAATCTCGCACAGGATTAAAATTAGCTTGTTAGGGTCTCAAACTTGGTCTTGTGATTCTTTAGCTGGTGGTCTTAAGCTCCTTAGTTCTGGTTTTCCTTTTGAGCTTATTAATAAGCTTGTGCATTAGCTAGAAATTAGGTAGTTAAACTAGCTTTGAAATAAATCAAATTAAGCTCATGTGCCTGTAGCTTGTAATCTGGTGGTGTAGGATAGCTGCAGTAAGTTGATTTCTCCTAGTTTTAGCTTATTTCACAGTTTGGTAGCTTCTGGTGCACTCAATTAGCTTGTAGCTTATATCAAATAGCTTATTTTCAAACAGTTACACTACAGCTCTTAAATCCTTCACATAAGCTATAGTTTTTATATTTTTCATAGATTTAGAATAATATTTTAGACTTTTCCTGAATTTTTCATAATTTTTCATCACTGTTTGCTATTTTTCTTAATTAAAAACAGTTTTTAGGACTTTTTAAATAGATTTTAATACAATTAAATCAGAAAAGTTTCTAAAAAATAATTTTTCAATTTTCCTAGATTAAGAAAATTATAAAAAGCAAAAAAATAATTTTTCCAGATTTTTCCTAGTTTAATTTGTAATTTTTAGTGTTTAAATTAGTTTTTAATTCAAATAAATTCCAGAAAAATCATAAAAATTAGTTTTAAATCTTAGTTAATTTTCAAATATCATTTTTAGTTTAAAAGTAATTTTAGATCATTTTTAGGACTTAAATTAGATTTAGTTGCATTTTATTCGCGTTTTATTAATTACATTTTAGTTTAAATCGCGTATTTAGGATTCCCCGTAGCTTAATTTCCCTTATTTGCTTTCCCATTTCCCGTAGTTTTAAATAAAATCAAAAATCCAAAACATCGAGCATTTTAATAACGAACCGATAACGACGTTGCCCATTCACACCTCGTTGGGAAACGACTCGGATTTCCTAATCCGTATCACTATCACTCACGGGTTTTGATTCATTATCCTTTTTCCTAAAGGGATTTTAAATCATTCCTTGTGGTTATTTTTGATATCGATATTGTGGTTTTATCCATACACACACACCCCTAAACCTCAACGAATCAGAGCTCAAATTCAACCTTTTGTCAGTCACTCAGATCTGTGACAAGAAGTACCCTGTGTTATTCACTGACACAGAATGTCTCATTCTTTCCCCTGAATTCAAGCTTATTGATGATAACTTGGTAGTACAGAGAGTACCAAGAACAAATGATGTGTATCGTCTGGATATGAAGAGTCTTCTCTCTTCTGAAAGAGCTACATGTTTAGTAGCTAATGCAACACTTGAAGAAGCACATCCGTGGCATAGAAGATTAGGCCATGTAAATTTCAAGAATATCAACAAGTTGGTTAAAGGAAATTTAGTTCGGGGTTTACCTTCCAAAACATACAGGAGTGATCACTCATGTTTGGCATGCAAGAAGGGTAAACAACACAAAGCATCATGCAAGAAGGTTGAGGAAAGAACTATTAGAGAAACTTTGGAGTTGCTGCACATGGATTTGTTTGGACCTATTTCTGTTGCCAGTCTAAACAAGAAGAAGTACTGTCTGGTTGTGAGAGATGATTACAGTAGATTCAGTTGGGTATTTTTCTTAGGATTTAAATATGAAACTTTTGATGCTATTCATGATCTTATAATAGCCCTGGAAAACCAATTGAGACTCAAAGTAAGAGCTATTAGATGTGATAATGGGACTGAATTCAAGAACAAGGTTATGGATGAATTTTGTGCTAAGAAAGGAATCAAGAGAGAGTTTAGTATTGCTAGAAATCCACAGCAGAATGGTTTGCAGAAATAAAGAACAGAACTTTGATTGAAGTAGCTAGAACAATGCTTGCAGATTCATTATTACCTATTCAATTTTGGGCTGAAGCTGTAAGTACTGCTTGCTATGTGCTTAATACTGATGTCGGTCACCAAACCTCAGATGAAGACACCTTATGAGTTGCTTATGGGAAACAAACCTAACATACGTTTTATGAAGCCTTTTGGATGTCCTCTGTCTATTCTAAACACTATTGATGTTTTGGGAAAATTTGATAGCAAGTCAGAAGAAGGATATCTATTGGGATATTGTACCAACAGCAAAGGATTCAGAGTGTACAATAGAGTCACCAAGAAGGTTCAAGACTGTCTTCATGTTGAATTTTTAGAAGATCAAGAAAATCAACAGGGTAAAGGTCCTGATTGGATGTTCGATCTTGAGATTTTGACTCCTTCTATGAATTATGTACCTGTTAGAGACGAAAATCAAGCTGTCCACAAAGAAGAAGATTTACAGTACATTGTTCATGGAGTCCATATTAGACTTGATGTTGTTCCTGATGAAGAACCCATAACTGTTGAAACAAAGAAAAGTACTGATGAACCAAAATCCTCATTGTCTGCTGAGGATCAAGCTATTCAAGATAAGCTTAATAGGATACTTTTTCAAGATGTAGTAGCACAATCTTATGATGATGATCAAAGAAGAGCTTATGAAGAAGCAAAGAAAAAGAACAAGACTGCAGAGTTCTCTCACGGTACTTTGGATGACAGTACTTTAGATCAAAGTACTGTTGCACCTATTGACAGCACTTTGGATGATTTGGACGATCCTAACATGCTTGGCTTTGAAGATACTGATGATGAGTTTGAAGATGAAGGTATTTTCTCAGATTCCAATGAAGATGCTGATTTCACAAATTTGGGTGATAATCTGGAAGTTCCACAAACTCCTATCTTAAGAATTCATAAAGATCATCCTACTGGTCAAATCATTGGACCTTCTACTCATGGAGTGCTCACAAGAACCAAATCTAAAGGTTTTTCTACACCACATAATGCTTTACTTAGCTTTGTGTATAAACAAAACAGGCTGAATCATAAGGATCATCAAACATGTTTATTCACTTGCTTTATCTCTTAAGAAAAACCCAAGAACATAGCTCAAGCATTAACTAAAGAAAGTTGGGTTGAAGTTATGCAAGAAGAACGTCTTCAATTCAAACTTCAAGAAGTTTGGGTACTATGTGATCTACCAGATGGAAAGAAAGTAATTGGTACACGATGGGTTTTCAGAGTCAAGAGAGATGAAAGAGGGAATGTCATCAAGAACAAAGCAAGGTTAGTTGCACAAGGATATAGACAAGAAGAAGGAGTAGATTATGATGAAGTATTTTCTCCTGTAGAAAGGATTGAAGCTATTCGAATATTCCTTGCTTTTGCATCATATATGGGATTTCAGGTTTATCAAATGGATGTTAAGAGTGCTTTTCTCTATGGCAAGATAACATAGAGGTCTATGTTAAACAGCCTCCTAGTTTTGAAGATCCTGCACATCCAAACAAAGTCTACAAAGTAGTTAAGGCTCTTTATGGCCTTCATCAAGCACCTAGAGCTTGGTATGAAAGGCTCTCTACTTTCTTATTGCAACATGGTTATAGGAGAGGAGCAATTGACAAGACTTTGTTTATCAAGAGAGATAAGAAGGATATCATGCTGGTTCAAGTTTATGTAGATGATATCATCTTTGGAGCTACAAAATAGTCCATGGTGAAGGAGTTTGAGCTGCTGATGCAACATGAATTTCAAATGAGTTCTATGGGTGAATTAACTTTCTTTTTAAGGCTTCAAGTTAAACAGTCAAAGGAGGGAATTTTCATAAGTCAAGATAAGTATGTCTCTTACATTCTTAAGAAGTTCAATTTTGATGCTATGAAGCCAGTTATTACACCTATCAAGTCTATCAACTCATTGGGCAAGGATGAAGATGGTCAACCTGTTGAAGTCAAGTTGTACAGATCTATGATTGGTTGTCTTATGTACTTAACTGCATCTAGGCCTGATATCATGTTTGTTGTATGTTTATGTGCAAGATATCAAGTCTCACCTAAGGTCTCTCATATGAATGCAGTAAAGAGAATTTTTAGTTATTTAAAACAACAACCTAAGTTAGGGTTGTGGTATCCAAAGGATTCACCTTTTCACTTGGAAACCTTTTCAGATAGTGATTATGCAGGTGATAACTATGTTAGAAGATCAACCACGGTGGATGCCAGATCTCGGAAGAAGATTAGTCTCATGGCAATGTAAGAAGCAAACTATTGCAGCAACATCATCCACTGAAGTAGAATATGTTGTTGCTGCAAGCTGTTGTGGACAAGTCTTGTGGATGCAGAATCAACTTTTGGATTATGGGTTCAACTTCAAGAATACTCCTATCAACATTGATAATGAGAGTACAATTTGTATTGTCAAGAATCCAGTTTATCACTCCAAAACCAAGCACATTCAGATTAGGCATCACTTTATCAGAGACTGTTATGAGCATAGGCTCATTAATGTTGTCAAGGTTCACACAGATGATAATGTAGTTGATCTACTCACAAAAGGTTTTGATGTTTCAAGATTCAATCACTTGGTAGTGAGCATTGGTATGATTAATTACTAAGCTACATTTAAGGGGAGGGCTGATTAGTTAGTTAGACAGTCTTATGCATTGCTTGAGGGGAGGCAATCCAATGCCTATTTGAAGTGTTTATCATTGTAAAGAAGAGAATGGAAAAGTACTACTTTTTGGTTATATGAAAGTACTGCTCTAAAAGTACTGCTTTGGAAAGTACTGCACACGTGGAAAGCACTGCTTGTCTTATCAACGTACTGTTCCAACGGTCAAAAGATGGGTTAAAATTCAAATAATGGTAACTTTGTTATTATGGGTTGTGATTTTTCAAATCTCACCTATAAATAACTACTCTCCGATTTTCCCTCTCATCTTTATACTTATCAATCTTTTCCATATTTCTCTCTCTTTCACATTTACTGTTCATCGAACCACTTTATTTTGTAATCAACAAACAATGGCGAATCGAAACACAGTTTCTAAACACAACATGGTGGCTAATCTGGATAAAACTGAAGCTAATGCCGCATTCCATGACATCATTGATTTTCTCACTGGATCTCCAATCAGTTATGCACTTTTGGTGGAACCAGATGTTATTGAGCCATGGATTCAACAATTTTGGTATTGCTAGAACTCACATGGAGAATGATGAGTCATATATATAGGCTAAGGTTGCTGGGAAGATCATTAGAGTTAGTAAAGCCTCCATTCGAGAAGATTTGATATTTGATGATGAAGAAGGGGCTATACGTTTTGACAAACAACTTATTTGGGATACTTTCAGAGATCTTGGGTATGAAGGGTCTTTAAATGAATTAACATTCAAGAAACCCTTGTTTAGTCCACAATGGAAGTATCTGGTTCATGTTCTACTTCATTGTATCAGTTCAAAGAGTACTTCATGGGAGCAATTTGGATCCAATATAGCATCTGCTTTAGTGGGATTGGCTACAAATCGTATCTTCAATTTTTCAAGACTCATTCTAGATGGTATGCTATCTCACATTTCTAATGGATCACCCTGGTTAATGTATCCAAGATTTATTCAAGTTTTCTTGAATAAACAACTTCATGATGTACCAAAGCCTTCAAGCTTATTACCAGTTGTGCTACAACCTGCAAAGATTTTCACCTTCATGGCTAAGAAGAGTGATAGATTCTCTGGAAGGAACACTCCTTTAACTACTTCAATAATGGAGATTGTTCAAGCCATTCGAGATGAGGCTGCTGCAAGTGAAGAACAAGAAGGTACTGCATCTTCACAAGGTACTGCTACACAAGAAGGTATTGTAGCTTTGTCTTCACCATCTCCACAAGCATCTACTCATGATGATTCAGAACCAGAGGTAAACCCACCATCCTCTCCCAATGATTATACTTCCACAGATGGGATTCAAACATCTGGAGGAGATGAGGGAGATGTGGCTTTTGAGGGTGAAGTTCTGGATAACTATGCTTTGACAAGGGAGCTAGTAAGATTGAAGAAAGCCTTTGAAACTCAGGCTACACAAATTAAAAAGTTGAAAATCAAATTTAGAAGATTAAATAAGTTTGTCTGGCCATTGGTCCAACATCACAGATTGTGGGTCAAATCTCAGAGGAAACTTAAGAAAGTTTCAAAAGGTAAAAAGGTTCAACAGCAGTCTTCATTCAACTTGGGGAAGAATCTGGAGCAAGATAATTTGAATGAAGATGCTCAACCTCATACAGATAAAGATACTGAACCTCAAGGTACTGAAACTCAAGGTACTGATGTTCAAACTCAAAGTACTGAAGCACAAGTAAACATTCAAAGTACTGAGCCTGAAGGAACTGGTGTTCAAAGTACTGATGATCAAGGTGTTGCTGATCAAGGTACTGTTGCTCTTCAAGGAACATAAAGACAAGAGCTAATCACACCAAGGATTTTAGACTTTGAAGAGGAAGCTGGTCCTTCAACAGTCATACCAGAAGAGGAAGCTGATACACCCAAAGTAGTGCACACTGCAAGTGATGATGAAACTGTAGCTGAGATATTGCACAACTTATCAAAACCAAGGGGTGTTAGTATTCCAGGAGTTGCTGAAGAACAACCTCAAGCTTCTCAACCAGTGTTAGATCCTAAAGACAAAGGGAAAGGCAAACTGGTGGAATCAAAGAAGAAGAAAAAGCTCACTTTGGCTGATATAAGAGCTATTGAAGTGGCTAAGAATGAAGAGGCTGCTAAGAAGTTCCAAGCAGGGTATGATGCTGAATTTGATGTACTAGTAAAGAAATCTGTTTTACCAAGAAGACCAAGTATTGCTAAGGAAAGAAATGCCATGATGGCTTATCTAAAGGGTCAAGGGTATACTGGATTACAGAAGCTGAAATATTTTGAGATGAAACAGCTGTATGACTTGGTAAGAGAAGCTTATCAAAAGCAAGTTGATAGTATTATTTCTTTTAAAGATGATGATAAGCTAAAGGAGGATGATAGAAAAAGAAGCTTAAAGAGGAAAAGAACAACTGAAGAATAACAGTCATCAAATAAGGTAGAATTGAGATCAGATACAGTTGATGAACTGAGAAATTACTTAAGAGTTGTCAACTTTGATCATCCTAAACCAAAGATGCTGCAGTAAAGAAGTCTAAAATAACTACATTTGAAGTGTAACATCAAAGGATGGAGATTATCTGATGTTCCATAGGGAGGATGAAAGTTTTAGAGTGTTCAATTTGCTATGGGATATACTGCATATAATAGATAGAGCAGATATGTTTCAACTATATCAATTAGTGCAAGAATACTTTGAACATATTCCATCAACTAGAATTGGCTTAGTATTGCTAGGAGATCTGACAATTATCTGGGAAACTGAGGAAACAAGCACTAAGGAAATCTGGCTAAATCAAGAAGTATGGGAGATTACAAGCTGGAGATTCTTTAAAGAATCAGGAGTACATGCTTTGGAAATGGAAGATGGAACTATGATCCATATGTTAGCTGAAAGAAGATATCCTTTGACTAATGATCTTATGAGAAGGATGTTGGATCATGGAATGGAAGTTGAAGAAGAAACTGAAACAGCCTTAATGGTTATTGAATTGTATATCAGATGGACAACTATGGATGATGATGAAGCATAAATACTGGTATGATGTTTAATTGTATAAATTTTTGAAAAATAAGTACTTTTCTCAAAGTATCTTTGAACAAACAGTACTTTAATCAAAGTACTGCTTGCAAAAGACAAAACTAGTTAATGATTTTTGAAAGAAAACTTTTGTTAAGTGAAAAATATTTTGAAACAAAGGTTAAAAGCAACAAATGGTTTTTTAGATGGTTATAACAAAAGGTTATCAATCCACCATGTTTAACAAAAGGATTGGCTAATCCATGAGCAAACGGCTCTAGTAAAGATATCTCAAATCCGTTATATAGTTGACAACTTGCTAATAAGTTGTATGGTAATCAAATCACCATATCAGCAAATGTGAAGAGTTGGCTAGCCCACAAGAAAAATGGCTTCTGGTAAAGGCTGTGGAAAAACCATTTATATGGTAATTAGTTCACCATGGTTGCAAGAACTAACTAGTCCAAAAGGGTGCGGCTTTTGGTAAAGACAAAACAAATCCGTTGATAGCTGATGATTTGCTAAAAATCATATGGTTATCAATGTACCATGGTTTAACACACCTAAACATTTGGCTACTCCAGAGTTAATGGCTTTGGTAAAGAGAAATCAAAATCCATTAAAATTTCAATGATTCACCTCTCACAGGAGTTTACACACCTGGAAGTGATGAGAATAGACTGAAACTTAAATGAACTGATGTACAAATTGTCATATGTTGCTGAGTAGCTGAAAAAGATGGAGCTTGCTAATTGTTGCTGTAAAGAATTACTGATAAAGATTACTTTAATGATGATAATACAAGCACAGGGAATACAAAGACAAAACTTGAAGATAAAGACATAATCTTTCCTTGACGACAAAGACATTAAAGATGAATATACAAAGGAACTTGAAATCAAGCAAGTAGAATTCAAGTTAGGAGAGGATTGTTGGGATATAGAAACTCAAAGTGCTGAAGAGTCAAAGTACTGCTAAAGAAGAAAGTCAAAGTACTGCTCGTTCATCAAAGTACTGCATGGTTAAAGGACTGCTATGCAAAATCGTTAAGGATAATAATGTAATTCTAGAATGTAGGATCGTTATTTTATTGTGTTGATGATTCAGGTGGTCTTGGATGATCAAAATACATGTTAGCCATTAGAGAGAGAAAGTTAGAGAGTTGGGTGTTTTCTTGGTAGAGAGTTACTTTACAAATTATGGAATATTAGATTGAAAGCACCACCCTTTCCATGGATGGAAGGGGTATTTATAGTTACAAGAAATACGACCTCCTATCGGCCTGTGGATCAGGTATACAGTGGGTAAAGACCCGTCCTTCCTCCACGGTGTTGCTCTAAACTAAACTACGCTACAAACTAACAAATAAACTACTTAATAACGTAACAAACGACACGTCTACGAGCTAACATATGCTAGACTTATAATTGGGGTGACCGACACTTTAACATGGAATTTTCTAATTCCTAACAATCTCCCCCTAAGATAGGTCACCCCATGAAATTCATTTTGCATCCTAGCATTCTATCTTTGTCTTTAGTTCTTGAGCTCGTAGACTTGAATTCTTCAACATCTGCATCTTTGTGCTTTTGTAGCGATTCTTTAAAGTCCGCATTGAATTTTACTTTAAGTGGAGGCCTTTGAACTGATCCACATCTTTGATGATCTTCGAGCTTTCATTGAGATCATCAGCCACGGTAAATCTCTGGATCACCCTTTATTGTGTTGCCATCATGTGAAGTTGTGACTTTTGGACCGACATGCTCACACTTTTGAATCATGACATCTTTCCATCAGAGTAGCGGAAGCCTTACTGTTCATGATATTTGCGAAGCGAAGCATAGTATAGAAATATCCGAGCCAGGTTATGTAGATATGCACCAGTCATGATTTCTTCAAATTAAGTGTGGATTTTGTGAGCATGCGGCTTTGGATTGACTCATCAATTCGATCACCGCAACCGTCCAAATGTACCCGCAAACAACAGTTAGCAATAAAACACACGAAAGTGTCTTTGATCACTTTCGTTGAATTGAGGTACACGCCCACGGTTCCCGATTGATCAGTACAAGTACTTTTGTGATGGTAGGATTCCTAAGAATCTCCTTGACAGGGTTTCGCAGCTGTTCTAACCGTTCTCAAACCGGAACGTCTCAAAGAAGACAACACGGAGTGAGTGAACCAGCGAATTGAGATTCACTGATTGATGAAAAAAGATTTAAAAACAATCGCGTATTGCTTAGAAGAAAGAGTTTTGCCATACGACGAAGGTTTTATGAGAAAGATCAATTTTTCAATCAAAAATACTTTTTGTATTAGAAAAGAGTACACATTCGACGTGCTAGAGAAAAGAAGAATTTTGCACATCGAACGGTTTTTCCAAAAGTATTTTTTTCAATCAGAGATACTTTTTGAATTTTAAAACATAAGTACACATTCGACGTGCTAGACAAAAGAAGATTTGCACATCGAATGGTTTTTCCAAAAGTATTCGTCAATTCCATTCCTGGACCAAGGTTGATTCACGAATGAATCGCCCCATCGTTTCTGTCCAGTTGTCACAAGTTTGATCTTTAGAAAAGATCTCACATGTCACCTACCAAGAGCTTGTTTGATGTTGGCTCTAGAAGGCTTTCCATCTTCATTGTGAATATTGTCACATATCACTCGGATGTTCTGGCAATTACCACAAGGATAATGCGTAGGACTCTTAATATAATCTTACTTTCCACATTGTGTGAAACAGCAAGTCTTCATTAATTTTGTGTCCTAATGAGATATTGTGGATGATCTCTTGACTCTAGACTCAATCGTGCACATTTGGTTCCTATGCCGGAGACTAGGGAGAGGGTCTCCTTCTTCAATATCAACAATCTCTAAGAGAAAGTCGATAGATTATGTAGGTTCCCCGTGAGAATGAAACAAGTCCTTTTAAGAGGAACTTGAGTAGTTTTGGGAAGTTTAGTGCAGTGCGTCACTGGGTCCATGACGTCTTGTCTTCAATACCAGTGTTACCTTAGTAAACACCAGTAGCATATGCATTGAACCCAGTTTATGCCCTAAGGTTGAATTATTGGAGGGCTATTTCTTTTCACCCTTTTCATATTCATTTCTTTTTCATTCTTCAACCCCTTCAGTTCTTACCGAGACTTCATAACTAGAACCTTGTTGGGTTTATTCCAGTACTAGCTCCGTCTCAGTCCGCACTCTTCCCATTTCTCATTTTTCTCCTTTTTTCATCATACCTAAGGACTCTACACTATCTAGTGGATTGTCCCGGGGTAGATCCGTCCGGTTCTGGCGGATCATGGGAACGAATACCTAACCTAACCATCCTTATAACACCATGCATAAAGTAAATTGGTCGGTCTTTTGGTATTGTTCTTTCCTTCATGAAACCAATCGAAAAATCATTTGGAAAAACAATCAAGGTACTTGTGATACGAGATCAAAGCATTTTGTACCTTAATAGTTTTGACCATTTAGAAAACCTCCCCCTCAACATGTGCATATGATTTAGAAATTGTTTAGCACAAGGAGGCAAGAGGACTTTGAAATATTTTCTTTGATCACAATTTTCATACGAAAAAGCCATTTGATTTTCTTGGTAAAATTCTCCCCCTCAATATGTGCATAGGATATTTTAAAACATTTTATCACATAGAGGCAAGAGTTCTTTTGAAGCACATCCACGATCACACAAACTATTAAGAAACCATTTAAAAACTCACTCAAGGTACTTTATAAATCACTTTAAAAAGCTTTCGTACCTCGATAGTTTATTTGCTCCCCCTCAATATGTGCTTCAAGATTCGAAAGCGTTTAGCACATATGAGCGAGCAGCGTGCACAATTAAATCAAAACGATCACCTTTTATCAAATTTCATTATTAAATCACAAATTCTCCCCCGATCAAAAATATCAAACCCTTTGAGATTTTGGATCCCAAGTGATTTAATACGGTTTAGAAAACATGGGAGAATATGTGGCCTGGTTTAAACACTTATCATGTTTTTGGATAAATCCTCCTCCTCATCATGTGCATTGAGTATGAAGTCATTTGGCACATGGAGGCAGGAGTGCCTTTAAAGGACTAAAATCAATTCCATTTAAACAGATAAGAGATTTAACTCACGATCTCTACCCCGATCAGAAATATCAAACCATTTGAGATTTGTGATCCCAACTGATTTAAATCATTTAGAAAAATTTGGGGAAAGACGTGGCAAGATTCAATTTTGAAAGATGACATATAAGGACCATTTTAAGACATTAAAGATTGTTAGTGTCAGGTATGATAGTTTTTAAGAGATCTTTTAAGTAAAACAAAACAATTTCACAATCAAACAAGAACAGAAAAAATTTCATTTTGAAAGACCTTGATTCTAAAGAAAAAATCATACCATGACATAACATTAAATCTTTAGATCACCACTTATTTTGTACAATCCGGAACTTTTGTGAAGAAATATCGTTTGAAAATATTTTATTTTAAATCACTCTCCCCCTCAATCCATGACAGAAGTCAATAATTGAGTGACTTAGGTTTTGTTAAAAAGAAGTCCGGTGATTTTCAAATTTTAGTTCAATTTATTTTCAAAACAATATTTTTCCATTTTTCAAAACAATATAATTTTTCAAAATTGTTTAAAAAATGTTATCCTGCACAGAGATATGTTAGGTGGTTGAGAAGCTTACATTTGTAGCTGTAGGGTTTGGAAGAAAAACCATCTGCTGATGCAGTGAGACTTCGTCTTACGTTGCATTTTGAATGCCAACTGAGGTCAAATTAAGCTCCGTTTCTTCAATCACTTAGAAGAAAACCATCTGCTGATGCAGTGAGACCTCTTACGTTGCATTTATGCCAACTATCCATAGAAGTCCAATTAAGCTCCGTTTCTTCATTTGTCAACCCAAGAAATGGTTACCCTTTCCTTTCGGCATCCAAACATCATATTATGTGGGATCCTGATCGGGAACATTCTTATACCCAATATACTTGCATACGTTAGTGAACACACATACAGATATATGGTGGTCGACATTACCCATAACAAAAATCGACTAATAAAAGTCAATTCATCATAACAATCAGATCATATAAGGCATGGGGTTTATGTGTTAATCAAACACTAATCATCTAAACCTAACAATCATATCTTAAATTCCTAGTCCTTCGACACAGGCAAATATCATTTTTAATTAAGCACGTAGGATAATTAAGAGAGCCCGTTAGATGATATAGATTTGAAAAACATTATCCCCCTCAATCCATGACTCATTTTATGAAAAGTTTAAAAGCGTTGAAGTCATTGATTGAGTTTTCAATTTATACGAAAAACTCTGAATCTGATTGATTTTCAAACAACTCATTTACCACCATTTTGAAAACACCAAATATTTTTCTGAAGAATTTTAGACGGAAAAACATATGTGTAGGAACAGCAGATCCGACATACTTTCCTCATTTTGTTTTAGGATAAGTGCACGAAAATATTTGAAAATTGGTTTAGCGCAACACTTTCCTTTCTTTTGAAGAGCGGGTTGCTATCAGAAATAATAGCAAACCATGGTTAAAGCACGGGTCACAGTCTGAAGTAACTGCAAGCCATCATTTGAAGCCCGGGTTACAGTCTGAAATAACTGTAAGCCAATTTTTGAGGCGCGGGTTACAGTCTGAAATAACTGTAAGCCATATTTTGAGACATGTTTTGGAAAAGAATATTTACACCTTCTGCTCGAACTTCATCTATGGTCCCGTGCCATTATTGAATGACATTTCTAAGACCGTAGATGTTATCGATACCAGAAGACATGTCTTGGGAAACATATTTTTGGTATTTTTCAAATTTTCTGATTTTTATGGGTTTTTGAAGGTTTTATATTTTTCTATTTTGTTTTTCTGATAAATATATACAGTGATAGAGAAGATGATATAGTTAAAGAAGATGATGATACGAGTACCGTGATAAGGATATCGAGCAAAGACGTCGTAGAAGATAGAAGTCATCAACTCTTAAACATTCTCCACCAAAGCTTCCAGGGCTCTTGAATCAAGAAATTGAACCATCTGAAAGTGAGACTTTGGGCTTCCCCAAACCGAAAATCCTTTAGCTGAGCAGATTCGAAGCTCTATTTCAAGCTTTCCTTAGCCAGGTGCACAGAGAAGCACAGCATTATCATAAATCCGCTGCTCCTTTCAAGAATAATCACCGTGATTCTTAGTTCGAGGTTATATCATCAACAAGAAGAACAGCACCGTATCATCCCACACATAAAACAATCTTCTCAAATTTCTTTTCTACTGACGTCTGAAGCAATCCATTCCAAAAGGTGTCAAGAGACCACTTCCCCTACGTAGTTGAATTGATGCAGTCAGTCTCTCAGACTAGAGCTCACGAACCCGAATACACATACCTGAAGACAAAGAAACTTATACCATCGAAGTAGCAGATTAAGTCCAATAGCCAAAGAATGACCCCGATGTATACTTTTCTCTCCCTCTGAAGAAAGTGTATGAAGCTCAAGAACCCGAAGTACCCGAATGCCCAAAGAGAGAATAACCGATAACATTGAAGAAGCAGGCCGAATCACTGATTATCTCTGCGGAGGACTATCTCTGCGGATTTCAACTCCGGACTAAGTGATTATATCTCGAATCACGATTAAGCACTCAAGTGAAATAGCTGAGCGTCCCCAATGTACACAATCTCTCTCCCCTGATAATTGTGATAACATCAAAATCATCACACACTTGTGTACCTCTTTCATCTTCCGAAACTAACTCTTCCATCACTTCCCCCACATAGTTGGAATAAGAACACTAAACACCTTGATGAGTAAAACCTTGAGTTTCTCTGCGGTCATGACATTTGTTTTCCCGGGATATCTTCAATCACTTAGAAGAGTTAAGTTCATCAAGTTTGCTCGCCATGAGTCAAACCTTGAGTTTCTCTGCGGTAATAACATTTGTCTTCCCGGGATATCTTCAATTACTTAGAAGTATTAAGTTCGTCAAGTTTACTCGCGTTTAGGTATGTGTCTCCTTTCCCCTTGCTAGTTTTAATACTTCAGAATCAGCAACTCATTGTAAGCCCGTGTACTAGAAATCATTTGAGAAGAACATCATTAGCTCATATGTATACGTGAGAATCAACTTGATGCAGAGTGTGAGCAAGTCTAATTGGGGATTAAATCTGACTTTTCACTCTCCCCCAATTAGTGCTCTCCCCTAAACCAACAATCTGTTTGATAACAGCCCAGATTAAGAAGAAGTCTTTAGATCGTTAAATGCAACTCGTCTTTAGTCTTCTAATCATGTAGCAGAAAATGTAGAACAGACTGTAGACTCGACCTTCTTCAAGATTGTCCAGTTGGGGATTAGATAGTTAACATCTTCGACTCACCAAAACACAAGAACATCACCAAAAAGCATCCCAATTAACTTACATCTTGCAAATCCCCTTAATTAAGATCCCTCCCAATCAAACAAGAACATAAAGATGTTCATTAAGGAAATCAGCAATCAGCCCGCAGCGAACACATGAAATGGTAACACCAAGCAAACATTCACATCAAACAAGAATAGAAGGTTGTTCGGAATCATCATGTTGATGTGCACGTGAAGCATTAATCAGAAGCACTTTGTCAATAAACTCATATCAGCTTGTGAAGATGTCAACTAACGGCTCTTAGAAGAAACGCCATGTAAAGATGACCCGATAAGAAGAAGCTCGGTTCTTACATGAGTTTGGAGCCGTTTGACCATTTATTCTCAGATATCGATCAACCATGCAGAATTATCATACTTCTTCTCCCCCTCAAGAATTGCATACGGAGATGCCATTCTTGATTAAGCAAGTGAATATCTTCAACAATGTAGTCTATTCACACTTCTCCCCCGCAAAATTAGCACAGGATGTCGTCATCGTCATTATAGTTGAGAAAGTGGAATAAGAAAACAATCAACAGTAGCCCGGTTCACTTGATAATAGAAAGCACATGGAAAAAGTATGAAGCATGTTGATGAGAATGGTCATAATGAGAATATTTCTCTTCTTCTGAAGATAATGCGCACTGAAGCGTACACATTTCTTTTCTTTAGAGAACGAGGCATGAACTGATGTGTTCGTACGTCATGAGAAGATTTCTCTTCTTTGGAAGATAAAGCGCACTGACACGTACACTTTTCTTTTCTTTAGAGAACGAGGCATGAACTGTTGTGTTCATACGTCATAATCTCTCTCTTTTCATCATCTCTTGGCAAAACATGTAATCATCCCCATTATCATTCAGTAGGCTCTTTGTAGTGACAGCTGATGGAGAAAACCCAATATGATGAATTTGACCCTGAAGTAAACTACCCCGAACTCGTGACTTAAACTTGCACATATGTAACAAAGAGCGGTGCCGATTTCCATTAGCATCTCTAAGTACTCTCTATGTACTCTATACTCTTCAACCAACCAACCATCGAGTATAAGACGTACATTACCTCTTGAAAATCCACAGTTCAATGTGACACTAAGCACTACAACGTAACTCCTTAAAGTGATAGTTATATTGTTGAGGTAAGAGCCCAGTTCCCCCAAGTGGTAAAAGAAAAGGTAAAAGTCACCCAACAATAACTAGATTTCCAAGTCTTCGTTTTTAATAATAAGCTTGAACAAGGATCATGAAGAATCTTCATCCATCCATCCCCGATACCTTCAGATACTAAGTACACTCACCCGTGATAATTCACTTCAACCTCAAATACATAATACTGAATTAACGCCGTTGTCACATCTTCTGGTTAACTGCTCAAATCTAGCCTTCTTTGACATTTAAACGAACTTTGATAATGGTTTCATCCCGACCATGGTTAGTAGAACATAACCCCGTGAAACCATGTAATAGCCAAACTGTCATGACGAATATCCAAACACACATCCAATTTATGAAGTACACCCTTTTATCCCTTCTTCGAAGCAGAAACCGTAACACCAGCATCAGAAGACCTCGAAATACGCTTTCCTTTCTCCAAGATGGTTCCATCATCACGGGTTTTTACAATTCTATAGTTTAAACCGAAAAATAGATTCTTTCGCTGGATTTTACAAAACCAAGAATAAACCGTAAGATAGATCCGGAAATGCACTTTACTAATACCAGGATGTTTCCATTGTCACGGGATTTTACAAGTCTATGATTTAAACCGAGAAATAGGTTCTTTCGCGGGATTTTACAAGATCAAGACAAAACCGTAAACAATGTCAGCTTGAAAGTGTAATGACAACATTGGTTTCGGTGAATATATGTTTTAGGGGAACATGCAGCGGTTCATCTACGATTCATAATCCAACATCAACAATATCATCAACCATCCAATAAACACCTTGGTAAACACATCATACACTCATTATGTCGGCAATTGTTGTGACAACAAGGTGAAGTAAACCCGATATGCCAAACTTGATCATGAAGTAAAATTCCCCAGATTTGTTACTTAAACTTGTACTAATCCTCGTGAAAAAGAAACGGTGTACCCAATGTACAAAAACCTCTTGACGTATTCTCAACTGCGTGAGACACCGAAGTGATAATTACGTTGTGGGTTAGGCGAGAAAGAATCACAACCGTAATTAATTAGCCAAGTCTTTATCACCCTCAATAAACGCCCAAACAAGTCATCTTCGCGGAATGGTAGAAAGAAAGAAGACGAAATAAGTAAATGTGCCCGGAAAAACCTCACTTCAGATCCAAATAAGAAACACCGTCCAAACAACCCCATAGTCAACATTTGTTCAAATAGCAATTCAAGCCGTGACAACATATTTTCCGTGAAAATGTATATATCAAAGTACATACCACAACACTCTAATCAACATAGCAAATCTCATAACTCATCAAGTCTCATAAGCACCATATCAACAAATCACATATTTGATAACTCTCATAGTATATCAACTCTCATAAAATCATTCAATCCAACATGTAAGAGTCAACAATCCGGCTCAAGCAATTATCACACGGTTAAATAATTCAAGATATCACATGGCATAATATCACTCGGCTAAGTAAGCTAAACTTGAGAAAGTCAATCATGCGTATATATTTCTTGGCCTCAACACCATGTCACACGAGATTCTAGCAAAAACTCGGCCCAAAATAAACATATAACGCATCTAACTAATACCAAGCCTAGTCCAAAAACTCATCTAGCTCAAAATAAAAGAAATTCCAACCGACCCATGCAATCCCATGAATTAGTACACCATTCGTATAGGCCAATGAGAATAAACTCAAAATCATGAGACCCATCTCACAACAGATAACCAATCACACGGCCCATTCCAAATCAGGTTTAACTCAATCCAAAATCATCAACAAGCTCAGGCCCGGTCCAAACTTTACACGGCCCAATAGCAAAACCCGGTTGGTCCATGTGAGCTAGAAGTTATAACAGAATACTACCTCTCATACGAATGTGGGTAAAAAATAGAGCATTTACACATATCACTAACCCTAATCCTTATTACATCCCTAAAAACACTCTCCAAATATTCGCCTCCCTTCACATATCTGTTTCTCTTAACCCTAATGTCACAAACAAAACTCCTCAGCCCCCATCTCAAACTTTAGACCAGGAACAAACACAACATCTCATATCATCCAACTCAATTAAAACCCTAATCTCAATTAGCAAACGCCTCCCTCTTCACATAAACCTACGAGTAGATGTGTGATTGCTACACCCCATTTGGGTTCGTCCTAGCCACAGGGATGGCTAGAGCTCCATCTTCAAAGCCACAGGGATGGCTTGATGACATGAGACCAACTCCGTATGTTGAAAAGGTAAGTTACGAAGATGTTTTATGTTTATGTAACTGAATCGAACAAAAGAGAAGTTTGAAACACCTTTGTTTCTCAAGCTTTCTTTAATTTCGAATATTGAATAAAGCTTTTCAAAGCAAAGTCGATCTATGATGATCTCTTTTGGGTATGTATAGATCTAAAAAGAAGGATCTTTGAGAGAACTTTAACCCACACAAAAAAAGATAATATGAGATCCTATAATAACTTTGATCTTTTCATTTTGAATGAGTCATGAGTCTTAGATCAGTGATGATGTGTATATTCGTATGAGAGACCTTCAAGGTTTTGATATAACTTATAAAAACACGAATAGATCTGAGATCTTTATTGTATTTTAGTTTACATTTCGTTTGATTGAGTCCAGATATGTGAGGATGAATGACAAGGGGTTTTTATGAAAGCCTGAGTTGAGATCTTGACGGTCTTGACCATACCTTGAATTAATCTGAGATCGAAATATTATTTTTGTTTCAAGTGAGTCTTGATAGTTGAGATGGAGAAGGATTAGGATATGTTGATGGTCTCGTGAATGAAGTGTTAATTCTTTTCATTTTAGATTTGAATATGGATCGATGATGTGAAGAAACAGAGGTCGTTGTGATGTTTGTATTTGGTTTTGTGGTATGAGGTCGTGGTTAGTGTTGATTCTTCTTCTTCATTTCTGTCAAATTGTCAAGTCGCTAAACCATAAATAGCACCAAGTCGCCACGACAAGTCGTCACGACAAGTCGCCACGACAAGTCGCCACGACAAGTCGCCACGACAAGTCGCCACGACAAGTCGCCACGACAACAAGTGACTCAATAGTCAACTCGCTAACATGAAAAAACGGTTTTTATTGATAAGTCGCTAAGTCATTATAACATTTTCCAGCGAGTTTTTCCGACCACCTTCATAATAAACCCAGAAAAACAGTTTTGACCTAGAAAATGACCATGTTTGACCACATAATTTCACAGATTTGGTAACAAAAGGTTATAAAAGTGACTATTTTGACAAAAATGACTCAAAACAGGTGTGAAAACAATGAAAGAGCAGGACAGTTTTGGACCAAAATACGGATACACAAACCAAGTAATATCAAGAATATACCATTTGACAAAAAATTTATTTGTGTAAACCAATAAAGAGGATACAACAAAACCATGTAAAAACCTGTTTAACAAAAGTACCAAAAACAGTTTTGACAAGAATCAAAATACCATTTGTAAAAACAGTTTAAAAACCATTTTTCAAAAACACAATAAATCATCAAAACATAGAAAACCTCGGATCAAACCGCAACAAAACCAAACAAACCACATAAATCGAACCGTGTAAAAGACCATATAAATCATCAACACAACCAAACCTGGCTCTGATGCCAATTGTAGGATCGTTATTTTATTGTGTTGATGATTCGGGTGGTCTTGGATGATCAAAATACATGTTAGCCATTAGAGAGAGAACGTTAGAGAGTTGGGTGTTTTCTTGGTAGAGAGTTACTTTACAAATTATGGAATATTAGATTGAAAGCACCACCCCTTCCATGGATGGAAGGGGTATTTATAGTTACAAGAAATACGACCTCCTATCGGCCTGTGGATCAGGTATACAGTGGGTAAAGACCCGTCCTTCCTCCACGGTGTTGCTCTAAACTAAACTACGCTACAAACTAACAAATAAACTACTTAATAATGTAACAAACGACACGTCTACGAGCTAACATATGCTAGACTTATAAATGGGGTGACCGACACTTTAACATGGAATTTTCTAATTCCTAACATAGAATGTTCTAAGTTTAGTTTAGAATTACTTGACGTACAAGAAATAGAATTGTAAACCGACTTTGGTTATCCTTATGCCTATAAAAGGACCCCTAGATTGACATACGAACGTACGTGCATTATTAGAGTTTACTAAGATCGATATTAGAGCTGTTAGGGATTGTTAGTGAATCTGTGTATCAAGCAGGTTCAGAGTTTTAATATAATTATTAAAGTTAAAGTTAATTCTTCTTATCTTTATTCAAGTAAATTCCGCATACTTAATAGAGATAATTCAGTGTTTCATTGTTAGTGACTTAGGATTTATCCAAGGTTGCTAAGCTTTTTACAAGCTACATAAGTTAGTTTGGTTAGAGTACATCGATCCAACAAATACTGCTGGTGCGTTGGTTAAACTAAAAGGCATGACTTGGAATTCGTAGTGACCGTATCGAGTTTTGAATGCCTTCTTCGGTATGTCTTCTTCCCGAACTCTGAGTTGATGGTATCCAGACCTCAAGTCAATTTTTGAGTAAACAATCAAAGCTTGCAATTGATCAAATAGATCGTTGATTCTTGGGAGTGGGTATCGGTTCTTGATGGTCAGTTTGTTTAATTCACGATAGTCAATGTACATCCTGAGTGAACCATCTTTATTTTTTATAAACAGAACCGGAGCTCCCCAAGGTGAAGAACTCGGTCTGAAGAAACCTTTCTCTGCAAATTCGGACAACTGATTTGATAGTTCTTGAAATTCCCCGCATTTAAAACATTTTCGTTCATCATTCACTTTCTTATCGTCTTTGCTTTTACGCAAACCTTTCTTGTCTTCATAGGGTTCCTTGACATATCTTCCTTTTCTCCGAAAGAACTTCTTGAAGTCTCATACCGCCATTGAATACTCTTCGCCTTCACTTTCCGAAGATGAGGTTTCTTCATCACTCGAGAGTTTCTTGGCTTTTAAAGCGAGAGATTTATGTTTCTCTTTCTTTTCCTTTGAGACCTTGGAGTCTCTGGCGAGTACGAGCTCATAGACTTTTAGGTTGCCTATGAGTTCATCGAGAGTGAGGATTGACAAGTCTTTGGATTCTTCAATGGCCGCCACCTTCGGTCTCCACTTTGATGGAAGCGCCCTTAGAAATCTCCTGACATAATTACGACTAGAAAAAGACTCATCAAGTGCTTGTAATGAAGTAATAATAGTATTAAAACTAGCAAATGAATTATCAATACTATCCTCATCCAATATTGAAAATTATTCATATTGTTGAACAAATAAATCAGTTTTGTTATTTTTTACTTATTGATTTTATGGGTGTGTTACAAACAAAGAGTTCCAAATTTCTTTAGCGGTTTTATGCGTAGATATACTTTCAAATTCCTTTTTTGGTAAGGCATTATATAAAACCATTTTTGCCTCACTATTTTTGGAAATCTTTTCTTTTGGTCGTCAGTGAGACGATCATGAGAAATATTTTCTTCGTTGCCGGTTTTATCATCTTTTACAGTTGCTTGAAAATCACCTTCAACAATAATATACCAAAGATCAATATCTTTAGATTTCACATAAGTTTCAAATCTATTTTTCTAATAAATAAAATTACAAGTTTCAAGTAGTAGAGGTCGTTGCATAGATTGCCCTTCTCTATAGTTTTCAAAACTCATTTTGATCGAAAAGTTTTTAAAATACAATTTGCTTTAAAACTTTTTGAAACCCTTGCTTTTGATGCCAATTGTGAAAAACTAGAAGGGGGGTTGAATAGTTTTACCGATTTTAATATAAGTTTCAAAGATTCAGATTCGATCTTATGTCAATTCGTATGGATGGATAAATAGTTCGAAGCAACAAATAAAGTAAGTAAAGAATGCAGGTAAAGTAAAGGATAGAAAGTAGCGACACAAGTGATTTATAGTAGTTCAGCTACAAGGACACCTTCCTTGCCCTACTCCAATCCCCGAGTACCCCACTCGAGAGTTCAAGCACTATGTCAACAAGCTCCTTCAACTTGGCGGAGAAGCCTCACAACGTCGCTTACATTTTTTCTGGTACAAAGCTAAATACCGAGTTCTTCTACGAGGTAGAACTAAACCTTTACACAACTATTACACAACAACTATGTGAAATATGAATTACAAGATATGCTACAGAAATCTTGTGGATGGACAAATCAATCAAGGACCCTTTGATTAGATGACTTGTAGAATAGCGTGATCTCGCCTTCGTGAAGGACCTAAATGAGAATCACAAAAAAGATAGAAGAACTACTAGAATGATTAAATGATCAGAGGTTAGGAGAGTGAGATAATATATGAGAGAGTTACAAGAAGAAAGGTGAGAAACAATGAAGAATGGCTCACGATTTATAGGCAAAAGAGCCTTCTGTCCCACGGTTCCCTTACCCAAGGGATCCGGGCAGTGCAATTCCAGGGATCCGGCTATCTGGGTCAGATTAGTTCGGATTTTGGGTTGCAAATTGGGTTATGGGTTATGAGCCATGGGTCATGGAAATTGGGTCATGGGTCATAGATAATACCCAACATGATTTCATGCATGATGACATGCAATGGGTCATGGGTTATGGATTAGCTCCATGGGTATGGGTCATGGGTCTTGGATATTACCCAACCTATTACATATTATATTACAACATATTTATTAGTACAACATTTATGTAAATAACCAAATGTATATACTTTGCAAAACAACATGTATTCTTATTATTTTACTTATGATAACTTTATATTAGTTATCAATAAAACATAACGAGATCGCTAAATGTAAACAAATGTTTTACGGTTTATTTGTATTAACACATAGTATAACATGTAGTTATATGCAATATTTTAACAAGTGAGTGCTAGGAAAGGCTGGCACGCACGTGGCGTTCATAGGGATTTAGTTTTTGAAAAATTTGCGGTTATAGTTTAGGGTTTATATGTAGCTAGTTCTTTATAACCTAGGCTCTTATACCAATCTGTAATACCATCAAAACTGGTACAACAGAAGCAACATGGGGAGCTACTCAATTGGTATTCACAACACAAGGTAATAAAGAACGAAAATACATACTCCGTTTAATTTTCATTAGTAAATAAAAGAGTTTTACAGCAAGAGATGGCTCGAGTGAGGTAAGAACCGAACCAAGAAAAAATCAATTACTTGTGGTGTTCTTGATATTAACACAAATTAAAACCTGAATTGTACTCTCTACAATACCAATTACAAAACCCCTCAATCAATTGAATAATACTCAAAACATTCGAAACCCTAGTTTTTTTTATTTGTGCTTGTGTGAAAGTGATAAAACCTGTAAATGTGGTTCCTATTTATAGGAGTAATCTTGGAAGGGAGGCTCTAGGCTTTCAGGTCTTGATTAGAGAGTGACCATCTTCTTTTGGTTCGCATCAACATCCACAACCACAATCAAGGGTACCCCGTGATGATCTATGGTCTTAGGAGGGCACTTGGGGAAAGTGGTGATAGTCCCCTTTGCGTTTGACCTTCAAGGGAGAAAGAGAAAACTCCATTTTCATGTTTTGTGTTCTGGGTTTTGGTGAGCACGAAGAGAGAGAGAGAGAGAGAGAGAGAGAGAGATAGATGAAAGTGATAACACGTTTAGGGTAGGTTTGGTTTTTGTATTACTTTTTTTTTGTTTTATTATTAACACTGTGTAAACTGTATCCCGTGTGTTGTCGAGTCTTTGCGTAAACGCACCCTCCGGGTATCCGTAAAATATAAAATTTATATTTTTAGAAACATTTATGAAAACGTAATATATACTTTTATTATTATATCTGTTTGCCGTTATTTAAATTGGTGTTGTTATGCGTGCGGTGCCGTGTTTTTCTGAAATCACGGGATAACCTCTCGTTTTCATTCGTAAGTCATCACTGAGTGATAAAAAGTGATCATTACACTTTTCTCGATATAAAACATCAATTCGTTTGCTACTGCGTGTTGTAGTGTGCGGGATAACTTCGCAAAACAATCGTTTGATCTTATGTATGTTTAAAAAAATATCAATCAGTGAATAATAAATTCATATTTATTATTAAAATAATTAGTGAAAATTTACCGTGTGTCACATGTTTAAACTATGAAAACAAGCTCAAACAAGCCCTAGGTATATTTTATAAAACTGAAATCTA
>OU343221.1:246328886-246429499 GCA_910596185.1 Chrysanthemum makinoi
GGAGAAGAGAGTAAAACTCAATTCAAACTTTTACGAATTTTAGTTTTTCCTTAAGATAATTTTATGTTTTGTCATCAACAAAAAAGGGGAGATTGTTAATACAAATAAGCCGTAAAACGTTTATTTATATTTTACGATCTTCTAATGTTTTGTCGATAACAAGCGTAAAATCATTTTAACGAAACAAATAAAATACGTAAACTGTTTGAGCCAATAGTTTTCTAACATACTTACGTTTTCAGTTAAACCACTAAAACAAGTATAAGTGATTTTATGATTTAGTAATACATATGTACAACAACTAGTGTTTACATATATGGGTAAATATATACTTAAACTAAGTATATACTAAAATGGGTAAAAACTAACAAATGGTATTGACCCATAACCCATGGTTTCATCCAAACCATTTGACTAGGTACATTGAACTCATGAGATACATTGTATCTAATAAGAAACCCATGGATCAACCCATGACCCATGACCCATAACCAAAATACCCATGGGTAAAAAGGAGCGTCCCACGGATCCCTAGCTTTACGCTAGTCGGATCCCTTGTGGGAGGGATCCGAGGAACAGTAAACTTTCTCCTCTATAAATAGTGAGCCATTTCTTCTTTTTGGCTCACCACTTTCACACATACTTTTTCCAAGTATTGTACCTCTCTAACCACTGATCCTAAGGAATCTTTCTATGTAGTTTGTCTTTTGTTTTTGTGTGATTCTCTAGGTTCCTCTTAAAGGCGAGATCACCACTTCTTGAAGCCGAGCAAGCTCAAGTCCATGCGTTGCCATACTTCGTCATCATCAAGACAACTGAGGTTCTCTTGTTGATAGTTCTTTCTTCCTCCGTAAAGATGTTGTGTCGAAGGCATTAGTGAAGGTAGCCAAAAGAGTCAAGACGAAAGCATTAGTGAAAGGTGCTTAACGTCCGTGTCAAAAGCATTAGTGAAGAATGCTAAAGGTGTCAAGATGAAGGCATTAGTGAAAGGCGCCAAGCGTTGTGTCAAAGGCATTAGTGAAGGATGCATAGAAATCAAATCAAGTGGCATTAGGGAATAATGCCTAGGTCGTATAATCGATGAGGTGCATCGTTATACATATAAGTATTAGTTTATTTTCAACGATGGTGATATCCTTGATGGCAAGGTTGTCAAGATCGGGATCCTACTCAGGATCGTTTTCGTCTTTGCAAGATCGTGATCGTAAGATCGGATCGGGATCCTAAGATCCTACTCTAATGTTATTTCTTAATATTTTATGTAATTTTATACAAATCTACAAATTCTAATACATTATAACCATAAAATACTATGAATGTTTCATATACATATTGTCCTAAATTATGATTATAAAATGTTTAAAAAGATTAACATGTTGTTTTTTGAATTCTACAAACAAACAACCCATAAATTTGTATTTTTTTAGTTTGTAATCCGAGAAAAGTAAGATCGGATTGGATTAGATCGTAAGATCGTATGGTCAAGATTGGGATCCTATAAGATTTTAAGCTTGCAAAGACCCTATGTAGGATCCGGATCGTTTTTGCTTTGCAGTATCGTAAAATCGTAAGATCCTAAGATCAGGATCGGGATCCTGACAACCATGCTTGATGGTGTTGTAACAAGGAGTGGATCTCCTTGAGATTAGGTGTTGTGTTGTGTTGGTTAGTAGTTCCTCCATAGTAATGGAACTAGGTGCTTAGCCTAGTACCTAATAAAGGGTAGGCGACGTTGTGGTAGGTGTGGTTCACCTTGGAGTGAAAAAACCCGGTGGTTAACCTAGTACAGGAAAAAGAGTAGGCGACGTTGTGAAGGCTTCTCCGCCATAAGGAGATTGGTGTCGTGTAGTGTTTACGAACTCTCGAGTAGGTGACTCGGGGAGTGGAGTAGGGCAAGGAAGGTGTCCTTGTAGCCGAACCACTATAAATACTCGTGTCGTGGTTGTGTGCTCCTTACTCTTTATCTTTCATTACACGTTTATATATCTATCTATCAACGTCCAACATAAACAACCAAATAGATTGACATAAGTCGATCTAAATATTTAAAAGGAAGTTTTAATTTGGTAAAAATATTCAACCCCCCCCCCTTCTAGTTTTCCACAATTGGTATCAGAGCTTCGTTACCAAGTTTCTTAAAGTATGTTGTACTTTAAAAACTTGATACGATCCGTGTATATTTGAAAACTACAAAGAAGGATTTTTTAAGTCATGTTTTAAAAATCATTATAATGTTTATTGTTGGACAATGATAGAATGTTCTAACATTTTCCTTGTTAAGTATTCTCCATACTTGGATTTGGGGTTACCAAGAAGATCATGAAGAATCTATCTAAATATTTCTTTTCGCAAAAAGAATGTTTAGTATTGTCCTTCTCACACATGAATCTGGAGATTCCAAGAAGATCACAAAGCATTTCATCTAAATACTTATTTTCTTAAAAAGAATATTTAGCAAAGGTATGATTGTTAATAATTTACTTTTGGTTTTATTCTTAGTTGCTTAATTAATTAGTAATTACTTAAGTAGTTATCTATATTAAAGTCATCATCAAGAATAGTATTCTTCGACTGATTTGTATACACTACACTACCAACTCGTAATAATGATATCCTGGTTATTCGATAGCCTTAATCATTATCCATCACAAAGGAATTATTGACATTCCATCTATGTTAATAATTTTCCGTATGAAAATTCTTATATTATGATAAAATGGGATTTTATCATAATCTTTGATAAACCGTCCAAGAATTATGACTAATTCTTAAAATGGGAACCACGACTAGTAGGATTAGTACTAAACCGTCAAAAACTCAAATCACAAGTTATTGAGCTTAAACATCAAACTCTATGAGATTTTAGAACTCCCAAACCAAAGTTATCAAGGAATGCTTGAGCTGATTTTTTGCTGTCATGCCGGATCCCTCCGTTTACACTAGCCAATGAGAGGGATCCGCGGGATCCGTGCAACAGAAGACAGCATAAGTTAGTAATGATCACTGTGGATGTCCCACAATTATATCCACTTCAAAGACTCACGAACAAGAACACAGCTACTGTTCAAAGGAGCAATTTGATCATTTCTCTCAAGCATAACAATCACTTGTGTAAGTATAATCTTCACTACATTGTTAATTTAATTCCTTGATTTCTAAGATTACAATTTCTTCATCTTTAAGAGTTGGGTTCAAATGGGTTTATCATAATTTGTCATCACATTGTTTTCTAAGATAATCTAAATCAAAGAATTAACATTGTTAATACAAATTAAACACATTTCTTGAATTCAACAAAGATGATGAGAGCAAAATTGTGATCAAACCCTCTAGGTTACTATTCACAATTAACACCACATTGTGGTTGTATTGTTTAGGAACAATCATGCCAAGCAACAAACAACAAGATTACCAAGACACCGCTCATTACATACCAATGTACCATAGAAAAGATGGACTTAGTCCCGAAGATAAGAAAGCTTTAAAAATGCTTGAAAAGAGACTTTTTCACAAAGGTCGAGTAGTAGAACCATCATTTATTGCCAATACCGACATAAGAGAAGTTTTTGGAGCTATTGGGTTTGATTGTTTATTGGACATAAACGAACAAATTTGCCCGGTCTTCGTACTCGAGTTCTACAAGACAATGGGGATAATTAGAAATGATGATGGGTCCATCTCAATTGAATTCACCATAAATGGACATGAGTACACTCTTTCGCTTGTGGAGTTTGGAAGAATAATAGGGGTTCCATATGATGGTGTTTGCATGTATTCTAATGAGTGGTCGTTATCATCACGAAATTTATCACATGATAATCCCGAAAGCAACCACGGTGAGGGACACCGTGTTTATGCCAAGAGCATCCCCATCAAGGGTTACTAGGAAGTCGAAAGTGATCTATAGGGATCCTTTCCAAATGGAGCTCTCCGAGATGTACGGATTGTATAGGAAATGGGAAGATGTGATAAGGGAGAATGTGGTGTGCCTTGTAGGAAACAAGGATCACCCCAACGCATGTCTAAGTTTCATGATCTATCTCCTAGTGACCGAGACTCGCTTTAACCTTGCCTACTACATGATCAAGAGAATGGCAAGTGTAAGAAGCATGGACAAGATGGTGCTCCCGTATGCAATGCTCCTAACCCGTCTTGCTAAATTCATCTTTGCATTAGATCCTTCTCCATAAACCTATGACCATAGCTTTTGCAACAAGGTTATGGTATCATTGACCGAGGGAAGAACAACAAGGTTTATGGTAGATGGCAAAAGGCCTCACCCACCCACGGATTCCTCGGAAGAAAGGGAGAGGTAAAGAGAAGGTGAAGGAAGTAGCAACCCACTCGGAAATACCGAACTCGACCCCTTGGAATACATCAACCAATTGCCGGACGTTCCTGGTGCATCACCCGAATGGCAACAAACCAAGGGAATCTTCAGGTGCTTCGCCAACTTCTTGAAGAAAAAGAAGTAGAGTTGGTATGATAAAGAGTGGAGGACGGGTGAAGACGGGAAGGAGAGGAGAAATGAGGTAAGGTCATAGGACCTAAATTTGTGAAGAACAATTTCAAACAATGGGTTGTAACACTTAAACAATGCTCATGTAGGATAGTGTAATATGTAGGTCTTGCCATATCTTGGTACTAAACAATCTTAACTTAGGAACTTGTAGAATGAGATTTTACGACTCCTTGAAAACATTCAAGTGGTCGTCGTCACTCATTTTAGGAAATTTTAGCTCTCCCTACTTTGCTTTGCCTTATATTTGTTGTTCTCTTTCATTTAGTCCCTATAGAAACAACTAGGAGAAGCATTTGCTAAAAAGTGCAAAGTTGCACATTTGCTGAAAGCCTTCTGATCTGCAGAAGGCGGATCCCAGCGTTATAACTAGCCGTATCCCTCCCATAAGGGAACCGCGGGATCCGTGACTACAGATGAACAATACAGACTTGCTTATATCAAAATAGCTCACTAGATCACCTCACACTAGTCAAACATAAGATATTAGAGCTAACTAAGTCTTCCTCAAATATTTGAAAGCATCACAATCACCCATGGCTTTCCTAGGATATATTTCAAAGTATTTTTTTTTCAACTCATCAAAACTCACCATATTTCTGCTCCAACGCTCACACATTATTTATCACATCTCATAACACTTAGTTTGGGATATCCATCAATTTTAGCAAATTGGTCTTAATCACTTTTGACTCAAAATTAGGCTCAAAACTAGCTTCTCATTTTTTATTTATTTTTAAGATTTTAGTAAATTTTTCTTAAGTCATCATCTGACTTCTAGGACTAATTACCACCATTTCTCCATATCAAATCAAATGGTGTCCTTGTCAAACACTTAGTTAGACTACCTAAAGTCAATTTTCTTACCCAAAACCATCATTAAGAACCATCACCCATTATGGTTGAGCATTTAAGATATCCAACAGTTAAAAACTTCAAAATTAAGTCAAAACCTCAAAATACATAGGTAATAAACCTCACAAAAGCATAATCATTTCACCTAGAACCTGTCTGACAGGCGGATCCCTGGTTTATAACCAGACGGATCCCTGGTGCGCGGGATCCGTGGCTGCAGAAAGCTAAAACCAGCTTCCCTCTTCGATTTTTAACCACCTTTTGGTTATCTAACCACTTTTAACTTTCATTTATTGTCTCTCTAGAGCTGATCAAAATCCTAAGTGCATGCTTAATCCTCTTAGTGGCCAAGAATTTAATTCTCTAATTCAAATTACCCTTTATAAACTAAACACTCTTAAGGTTAGGGCATCACTTCCATCTAGCTCTCAAAAATCAGTCACTAAAAGCTCATATAGCATCCTTATCACCACCATGACTAAAGCTCTTAGCAACAACTCCTCAAAAAATGGCTCATCCAAAAGAAAGGGTCATATGATCCATGAAATCTCATCCACCGAATCATCTCCCATAAGAGATAACAATGGGAGAATCCCACCACAACAAACTCATTCAACAATTGCTAAGAGAACCGCAAGGATTAGCATCAAACCTTTTGGGCTACAAAAAGGGTCATCTAGTTCAAAACCAAACATAGCTAGTTCTAGTAAGCCGTTTAAGTCCTCATTCCTTGAGCATAGATTTGACGAGCCTCTTCCTCATTCAAATCTCTATGCATTAGAGAACTCGCCACCAAGAACCTCTCACTCACCAACTTTCTCGCTAAATAGGGAACCACCCACAACACCAAATAGTCCATCATGGGAAACACGAAACAATCATGGACATGATCATATGGAGGAATTTCCACTACCACCACCCTCACCTTTAGTAGAATCTCATCCCACACCTCAAGATGAAACCCCTCAATCATTCATAGAGCCTCCTCAAAACATCCATTTTCCTCCGGTTCCCAATCAAGGCAATAGTTGCCCAAATTGTCTAATCACCCAAGGACTTGTTCAAGAAGTACGAAATGAGTTACATTTCATGTTTAATCATCTTCTTGAAAGATTGGACCAAATCAACAAGTCTACTCATCCTTAGACTCGAGCACTTTGTTGCATTCTAGGCTTTAGTAACTTATTAGTAGAAAATGTATGGCTAGATCATTCTCTTAGTTTTAGAGATTTTTTTGATTATCTCTTGGTTTTATTGAGTGATTACTTATATGCCATATTACTTTGTGTTTATGCTTGCTAATTATATACATATCTCATCTCATTATTAGCATTGTTTGGCATATCTTCATTGCTGAAGAACCTGTCACCAGACAGCCGGATCCCTCCAAAATGCCTAGACGGATCCCTCCACAAAGGGATCCGTGGGATCCGTGGTACAGAAGAACATTTTTCTACTAACTTGAGTCTTATTTGCAGGAAATTATGCACTATACTCTTGTTCTCTAACCTCTGTTTTGTAGATTTTCAAAATACACATGAAGATTTTGACACCATAAAGCTAGGGGGAGCTTTGTGTCAAACCATATTGCAAACTCATTTGCAACATAATCTTTATTTGGATTATACTTCATGACACCCCATTGCATCGTTGCAATCTTCAAGGGGGAGCATTTTCGTCGCAAGGACGAACCATTTGCAAAAATAAATTGCAAACCATCGTCAAGGGTGAGTTAAGACGAGATCCATTCTCGTTACTTGCTCTCTTTACATTTTCTTTTTTTTACATGTTTTTCTTAAAAACTTTGTGTTAGTTTCTTTTCGACATTCTTTTTGTTTCGACAAAAAGGGGGAGAAGAGAGTAAAAACTCCAATTCAAACTTTTACGAATTTTAGTTTTTCCTTAAGATAATTTTATGTTTTGTCATCAACAAAAAGGGGGAGATTGTTAATACAAATAAGCCGTAAAAACGTTTATTTATATATTACGATCTTCTAATGTTTTGTCGATAACAAACGTAAAATCAATTTAACGAAACAAATAAAATACGTAAACTGTTTGAGCCAATAGTTTTCTAACACACTTACGTTTTCACATAAAACACTAAAATAAGTATAAGTGATTTTATGATTTAGTAATACATATGTACAACAACTAGTGTTTACATATATGGGTAAATATATACTTAAACTAAGTATATACTAAAATGGGTAAAAACTAACAAATTGTATTGACCCATAACCCATGGTTTCATCCAAACCATTTGACTAGGTACATTGAACTCATGAGATACATTGTATCTAATAAGAAACCCATGGATCAACCCATGACTCATGACCCATAACCAAAATACCCATGGGTAAAGAGGAGCGTCCCACGGATCCCTAGCTTTACGCTAGCCGGATCCCTTGTGGGAGGGATCCGTGGGATCCGGGGAACAGTAAACTTTCTCCTCTATAAATAGTGAGCCATTTCTTCCTTTTGGCTCACCACTTTCACACATACTTTCTCCAAGTATTGTACCTCGCTAACCACTGATCCTAAGGGATCTTTCTATGTAGTTTGTCTTTTGTTTTTGTGTGATTCTCTAGGTTCCTCTTAAAGGCGAGATCACCACTTCTTGAAGTCGAGCAAGCTCAAGTCTATGAGTTGCCATACTTCGTCATCATCAAGACAACTGAGGTTCTCTTGTTGATAGTTATTTCTTCCTCCGTAGAGATGTTGTGTCGAAGGCATTAGTGAAGGTAGTCGAAATAGTCAAGACGAAAGCATTAGTGAAAGGTGCTTAACGTCCGTGTCAAAAGCATTAGTGAAGAATGCTAAAGGTGTCAAGATGAAGGCATTAGTGAAAGGTGCCAAGCGTTGTGTCAAAGGCATTAGTGAAGGATGCCTAGGAATCAAATCAAGTGGCATTAGGGAAGAATGCCTAGGTCATATAATCGATGAGGTGCATCGTTATACATATAAGTATTAGTTTATTTTCAAGGATGGTGATATCCTTGATGGTGTTGTAACAAGGAGTGGATCTCCTTGAGATTAGGTGTTGTGTTGTGTTGGTTAGTAGTTCCTCCATAGTAATGGAACTAGGTGCTTAGCCTAGTACCTAATAAAGGGTAGGCGACGTTGTGGTAGGTGTGGTTCACCTTGGAGTGAAAAAACCCGGTGGTTAGCCTAGTACCGGAAAAAGAGTAGGCGACGTTGTGAAGGCTTCTCCGCCATAAGGAGATTGGTGTCGTGTAGTGTTTACGAACTCTCGAGTAGGTGACTCGGGGAGTGGAGTAGGGCAAGGAAGGTGTCCTTGTAGCCGAACCACTATAAATACTCGTGTCGTGGTTATGTGCTCCTTACTCTTTATCTTTCATTACACGTTTATATATCTATCTATCAAGGTCCAACATAAACAACCAAATAGATTGACATAAGTCGATCTAAATATTTAAAAGGAAGTTTTAATTTGGTAAAACTATTCAACCCCCCCCCCCTTCTAGTTTTCCACAAACATCATTTTATGGTGAATTGAATCTATAAATCACAAATTTGATTCACAAATCATTGTTAATATCGAGTTATGATGATTATTCATTAAATTTGTACAGATGATTCAGTATTCTACATATATCGCAAAATCGAGAGATTTTTAACATTGATTCAAAAAAAATTTACACATTTTGAATTTTAATCACATTAAAATGAGTTTTACGCTTGAAAAACATGAATCAAAGTTAAAAATTTATCGTTTTTAAAAACCTTCTCAATCTTCTCAAAATAAAAACCTTCTCAATCGATCCGGATTCTGTATGTACGTATATATATATATATATATATATATATATATATATATATATATATAGATATATATATATATAGGGCTGAGCACCAAAGGTTCAAAACCGAACCGAACCGACGAAACTGACCGAACCGACAAAAACCGAACTGGACCGACAACCCGTTGGTTCGGTTTCGGTTTCAGGTTTTACATGCTTTCGGTTTCGGTTCGGTTCGGTCCGGTTCGGCCCTAACCCGACAAAAACATGCCAAAATACACATAGACCGACAAAACCGAACCGAACCGAAAACATTCGGTTCGGTTTCGGTTCGCATTTTTTACGGTTTTCAGTCCTCGGTTTTCTCGGTTCGGTTCGGGTCGGGTCGGTTTTGGACCGACGTTCAGCCCTATATATATATATATATATATATATATATATATATATATATATATATAAATATATATATATATACTGATTCTCAAAAAGCTCATTTCAATTACCCTAAACTAATAAGCTTAGTGTGTGAAATAAAATAAAAATAAAATTAAAAACATTATTTCAAAGCTCAAACTTTAATAACTAAGATCTTATAAACTTGAATCCAAACACAATTTCAACATAACAAATATATTTTTATTTTTATCATAACGGCTCTATTTTGATAACTAATATCTTATAAGTGAACGCTCAAACTCTAATAACTAAGATCTTATAAGTGAAAACATCAAAGAGGATTTTTAGATACCAAAAACTATTTTCATTTTTTTTCATAACGGTTCTATTTTGAGAAATGTATAAACATATAAATATGTATATGCCAATCATCATACTAAGCTAACTAATTTCAACACTGTTACGATGAGAACATCATTATTTTGTCATCTAAAGTGAGTGATTACTCAATACTTATCAAGTGCTATGGTAAAAACAAAAACTACAAAACTTAAGCAATCTTAAATTAACTAAAAAAATTATAATATACATGATTTGAATTCGTGGGAGTTTGATTTTATTATTGTAAAATAAAATAAATATAAACCAATTTAAATAAATTTGAAAAAAAAAGAAAAAGAAAAAAAAAAAGAAAAAAGAAAAGAGTTTCATGAAAAAGAAACAACATATTAATGGTGATGAAAATGGATAGGATAATAGAGTGATATGGTTGGCAAAAAGTCGTATAGGGGACAATGTATTTGAGTATTTAATGACCTTTCAAGTCATCAACATTTCACGTGCACCTTATTTCTCCATTTGCATACCTTATTTCTCCATTTGCAAAAGTCCATTGATTTGCACACTCTTAGAGTGTGTTTGGTACCGGGAATTGAGGCAAGAGAATTGGAAATAGTTCCATTTTTCTTGTTTGGTACCGAGAATTGAAAAAACAGAGAAATTCGATAGAGAAATGGAGAGAAATTAAGAGACTTGAGTAGTGTAATTTGACTAGCTCCATTTCCCTTATTTTGGTTGAGAAATTGGAGAAATGGATTATTATTATTTCGAAAAATTGTTTTTTTTTTACAACTATAATTTTGTTAAATAAATACATTTTTAAAAAATAATTTAAAAAAAAATGTTTTTAAAAAAAAATAAGGTTTTTTTAAATAAATACATTTTCAAAAAATAGTTTTTTAAAAAAAACAAGTTTTCTTTTTTAAATACATTTTTAAAAATATATTTTTTTTTTAATATTTTTAAAAATATTTATAAAAATAATTTTTTTAAAAAATATTTTTTTAAAAAAATGTTTTTTAATATTTTTTTTTTATATTTTTAAATAAGTTTTTTTAAATAAATACATTTTTAAAAAATATTTTTTTAAATAATATTTTTAAAGAAAGTACATAAATTTTTAAAAAATAAATTTAAAAAAAAGATATATTTTTTTTTAAAATAATTTTTTTTAAATATTTTTTAAGAATTTTTATTTAGACAAAATATTATTTAAATAAAAAAAATTTCATTTCTCGGGTCAAGTCTCTGTTGTTACCAAACATTAGAATTGAACAAAATTCTCTACTGATTTCTATTATCTGAGATTCTATTCTCTACTTCATTTTTTTTCTCTGAATTTCTCTCTACCAAACGCACCCTTAAATCTTATCGGGACACTTTAATGTATAAACAGTTAAAGCATGTTATACTTAAAGTACAACTGTTTAATACATACAGTAAAGTGTCTCAATAAGAATTAGGAGTTTGCAAATCAATTCCTTTTGCAAAATTTAAATGATTAAGCCTGAAATTTAATGGTGTTTATAGGGTATGAAACTTTTTATGAACATCAATGACTATTTGCATAATATTGTGAGGGTCAGTTCTTCTTTTGCCAAACCACTTTGAAAATTTCTGAAACTTTCACCTATATCTGAAACTCAATAGTCAGAACTCACAAGGATTACATGCATATTAGCATATCTAATGATGAAGGCATTAACCATGCTACATTGCTACTATATACATTTTGGATAAGATGTTAACTCAAACTTAAATGTGACACCCACTGTCATTAACTCAAAAACTATTCAGATCAACAATCATGGTTTTAACAGTTGATAAATTAGGCCGTTAAACCCTACAATGCATTTTCATTTTGAAAAGCATAATTTGTGCTTAATTTTGGTGTATCTTAGTAATTAAAATTTGTATTATAATTCTCAAATCAAATACAAGAATCAAAAAATACGAAGCATGTAAGTATTTATTTTTGTCCGTTAAATAAGTATTTTTCAATATAAAACTTAAGAGTGAGTTTCAGATTTGCAATCTATATACTTAATATCAATCAATTTAAATCACATCACTTAAAGTTAAAGTTATTTGTTTACTCAAAATTGGAGCATTTGCCTTTTATTTAAATGTTTTGTTGGTTAATTAACTCATCAATTGTATAGTTGATAGCGTAGCTTGATTTATGTTGACATAAAAATGAATTGATGCTTGTTATAACACTTATTATGTAATTTCCATTTTTTACTAGACATGAAAGGTAAAGATTCAAATAGGGCTTGAACAGGGCTCGAGCTTGTCCTGTTTCTCGCATCATTTGCAAAAACTCAAGCTCAACCTGAGAGTTATTTTTATGGGTTGTGCTCGACTCATTATAATTATCATAAAAGTTAAAAAGTGGGAATTTAGTAATTGCGCTAGTATAAGCACTTGAACTCGTTTCTAACAAAGTACACACTATTATTTGTTGATGTAAGACTAGTATGATCAGTTGTTTGTATATATTACTTATTCTATTTAGTTTGCAAATGCCCTAAATACTTATGACTTATTGATGCAAAAGCTTGTATAGACTCGCCAACCTAATCATTCACAAATTTAGAGGCTCGAGCTCATTTGATTAATAAACTTCAAACTAATTAGAGCTCAAGTCTAGTTTTTAACAAACTCGGTTAATTCACACCTATAAGACCAGGCTATTTGTTACATCTTTTAGTTAATGATGATGGGATTGAGTCGTAGAATAGTAACGTACTTTTCCAAGTGTCCCATTCTGGTACGTGTACTTTTTTTAAGCTGTAGAATAGCAATGTACTTTCCATAAGTGTCTCGTTCTAGTACGTGCACTTTTTTAAGTCGTAGAATAGCAATGTACTTTTTATAAGTGTTTCAATTTAGTACGTGGGATGACGTACCAAATTGGAACACTTATGGAAGTAGGACGTACCAAATTGGAACACTTATGGAAAGTACATTGCTATTCTACAACTTAAAAAAAGTACACGTACTAGAACAAGACACTTATGGAAAGTACATTGCTATTCTACAGCTTAAAAAAAATACACGTATCAGAATGAGGCACTTGAAAAAGTACGTTGCTATTCTACGACTCAATCCCAATGATGATAATTGGCAAGTTAAGGTGAGTAAACCTAATGTTAAGATGTACGAAGTATCTATGATTTATTTCAAATATTAATGGTTTTAAAATATTATTGGTAGAATACTAGAATCTATCAAAAAAAATACATATATATCAGTATATATAATGGTAGAAGAGAATGATTGTTGGAAATGGAGCCCAAGACAATCATACATCATCATATCTATGTTGTCAAATCAAAGACATATCGCATCCGTAGACCTTTTTACCATTCAATTTTATTCATTGCAATGTCGCATCATCGTCATATTCCTCTCATTCCTACTACATTCACAGGATTGAATCTTCTGACAACCATCTTTTTTGACCAATGAAATTATAATCCACGTCAATATACTTATCAACTTTTACATATTTCATGATATATAAATGAATACATCACGTTGTATTTAATCATTTATTTTGATATTGATGTTTGAAAATTTCGTATACAAAGACTAGAATTAAAGTTAAGAGTCTTATCCCGCTTATAAAAAAACATTGTACTAATCTTTATACATTTGATTTATGTATTTTTCTTTATATATGTGTAATTTTTAAAAACCCTAAATTCCCATATTTATCCTTGTAAAACTATATACTAGTTTTCTTTGTTCAAGTTGGGCAATGCATTTCTTTGGAAATTCTCAAAACATCTTGTCATGAAATAATGTTGCCTAACCACTATATCATATCGATGGTTTTTTTTACATGTAACATGCATTGACTTTATGGAACTAGGGACCATGGACGCTAAAAGGATCAACCATCTGTTTACTACAAAATATATTAGAGAAACAATCTTAATTTCATTTCATACATCACGCGGATCATTTGGCTGTTTACTACAAGTGTGGGATGGTGTATCCGGCCGTTATCAGCTAGCTAAACCAATTTGGTGAATACTGTAGATACATGTTTTAACCCGTATGTATTTTACTCTTACATAACATGTGTGAAATGCAAATGTTCGTACTCTTTTTAAATGTAGTGGTTTCAACACGTTGGTTGTACTACTTCACAGGGTTAATGCAGAAACACCCCTGAATATGAGCTAATCAAATTTCAACTCTTTTGTTAGCGGGATGGCAATGGGCGAGAAAAAAATCATAACCACAAAAACAGGTATGTAATTAATGTGTGGGTAGACTCTTTCAGTTTTCAATGCATGTTATGTTTAAAAAATAAAAACTAAACCTAGTGTAGTTTTTCCTTTCTCTAAGACAAGGGTACATTAAACCACTCAAGAAATGTTACCCATTTGAGCTACTCGCAGGTTACTGAAATAACCAACCAAAATAATAGCCTTGTCGAATAAAAAAAAAAAAAAAAAAAAAAAACCACTATTTGTAGTATAAATATTCCTATGTGTTAGCATCTTTATGAAATCTTGAATATTCTTAATGGGTCCTACTATTAATACGGGGCTACCCATAGGTGCCACTTTTGTCCAGAGAATATTCCTTTTGTCCTCCCGTTTTTTCCAGTACAACACAGTTTTTTGTCAGTTTATGTTCCGTATTTCTGACAGTTTTAAGCGTTTGGCTTATTAAACTTTATATTTACAGTTCCGCATTTTCAGGTTTATAGCTTTTTGATATAAAAAAAAAAAAAAAAAAAAAAAAAAAAAAAAAAAAAAAATAGCCACCGTATGAATAAAAACATAGCCACCGTATGAATAACTCATCCCATTCTTAATTTATGCATGTATATGAAGATTCCGGTGTGTCAAACACATAAAACGATACTTTCTTCGTTTCTTATAGGGTCCTATGGTTTATACTCCACTCCACTTTGACCAACTTTTTTCAAAATTAAATTGGATCTTATTAAATGAACACTAAATACACTTAATAAAAATTAGTCAAACTTTTACTTACATTTGTAATTATGCCTTCAAAAACATTGAAAAAACAAAGTGGTCATTTATGACGGCATGAGTATTACTTTTAGATAAAAATAAGCTTTAACTTTGTATTCGACTATTTTCAGTTCATGCTATAACTATACATTATTTATTACATTTTTTACTTCTACTTTTTTGATACATCAAATTTTACTTTTGAGATGGCATATAAGTCATTAATTTTTTTTCAAAATTATCTATATTTCAGACGGAAAGTTTTTAACATTTGTTTCATTAAAGATTATTTTTGACATTCTTGATGTTTGTATCTTCTTTTCTTAGTCTTTAACATTACAATTATTTGACTTTTGTTCCCTTAAGGATAGTCATACTAAAGAAACCGCTATATATATATTAAAGAAATCGTTATATATATGTGTGTTTTTATGTTTTTATGCGGAACTCTTAACAATGAATGTTTTTATGTTAATGCGGAATCTTAACACAAGCAATAAGAAGAGCACAATTGCTAATTTACTATTAAACTTTACTAAACTTCTATTATCAGTCGTTCTAGTACATAACATAATGCCTTAGGGATCCTTTTTTTATACTAAGGAAACCCTAGCATCTTTACAAAACGTGTGAAATGATATACATATCTTTTTCTAATATATCTCTAATGCGTACATATCATTTCCTAAGATATCTCTAACAAATCTATTATGTTTCATAAACAAATTTAACTACTAAACTGCTAAACAGAACTAACTATGCCTGCCAGACTTAACATTAGTACTGACAGACTTAACTATGTAAACTAGCCTACCAGACTTAACTATTGTAACTAGCAGTATTAAGTCTGGTGTACAAATAATTCCTAATAGACGTCAATGCATATTTAAAACATGGATGAAATTTCTATTTTACATTTTGCTATTTTTTATAAGCTTGATTAAAAGGTTTTTTTTTTTCTTTTTCAGCTTGATTAAAAGTTGACAAGATAATATTCAAGATCATAGAGGTATGGCTCATTGGCTGCTAAAAGACTAATCCTTTATAGTATGATTTTGGTTACAAAGGAAATAACTAAATACTATATTACATACTTCTAGGGGTACGCATTTCGTTAAATTTTTTTAATAACAAAAACTAAAATAAATAATAAAATAAAATAATGTAAAACTAAAAAATGATTAATTAGTAAAAAAGGAAAAAAAATAATTAAATATGATAGTAATGATTGTTTAATAATTAAGTTATGTTATAAATGATAATGATTGTTTATAATAATTGTTCATCTAAGCATTTAGTTTGTCCCAAGATATATTCACTTCAGAGTTTTAATCAATCGGGAAACTGCTAAAAAGTAATAAGACATCTTATTGGTTGACAATGACTTTTATAATGTGTCACATTCATATTAGACACTTATTATGAGATAGAGAAAACACGACTGACGACTTTATGGTTAGGATTCTATTGAACAAGAGGTATGCACCTCTTTTTCTCCTTTATTCCGGATAATGTTTTAGGGTATTACAATAAATTTGGTGCTCCCTTTGTTCTGATTTATCTGTCTTGTTTTAATTTTTTAAAGTTTTCTTTTTTTTTTAACTGTCGTTAACTATTGTCTTTTGTGTTATATAATACTTGATACAAAATATATAATGGATTGGGTTTTCAATGTATTTTTATTGGTATAATTTTCATCAAGTATTATATAACACAAAAAAATTCTTAAAGTTAACTTTGAAAAAAAAAATATACTTCAAAAAGTTAAACATGACAAATAAATTAAAATGAAAAGAGTATTTAAATTTTTTTCTTCAAAAACAACTTAACTATCTCATAATATTTTACATAACCAATCAATCTCACAATGTGCTAATCAATCACACAATGTGGTAAATGAGATTAGAACTCATAATCATTTGAGTAAACTGCAAAAATCATTCCTGTGGTTTGTGTATTTTCGCAAGAATCATCTCTATCTCAAACCTTCAGCATTAAACATCCCCAAGTCCACAAACCTTTGCAAATATCATCCCTATGAGGTCAAAAGTTTAGCGTATTACATCCCTACCCGAGATGAAATGACCATTTTACCCTTATTTTAACTTAAATACACTTTCACCCACACATTAACCCAAACACCCTCATCTTCTTCTTCACCTGTTCTAAAACACACCTCCATCTCCACCACCACCACCACCACACGCCGTCAAAAATACCATGAAAAAAATGTCAGAGCAAGGTTTGAATAAACCGATCATCATATACCAAGTCTTTCGAATCAAAAAACACAGCCAATTGTTTCCAGAAAACGGTTTATAACGAAACAAGAACACGAATCAAAAAAACAATCATTTTCGTGTTTAATATAAACTGTTTTGTTGGGAAAATCCAACAATCGCTACCAAGTGATTCTAAATCACTAGCAACGAAGGTGTTTCACCCAGAAACAATAATCGAAAAATCATAACCCACGAAAAAAGGGGTTAGAGCACTTTCTTTTCCAGATTCGAAAATAAAAGAAACCCACATCGATTCAGAAGTCATCATCAAAGGGGCACAAAGCAAGATCAATATAGAAACAGGAACGAACACACCTGTTTGGAAGAACAAGAACCGCACTAAATCGATTCATTAAGTCGATTCGAATTAGCAAGGAAGCCCCAAATTCGCAAGCAGATTAGCAAGATCCCCAATTTGCGAAACCCCTAGTTTTGGCAAAACAATCAAGGGAATCGAAGCAAGAAGAACACAAGAAGAAGGTTAATGCAACCATCTTTAATCGGTGAAAAAAAGAACAAAAGGAGGCGCAGCATAAAAGGGATTAGGGCACAACGGTGAGGGTTGTAGTGGTTGTGATACAACGGTTTGTGTGTGTATTTTTTGGTTTCGGCGGGTGATGGTGACGGATTGTAGCAGTCACATGTGGTGGTGGTTGGTTGAAGATGATGAAGTGGGGGAGGCATGGGTGGGTGAAAGTAAGTGGGTTGAAGAATATGTTGAGACAGGACTATAAGAGAGCATAAAAAGAGTAAATGACCTTTTTACCCCTGTGAGGGATGATTATTGCTAAAGGTTTGTGGACTTGGGGATGTTTAATGCTGAAGGTTTGAGATAGGGATGATTCTTACGAAAATACACAAACCACAGGGATAATTTTTGCAGTTTACTCTAATCATTTAGTTAAAAAATATTCTCACACATGAGATTCTATTGAAAGATATAAATCATTTGGTGAGAGAGTATTTATTTAGTTACTTCCCATTTGCATAGTATTCATGCATGTGCATCTTCGTGATTATGTACGGGTTCTTTGCTTTATATGAATTCTGGCGACATAGAGAGATAGAGCCATAGAGTCCCACATGAGGTCATACTTTCAAAATTGACAAACTTAATAATCTTAGGGGGCGTTTGGTTGGGGCAATTTGGAGGATATTGTAGGCATTTGCATTTTAATTCCCTTCGAATTTCCTGTTTAGTAACTCAAATGGAGGCATTTGAAGTAATTTACAATTCTTCGAATTGCCAAAATGGAGAGAATTAGAATGTCTCCAAAAAGTGATGAATTTTAATTTACTTGAAAAAAATTTATAAACTTTTTTTCTTATTGTTTTTTATAAACTTTTAAATAGAATATTTATGAATTTTTTTTTATAAACTTTTTATAAACTTTTTTTATAAGTTTTTTATAAACTTTTTTTTATAAATTTTTTATAAATTTCTATAAATTTTTTATAAACTTTTTTAATAAACTTTTTTTATAAATTTCTTATAAATTGTTTATAAACTTTTTTCATAAATTTATAAACTTTTTTTATAAAATTTTTATAAACTTTTTTTATAATTTTTTTTATAAACTTTTAAATAGAATATTTATAAAATTTATATTAAAAAAATAAAAAAACATTTATAAATTTCTGTCAACCAAACATGCCAATGTATTTTAAATTCCGGAATTTTAAATTCTCAATAATTGAAATTTTCTAGAATTTAAAATTCCGGAATTTCAAATTACCCCAACCAAACGCCCCCTTAAAGATATCGTCCTTTCTACATCCACATCTACATCGATGTAACTACCTTATGTTTTTGTGTGCTCGAGAGAGAACCAACATGCCCAACCAATCGATATCTACGACAGAAGACAGTAAGTAATCTAGTTGTAACCACTTAGGGGTGGCTTATGGTAAGAGCTTGTAGTAACTATAGAGAGGTTTTAAGTTTAATCATGTTAGATGCAAACAACTTTAAGTTGTTTAGCCAACCACCCTAGAATGGGGAGTGCTTTACCTGGTTTGAGTATGTGTAGCGATGAACCTAAATCCCATGGATTATATAGCTAAAATGTCACAAACCATGGTCACTCAAAAATAAAAATAAGTGTAGTTGTAGAGGCAGGAACCAAAGGGCTTGTGACTCAATGGTACCCCTTTTGTATGAGAAGTTGTCAACCAAATGGTTGTTGGTTCAAGTCATGCTTAGAACATGTGAGATGGTTGTGACGTATAAATTGTGAGATAGTTAATTTGTCGTTCTAAAAGAAAGAAAAAAACATTGTAGCGGAAGGAATTGCGTATTCGTGTATCTATTCTTCGAGCTAGTTATAATCTTATCTTGTACTATAACAACCGAATGATTGATTTAAATGTTGGAATTATTATGAGGTTGGAAGTTTTAATAAGTTTATAAGTGTTAAACTTGTAAATCCAACTCAAGAGTTTGAGAGGTATGGTGGGGGATTTAAGTAGGAGCTATATTTTGGACATTGTTGGTTCATGTTATACAAGCTACTTAATATTCTAGGAAGAGTTTGTTCTCTCTTTGGGTTTGTGTGTGAACTAATAATGGCCCAAGTGACTAAAGCACACATGGTCGACTTGGTAAGCAATTTTACCGGAAACCGTCTCCCATGTTGCTAACTTGTAGGATGTGATCGTGATCTTAACTGATCATGATCTATAATTACTCTTATCCGCTATACAAGGACCTTTATGGATGTTCTTAAGGAAAATCGAAGACTCCTAAAAAAAACACACATGAAAACCACACACAGAGAACAACATGATGTCCCTCTTTCACCAAAAGTTGTTGGGATACTCTCTTATGGTTTTCTGTCTATAACCAATGGCATTACGTTTCTTTGGTCGTTGTCGATATGCAATGTTGTGTTTGCATCAAATCCCCAGGGTTTAAGATGGAAGGCTCTCAGCGAAATAGAGCACATAAATTCCTTTGAGGACAGTGGTTTCTCCCGTGAAACAATACTATATTACGGTTTGTTGTCGTTGTTGTTGTTTCAGGTATATCCAGCAACAAGTTCCTTGGATCCGTTAAAGTTTCGTGTTGGATTCTTTCTGTAATACTACTCCTGCAGTGACCCTCTGATCCTTGCCAAATAAGTATGTGTTTTGACTCTTATAATGAATATTCTTATTCTTATATATGTAGAAGAAGGCTGTGTAGAAACATACACAACTGTGACAACCCGTAATTTTCCCGATGCGTCTTATTTGGAGAAACGACGATTTGAGTTGACCTTTCCCTATAATTTGTGATACGAGACGTATTTATATATCATTTTTATCAGAATTATTATTTTAAGAGCAATGGAGTAATTTCCAGATTCGCATGACGACTTTTGAAGACCAAAAAGAGCTCGAGGAAGATTATTCGTGAAAGATTAATAAAGTTTACAACTTAGGTCCCTTTGATAATTTTCACCCGCCCTTCCTCCATCTTTGGCCTAATTACACATCCGGTCCCTCCCAGGGTATAAATACCCATTCTCTCTCTCTCTCTCCTCCCTCATAATTAACACACATCTCACTGGAATCCTCCCTTTCTCTAGGGTTCCGGCGCCGTCACCTTCTTCGGCCACCCTTCGGACGCCACCACCCTACCTCACCGCATATCCCAAATGATAGATCAGGACCTTGTGGTCACGATTTCGTGCCACACGCGCCCTAAGAATGCCTCACGCGTCCTAGATCTAGGTTTTTATAGTGCGAATGTTAGGGTTTTAGTGGTAACCAATTATCAAGGGTTTCTAGCTTGGTTGGGGTATGAGTTTTGCTCGTAAAAGACACCAACAACGCCAACTCTGGGGTTGGAAGTCGTGTGTTAGTAACACACGACCTCTGATTCTTTTCATCTCGTTATCATGGTAAAACCGTGAACCCATTTCATATATACATATTTATTTTATGTTTTGGCCACTTTGGGTATAATGTTGTCAATATTGTCATGGACAAAAGCTAGTAAAAATGAGTAATAAAATCTGAGAAATTGAAATATGGATTAAAAATGGAACAAAACAAGTCTTGATATGATTCGTGTGGTGTATGAATCTGAAAATGTTCATTAGTGATTATGTTAGACTCAAGTAAGAGTGTTTGTTTGTTTCGATTTGGATGGTGTTTGTTTGAACCGGATTTGGTCTCGGATTGTTAAGCTAGGGTCTGATAGTTTGATTTGGTTGTGATAATTTGCACTTGTGGTGATTGTCGTGGCTGTGGTGTTTGGGATGACTCGGTAAGCTGAGTCGGGTCGGGTTTTGTTTAGTATTAATCATGTGGTAAATGGGAAATCAGAAAAAGGTGGTATGCTTGTTGTTGATTTTGTTGTATCAACAGGATTGACTCGTTGAGCCGAGTCAGATCGATTCAGTTGAGTCAGGTCGACTCAAGTGGTAACGGGTCGGTTGAAGTTTATTATTGAAAAGAAAAACTGAATATTAACAATATTAGAAATAGGTGTTAAAAACATGAATTAATCACAATCTTGACATTGACAAATATTGGTATTAAATGTTAAAAACTTGACAGTAAGTGTTAAAACTCGAGCTGGCAATATTAGCAATAATTAGTAAAAAGTGGTAAGTTTGAGTTGCGGGTTAGAATTGCTTGAGTGTCGGTTTAGTAAGAAACCTATATGGTATGAATATGGAATTGCTTGTGTGGTCGGGAATTGTAGTTTTTGTGGGATATTAACACGGATGAAATAATAACTTGTATAAGTTAATGAGTTAAATTGAAACACCTAACAAATTAATTATATATCGACGCCGGAATAAAACTATCGGGTTAAATAATATGAGACTTGACCGAATAATAAAATGGAAACTTGAAAATGCTCGGACATATTTAGTTTACATGATATGTGTATTAACTTGTAATATTGGTTAAAAATTCTAGGTTCATTTTGGTCTACTTAAGTTGTAATAACATTCTTCGTACATTAAATACTTGACGTATTTAGTTTATATGATACGCGTACTAACTTGTATTTAATATTGAAACACTTGACTAACGATGATTAATTGTTACTTGGGACATTGGTACGTCTCGGGAAATTGAGATTGGGATTTAAAATGGGATAAAACAAATATTTAATCGAGTTTGACACGTTTGAGTTAACAGATCGTTATTAATAGACAATTGGACAATTGAACATTTTGGACTAGAGACGAACACAATATATTAGACTCTATATGAATTTAATATATTTATTTCGTAATGGACTTAAATATTCAATTGACAATTATCAAACTAATAACGAGGAGTTAACCTATCAATTACCTAAGAATACGGTTTAAATGAATTTCAAGTTCTTAATAACTAAAACCTAAACTTATATTTTTATAAATATAAATCCACTTTTCCAAACTATTTGGGATTATGGGAAATTTACCGAAGGTTATCAATTGACCTATTTATGTGTCATGAATAGTTGTCGTCATTTCTTAATTTTCTTTGGTTTGCTTGAGTATTAAAGGTATCTCTTTGTTGATGTATTTCCTCTTTTGCGTGATTTGTATGTTGAGTCTATGTTTCTTACCACCACACGAAGCGTTAAAACTAAACTTTTTAGAAATTGATAATGGACTTTTGAAAGGAATAATGCGAATAATCCACGAAAACTACGACACATTATCTTTTGTCGACTTCGTCGTCTATGAGCCGTAATTTGAGATAATCATATACGCATTAGCTTGCACCGTTTCTGTTCTATCTTACTCATCGTACCTTCTTCCGGATGCCGTGGAGATTAGCTTTAGATTCCAGTTATGTTAGTAGTGAATAGTGCATTGTTGTGGCAAAGGTGAGTTCATATCCCCTATTTTCAAAGGTTTTATAACTATTTTGGGGGAGAATACATGCTGGTTTTAACTGAAGATAATGATTGTGAAACTGGATATGTGAAATGTTATTTGAGAATGATTGTTGATTAGAATATTTGAATTGGGGATTGAAAGTTTTACGTGTTTATTTGAAGTGAATGCGACAGATGTTGACTTAGACTATGGTAGCAATCCTTTGCTATAACTACGATACCTAGCTAAGAATAGACATATGTATCCGACCTAAACCAGGATAGCATTGATTTTAGGTTTTGCTATGACCGTGGTACCTGGCTAGCGTCACTAGGGCCCTACTGAGATCTCATTGGGTTATTGGAAGGATTACTGATGGAATGTTATTGGATTTATTGATGGAATGTTATTGGAATATTTTTGGAATGTTGTTGTCGGAATGTCTAGCATGTATATATCTGCCTTAGTCTCGCATAGCAAATAAACCCTATCAAGTCCACTACTAATTTTGTGATTTAACTCTATGAACTCACTAGCGTAAGCTGACCCTTTCTAGCATGTGTTCTCAGGTTTAAGGTGATAGCTCACTATTGGAAGACGCTTGGCAAGGGTCAAGGTCATGAGCAACTCTGATGAATAATTATGACCACTTTAAACATCTTTATGGGCCTATTTCTGCACTACTTTCATATAATGTAAACTTAGTATTTTTAAATGATGAATTTTATTCCAAAAGAATGAAATAAAAACCATTCTTTGTATCTTATGTTGTGATACCAATATGGTAGCACCCCAAGGTTTGTATGCTTTCGCTGGACCCTATTTTGAGGGTGTTACAGATTGGTATCAGAGCCTAGGTTATAGAGAACTGGGTAATTTTGAAAACCTAGACTATAACCACTTTTGCGAAAACTTAATCCTAGGACCGTTACGTGCCTGCCTGCCAAGCTGACGTCTCGCGTATGATTTGTTCAAGGATGTAAATGATTGGTTGATTGAGGATATATTAGACGAATTGATTGAGGATATAATTAATGAGATGTTTATGGTATAATTGATGAATTGTTTGATGAATACTGGTTGAATGTGTGCCTTGTTAGTAGATGATTTAAGTCCGCCTATTTCAGTAGTTCACAATAAGCATTTCCACATGCTTATGCACGCATTATGCCTGTCACAGAGTTACACTATTCCCTTGCGTAATCTCATTATGTGATTTAGAGCTTGCACACTAGTAGTAGCCTTGGGAATGATTTGGGATGTAGAGGACATGGTGCTAGTATAACTAAGTCAAGTATATCAAAATTCATTAGACCTCGGGTGAATATAGATTGATCACCTATATTCAGCCAGGGATAGTGGGACATGGACTGATCACCTATGTCCGACTCAGAGGTAAATTTTGCGATACTGGGAGTAGTTATAACATAATTATGTCCGGGTTAGAGTTTGGTTTTAGGAATGATGAGTTTTAGGTGGACACACACACATTGAATATCACGAAAGCCTGTACTCACACACGACACACTGGCATCGCAACACCTCACGAGTCGTAATGTTGCTGACACCGCCATACGTCTCTGCTTATATGGAATTCCCATCGTCGCCGATGAGTGTAGTTCGCCTTGGATCGGGTTGGACCCGATTGACGCCATTTAAAATTCGGGTTGCCTATCGTCATAAGCCTCGTTGAACTTATTGGAATTGTTGGGTTCGGTTTTGACTACTTTCTTGTAACTTTTGGAACTCGTTCGAAATTGGACTCGTTATTCTGCCTCGTTTATTGATAATTTTGTTGAAACCGTCATTTGACCTCGAACCGTCATTCGACCTCAAATCATCATTCGACCTCGAACTGTCATTCGACCTAGAATCATCATTCAACCTCAAATCATCATTCGACCTCGAACCGTCATTCGACCTGGAATCATCATTCGGCCTCGAATCGTCATTCGGCCTCGAATCGTCTTTCGGCCACATTTCGTTGATAATCTTGTTGGAATCATCATTCGGCCTCGAATTTTCATTCAGCCTCATTTTGTTGGTAATCTTTTTGGAATTGTCATTCAGCCTCGTTTAGTTGGAAATCTTGTTGGAATTGTCATTCAGCCTCGTTTCGTTGGTAATCTTGTTGGAATTTTCATTCAGCCTCGTTTCATCGGTAATCTTGTTGGATGTGTCATTCAGCCTCGTTTCGTTGGTAATCTTGTTAGAGTCGCCTCTACACTAAGCTTTAGACTCAATTGAGGATTCGTTTTCCCGATCAATGTTGTTAAATCAATGTTGTTTTAGCAACAATGTTCAATCGAGGTCGTATTTTTCCGCCTCTAACCTAAATAGCGTGCTGAGTCAACTGACTAATTGCTAGTAGCAATAAACTTCCTCTTACAGAGTCGTACGCTGAACTTGCTAAACTTCCCACACAGTAGAGATTCCGTGCCCGAAGGAAGTCTTGAGATTTTAAGGAGTAACCTGAACCGCGATCCTTAGAGCTGACGCCTAATTCTTCCTTCGTCTTTCGAGTATACCTGCTATCCTTACTACCCTCTTACCGATCAATAAGCTACGACGTAAAAAAAACCTTGAAGAAGATCCCGCGCCTCTACCCGAGTAGTTACTGATAGTCCTACCCAACCTGTTCGCCTCCCGCTATTCAGCAAGATGGAAAGTATGGGTGACCTTGCTCGTCCATACGTAAAGAATATTGTGTGCATCAGGAAGTGTTGAATTCTGTTAGATATTGGATTTCACAAACACACTATCAATCACATATAGAGTCGTATCATACAAGAGTTTAGAGAGAGAAAGTGGGATCCTTTCTAGAGAGAGAAAGTGAAAGAAAACATAGAAGGTTAGATTAAGAAATGAGAAAGGTCCAACCCTCTACCTTGGGAGGTAGAGGGTATTTATAGTTACAAACTAAACGTCCTCCTTCGGACTGTGGATCAGGCATACAGTGGGTAAAGACCCGTCCGTCCTCCACGGTGTTGCACTAAACTAAATAACTAACTAAATAACTAGTAAATAACGTAATGTCTACGAGCTAACTTATGCTAGATTATATATGGGGTGACCGACACTTCACTATGGAATTTCTAATTCCTAACAATCTCCCCTAAGGGAGGTCACCCCATGAAATACATTTTGCATCCTAGCATTCTATCTTTGTCTTTGTTCTTGAGCTCGTAGACTTCAATTCTTCAATTCCGCAATCTTTGTGCTTGTGTAGTGATTCTTTAAAGTCCGCATAGTTTTGTACTTTGAGTGGAGGTCTTTGAACTGATCCACATCTTTGATGATCTTCGAGCTTTCTTTGAGATCATCAGCCACAGTAAATCTCTGGATCACCCTTTAATGTGTTGCCATCATGTGATGTTGTGACTTTTGGACCGACATGCTCACACTTTCTGGATCATGACATCTTTCCATCAGAGTAGCGGAAGCCTTACTGGTTCATGATATTTGCAGCAGCGAAGCAGAAGCATAGAATGAAATATCAGAGCCAGGTTATGTAGATATGCACCAGTCATTATTTCTTCAAATTAAGTGTGGATCTTTGTGAGCATGCGGCTTTGGATTGACTCCTCAATTCGATCATTTGCAACCGTCCAAATGTACCTGCAAAGAACAGTTAGCAATAAAACACACGAAAGCATCTTTGATCACTTTCGTTGAATTGAGGTACACGGCCCACGGTTCCCCGTAGATCAGTACAAGTACTGCCTGTGATCAGGTAGGATTCCTAAGAATCTCCTTGACAGGGTTTCGCAGCTGTTCTAGCCGTTCTTAAACCGGAACGTCTCAAAGAAGACAACACGGAGTGAGTGAACCAGCGAATTGAGATTCACTGATTGATGAAAAATTGATTTGAAAACAATCGCGTATTGCTTGAAGAAAGAGTTTTTCAATACGACGAAGGTTTTATGAGAAAGATCATTTTTCAATCAAAATACTTTTTATATTTGAAAAGAGTACACATTCGACGTGCTAGTAAAAAGAAGAGATTCGCACATCGAACGGTTTTTCTAAAAGTATTTTTCAATCAGAGATACTTTTTGTGTTTGAAAACATAAGTACACATTCGACGTGCTAGAGAAAAGAAGGTTTGCACATTGAATGGTTTTTCCAAAAGTATTCGTCAATTCCATTCCTGGACCAAGGTTGATTCAAGATTGAATCTCCCCATCGTTTCTATCCAGTTGTCACAAGCTTGATCTTACGAGAAGATCTCACGTGTCACCCACCAAGAATTTGTTTGATGTTGGCTCTAGAAGGATTTCCATCTTCATCGTGAATACTTTTACATACCACTCCGATGTTCAGGCAATACCACAAGGATAATGCGTAGGACTCTTAATATATTCTTACTTTCCACATTGTGTGAAACAGCAAGTCTTCATTAATAGTGTCCTAATGAGATATTGTGGATGATCTCTTGGCTCTAGACTCAATAGTGCACATTTGGTTCCTATGCCGGAGACTAGGGAGAGGGTCTCCTTCTTCAATATCAACAATCTCTAAGAGAAAGTCGATAGATAATGTCGGTTCCCCGTGAGAATGAAACAAGCCCTTTTAAGAGGAACTTGAGTAGCTTAGGAAGTTTAGTGCAGTGCGTCACTGGGTCCATGACGTCTTGTCTTCAATACCAGTGTTACCTTAGTAAACACCGATAGCATATGTATTGAACCGGTTCGCCCTAAGGTTGAATTATTGGAGGGCTATTTCTTTTCACCCTTTTCTCATTCATTTCTTTTTCATTCTTCAACACATTCAGTGCTTACCGAGACTTCATTACTAGAACCTTGTTGGGTTTATTCCAGTTCTAGCTCTATCTCAGTCCGCACTCTTCCCATATCTCACTTTTCTCCTTTTTTCATCATACCTAAAGACTCTACACTATCTAGTGGATTGTCCCTGGGTAGATCCCTCCGGTTCTGGCGGATCGTGAGAACGAATACCTAACCTCACCATCCTTATAACTCCATACATAAAGTAAAATGGTCGGTCTTTTGGTACAGTTCATTCCTTCTCGAAACCAATTGAAAAATCATTTGGAAAAACAATCAAGGTACTTGTGATATAAGATCAAAGCATTTTGTACCTTAATAGTTTTGATCATTTAGAAAACCTCCCCCTCAACATGTGCATATGATTTAGAAATTGTTTAGCACATGGAGGCAAGAGGACTTTGAAATATTTTCTTTGATCACAATTTTCATAGAAAAATGCCATTTGATTTTCTTGGTAAAATTCTCCCCCTCAATATGTGCATAGGATAAGAGAAATTATTTTAACACATAGAGGCAAGAGTTCTTTTGAAGCACATCCACGAATCACAAAAGCCATATAGAAAACCATTTGAAAACTCAATCAAGGTACTTTATGTTAAAACATAAAAGCTTTTGTACCTCAATAGTTTATTTTCTTTAAAATGCTCCCTCTCAATATGTGCTTCGAGATTCGAAAGCGTTTAGCACACAAGAGAGAGCATCATGCACATTTGAATCAAAACGATCACCTTTTATCAAATTTCATTATTATATCACAAATTCTCCCCCGATCAAAAATATCAAACCCTTTGAGATTTTGGATCCCAAGTGATTTAATTAGGTTTAGAAAACATGGGAGAAAATGTGGCCTTGTTTAAATACTCATCTGGTTTTTGGATAAATCATCCTCCTCAACATGTGCATTATGTATTTGAAATCATTTGGCACATGGAGGCAGGAGTGCCAATAAAGGACTAAAACCAATTCCATTTAAACAGATAAGATATTTAAATCACGATCTCTACCCCGATCAGAAATTTCAAACCTTTTGAGATTTGTGATCCCAAAATATTTAAATCATTTAGAAGATTTTGGGGAAAGACGTGGCAATGTGTTCATCAAACTCTAATCATCTAATCCTAGCAATCATATCCTAGGCACCTAGTCCTTCAACATAGGTTAACATCATTTTTAATTAAGCATATTAGGATAATTAAGAAAGCCCTTTGGATTATATAGATTTGAAAACATTGTCCCCCTCAATCAACGACTCTTTTTCTGAAAAGTTTAAAAGCGCTGAAGTCATTAATTGAGTTTGCAAATTTTATAAAAAAAACTCTGAATCTGATTGTTTTTAAAGCAACTCATTTACCGCCATTTTTGAAAACACCAAATATTTTTCTGAAGAATTTTAGACGGAAAAATATTTGTGTAGGAACAGCAGTCCTTCGACATACTTTCCTTCTTTTGTTTTAAGGATAAGTGCACGAAATATTTTTGAAAAATGGTTTAGCGCAGCACTTTCCTTTCTTGAAGAGCGGGTTGCTATCAGAAATAATTGCAAGCCATAGTTTTAAGCACGGGTCACAGTCTGAAATAACTGTAAGCCATAGTAAATATTATCAAACAACATAATATTGAAAAATGGTTTAGCGCAACACTTTCCTTTCTTGAAGAGCGGGTTGCTATCAGAAATAATAGCAAGCCATAGTTTTAAGCACGGGTCACAGTCTGAAATAACTGTAAGCCATATTTTGAGACATGTTTTGAAAAGAATATTTACACCTCCTGCTCAAACTTCATCTATGGTCCCGTGCCATTATTGAATGACATTTCTAAGACCGTAGATGTTATCGATACCAGAATACATGTCTTAAGAAAAACATATTTTTGGTATTTTTTAAATTTTCTGATTTTTTTTTTATAATATTCTATTTTCTTTTTGTTGGTTTTATATTTTTGTATTTTGCTTTTCGATAAATATATACACAGATAGTTTAGATGATACAGTTTAAGAAGATGATGATACGAGTACCGAGATAAGGATATCGAGCAGCACGTCGTAGAAGATAGAATTTGTCATCTCTTAAACTTCCACCACCAAAGCTTTTGAGACTCTTGAATGGACGTCAGAAATTGAGCCTGCAGAAAGTGAGACTTTGGTAGCTTCCCCTCATACCGTCAATCTTCGAATAAAGACCATTTTCCCAAGAAGAAGAATGAGAAGAGAAACAGTCTCATTGAATGAAGCTCAGAACCCCGAAGAACATGAGAACACCGAGGTAACAAGTTAAGACATTGATCGTCTTAGCGGTTATCAAATTCGGAATAACTGATGAAGACCTATCACATGAACCTGTTGTGCGTCCCTGATGTACACATTACTCTTCGAGATTGACCAGTTGTCTTATGCAGGGGAACAATACATCAACATCTTCATTATACTAAATGCATTCCAGTTATCTTCCATATAACCAATCAGCCCATAATGTACATAAGTACCCAACCAGAGTAAAGACAACAACATCACACTAACTGGTTGAAACACTGATCTCTTCTGCGGACGTCAACTCTAGAATAACTGATTAAGCTCGATCATGTGATTATGTTGTCCAACCCTGATGTACACATATATCTCCCCTGATCGTTGAGATCTCATCAGAATCATCATTACATTGTGTACATGAAGCACTAACCGGAAGCACTTTATCATAAATCATATAGAAGATGTCGATATGCAATATCATCTCACGAACCAAATATTCTTTTCACATTTCTTCTAACTGAACGCTGAAGTAACACATACCAAAAGTCTCCAGAGACCATTTCCTCCAATTAGTTGGAATAATACACCAAAGGCTACAAGTTAAACACTGAGTTTCTCTATGGTTATGACCATTGTCTTTTCGGGATAACTTCAATCAGGTAGAAGTGTTAAGTTCATCATGTATACTCGTTGTGCTTTTAGATATATGTCTCCTTCCCCTTTGCTGGTTTTGATACCTCAGATTCAGCAAAACATAAATAGCCCAAATGAATCCTGTGAGAATCAACTGCAACGGAAACTCTCTCTGACTATCTTTATCAACCCATATGTAGACAATTTGAAGTGACCACTGATGAAGAATACCCGATATACCAAACTTGAAACTGAAGTCAAATTCCCACATTTGTGTCTTAAGCTTGCGCTTAATAATGGAAGAAAGGTGTCGAGAATTTATGCTTCAAGCAAATTTCTAAGTACTCACTACTCAAGCAAAGTATGAGACATTAACACCTCTTGAGATTATCCACACCGACATATGCGTGTGACACTGAGTAAAACAAAGTAACTCCTAATAGTGTTAGTTAACCATGTCTTCAACCATCCACCTCGACTGCTGGTAACTAGATAACCCAAGACTTCAACTCAAATTCTTAAGCCCGAGCAAGTTATCAAATAAGAACACGCCTTTGTGAATGTCAACTTCAACCTCAAATAAGTGATAAAAGAGTAACTTCGAAGTAATCAACTTGTGTCAAATGTCCAACACTTTAATAAACATACAATCGGATGAACATTGACCCAATGAATGAACCGGAGCAAATGATTCCTCAACATCAATGCATTCTTCCTCAAGGTATACATGTAGAAGCTGATCTGGAAGATTTACTAAAAATGTCTTCTAGCGGATGAGGAAGTCATTTTTCCTTAATGTTCATGTGGTTGATTTATAGCGTGCACAATGAAAGGAACAATAATCCGTGAAGATTTGGCAAAGGAATACCAAAGAGCGGATCATTATTCATGAACAATAATCCGTGAAGATTTGGCAAAGGAATACCAAAGAGTGGATCATTATTCAGTAGTGCAACTACAATATCATGATAGTCATTATCAACGCCTTGTGAAGTAACTGGAGATAAGGTTTCTTGAGAGTTTTGAGAAGTACTTCTTAGATGGTGAACTAGTTGAGTCAGTAGAAACCGGAGCATGAGCTTTAGAAGCTGGATGATCAACATTCGTTAGAGGTTGGAAGTACTCATCAAACATATCTTTGAAAAACAATGAATCCCAAACACTGAATCCCAGTTATCCTTAGTAATTGAAGCATTAGGCGTTGGAGAAGTGTCATCAAAAATCAAGCAATGAATCATTGCTAAAGAATCTGAGCAAGTCTAATTGGGGATTAAATTTTGGCTTTTCAATCTCCCCCAATTAGTGCTCTCCCCTAAACTGACGAAGATTTTCAAGTGTTCTTCTCAGCCCGGATTAAGAAGAAGTCTTTAGATCATCAAATGCAATTCGTCTTTAGTCTTCTAATCATGTAGCAGAAAATGTAGATTAGACTGTAGACTCGACTGTGGAAAACTAGAAGGGGGGGTTGAATAGTTTTACCAATTAAAACTTCATTTTAATCTATTTAGATCGACTTATGTCAATCTATTTGGATGTGTGTGTTGGATGTTGATAACCAAACATATAAAGGTAAGTAATGAAAAGATAAGAGTAAGAAGCACAAAACCACAACGCAAGTATTTATAGTGGTTCGGCTACAAGGTCACCTTCCTTGCCCTACTCCACTCCCCGAGTCACCTACTCGAGAGTTCGTAATCACTACACCAATCTCCTTATGGCGGAGAAGCCTTCACAACGTCGCCTACTCTTTTTTCGGTACTAGGCTAACCACCGGGTTCTTTCACTCCAAGGTGAACCACACCTACACAACGTCGCCTACCCTTTATAAGGTACTAGGCTAAGTACCTAGTTCTTTCACACCTTAGGTGAACTACACCTTCACAACGTCGCCTACCCTTTATTAGGTACTAGGCTAAGCACCTAGTTCCATTGCAATGGAGGAACTACTACACCAACGACTAATCCCAAAGGAGATCTACTCCTTTACAACATCATCAAGGATATCAATATCCTTGGATCTAATACTAGTCTATCTTGTACATCGAAACACACCATATCGAATGTACATCTAAGGCACCTTTCACTAATGCCTTTGACTAGATCTACAAGACACCTTTCACTAATGTCTTGTGTCTTCACTTCTAAGCACCTTTCACTAATGCTTCTTTGTCTTGACTTCTAAGCACCTTTCACTAATGCTTCTTTGTCTTGACTTCCAAGCACCTACCACAAGTGCTTTATCCTATAGACGATAGATACCCTTCACTAATATCTTCGTCTTGACTCTTAAGACATCTTTCACTAATGTCTTCAACACTACACTTCTTTGAAGAAAGAAATGAATCATCAACAAGAAGACTTTAGTAGCCTTGATGATGAGGAAGCATGGCAACTCATGGACTTGAGCTTGCTCGACTTCAAAGGTGGTGATCTTGCCTTTAAGAGGAACTTAAAAGATCACACAAAAACAAAACTACAAACATAGATCTCTTGGATCTAAGGTTAGTGAGATTAAACTCAGGGGAGAAAGTATATTTGAAAGGGGTGAGAAACAATGAAGAAACGGCTCACTATTTATAGAGGAAAAACCTCTACTGTTCCTCGGATCCCACGGATCCCTACCACAAGGGATCCGGCTAGCACAAAGCTAGGGATCCGTGGTCCGCTCCTCTTTGCCCATGGGTATTTTTGGTTATGGGTCATGGGTTATGGGTTGATCCATGGTTTTCTTTCTAGATACAATGTATCTTAAGGATACAATGAACTTGGTTAAGTGGTATATATAAAACCATGGGTTATGGGTCAAAACCATTTGCTAGTATTTACCCATTTAGTATATACTTGTATTTACCCATTTTAGTATACTTAGTTTAAGTATATGTTTAACCCAATATGTAAACACTAGTTGTTGTACATATGTATCTAAATCATAAAATCACTTATACTTGTTTTAGTGTTTTATGTGAAAGCGAAAGTGTGTTAGAAAACTATTAGTTCAAACCATTTACTTATTTTGTTTGTTTCGTTAAAATGATTTTACTTTTGTTATCGACAAAACATTAGAAGATCGTAAAATATAAATAATCGTTTTTATGGCTTATTTGTATTAACATCGACCTTCTTCAAGATTGTCCGAATGGGGAAATAGACAGTTAACATCTTCTTCACACCAAAGGCATTCCCGTTAACTTGTAAATAGCAAATCCCCTTAATTAAAATCCCTCCCAATCAAACAAGAACAGAAAGATGTTCATCAAAGAAATCAGACCAGCAACTAGAAGCACTTTGTCATTTAATCATATCAGACCGTGTGAAGATGTCAACCAACGGCTCTTAGAAGAAACTACATGTGAAGATGATCCGATAAGAAGAATCTCGGTTCTTACATGAGTTAGGAGCCGTCTGACCATATATTCTCAAATATCAGTCAACCATGCAAAAAATTCACACTTCTTCTCCCCCTCAAGAATTGCATACAAAGATGCCATTCTTGATTAAACAAGTGATTATCATCCAAATGTATTCTATTCACACTTCTCCCTCGCAAAATTAGCACATGATGTCGCTATCTTCATTATATTGAGCAAGTGGAATAAGAGTAATTATCAGTAGTCTGGTTCACTTGATGACTGAAGCGCATGGAAAAAGCATGAAGCATGTTGATGAAGAATGTCGATGAGAATGGTCATAAACATGAAGATTTATCTTCTTAAGAAGATAAAGTGCACTGAAGCGTACACCTTTCTTTTCTTTGAGGAAAGGGGCCTGAAGTGTTATCTGCAGATGCCATAATGATGAAGTACGAGGCAACTGAAGCAGGCGTCATAGCCGAAAGAATATCAAGATTGAGTTACTTGAACCCGTGAGTTATGAGATATCAATCCTTGTTTTATCCATACTTTAAACCAGTCCATGTATTGAAGGATCGAAGTATCTTCAACTGAGTAAGGTCTACCGCACTAACATTACAAGCTTGATTGCATATATATTGGTTAGTGACATTAGTATCCAAACCCTTTGGGGTTTCACGGTTAACCTTGATTTTGTCATCGAGCAAAAACTTTCGGTAGGAATCCACCTAAGTCCAGCATCCTTAAACATTCTACCAGACGGTATCCACTTATGGAAAGGTCTAGGATTGTTAGGCTTCTTATGCACAGTGGGAGACTTATCCTTATTCCTATTTTCCAAAGATTTAGCAGTTGGTATCCATCTAGGCGAAGTTTATGGTTTGTTTTGCTTCACAACATGTTGAACCTTAGTCACATTAGTAGTCTTAGTGGATTGTGCCTTAGCATGTGAATTAGGAAAATGTTTCTTTTGTGGAAAAGACTCATAATTTCTAGTTTTGTTTTCTACATGCTTAGCATTCATATGCACATAACTATTCTTAGATGCACGCCAATCCCTAGTCTTTTGAGTGTTCCTAGGTAGTGGTTTACAACTACTAGCAGTGCCTTGAAATCTCGTAGAATTCCTCACCCTAGGTCTTGCACCTAAAATTCCGTCTTTTCGAATCTTTGCCTTTTTCCTAGCTTTTTCTAGATAATAGTTCTTCCACAAGTCATTCATATCATATGAATTCTGGGTTTTAATGCTTGGTTTTGACACTGTTTTTGAACTAATCCTAGAGGTCTTTGGGAGTAGAAGTGGCTACGTGTTGAGGGTTAACGGATCTAGAAGCCTTATTCTTAGGTAACTCAGGTGAAGTGGTGGTTTTGACAAAACATGTTTCTCATCAACTTAGGAGGCAAACCGTGTTTTTGAAAATTTTGGACTTTCGGATATAAACGCATTGAGGTCGCTGCCTAACAATGGACCGGTTTCTAATGGGATGAGAAACTGGTTTCCCCAAGGTTGATGGTTTTGTAAACTTAGTGTTCACACTTTTCCCTACGGTTTTCCTAAGCTCATTTTTAGGGCAACAATAGCGAAACTCTTTTCCTGAAGTTGAGCTTTGAGAACATCAAATTTTGCTATCAAAGAGTTTGTTTGTTCTATTGACTTAGTTCTAGCTTCTTTGACAGAGTCACTTAGTTCTATGTGACGCTTTCTCAAGGACTCATTTTCCTTTAGTAATTTGGCCACACAAACCGCTAATTCATCATTTCTCATTTGAATATCATCAATAGCATTAACATCAGAATTACTTGTAACCAAATTACTTTTCACATGCATATGAGAAATATGTTTCTTCAAATTGTTGATAGTTGAGTTTTTGTCTTGAAGCTCAGCTTTCAAAGTGTTCATTTCAAAAAGTTCACGGAATTGGGAAGTTCCGGATTTTTACATGGTTTGTTAATTTGGAAACTTTCTTCTTTACTTTGTATCGCAATTTCAATTGAAATGCAATGTTTTTCAAGATTTGAGAATTTGTTTAAAAGTTCATCAAAAGCCTTTTTATCAACCATATTGTTTGTTTTGAAACACTTAATCTCAGACTCAGCCTCAGTTACAGGACATTTATCAGATTCATGTTCAGCATCATGATCAGTTTGTTTAAGAACATTAACAGATTCATTTTGTTGTTCAATTAAGGGTACCTCAGCTGTTGGAATCACTCCTAAACCTTATTCAAGTGTTAGTTACTCATATGTAATAGTTAGCTTATTATGGCCTTTATGTTTGTTATTAGCCTTAGGCTTATGTAGAAGGCCCATAAGCCTAGGCCTAGCCCAATAAGGAAAGGAAGGGAACTAGGAGTGTTGCCCTAGCTTCCCTCCTATAAATACCCCTTGTAAACCTTCATTTGAAGGTTGGTTGTTCAAGTTTTCTTTTCACATATCACCTACGCATAAACCGTATCATTCATATCGTGTGTGTGTGTTTGTTTACTTGTTCAATCGCCTCTCTATCTTTCTTATAAGCTTGTGTGGTAAACCTTGTGACCTAACAGTGGTATCAATCGCCAAATAGTTGGGTGAACAAGTTTGTTTTTGAAAGTTTTTTTTCTTGGTCTTACGCGTAGAGTTACCGTATTCTTTGGTTCGCTTAAAAACTTGTTTTTACACTTTTAATCCAAGATTCTTGTACTTTCAACGTTTTAAGGTGTTAAAATACTTGTTTTTGGCAAAAAGTTTCAAACTTTATGCGTGGATCATTGTTTTTGAGCTAGTTTTTCTTCGTGGGTGTAGTTCTACGCATAACCGTTTTAGAGGTTTTGATTCATCAAGTTTCACACTTTTGTGTCTTTTGGTGTTATTGAAGCTATTTTATCACACAAAAACTGGGTTAGAAACACTTTTGGCAAAATCAAAATACGAGTAATCTTACGCGTAGTAAAACCCTAATCCTACGCGTAAGTGCCTCCTTGGTTTGATCTTCATTTTCGTGGTTTATTCCGTGTTTTCTTACTTGGATAAGTCTGAAAATACGTCGACTTTGGATATCTTTTGCACTGTGATAGTGTAAAAGATCATTTGGGCAAAACCCTAAAATTACGCATAAGCATAAGCTTACGCATAGAAATCCTACGCCTAAGATCTTTCTTACGCCTAAGCCTAGTCTTACGCATAAGAAAATCCTACACCTAACTTTCTACGCCTAACTTTTGTCTACGCCTAACTTTAGTGCTTTTTCCTACTTACACGTAAGCTAAATCCTACGCGTAACTCCTTATTGTTACGCGTAACTTTGGTGTTTTTACGCATAAGTGCTACTTGGTTCTTGTCTTTTCTACGCCTAAGGACACTTCATCAACAAAGGTTCATTCGACTACAAAGATCCATTTTACCAACACAAGTTTATCAACATGTCACAACCACCATACTCTAACTATTTCCCTTACACTTATCCTCATCCTCAACGTCAACAACAACTAACTCCACAACATCAACAATGGAATCAACAACAAGCAATTTATCAACAACAATTTAACCAACAACATACTCCACAACTTGCCGCAAATCCACAACCTCAAATGGTTCAACCACCACCAAGTCTTCAAGCTCAACCGTACACAAATGACTTTAATCAACATCCATCAAGGATCACTATGAGGGAACCCACTTGGTTTGCAAAGATGTTTGAAACTTTAAGCAGCTAACAATCAATTCATGAGGTGGTTCACTTGATAGACCTCCAATGCTCACTTCCAGAAACTACGATCAATGGGTGATAAGGTTCTTTAGGTTTTGTGATCTAAAGAAGCCACATGGAAAGTTCTTAAAGAAGGTTATCTTGGAAGGTCCATTTGAGATGCCTACCGTCATTGTACCCGGAGATCCAAATGCCATTCCACCAAGAGATGAACAAACGAACATTGCTATTTGCACTTGAATCCTCAAGAACTTCTACACTATGAAGCCGATGAGCTTGCAATGGAATATATCCTCCTAGGATTACCAAACCTAATTCTTCGTAGTGTTGATGCTCAAAAACCTGCAAAGAAAATGTGGGATCATATTCGTCTTCTTATGGAAGGATCAGTACTCAATCGGGAAGATTTGGAATCCAAAATTTACTTGGCTTATGAACACTTCATGATTGAACCTGGAGAGACACTCGAGTCCTATCATCACCGATTTTCGGACATCATCAATGATTTGGATAAACACAACATCCACATGCCAAGAATTGCAGTGAATACTAAGTTCCTAAGTAGTCTTGGTCCCGAATGGGAGAAGTATGTCATTTTTCTCCGTCAAGCGAAAAACATGCATCAGCCTACCTACGGATTGTTGTACGATTACTTGAAGCCTCATGAAAAGGAAGTTGATAGGGAAAGGATTCTCCGTGCTCAAATTGCTCCACCCACACATCCTGAAAATCAACAACTTGCCTTATATGCTCAACAAAATTATTCTCCTCAACCAAAGAACTCAACCAACGCTTCAAACCCACCAAACGATCAATCACAACAACCTCAACAAAATCAATTGGTTCCTTACAACAACAATGATCAAGCACTTCATAATGAGGAATCCGATCCGTTCCAAGCATTGCAACAAGGATTTGCTATGATTGCTAATGCCTTTAGCCGTTATACCAACAAATCCAACAACCGTATTCGCTCCTCATCTAATACAAGGAATCAAGCTGTTGTGAACAATGGACGAGTTGAAGTTCATAATCGTGGTTATGGTCGTCAGATGGGCGGTGGTCAAGGGTTTAATGCTGTGGGTAGGAATAACAACGAGCTCAAGTGGTGGAACAGGAAATGCTCGATGGGTTGAATGGTCTTCGATGCTACAACTGCAATGAGAAGGGACACTGGCTAATGCATGCCCAAAGCCAAGGACTAGGGGCAGTGCTTATTTCAAAGAGGCTCTTCTTTGGCTCTTAAGGATGAAGCTGGTGGAACTCTCACGCACAAAGAACGAGCTTTATGGCAAATGCCGACTGATGATGATATGGAGGACTTGCGTGCCAATGCAATGTTATGTTGATGGCTAATATGCAGGAGTTACACATGAGTGACACAGCCCAGTATGACATCGATGGCTTGTCTCAGTACCGAACAAACCATATTTATCTCTCGATCTCATATCTCCGCCAACATCGCAGATCCGGCAAGGCTCGAATGTTCAAAATGAGTCGTCCACATCTCATTCCGACGATTTTCAACTAGACCCGTAGTTATATTTGACGATCAAGATGACCAAACGGTTTCCTTGATAATCAAATTGACTCCGTGGTTATACTTGAGGATCTCAGTAATGATCATGTTGAGACTCACATTGAACACGCCAAACTTTTGCCTCATCCAGATTTTGCTCGCTTAATACAAGACCAACAAACCATAGTGGAAAAATGTCATGCCATTAATCAAGACTTGAAATGCAAAAATGCACTGTTAACCAAGGATTTTGAATGTTTACAAAAGCAACTCAACTTTTTCAAAACTCAAGAAAACGTGAAAACGGTTTTGAAGCCGCCTTTGCCAAATCTTATCAAAACGAAAAATATTTAGAAAGACAGATGCGTGATCTAGCCGCCTCGAAGAATGCTTTGTTGTCCGAAATAGAACAATCAAACATGAACATAAAAAGCAAATTAACGCCTCACCTTGGAAAATCAAAAAGCTAAGGCCGAAGTTGTTAACTTGTCAAAAACAGTTCTCTGCATACAAAAAGCATTCAACTAAACGAATAGATGATCATCTTGAAGAAATCATCGGCTTGCAAAACAAACTTAAAGAGTTTAAAACTGTTGTTTACAAACATGGCGAGTCGGTCACGACCATTGAAAAGTTTACTTTAAAACCCAATCCAAATGGATATGGACCTAATCTTGCTGATTACAAACCTAAGCTTTCAACAAAAGCATTCAAACCAAATCCCGAAGTTTCCAAAGGTAATATAAAGTTGATAATTCTGTTATGAATGTTGTTGAATATCATCGTCAAGAGGAATTAGATGCATAAGACGAGAGTCGATCAAAATTAGAAAAAGTTGTTTACAACAAACCTTTTAACTATTCAAAAGCGGTCACTTTCGTCACACCAACGGATTCTTCTAACACACCAAGGGTTATCATCAAAACACCTAAGTCTTCTAATGTTAATCCCCAACCAGATTATGCACAAATTTATGGTCCTTTACCTTCCATCCGTGAAGTAAATTCAAAACCTGAAAATCGAAAAATTCTTAGATATTTTGACATCTTCATGGGTGACCTCAAAATTTTACAACATGAGATAGAATATCGTTCTGAAATCAAAATTGATCATTTTCAATCGCCTCTGGCATGAGAACAAAGAGACATTTTTCCGAAAAATCTTTTACCTAATGTTAAAAATTTGAAAAATTGTGCATTAGCCCGGGAAAAGGATTTTCATAAGGAACTTGGAGTGATGAAGGTCGTTTTGAGAAAACGTAAACATCTATTTCTAATACTAAACGTAAAAAGAAACTGTTGAGAAAAGATGTTGATCGACTCTTGGAAGATGTCATCTGTGCCGATGTCCATAATGTTGTGCTATTGAATTCTTTGTCATATGCATTTGATCATATCTCTGCGATATCGTTGATTCGTGGTAAATGTTGAGAACACCGATAATGTGCTTCGGACGAGTCCTTAAAAGTTGAAAACAAACGATTGTCAAACGAACTTTCAAATGCAATTGCCGCCTTAATTGGTGTCAAAAAGATATTCACGATCAACAACTTGCTTTTCAACACAAAATCGCCCTGTTGCGTGCAAAACCTTCTGATCCTAAAATTGAGCAACTGGATGATCAAAACGTGTCTTTAAGTGTCAAATCTCAAAATATGAACAAGAACTTTTAAAAGTTAAAAAGGAATATGGTGTCATATTTGATTTACTCAAAAGACTCGTGATGAAGCATCAAATGAACTTGATCATTATCTTGCACACACTAAATAAGTTATGCATTTTGCCGAAATGTTCGGTCCGAAAATCAAGATCCGATTCACACTATCATCAAGTTAAGAGAAATGTTAGGAAAGTATGAACAACTTCCGCCAACCATCATTAAGAGATTAGCCCCAATAACACTTAGTACTCATGCACCTAGAATCTCTACTGCCAAATCACAAGATGCTAAGCGTGCTTCCTTCTAATCAAACAGAATAGTTGCATCTTTTCCAAATGTCCGCACTTCACGCCTAGGAGCACTAAATCAAGAATAGGAAGTTGCGACCTAAGAAAAGATCAATCAAGAATGCTAAAGTAGAAGAACACCCTAGGACTATGAATAAGACTCACGCTGCCTCCACTATAGATATTGCTCCGCAAATGTAATAGAAATAGTGATGTAACGAATGCTAAACCGTTAAGTACTTTTGATATTCAGTCCGATGCACCTTGTGTTATTTGTGGTAAAAGTATGAATTCCGATTGCCATGATAAATGTGTTGCTAAAGCTATCATCTCTCGTTTAAGGAATCCTAAGAACCGAATACCTCTAGGCCCACTAATCTTTCTAAGTCTGTGCTTGGTAGACCGCCATCTTTAGATTCTAATATACGCATTGCTGTCCCTCAGAGCTCCATTTTCACCTCCTAGGAATGTAGTACCACCTAGTGCATTCACTAAGACTAAAGCAAAGAGTAGTTATAGATGGCATAAATGGATATATAACACACTAGGATTTAAGTGGATACCTAAAGCTATTGATGTGTGTATATCTACTATAACCGCTACGGAACCCTCTAACATTTCGGGTTCCACATCTACTTCTATTCCATCCGTGTCGCCGTGTAATGCAGTGATACGATCATTCTCTTGATTGTTGATAGCGGATGTTCCCCACATGACAGCAATCTTAAATGTTATCAAACTTTATTGCAAAGTTCATTGGCAATCAGGTTCGAATGATCACTTCGCAGCTATCATGGGCTACGGAGACTATGTCAATGGGAACATCGAAATTAGCGGGGTTTACTATGCGGAAGGCCTCGGTCATAATCTGCTTTCGAGGTCATTTTGTGATGGAGATTTGGAGGTTGCTTTCCGGAGAAAACTTGTTTCATTCGTGATCTACAAGGAAATGACCTTATGTCCGATCGCGTAATTCTAGTCTCTACACTATCTCTATGAAAGACATGGTTGCTTCATCTCCCATATGTTTACTTTCAAAGGCAACATCAACAAAATCCTGGCTATGGCACCGCCGTCTCTCACATCTAAACTTTCAAACCATCACCAACCTTGCTCGACACAAACTAGTTGAAGGACTTCCACGGTTTCGGTATTCTAAAGATCACCTTTGCTCCACTTGTGAACAAGGCAAAAGCACTCGTGCTCATTTTCCTTCAAAGGTGGAACACGACTCTCAAAGATGTGCTTCATCTTCTTCACATGGATTTGTGTGGCCCGATGCGCGTGCAAACGATCAATGGCAAACGCTACATCTTAGTAATTGTTGATGACTATTCACGCTGGACTTGGGTCTACTTTCTTAGCAAAGATCAAGCTCCACAGATGATCATCACCTTTCACGAAAATACAAGTTCAGAAACACCGCTCGACTAATCGTAACGATAAAGGCACCAATTTGTTAATCAAACTCTTCGTGAATTCTATGAGAAAGTGGGAATTCAAAGATCGACATCTATTGCACGCATACCGAACAAAACGGAGTTGTCGAAAGACTAAACCAACGCGTTAGTGGAAGCCGCAAGAACAATGTTAATCAATGCTAAACTTCCAGATTACTTATGGGCGTAAGTCGTATCATCTGATGCTATACTCAAAACCGTTCTATGATTACAAAACGCCACAACAAAACACCTTTCGAGCTCGTCCATAACAGAAAACCGAATCTAAAACACTTTCATGTATTTGGATCTCTTTGCTATCCAAATAATGATCGTGATGACTTTGGAAAGCTCAAAGCCAAAGCTAATATTGGAGTCTTTATCTGATATCGTGATAATTCCAAAGGTTTCCGAACCGAATCGTCGTACAAAATAGGTGATGGAAACGATTCATGCTCATTTTGATGAACTTACGGAAATGGCTTCTGAGTATAACAACTTAGAACCCGGTCACAACCGCTTAAACTTCTCTCAAACCCCATCATCACCGAACAAAGCCCCCACTTACTCGCCAACAAATGGAAAGGTTATTTGCTCCCTGCTCGCTGACGATATTGATGAACGTGCTCGTGTGTATCCGCCGCTTCGCCAACCCGATAATACTCTTATACCCGATACACTGCTACAACAACCACAGATGCACCTACACCACTTGACTCCACCACAACAGTTGAACAAACCGCTTCCAACAATGATGAAGCCGCCGATGATATTCTCAATGTAGTACCCCCACCGCAGATTTTGATCCAAATGCGCTCTTCAACCCGCTTGCTAATGAGATCGCCGCACTGATGTCGGAATCTTCAACAAACCATTTGAATCCTCAGAATCGCACAATGTATACCAACATCAACCCTCCACACATAGATGGACGAAAGACCATCCTCTGGAAAACATTATTGGCAACCCGAATCAACCGGTCGTTACGAGACAACGTCTTCACACAGACGGTGAACATTGCATTTATGCACTCACCGCCCGCCAATCAACCTAAAACATCAAAGACGAATGACAAAAGACAACCGATTGAATCCATGCAAGAAGAACTCAACCAATTCAAACGCCTTGAAGTATGGGAACCGTTGAAAGACCAACAGGGTCTACGCCATTGGTCTCAAATGGATTTGGAAAACAAATTGATGTCAAGGAAATGTTATCGAAATAAGTCACGCCCGTGGCTAAGGGTTATCGCCGGAAGAGGGTATTGACTTTGAAGAATCTTTTGCTCGCTGCTCGCCTTGAGGTCGCTCGATATTTCTAGCGCTCGCGCTCATATGAATATGACGGTCTATCGATGGATGTCAAAACCGCTTCTCAATGGACAACTTAAAGAAACGGTTTATGTCACCAACCGATGGATTCGTTGATCCCGAAGTTTCGAATCACGCCTACAAACCTAACAAAGCTCAGATGGTCTCAAACAAGCTCCTCGGCATGGTACGATAAGCTATCATCCTTCCTCATTGCTAATAATTTCACCAAAGGTTCGGTTGACCCAACTCTTTTTATACAATATCACGGGCACATATCTTAATTGTTCAAATTTACGTGGATGACATCATTTTTGGGTCTACACATAAAAAGTTTTCAATCGCTTTTGCAAAACTAATGAAGAAAAATTTTGAAATGTCCATGATGGGTGAACTCACGTTCTTTCTAGGACTACAAGTTCATCAATCACCCCGTGGTATTTTCTTGAGTCACTCCAAATATGCCCTTGAATTGTTAAACAAATTTGGAATGAAAACCTCTGACACCTATGCCACACCAATGGCTCATACCAAGAAGCTAGACGCTGATTTACATGGGAAATTGGTGGACCCTACAAAATACCGCAGTATTATTGGGACTCTCATGTATCTAATGTACTAGCGACTGATATTGTCTTTGCCGATATCTTTGCTCTCGTATCGGCCGCGACCAATCAAACCCACCTCTCGAGGCTAAAAGAATCCTCCGATATATCAAGGGAACCATTAACTTGGGAATTTGGTATCCGAAGGATTCTGGTTTTGAACTAATCGCTTTTCGACGACCACGCAGGATGCTTAGACTCACAGAAAAGTACCTCGGGAGCTTTACAATTTCTTGGTGACAAACTGGTGTCCTGGCAATCGAAGAAGCAGGATTGTACATCGCCGTCCTCAACCGGCAGTAATATGTAGCCATGTCCGTATGTTGTGCTCAAGTCATCTGGATGAGAACACAACTCAAAGACTATGGTTACGATTTGACGTAATCCCGATGTATCTGCGACAATCGGAGTGCCATTGCAATCTCGTGCAACTCGCCAAAGACTCGAAATCAAAGCACATCGATCTTCGATATCATTTCATCAAGGATCACGTGGAACAGTGGTCTTGTTGAATTATATTTTGTGGGTACAGAATACCAATTGGCGATCTTCTCACCAAAGCCTTGCCTCCCGCTAGGTTTAATGAGTTGGTCCACCGGATTGGTATGAGGTGTTTGACTCAAGAGGAATTGATGACCTCCTAAAACAGTCTTAAAACTCATCAAACACCAAAATCTCTTTTGTAAATAATTTTTCAAAAACAAAATACAAAAGTATAAAATCCGATAAAACAACAAAAATATTCTTCTATCTATTTTCTTTCAACATTGCAAGTACGTTTCTTCCGTCAACACTATTATCTTTCAAAATTCAGATTTTTTGATCTAGTGTTGAGGGGAGAAAATAATACTTAACCGCTTCAAATCATCCGTGTACTTGCATGTTATCATATCCCGGTTGTTTCTTTTATCAATGGTGGTAAATTTTCTGGTACAATGACACTCCTCGGACTAAATTTATAACCTTTCATTATTTTTCTTAAGTCGAGGGGAGTGTCGTCAAAGTTTCTTTCTTAAAATCTTTGTTTGGTAACCAAAATGGAAGTTAAATGGCTTTGTTTGAAAAAGGAAAAGGTGGAGGGACCAAAACTGTCAAAATGTTAAAGTTATTTTAATAAAATACCTCCCCACCTAACAATTCACTTCCCATTTATTACTCATAACCTAAAAGATTCTACGTACCATAATCGTTTGAAAAATCCGTGCTTAAGATCTTCAATTTGTAAGTTTCTATGTATTCCCAACAAGATTACAAACTATGGTTTCAAATCGTTTCAATAACTAACGGTTAGATTTTTCACTATGGTTGATTTTGTGTTCTACGCGTATGCGTATGAACACATAATCGTGTTTGGGCATTTTTGGTCATAAAAAGAGTGTCAAAATGTTTTACTAACATGAATGATATGCTTTCCATACTCAAAACCACCCGTAAAACACAAATTGATGACTTTTGAAAATTAGGGTTTATAAGTCGAATTGGGTATTTTCGAATGTGAAGTGTTTTGGTATAAAAGATTGTTGGGTTATGGTCTTAAGTTGTTGAATTAATGATTTCCATTGTCATTAACCACCCAGAAACACGAATTGGTGAACAATTTGTATTTAGGGTTTAATGTTCATAATATTGGGTAACTTTTGATTCACAAAGAGTTAGGTGTTATAACTTGGTATAAAGACTCCCACAACACTCTTAAACTACCAGAAAAAGTCTTGTGCAAATCCCATGGTTAAATTTCATACGCGTAAATCATAACCCTTAGGGTTTTGACCTACGCGTATGACTTTCTACGCTTAACTGTTTAACAAGTGTTCTTACCATGTTTTGTTGATATAATGAATGTTTGTGTTAATTTTGATGATTTGATGAATTTATTTCGTGCTTTGCTACGCTTAAATATTCGTAATCAAGGTCATTTGCATCTCTACGCATAAGGATTACCCTACGCGTAGTCAAGTTATGCGTAAGAACAATCCTACGCATAACTATTACGCGTAAGGTTCTACAATGGGACTACGCGTATCCTGTGATGGATATGCGTAAACAAAGATGACCTCTACGCGATAAGGTCTACTCTTACGAGTAAGCCTTACGCGTAAGGTATATATATACGCCTACGCGTAAGCCCTACGCATAAGGTCCCCTTTCCTACGCTTAACATTTCTTACGCCGTAGTTAGGATCCTACTCGTAAGCTTTCGCTCACGCCGTATATCATCATCGCCACGCTTAACTTTGCCAAAACTACGCTTAAGCCCTGATTGACCTTCATAATGAATTGTTACGCGTACAAACTTGTAAATAAACTAATCATAACGTCACGAATCCAATAATGTCACTAATAAACTTAATCGTTTGATATGTTGTGAACAATAAGTGATAACATAAACTTTAAAACTTAAAGTTAACTAACTCACGAAAAACATTTCACGACGCCATTGGACTATTGAACAAACAAGTGACTTAGGACTCGTAACAATCATTGACTCTGTACATTCAATAACTAGACAATAAGACCTTCTATTGACTAACACTATGTCTTTCGATATGTTGGTTCTCTTGGCTAATGTTATTTCGATCACGACATGGTGAACAAATGATTGTGGATGCATCAGAAGTTCTTACAATTGCCGATATCTTTCCAGAGGGTTATCCTAGAAAGATTGGAAAGAACAACCTTAGGGTTGACTTTGATACCCTCACTTGCTCAGAATCTTCCTGCTTGATTGCCGTGGATATTCTCGTGAATCATCCCTACCGTAACATGCTCTCACACTCGCCACGTTCCTGAGGTCTACATTCAACAATTTGGATTCTATGAGAGGATCACTGGTCAAAGTGCAGTGAATGTGACACTTAATCACAAACAAGTCACTATCACTCCTGCCGACTTACGGCCGTTCTCATCATTCCTGACATCGCTCCAACCGACTTCTTTGCTACCCCTACTGAAGAGACAATCCTAAAATTCTTGATAGATATTGGTTATGATGAAGCTTCAGGAATCATTACTAAGCACTCTCACGTGGAGCTCAAGTATATTCCTCAACCATGGAGAACACTCTACATGATCATCACCAAATCGGTCTCGGTCGCGGATGGCTATGAGCATCCCAAGCTCATGGAACTACAAATTTTCTGGTCGTTGATCAACAAGAAGGACATTGAAATCGAAGCACCGATATGGGAGGACATGATGGTATTTCACAAGAAGCTTGGCTCCAAGATTCCCTATGTCAGATACACCAAACTGTTGATCCAGAGAGCACTTGGACTTCATTCTGATATCCCCATGAGGCTCAATGACCCAGATAATCACGACATATTGATGAACCCATACTATCCGTCGAATCAAAGAATCGTCAACAAAGAAACAAGGTTCGGTTTTACCTGATCACCTTCTAACCACCGAAATCAAAAAGCTTGAAACATATAAAAGGTATCGGTTAGCCGTAAAAGAAGGCAAAGTTGGTCATCTTGATGAAAGATCTTCTCGTACACCTACCGGAGGACCGAGAAAGGCTGAAGTGTTACAAGTACAGATCTTTATAGGAAGGTTCCCAAAAGGAATCCTCCTCGTAAAAGGATTGTTCTGTAAAGGAAGTGAACCTATTCCCTCATCCGAACCGCAAAGAAAGCTTGTGGACGAAAGCTCGAAGGTACCGACACGGATGAAGAGATTACCTACTCAATCGCAACCGTAACACCTCCTTCAGACTAAACCTCCAAGTCCACCGGTGACAAAGGAAAAGGAAAGACTCCTGTACTTGTACCGTATGATGAAAGCTCCGATCAAGAAGAAGAGCAACTGGATATATCATACAGGAAGAAGTTTAATATCATTAGACACCTTCAAAGGTCAAGAATTTGCTAAAGACCAAATGGGTGGTCCCGAGGATCAAGTGGTGTCGCCACTCGAACCATCTCCCGATGCGGTTAATCAACCCGATAAGGGAGCTGGTGCCACCACTCTTATGCAACAACAAAAGCTTGTGGAGGATACTATCATATATGAGTTTGAGGAACCGGAAACCGAGAAGTCCAAAAGATCAAGATGTTGATTATGATACGTTTCTTCTAGATAGTCCTGAGCGATCAAAGGAAGAAACCTCTGAACCTCCGAAGGATCCAGAGTCTCCTCATATCTCTTCATCATCAGATTCGCCTTCTCACTCCTCGCCACCACCATCAAAGAAGTCAACCAAATCATCATCCAAATCCGTGAAGAAACCATCTAAATCTTGGATTTCTCAAGCTCATGAACGGATTACCAAAGCTGCCAAACAAGTCGAAAGAAAACGTGCTCAACAAAAGCTGAATTTCTTTGCCGATCACATACAAGATCTATATGACGAGCATGAAAAGATAAAAGGAGAAAGGAAGTTTGTTCAGAAATTCATGAAAAATCACCGTCAAGAGGAACTGAATGAAATGATCAAGGCTACGAAAAAGTACCTTCGAGTACGTTCCTAAAGTCACAAAGGAGTTGTTCACCAAACAACTTTATCCAAATCTTATGCAGATCGCCAAGCAAACTATTCGATCAACGTCCTTAACCGTCACAATCAATCCAACCGATCCGGTAGTTTTCTCGGATAATGAATTGGTGGCTAAGCTTGTTACACAAATGTCCGCGACGGGACATTTACTTCGATGAAGGAAAACTGTTTCAAGCATTGCTGGACTACCAAACTTCAAGAAGCTTGTAGATTCAAGTGAAAAGTCTAAACGCCCTAGAGACGATGAAGACAAGGATAAGGATAAAGACTCGCACCTAAACGCGTCGAAGCGTCCGGTGAATCTTCTTTGATGCAACCTCCTCCACAACGGGCCTCGTTCAACAAAAATCTCCTCCTCGCTCTTCTACCGAAAACCTCGTGACGATTCCGAAGTTACCACCCCGACTCGAGAAAACCGATGATCACTTTGAGTATACGGGTGGTGACGATGAAGAGGTCCTTGAGCCCCTACAACAACCCACCTCTCCCAAACAAGTTCAGAAACCAGAATCATCATCTAGGCCTTGAAAAAAGAAGAAGAAGAAGACGCCTCAAACCGACGTCGTATCATGGCTAGATGACGATAAAACAGAGGAATTTGAATGGTTTCTAATCTTGTTAACAACACTCCCTACCCCTCAAGAAGGTCGAATTTGGTAGACGGTTCTACATTGGAGCATGCAAAAATTCCGCAAGAAAAGTTCCATGTGAAGAAAATGACGAAATCTGAGCTGAAGCGAATCAAAAATGAAGCATTTCAACTTCTAAAAGACAACTCTGAAAGTGCCCTCGAGGTCGAATATCACCTTGAAAACATTGCTCGAGCTATGTCTAACAACATGGATTGGCTCAACCCGGAAGCAAACATTGACTTCACACAAAGGGACAACCCTCCATACTACATCGATTGGACCAAACCTCTACCAACACTTGGCCAACCAGCTGAACCAAGGATTCCTTTCCGATACTTCTTCAACAAAGACCTGGATTTTCTTCTACACGGTGACGATGATTCAAGAAAATATGCTACATCGTTGACACTTCCATTCCCAGCAGCTGCCTACTCAAACCGCATAGCCATTGAGGAACGTGCCAATCACTTGTTCTCCAACACAGTGGAGGCATACGCCCGAGATGCATTTTATGGGATTCATCACCGCCAAAACGCCACGAATCTACTATAGAAGCCGCCAGTTCGTAAGTCTCAACATGCGTGCATAGTTCTAAAGATATCGTTGCCATCATACACGTTGACCTTTCGTCTAAGTGGGACTACACATTCCTAAAGAAGATCATAGTCAAACGACAAGATGAATGGGACTATGCTTTCTCGAGGTGACTTTGAGAATTTGTCTCTCAATGACATCGAAGACATGTACCTTGCCAAGGTACAGGGTCGCATGAGACAATTCTCAACTGCAGGACAACGTGAATTTATCAAGTCACTTCTCATCTTCATAAGACGGATTGTCATCAAGGAACATGTAGAAGATCTCCACCGGCCGTTGAATCTTATCGACGCGTGTCAACTTCACTCCTCCAAAGCTTGATCTTCCCGATATCAACCACCTATCTCAATATACACTCATCAGCAAACCTTTCGGCGTTGTTTACCGTAGTGAACTTCAAAGAAACCGCTTAATGGCGTGTAGCGAACTCCACAAGTTCGGGATCATACTTTGAAGCTGGTTAGGGATGGATTGGCATACAGTTGAAGGATATACGCCGAAAATTGGGTCTCCTAAGCTGGAATTCTCGTGAAAGGAGGGATGTGAGACGGATCATCACAATGATTGATGAACGGTTGTTTCAAGGGATCGTTCGACGATTGGAGAGTTATGTCGGTGGTCACCCGTGAGAAACATAACCGATTTCAACGCCTGCACACTCCGGGAACATCACCGCACTTCCTGGTACCCCTTGAATTGTTTTCTTCATATCATTTTGGATGTTTGATTATTTATGTCAATGGCTTGTGCACACATTACAGTGTACAACCCGTACTTGTAAATAAAGGACCCCGTGGTACGCCTGCCACAATCCTTAGAAAAGGAGCGAAAGCTTCTTACTTTTGAGTAAAACCTATCAAACCTTTCTTTTTCAAGGTTTTGCTCAAAAGAACAAGTACTTCCCCTTATGATTTTCAAAACCTCAACCGTTTATATCACTTGTTGAGGGGGAGTATTTGAAACATTGTTCACAAATTGTTCACAGTGGTCATTCTTCCCGCAACACTCGAAATGGTCATATTTATTCTCAAACTTCTCAAAAATAACACTTTAATATGCCATTTTGAGGGGAGAAAATACGTGATAAGAAATATGTTGTGTAAAATGCAAATGAATCTGTGTGCTTCAGACTTAACCAACGAATTGACGATGCTTAACTGTTAGTTACTCGAAAAGACTTGTCCCGACGGTAATAATTTCAAGCTAGTTCGCTAGTGATGTAAACGTGTCTCGCAAAGGACTTGTCCGAGTAGAATGTACCATTCGAGAAACTCTTGATAAACATGAACTCTGATGGGTTTGACGACCTTCGAGGTTTGTCTACACCTTCAAGGTAGTTATTAGAGCTAGTTGTCACCTAAAAGTTGACAATGCAATTCTTTAACTATGCCACGAACCGTGTCTCATGGGAATGTCTATCTTGAGTTAATCAATTCAAAAGTGCGCGCTTCTTTCCTCACTGTGCATTTTAACCGTTAAAACTATTAAGCACATGTGGAGGGGAGTATTTATGCAAAATCTTATCTCAACAAGTGGTACTAAAATGTTTTTCATTCACAAACACTTTGAGAGATTTTTCACATCAGTGGTTTTATGGCAACATAGGTTAGTCATGGAGTTATAAGGTGACTAAGGTTAGGAATAACCGTCCTATGATCCGCCAGAGCCGGATGGATCTACCCAGGACATCACAAATAGTTAGTATTTAGAAGTCCTTAGGTATGATTGTAAAAAAAAGGAGAAAATGAGAATCGGAGAAAGAAGGAGTTGAAGAATTAAAAAGAAATGCAAAGAAAAGGGTGAAAAGAAATAGGCCTCCCGATTATTCAACTTAGGCGCATAATCGGGTTCAATTCATATGCTATGGTTGTCACTAGTGACGCCGGTATTGAAGATTAAAAGTCGCCATGGACCCGGACGCATGCACTAAACCTTCTTATCCACTCAAGTTTCTCTTAACAGAAGCTTGTTTCATTCTCACCGGGAACCCTACGTAAACTATCGGCTTTCTCTTAGAGATTGCCGGTATTGAAGAAGGAGACCCTCTCCCTAGTCTCCGCTCCAGAAAACCAAAACGCACTATTGAGTCTAGAGCCACGAGATTCATCAAAAGATCTCTTAGGTACACTTGACATTTAATCACTTGATGATCAACAAATAAGGTTATCGGTGGTTCATATCGAGTCCTTCACAGATCTTAGCAACTGTCGAGAACATTTATGAGAGGTTCACATTTGTGATCCTCAGTAATTGAATGGAAACTCCGCCGTGGTCAACATCTAATGTACCGACAAGCAGTCGCCGGCAACTCCCCGTGGATTGCGCTTAGTGGTCTCAAAATGGTCTACAGTCGTGAGGTGATGCTTCGTGTACCTCACGACTCATCTCAATCGTAGGTGTACTTCGTACATCGTGTTATCTCACTTGTGGGACTCGATTCGAGAACGCCTTTGTAAGAATTAGAGTTGTGTTTTCACACTATGCCGTTAACACTCTCGAAGTTCAAACTTGTAAGTGCCTGAATCCGCTTATTACTAACCGTTTAAATGTTTTCTTCTTATGGAAGCTTCGGAGCGGAATGATCGTGCAGATTCTTCTCATGCTCACGCCAACATCATCATCACTAATGGAAGTTCTATCCAAAAGCAACACAAATAATGATTCTTCATCAATACAGAGAATCTACAAAGTTAAAGACTTAAAGAACTCCATCAAGATCGAATTCCAACGCCAAAAGAGCTTGTGAGCATGTTGAAGAACGACGTGGAGACACCGTAGCAAAAGCGCACTGAGGCGACTTGATGCGACAACAACAACATACTATCACTTTCATCACAAAGAACAATGATCAAAGAACAAAGTTAAAGATGACGCCAAAGCATAACCGTTCAAAGTAAACTATCTCTACACCGGGAGATTGTTTAAATCAAGGCAATTCTTCTCACAAGAAAGAAGAATGTCAGAAGACGCCAAAGCTACTATTACATCAACGCCTTCACCATTTTTCATCACCAACACTTGAGTGTTTGTTACACATATGTAATAACACTTGAGGGGGAGATTGTTGGAATCACTCCTAAACCTTATTCAAGTGTTAGCTACTCATATGTAATAGTTAGCTTATTATGGCCTTTATGTTTGTTATTAGCCTTAGGCTTATGTAGAAGGCCCATAAGCCTAGGCCTAGCCTAATAAGGAAAGGAAGGGAACTAGGAGTGTTGCCCTAGCTTCCCTCCTATAAATACCCCTTGTAAACCTTCATTTGAAGGTTGGTTGTTCAAGTTTTCTTTTGACATATCATCTACGCATAAACCGTATCATTCATATTGTGTGTGTGTGTGTTTGTTTACTTGTTCAATCGCCTCTCTATCTTTCTTATAAGCTTGTGTGGTAAACCTTGTGACCTAACATCAGCAAATGACACGTGTTCATTTGTTTTTCTGAAATCTGCTCAATTCTTTAGCACGAAGTCATGAAATGTTGCTTGTATCAAGATTGTCATTCTCTGTATTGCAAAGATTCGACAACCGATATAGCATCCGATGCATTACCCAAATCAACCATACTACCACTTGATTGCACCCCACATTCATTCATTTTACTGTTCACATCATCCACTTCTTTGTGACAGAGTTACCGAAAGCATTTGGTTACATCATTCATTGTGGTCTCGATATTCTCGCATTCAAGAACACCACCAATTATTCGATACATTAACCGACTCATCACAACTATCTCTCAACTCGCACTGAAATTCATTCAAGTTTTCATCCTTTTGTGCAGCTTCCTCAATGTACTTTTCCACATTATCCATGAGTTGGATAAATGTCTCAATGAATTCTTGAATTTCCATTCCAAGATATGTTTTTGAAGGAAATTCCAGGTCAAGTGTTGATCGAATCTGAATATTCTCCATTGATGAATGGTGAAATTGGTTGTGGATTAAGTGCAAAAGATCGAACAATTCTTTTGAACCTTTTCTTTATCAATTTGTTGTTCCAATTGTTCTAAGTTCAATAGTAATGTTCCCGTTAATGTGGATAACTCTTGACGGAAAAGTGCATTGCATGTTCGTTCCATTCCTATCGGTGTGAGTAACATGAGATGTGAGTGAAGTAGATGATAAGGTTCAATGCTACTTTCATTTTGCATGGCATTCTCAGAACAGTGCAAATCTTTCTCATTGGACTCAGAGCATGAAGAACTCAAATCACCATTGATTGATTCTATCATCTCAGAATCGCTCAAGATAGCTAATATTCTCTTGGTCGCCTACAACATCATACAGCTTTGAGTACTTCCAAATCACCTGAATCAGAGTGTAAGACATGATGTTGAAGAATCAACGGATTTTACAAGTCTATGATTTAAACCGAGAAATAGAATCTTTCGCGGGATTTTACTAAAATCAAGACCAAACCATTAAGCAATGACCAATGGAACGTGTTAAGAAGATCGATGGATTGTCACAATGATAGACAATTGTGTGTTAGGACTTAGGATTGTTTGTAGGAATAGCAGATATGTTGTTTGGTTGAGATTTGGATCGGTTTATGCTCGTTTTTACGGAGAAATTTAGGTCTAAAATCATAAAAACCTCAATAACTTCTGTTCGGAGCGGATTTAGGCCTCGAAGTTTGACCCTTTAGTTCATTCGGCATGGCATTCTCCTCGTTCTCACGATCTTTTTGATGGGTAGAACGCTGAAAACAGAGTTACGGTTCAAAAGTTATGGCCGTTTGAAGTTTTGTCGAGAAAAGTCAACTTTTGGTCAAACCGCTTCAATCAACACGCATCCAGGACAACTCGCTTCCAAGACAACTCGCTTAAACGACAAATCGCATAAAACACAACTCGCATAGTCAACTCGCTTAAGCAAATCGCATAGGCAACTCTCTTTAGATACGTTGAATCTGGACAAGTCGCATAGGCAACTCTCTTTAGTATCAACTCGCTACACAATCAACTCGCTTAAAGAAACAAGTCGCTTAATAACCAAGTCGCATAAATAGTCAACTCGCTAAGTAGCCAAGTCGCTTATACCAACTCGCTTCTAATGAAGAAGCAACTCGCATCCAAGAAACTCAACTACGAGTCTCAACTCGCTTTGTACACTTTACACAAATACCCACTTTATCAATCAAAAGCAACCAAACCACAATGATTTAAGCCTTCCAATTCAAAACATAAACACATACGATGATTCTAAACACAAAAGTACAAGCAAAATTCAAACTTTAACACTAGAATTTGTCCAAATGATTCAAACTCTTCTAAACACTTATAACCCCAAAAACCTTATGAAATCCACCAAAACAAAGAGCATGAAAGATGAGTGATCAAACCATAGCTCTTGATACCAATTGTTAGATATTGGATTTCACAAACACACTATCAATCACATATAGAGTCGTATCATACAAGAGTTTAGAGAGAGAAAGTGGGATCCTTTCTAGAGAGAGAAAGTGAAAGAAAACATAGAAGGTTAGATTAAGAAATGAGAAAGGTCCAACCCTCTACCTTGGGAGGTAGAGGGTATTTATAGTTACAAACTAAACGTCCTCCTTCGGACTGTGGATCAGGCATACAGTGGGTAAAGACCCGTCCGTCCTCCACGGTATTGCACTAAACTAAATAACTAACTAAATAACTAGTAAATAACGTAATGTCTACGAGCTAACTTATGCTAGATTATATATGGGGTGACCGACACTTCACTATGAAATTTCTAATTCCTAACAAATTCTATCCTTTTCAGATCGTGGCAATCGCCTCACGCCCACGTTTCGTCTATCACTTCCAAGAGCCGAGAGAACAGATCTGGATATGCGTACAATGTATCATCTCCAGACTAATGGCCGAAGTGAAGAAACTATCCGAGCATTAGCACACATGTCGCGTATCTACCGAGTTTGGCAATGGCTAGGATAGACACCTTCCATTGGCCAAATTCTCTTATAATAATACATATCGCTTCAACACCTCAAAGGCACCAAAAGAGAGAGCCTCTATGGTCATAAGTGTCGATCCCGATTGTTGGGTAGAAATGGAAATACCCAACTTACCAACCCCGAACCTATTCGAGAAGATGCCGAGGAGATCGTTCAAAAACGAGATGGATATGCAAGCTGCTCACAAATCGTTTGAAGACACAATGACGTAAATCTCTTGAATCCCCATGTATGGCCTAGATTAAGCTTAAAGATTTAGCATGAGATTGTGTGAAGCGTTTAGTAAACGTGAAAAGCTTAAATCTTCGCTATATCGATCTTTTCAAAATCCTGGCTGGAGTTAGACTAGTAGCTCAGAGCCTTGAGCTACCGTCAAGACTCAGCAGTGTTCCTGACATTTCGTGCGTAATATGAAGAAATGACTCGCCGATGAGGTAGTTGGTATTCCTCAGAGAGAACCAAATCCTTGGACGTCTAAACCTCGTCAACCCATCGAGATCGAAGAGCATGAAGATAGGCGACTTTAGTAAAGTCGCATCCCTATCGCCGAAGTTTGTCGAAGCTCATGAGGAGACCCTAAATTCACGTTTATACTCACTTCCTTTAGACCGTAACGGGTAACTTGAATTGAATCGCGAGGACGCGATTCCGTTAAGGAGGGTAGTCTGTGACAACCCGTAATTTTCCCAATGCGTCTTATTCGAAGAAACGACGATTTGAGTTTACCTTTCCCTCTAATTTGTGATACGACACGTATTTATATATCATTTTTATCAGAATTATTATTTTAAGAGCAATGGAGTAATTTCCAGATTCGCATGACGACTTTTGAAGACCAAAAAGAGCTCGAGGAAGATTATTCATGAAAGATTAATAAAGTTTACAACTTAGGTCCCTTTGATAATTTCCACCCGCCCCTCCTCCATCTTTGACCTAATTACACATCCGGTCCCTCCCAAGGTATAAATACCCATTCTCTCTCTCTCCTCCCTCATAATTAACACACATCTCACCGAAATCCTCTCTCTCTCTAGGGTTCCGGCGCCGTCACCATTTACGGCCACCCTACCACACGCGTCCTAAGAACGCCTCACGCGTCCTAGATCTAGGTTTTTATAGTGCGAATGTTAGGGTTTTAGTGGTAACCGATTATCAAGGGTTTCTAGCTTGGTTTGGGTACGAGTTTTGCTCGTAAAAGACACCAACAATGCCAACTCTGAGGTTGGAAGTCATGTGTTAGTAACACACAACCTCTGATTCTTTTCATCTCATTCTCATGGTAAAACCGTGAACCCATTTCATATATACATATTTAATTTCTGTTTTGGCCACTTTGGGTATATTGTTGTCACATGGACAAAAGCTAGTAAAAATGAGTAATAAAATCTGAGAAATTGAAATACGGATTAAAAATAGAACAAAACAAGTCTTGATATGATTCGTGTGGTGTATGAATCTGAAAATGTTCATGTGTGATTATGTTAGACTCGAGTAAGAGTGTTTGTTTGTTTCGATTTGGATGGTGCATGTTTGAACCGGATTTGGTCTCGGATTGTTAAGGTAGGGTTTGATAGTTTGATTTGGTTGTGATAATTTGTACTTGCGGTGATTGTTGTGGCTATGGTGTTTGGGATGACTCGGTACATTGATTCGGGTCGACTCAGTCGAGTCGAGTCGGGTCGACTTAGTTGAGTCGGGTCGGGTTTTGTTTAGTATTAATCGTGTGGTAAATGAGAAATTAGAAAAAGGTGGTCTGCTTGTTGTTGATTTTGTTGTATCATCAGGATTGACTCGTTGAGCCGAGTCGGGTCGACGCAAGTGGTAACGGGTCGGTTGAAATTTATTATTGAGATGGTGTGTTAAAGAAAAACTGAATATTAACAATATTAGGAATAGGTGTTTAAAACATGAAGTAATCACAATCTTGACATTAACAAATATTGGTATTAAGTGTTAAAAACTTGATAGTAAGTGTTAAAACTCGAGTTAGCAATATTAGTAATAATTAGTAAAAAGTGGTAAGTTTGAGTTGCGGGTTAGAATTGCTTGAGTGTTGGTTTAGTAAGAAACCTATATGGTATGAATATGGAATTGCTTGTGTGGTCGGGAATTATAGTTTTTGTGGGATATTAACACGGATGAAATGTTAGGAATTATAAAATTCCATAGTGAAGTATCGGTCACCCCAAATATAATCTAGCATAAGTTAACTCGTAGACATTACGTTATTTACTAGCTATTTAGTTAGTTATTTAGTTTAGTGCAACACCATGGAGGAAGGACGGGTCTTTACCCACTGTATGCCTGATCCACAGTCTGAAGGAGGACGTTTATTATGTAACTATATATACCCTCTACCTCCCAAGGTAGAGGGTTGGACCTTTCACTCAATCTAACCTTCTTTCTTTTGTTTACTTTCTCTCTCTAGAAAGGCTCCCATCTCCCACTTTCTCTCTCTAAAACTCTATCTTATTCGAACCATATTGTGTTATGTGATGTGTTTAAGAAATCCAATATGTTACAATTGGTATCAAGAGCCATGGTTTGATCACTCATCTTTCATGTTCTTGGATTTCTAGTGGTTTTCATAAGGTTTTTGGGTTTGAATGAGTTTAGAGTGGTTTACATCATTTGGATCATTTTTAGTGTTAAAGTTTGGATTTTGATTGTACTTTTGTGTTTAGAATCATCATAAGTGCTTGGGTTTTGATTTGGAAAGCTTGAATCACTGTGGTTGAGCTTGTTTTGGATTGAAAAGTGTGTTTTTGATGTTTTTCTTGCTAGCGACTTGGCTCTCGTTGTGTTTTTCATCTTAGCGACTTGCTTTAGTAAAAGTTAGCGAGTTACAGTGTTAGTTGTTAGCGACTTGAGACTAGCGACTTGTCTATTGAGACAAGCCGACAAATAGTACAAGTTAGTGGATTCTCCACTACGGCTAGCGACTTTGTGAGGTTAGCGACTTGCTTCAGAAATTTTGTTAGTGAGTTGTAGTGTAAATTGTTAGCGACTTGATACTAGTGACTTGAACCTTAGCGAGTTGCTCTTTAGCGACTTGACTGTGTAGCGACTTGGTGCTTTAGCGACTTGGGTCTTAGCGACTTGGGCTTAGCGACTTGGTTCAAGAATTCTTAACGACTTGTTGACTTTTCCTGACAAAACTTCAAACGGCCATAACTTTTGAACTGTAACTCCGTTTTCAGCGTTCTACCCATCAAAACGACCGTGAGAACAAGGAGAATGGCACGCCGAATGAATTATTTGGGTCAACCTTCTAGGCCTAAATCCGCTCCGAACAGAAGTTATTGAGGTTTTTATGTTTTCTGACCTAAATTTCTCCGTAAAAATGAGCATAAACCAATCCAAATCTCAACCAAACAACATCTCTGCTAATCCTACAAACAATCCTAAGTCCTAACACACAATTTTCTATCATTGTGACAATCCATCAGTCATCTTAACACGTTCCATTGGTCATTGCTTAACGGTTTGGTCTTGATTTTAGTAAAATCCCGCGAAAGATTCTATTTCTCGGTTTAAATCATAGACTTGTAAAATCCCGTGGATTCATCAACATCATGTCTTACACTCCTAATTCAGTGATTTCAGAAGTACTCAAACTGTATGATGCTGTGGACAACCATGAGAATATTAGCTATATTGAACGGTTACAGATGATGGAATCAATCAATGATGATTTGAGTTCTTCATGCTCCGAGTCCAATGAGAAAGATTTGCACCTGTTCAGGCGACAGAATGCCATGCAAAAGGAAAGCAGCATTGAACCTTATCAACAACTTCACTCTCACCTCATGTTACTTCTACCCATATCAATGGAACGAACATGTATTGCCCTCTTCCGTCAGGACTTATCCACATTAACAGGAACTTTGATATTAAACCTAGAGCAATTGGAGCTACAACTTGACAAAGAGAAGGTTCATAAGCATAGTTCCAGTGCTGCACTTCAAGTGATCTACAAACACTTTCAGTCATTCATTAAAAGGGAATTCACATCAGATTATGATCAAGACATGACTGAAATGTCCTTCAAGAGACACACTGGAATGGAAATTAGCGTGTTTACAGAGACACTTATCCATCTCATGGATAATGTGAAAAAGTATATTGAGGAAGTTACTCAGAAACATGAAAAAGTAGATGAGAGTCGGGTACAGTTGAGAGATATTTGTGATAAGTCGGGTAATGTATCAGAAAGGTCGGGTGTTGCTAAATGCAGAATATCAGAAACAACAAAGAATGATGAAACCATGCTCAAGTAACTCCTAGCACACAAGAAGTGGATCTTTGTGATCGAAAAGGTGAATGAATGTCTGGTACAATCAATAGATTGTAGTGTTGAGACCAGTAAGGCATCGGGTGATGGATCAGTTGACACTGAATACATAGGCTCAGAGACAGTTAAGCTTGAAACAGCGGTTGGTGACTTTGTTACACATGATGTGGATGCAGATATCGACTTAAATTGAACAGTGTCATGTAATGAGGTACCCTTTATTGTTCAATATAGTGCATCCGCTAAAGTACTTAAACAAACGATCATGATGTTGAACATGACTCGATAAATGTCCATTAACCGAGGTGAGTCCGAGATTAAGTGTTTCAAAACAAACAATATGGTTGATAAAAAGGCTTTTGATGAACTTTCAAACAAATTCTCAAATCTTGAAAAACATTGCATTTCACTTGAAATTGCGATACAAAGTAAAGAAGAAAGTTTCCAGATTAACAAACCATGTAAAATCCGAACTTCCGAATTCCGTGAATTTTTTGCAATGAACACTTTGAAAGCTCAGCTTCAAGACAAAGACTCAACCATCAACAATTTGAAGAAACATATTCTGGCATGCATGTGAAAAGTAATTTGGTTACAAGTAATTCTGATATTAATGCTATTGATGATATTCAAATGACAAATGATGAATTAGCGGTTTGTGTGGCCAAATTACTAAAGGAAAATGAGTCGTTGAGAAAGAATCACATAGAACTAAGTGACTCTGTCAAAGAAGCTAGAACTAAGTCAATGGAAACAAACTCTTTGATAACAAAAATTGATGATCTCAAAGCTCAACTTTAGAAAAAGAGTTTCACTATTGTTGCTTTAAAGAATGAGCTCAGAAAAACAACAGGGAATAGTGTGAACACTAAGTTTTCAAAACCATCAAACTTGGGGAAACCAGTTATTAGACAACCGAATGCGTTTAGATCTGAACGACCAAAATTTTCAAAAACGCGGTTTGCCTCCCAAGTTGATGCGAAGCAAGTTTTGACAAAACCAGTCACTTCACCTCACTTGCCTAGGAAAATTGATATGAATGACTTGTATAAGAACTCTTATCTTGAAATGGCTAGAAAGAAGGCACAGAATCGCAAAGATGGAATTTTAGGTGCAAGACCTAGGATGATGAATTCTTCGAGATTTCAAGGCACTGCTAGTAGTTCTAAACCATTACCTAGGAACACTAAACTAAAGACTAGGGATTGGATTACATCTAAGAGTAGTTGCGTTTCGATCAAAGCTATTCCCATAGCAAATCACTCTAAGAAATCTAGATCTATTTCTGAATCCAAACAAGCTGTTTGCTCAAAGTGTCTTAAATGTATCTTTAATGCAAATCATGATAATTGTTTTTCAAAATCCCTAAAGAAGGTAAATGCTCATACAAAGTTCCAACCTGTTAAGTCTAGGATTTTCACTAAGTCATCTACTGTGCATACGAAGCAAAACAAACCAGAATCTTCGCCTAGATGGATACCAACTGCTAAATCTATGGAAACTAGGAATAAGGATAAATCTTTCACTATGCATAAGAAGCCTAACAATCCTAAACCTTGCCATAACTGGATACCGTCTGGTAGAATGTTTAAGGATGCTGGACTTAGGTGGATACCTACGAAAAGCCAAGCACCGATGACAGAATCAAGGTTAACTATGAAACCCCAAAGGGTTTGGATACTAATGTCACTAACCAAAATATATGCAATCAAGTTTGTAATATTAGTGGAGGAAGTCCTTACTCAGTTGCAGATACTTTGATCCTTCACTACATGGACTGGCTTAAAGTATGGATTACAAATGGATTGATATCTCATAACTCACGGGTTCAAGTAACTCAATCTTGATATTCATTCGGCTATGACGTCTGTTCACATCAGTTCAGGCCTCGTTCTTCATCATTATGGCGTCTGCAGATAACACTTCAGGCCCCATACTTCACAGAAAAGAAAAGTGTACGTTTCAGTGCGCTTTATCTTATGAAGAAGAGAAATGTTCTTATGACGTATGAACACAACAGTTCATGCCTCGTACTCTAAAGAAAAGAAATGTGTACGCTTCAGTGCGCATTATCTTCGAAAGAAGAGAAATCTTCTCAATTATGACCATTCTAATCAACATGCTTCATGCTTTTTCCATGCGCTTTTAATTATCAAGTGAACCGGGCTACCGATGATTGTTTTCTTATTCCACTTGCTCAACTATAATGATGATGACGACATCATGTGCTAATTTTGCGGGGGAGAAGTGTGAATAGAATACATTTAGATGATAATCACTTGTTTAATCAAGAATGGCATCTCCGTATGCAATTCTTGAGGGGGAGAAGAAGTGTGAATTTTTTGCATGGTTGTTTAATCAAGAATGGCATCTCAACTATAATGATGATGACGACTCATGTAAGAACCGAGCTTCTTCTTATAGGATCATCTTCACATGTAGTTTCTTCTAAGAGTCGTTGGTTGACATCTTCACACGGGCTGATATGATTAAATGACAAAGTGCTTCTAGTTGCTGGGCTGATTTATTTGATGAACATCTTTCTATTCTTGTTTGATTGGGAGGGATTTTAATTAAGGGGATTTGCTATTTACAAGTTAACGGGAATGCCTTTGGTGTGAAGAAGATGTTAACTGTCTATTTCCCCATTCGGACATTCTTGAAGAAGGTCGAGTCTACAGTCTAATCTACATTTTCTGCTACATGTTAGAAGACTAAAGACGAATTGCATTTGATGATCTCAAGACTTCTTCTTAATCCGGGCTGAGAAGAACACTTGATAATCTTCGTCAGTTTAGGGGAGAGCACTAATTGGGGGAGATTGAAAAGCCAAATTTAATCCCCAATTAGACTTGCTCATATTCTTTAGCAATGATTCATTGTTTGATTTTTGATGACTCTCCTCCAACGCCTAATGCTTCACTTACTAAGGATAACTGTGATTCATTGTTTGGGACTCGGTGTTTTTCAATGATATGTTTGATGAGTACTTCCAACCTCCGACGAATGTTGATCATCCAGCTTCTCAAGCTCATGCTCCGGTTCCTACTGACTCAACTGGTTCACCATCTAAGAAGTACTTCTCAGAATTCTCAAGAAACCTTATCTTCAGTTACTTCACAAGGCATTGATAATGACTATCATGATAGTAGTAGTTGCACTACTGAATAATGATCCGCTCTTTGGTATTCCTTTGCCAAATCTTCACGGATTATCGTTCATGAATAATGATCCGCTCTTTGGTATTCCTTTGCCAAATCTTCACGGATTAGTGTTCCTCACATTGTGCATGCTATAAATCAACCACATGAACATTAAGGAAAATGACTACCTCATCCGCTAGAAGACATTTTTTTTGGTAAATCTTCCAGATCAGTTTCTACATGTATACCTTAAGGAAGAATTCATTGATGTTGAGGAATCATTTGCTCCGGTTCATTCAGTGGGTCATGGTTCATCCGATTGTATGATTATTCATGTGTTGGACATTTGACACAAGTTGATTACTTCGAAGTTACTCATTTATCACTTATTTGAGGCTGAAGTTGACGTTCACAAAGGCTTGTTCTTATTTGATAACTTGCTCGGGCTTAAGAATTTGAGTTGAAGTCTTGGGTTATCTAGTTACCAGCAGTCGAGGTGGATGGTTGAAGACCTGGTTAACTATCACTATTAGGAGTTACTTTGTTTTACTCAGTGTCATACGCATATGACAGTGTGGATAATCGCAAGAGGTGTTAATGTCTCATACTTTGCTTGAGTAGTGAGTACTTAGAAATTTTCTTGAAGCATAAATTCTCAATACCGTTCTTCCATTATTAAGTGCAAGCTTAAGATACAAATGTGGAATTTGACTTCAGTTTCAAGTTTGGTATATCGGGTATTCTTCATCGGTCACTTCAAATTGTCTACATATGGGTTGATAAAGATAGTCAGAGAGAGTTTCCGTTGCAGTTGATTCTCACAAGATTCTTTTGGGCTATTTGAGTTCTTCTCACAAGATTTCGAAGTTTTGGGTGTATTATGTTTTCTTGAACTGAGGTATCAAAACAAGCAAGGGGAAGGAGACATATATCTAAAAGCACAACGAGTACACATGATGAACTTAACACTTCTACTTGATTGAAGTTATCCCGGAAAGACAATGGTCATAACCGTAGAGAAACTTCGTGTTTAACTCGTAGCCTTTAGTGTATTATTCCAACTAATTTGGGGAAATGGTCTCTGGAAACTTTTGGTATGTGTTACTTCATTTAGAAGAAGAAATGTGAAAAGAATATTTGGTTCGTGAGATGATATTGCATATCGACATCTTCTATATGATTTATGATAAAGTGCTTTCGGTTAGTGCTTCATGTACACAATGTAATGATGATTCTGATGAGATCGCAATGATTAGGGGAGATATATGTGTACATCAGGGTCGGACAACATATTTCACATGATCGAGCTTAATCAGTTATTCTAGAGTTGACATCTGCAGAGGAGATCAGTGATTCAACCAGTTAGTGTGATGTTGTTGTCTCTACTCTGGTTGGGGTACTTGTGTACATTATGGGCTGATTGGTTATATGGAAGATAACTGGAATGCATTTGGTAAAATGAATATGTTGATGTATTGTTCTCCAATAAGACAACCGTCAATCTCAAGAGTAATGTGTACATCGGGACGCATTAACAGTTCATGTGATCGGTCTTCATCTGTTATTCTGGATTTGATAACCGCTAAGACGATCAATGTCATAACCTGTTACCTAGGTGTTCTCATGTTCTTCGGGTGCCTGAGCTTCATTCAATGAGACTATTTCTCTTCTCATTCTTCTTCTTGGGAAAATGGTCTTTATTCGAAGATTGTCGGTATGGGGAAGCTACCAAAGTCTCACTTTCTCGCAGCTCAATTTCGACGACCATTCAAGAGCCTCTAAGCTTTGGTGGTGAAAGTTTTAAGGATGATGACTTCTATCTTCTACAACGGGGTTGCTCGATATCCTTATCTCGGTACTCGTATCATCATCTTCTTAAAATATATCATCTAATCTATCTGTGTATATATTTTTCAAAAAGAAAAATACAAAAATATAAAACCAACAAAATCAAAATAGAAAACTATAAAACCAACAAAAACCCATAAAATCAGAAAATTTAAAAATACCAAAAATATGTTTTCTCAAGACATGTCTTCTGGTATCGATAACATCTACGGTCTTAGAAATTTCATTCAATAATGGCACGGGACTTTAGATGAAGTTCGAGCAGGAGGTGTAAATATTTCTTTCTAAACATGTCTCAAAATATGGCTTACAGTTATTTCAGACTGTAACCCGGGCTTCAAATAATGGCTTGCTATTACTTCTGATAGCAACCCGCTCTTAAAGAAAGGAAAGTGTTACGCTAAACCAATTTTCAAATATTTCGTGCACTTATCCTAAAACAATTTAAGGAAAGTATGTCGAAGGACTGCTGTTCCTACACAAATGTTTTTCCATCTAAAAATCTTCAGAAAAATATTTGTTGTTTTCAAAAATGGTGGTAAATGAGTTGCCTTAAAAACAATCTGATTCAGTGTTTTTATAAAATTAAAAACTCAATCAATGACTTCAGCGCTTGTAACCTTTTCAGAAAAATAAGGCATTGATTGAGGGGGAGAATGTTTTCAAATTTATATCATCTAACGGACTTTCTTAATTATCCTACGTGCTTAATTAAAAATGATATTTGCCTATGTCGAAGGACTAGGTATTTAGGATATGATTGTTAGGATTAGATGATTAGAGTTTGATGAACACATAATTCCCATGCCTTTATATGATCAAATTGATATGTTGAATTGACTTGAATTAGTCGATTGTTGTTTGGGTGATGTCGACCACCATATATCTGTATGTGTGTTCACTAACGTATGCAGGTATATTGGTATATAAGAATGTTCCCGATCCGGATCCCACAATTGAATATGATTGGATGCCGAAAGGAAAGGGTAACTATATCTTGGGTTGACAAATGAAGAAATGGAGCTTAATTGGACTTCTATGGAGAGTTGGCATGGAAAAATGCAACGTAAGAGGTCTCACTGCATCAGCAGATGGTTTTCTTCATCAGCAAATGAAGAAACGGAGCTTAATTTGACCTCAGTTGGCATTAAAATGCAACGTAAGAAGTCTCACTGCATCTGCAGACGGTTTTTCTTCCAAGCCCTACAGCGACAACATAAGCTTCTCAACCACCTAACGTAACTTGTGCAGGAAAAGTAGTGAATGATACCATTTTTAAACAATCTTTGAATAATATTGTTTTGAAAATGGAAAAATATTGTTTTGAAAATAAATCGGATTCAAAGTTTTGAAATCAATCGGACTTTATTTTGTCAAAACATAAGTGATTTCAAATTAAATAGTTTCAAACGATATTTTATCTATCAAGTTCGTTTGTACAACATAAAGTAGTGATCTAAAGATTTAATGTTATGTCATGGTATGATTTTCTTTAAAACCCAAAGATCTTACAAAATGAAATTTTTTCTGTTCTTATTTGATTGTGAAATTGTTTTATTTTACTTAAAGATCTCTTAAAAAACTATCATACCTGACACTAAAAATCTTTAATATCTAAAATTGATCCGTATCAATCATTTTTCAAAATTAAATCAAGCCACGTCTTTCCCCAAAATCTTTTAAATGATTTAAATCAATTGGGATCACAAATCTCAAAAGGTTTGAAATTTTTGATCGGGGTAGAGATCGTGATTTAAATCTCAAATTTGTTTAAATGGAATTGGTTTTAGTCCTTTAAAGGCACTCCTGCCTCCATGTGCCAAACGATTTCTAATACATAATGCACATGTTGAGGGGGAGCATTTATCCAAAAACAAGATGAGTATTTAAACCTGGCCACATTTTCTCCTATGTTTTTCTAAAACCTTATTAAATCACTTGGGATCCAAAATCTCAAAGGGTTTGATATTTTTTATCGGGGGAGAATTTGTGATTTAATAATGAAACTTGATTAAAGATGATCATTTTTTTGGGGTTCAAATGTGCATACTGCTCTCCCATATGTGCTAAACGCTTTCGAATCTCGAAGCACATATTGAGGGGGAGCATTTCAAAAGAAAACAAACTTTAAAAGGTACAAAAGATTCTATGTTTTAACATAAGTACCTTGATTGTTTTTCTAATGGTTTCTTAATGGCTTTTGTGATCGTGGATGTACTTCAAAAGAACTCTTTCCTCTATGTGTTAAATGATTTCAAACAACCAACGCACATATTGAGGGGGAGAATTTACCAAAAAAATCAAATGGCTTTTTCTATGAAAATTGTGATCAAAAAAAATATTTCAAAGTCTTCTTGCCTCCATGTGCTAAACAATTTCTAAATCCTATGCACATGTTGAGGGGGAGGTTTTCTAAATGATCAAAACTATTAAGGTACAAAATGCTTTGATCTCGTATCAAAAGTACCTTGATTGTTTTTCCAAATGATTTTTCAATTGGTTTCAAAAAGGAATGAACTGTACCAAAAGACCGACCATTTTACTTTAAGTATGGAGTTATAAGGATGGTGAGGTTAGGTATTAGTTCCCACGATCCGCCAGAGCCGGAGGGATCTACCCAGGTACAATCCACTAGATAGTGTAGAGTCCTTAGGTATGATGAAAAAAGGAGAAAATGAGAATATGGGAAGAGTGCCGACTGAGACAGAGCTAGAACTGGAATAAACCCAACAAGGTTCTAGTAATGAAGTCTCGGTAAGCACTGAAGGAGTTGAAGAATGAAAAAGAATTAAAAGTGAAAAGGGTGAAAAGAAATAGCCCTCCAATTATTCAACCTTAGGGCGTAAAACCGTTCAATTCATATGCTACGGTGGTTACTAAGGTAACACGGTATTGAATACAAGACATCATGGACCCATGATGCACCGCACTAAACTTCCCAAGCTACTCAAGTTCCTCTTAAAAGGGCTTGTTTCATTCTCACGGGAACCGACATAATCTATCGACTTTCTCTTAGAGATTGTTGATATTGAAGAAGGAGACCCTCTCCCTAGTCTCCAGATAGGAACCAAATGTGCACTATTGAGTCTAGAGCCAAGAGATCATCCACAATATCTCATTAGGACACAAAATTAATGAAGACTTAGTGTTTCACACAATGTGGAAAGTAAGTATATATTAAGAGTCCTACGCATTATCCTTATGGTATTACCAGAACATCCGAGTGATATGCAAAATATTCACGATGAAGATGGAAAGCCTTCTAGAGCCAACATCAAACAAGCTCTTGGTAGGTGGCATGTGAGATCTTTCAAAAGGTCAAACTTGTGACAACCGGATAGAACGATGGGGCTTATTCACTCGTGAATCAACCTTGGTCCAGGAAATGAATTGACGAATAATTTTGGAAAAACCGTTCGATGTGCAAACCTTCTTTTCTCTAGCGCATCGAATGTGTATTCATATTTCAAACTCAAAAAGTATCTCTGATTGAAAAAATGCTTTTGGAAAAACCGTTTGATGTGCAAATCTTCTTTTCTCTAGCACATCGAATGTGTACTCATTTCAAATATTAATATATATATATATATATATATATATATATATATATATATATATATTTATGATTGAAAATTGATCTTTCTCATAAAACCTTCGTCGTATTGCAAAACTCTTTCTTCAAGCAATACGCGATTGTTTTTCAAATCATTTTTCATCAATCAGTGAATCTCAATTCGTTGGTTCACTCACTCCGTGTTGTCTTCTTTGAGACGTTCCGGTTTGAGAACAGCTAGAACAAACTGCGAAACCCCTGTCAAGGAAATTCTTCAGAATTATACCTGATCACAGGCAGTACTTGTACTGATCAACGGGAACCGTGGGCCGTGTACCTCAATTCAACGAAAGTGATCAAAGACACTTTCGTGCGCTTTATTGCTAACTGTTGTTTGCAGGTATATTTGGACGGTTGCAAATGATCGTAATTGAGGAGTCAATCCAAAGCCGCATGCTCACAAAGATCCACACTTAATTTGAAGAAATCATGACAAGTGCATATCTACGTAACCGGCTCGATATTTTTATATTATGTTTCGCTTCGCCGCAAATATCTTGAACCAGAAAGCTTCCACTACTCGATGAAAAGAGGTCATGATCCGAAAGTGTGAGCATGTCGGTCCGAAAGTCACAACTTCACATGATGGCAACACAATAAAGGGTGATCCAGAGATTTACTGTGGCTGATGATCTCAAATAAAGCTCGAAGATCATCAAAGATGTGGATCAGTATAAAGGCCTCCACTTAAAGTACAATGTTATCGGACTTTAAAGAATCACTGCTAAAGCACAAAGATGCAGATGTTGAAGAATTAATGTCTACGAGCTCAAGACTGAAGATAAAATAGAATGCTAGGATTTCAAATGTAAAACATGGGGTGACCTCCCTTAGGGGGAGATTGTTAGGAATTAGAAAATTCCATAGTGAAGTATCGGTCACCCCAAATATAATCTAGCATAAGTTAACTCGTAGACATTACGTTATTTACTAGTTATTTAGTTAGTTATTTAGTTTAGTGCAACACCGTGGAGGAAGGACGGGTCTTTACCCACTGTATGCCTGATCCACAGTCCGAAGGAGGACGTTTATTATGTAACTATATATACCCTCTACCTCCCAAGGTAGAGGGTTGGACCTTTCACTCAATCTAACCTTCTTTCTTTTGTTTACTTTCTCTCTCTAGAAAGGCTCCCATCTTCCACTTTCTCTCTCTAAAACTCTATCTTATTCGAACCATATTGTGTTATGTGATGTGTTTATGAAATCCAATATGTTACATGAAATAATAACTTGTATAAGTTAATGAGTTAAATTGAAATACCGAAAAAATTAATTATATATCGACACCGGAATAAAACTATCGGGTTAAATAGTATGAGACTTGACCGGATAATAAAATGGAAACTTGAAAATGCTCGGACATATTTAGTTTACATTATATGTGTATTAACTTGTAATATTGGTTAAAAATGCTAGGTTCATTTTGGTCTACTTAAGTTATAATAACATTCTTTGTACATTAAATACTTGACGTATTTAGTTTATATGATATGCGTACTAACTTGAATTTAATATTGAAACACTTGACTAACGATAATTAATTGTTACTTGGGACATTGGTATGTCTCGGGAAATTGAGATTGGGATTTGAAATGGGATAAAACAAATATTTATTCGAGTTTGACACGTTAGAGTTAACGGATCTTTATTAATAGACAATTGGACAATTGAACATTTCGGACTAGAGACGAACACAATATAGACTCTATACGAATTTAATATATTTGTTTCGTAACTGACTTAAATATTCAATTGACAATTATCAAGCTAATAACGAGGAGTTAACCTATCAATTACCTAAGAATACGGTTTAAATGAATTTCAAGTTCTTAATAATTAAAACCTAAACTTATATTTTTATAAACATAAATCAACTTTTCCAAATTATTTGGGATTATGGGAAATTTACCGAAGGTTATCAATTGACCTGTTTATGTCTCATGAATAGTTGTCGTCATTTCTTAATTTTCTTTGGTTTGCTTGAGTATTAAAGGTATCTCTTTGATGATGTCTTTCCTATTTTGCGTGATTTGTATGTTAAGTCTATGTTTCTTACCACTACACGAAGTGTTAAAACTAAACTTTTTAGAAATTGATAATGGAATTTTGAAAGGAATAATGTGAATAATCCACGAAAACTATGACACATTATCTTTTATCGACTTTGTCATCATATGAACCGTAATTTGAGATAATCATATACGCATTAGGTTGCGTCGTTTCTGTTCTATCTTACTCATCGTACCTTCTTCTTGATGCCGTGGAGATTAGCTTTAGATGCCAGTTGTGTTAGTAGTAAATAGTGCATTGTTGTGGCTAAGGTGAGTTCATATCCCTATTTTCAAAGGTTTTTATAACTATTTTAGGGGAGAATACTTGCTGGTTTTAATTGAAGATAATGATTGTGAAACTAGATATGTGAAATTTTAGTTGAGAATGACTGTTGATTAGAATATTTGAATTGGTGATTGAAAGTTTTATGTGTTTATTGGAAGTGAATGCGACAGATGTTGACTTATACTAGGGTTGCAATCCTTTGCTATAACTACGATACCTAGTTAAGAATAGACATTTGTATCCGACCTAGACCAGGGTAGCATTGATTTAGGCTTTTCTATGACCGTGGTACCTGGCTAGAGTCGTTAGGGCCCTACTGAGATCTCATTGCGTTATTGGAAGGATTATTGATGGAATGTTATTGGATTTATTGATGGAATGTTATTGGAATATTGTTGGAATTTTATTGTTGGAATGTATAGCATGTATATATATGCCTTAGTCGCACATAGCAAATAAACCCTATCAGGTTCACTACTAAATTTGTGATTTAACTCTATGAACTCACCAGCGTAAGCTGACCCTTTCTAGCATGTGTTCTCAGGTTTAAGGTGACAGCTCACTATTGGAAGACGCTTGGCAGGGGGCGTGTTCATGGGAAACTCTGATGAATAATTGAGACCGCTTTAAACTTCTTTATGGGCCTATTTCCGCACTACTTTCATATAACTTAATGTTTTTAAATGATGAATTTTATTCTAAAAGAATGAAATAAAAACCATTCTTTGTATCTTATGTTGTGATACCAATATGGTAGCACTCCAAGGTTTGTATGCTTCCGCTAAACCCTATTTTGGGGGTGTTACAACAGCAATCTTAAAGGAATTTAAATTGTCAAAACAAAATTTGAGTAGGTAGTCCAAACCTTCTAAAGGAGCCATATATATATGTTTGAGATCGAAAACACATTGTTTGGAAACTGAATTTTATAAGAACTTCTATAAAATTTGTGTTGTATATCAGATATACAAATCTAGTTTTTGAACCATATTTATGATGAGGACGCTTAACCTATATTATATTAAGACTAAAATACACCGTTGGTCCCTAAACTTGTACCAAAGCATCATGATGGGATAAAACTCGGCCTTTTCATCGCCACAGGTCCAAAACATGGCCTTTAAATGCCAAATTAGTCCTTTAACAAAGTCAAAGTCTGATTTTTGTTTTGTAGTCGAGGGTATTTTAGTCCATACACATTTATACTTTTATAACACATTTATATTTTACCCCTTCATCTTTCATCCTCGTCATCATCTCTCCAAATCATTCATCTCCCCAAATCATCATCTCCCCAACATATGAAAGATAGTCTCAGTTTTGTGATGAACAATCTCATATAAAAGTTGCACCTTCTTTCGCAGATAGTCTCAGTTTTGTGATGAATAATCACCATATTATCACTATTTGTCCCTAGACCTGTTGCCATCACTCCATATATCACTCTTATAACACCGAACGGTACAATTTTAGTCGCAAAAATCCACATGAACGTGCATACCATCAAGAGTCCTAATGTATTTATTGCAGGTACTTCACTATTTAGTAAACCACTGGTTGGTATAATCGGCAATATGTCCCTCGTTTTCCATATGTCCTAGCAGAATACTCAATGCATTAATTATGCCATCATTACAAGAGTGAGACTCATCTCCAGCAATGAAAGCATGTACTTTCTTCTCAACGCTAATCCAACTACAAGCAGGCTTCTTAGTATCAGCTTTCTTACGCAACATACTTCTCAAATTCGCTGCATCTTTATTTCTTCCACTAGAAGAATACGTATTTGAAAACAAAACATATGCACCCATGTTGTCAATGTCAAACTCATTTATACGCGTAACAATCTTCTCGGCCAATTTAACATTCTTGTGGACCCTACAAGCAGCAAGCAACGGTAACCACACACTAGCTGTTTTATTTTCCGGCATCTTACATAAGAACCTAAAAGCTTCTTCCAATTTCCCGCGTACGACCCAAAAGATCCGCCATACAAGCATAGTGCTCAAATTCAGGACTTATGTTATATGTTAGACCATTTTATTGAAAAAGGTCAAACCTTCATTGACCATTCCTGCATGACTACAAGCAGTCAAAACCGCCACAAAGGTAACAGAATTCGGTGTAAACCCTTCAACCTCCATCTGCTTAAATAATGAGATAGCTTTATACGCGGACGCTGTCGCGAAGCACACCCCATTATCATAGCAGTCCACGACACCAAATCATGTTGCTTCATACTATCAAAAATATATTTAGCAAGTTTAATGTTCCCACATTTAGCATACATATTAACAAGTGAGCTAGCAATAAACATATTATCATCAAAATGACTCCTAATTATATATGCATGTAGTTGTTGTCCTAACAGCAATGTCGTTAAATGTGCACAAGCAGGAATAATACTAGAACATGAACGCGGAACAGGCTTAATACCAGCACTCAACATTTGCCGAAACAATATCAACCCCTCATCAAACAACCCATTTTGCACACACGCCGCAATCATAGAACACCACAACACACAATCTTTTCTAGGCAACAAACAAAACAACCGATACGAATCCTCAACCATATTACAACTAGTATACACGTCACTCAACCCACTCACAACAAACTCATTTCCATCAAAACCATGTCTAATCCCATACCCATGACTCTCATTCCCCTTCCAAACATCCATACGCCCCCTTACAACACCAAGCACATTGGACAAAGTAAACGCATCCGCCTTTATTCCAAAGACTACCCATCTCCCTAATCACCCTCATCGCCTCATTAAACATCCCACTTTTCACATATCCTAAAACAACCGTATTATACGACACAACATCTCTCTCCGCCATCCTCTCAAACACCCTTTTCACATTTCCCATCCCATCCATAACACACGTTTTTTCATCAAACATGTGGTGGGCATACATACTTAACAACGCGTTACCCGTAAAAAGGTCCATTTCTAACCCGGCCCGAATAACGCAAACATGAAGAGATGCACCAAATTTGGCCCACATTAAACTAGTACAACATTTTATTACAGAAGGATAAACATTATGATCTGGGTGGATTCCATTTTGTCTCATTTGAAGAAAACAATGTAAAGAGTTTATAAAAAGTGAATTAAAAGTGTAGCATTTGATCATGGATTTGTAATCATGTAAAGTGGTTAGTGATGGGGTAATTTGGTGTTTGGTTTTGATTCGTGTTGGGGTTTTAACCAATGAAAAGACAGGAAAATAATACATTGTTTTTAGGCTGTAAGCTATGAATTGAACATGAGCAGATAAGTTAAACATGATAACAGAAAAGACAATTAAAAATTCAAACCATATGAAACCCATTAATTGTTACTGGGGAGATGATGATTATGTTGGGGAGACTATGATGTTGTGGAGATGGGGAGATGAATGATTTGGGGAGATGATGACGAGGATAAAAGATGAAAGGCTAAAATATAAATGTGTTATAAAGTATAAATGTGTATGGACTAAAATACCCTCGACTACAAAACAAAAATCAGACTTTGACTTTGTCAAAGGACTAATTTGGCATTTAAAGGCCATGTTTTGGACCTGCGGCGATGAAAAGGCCGAGTTTTGTCCCATCATGATGCTTTGGTACAAGTTTAGGGACCAACGGTGTATTTTAGTCTTATATTAACAAGTAACTGGAACCCGCCGCTATGCGGCGGGGTGTTTCTGATACTGAATTCAATGAGGATAGTGGTGGATTGTTTGGAAAAGACTGTAGTGTTAGTGGTTCTGCGGGGGTGTGCGGGTCGTAGTTTTATCTGTATTGCCACGCGACGCATGATTGTGTTCGATAATAGAAATACACACCCATAAATCTAATGTTCCGACCAATTTCTTTATATATAATAAAATTTTTCATAAAACTGGACATCTTTGGCCTCTGTAGTTTAAAAAAAAATTATAAGAATTTTTAAAGTTATTTAATAGGTTAAGGGTGCATTTTGAAAGTTTTTTTATTTAAAAATATATATAGATATTAAACTTCAACAATTTTTATAAAATCGTACATATGTCAAAAGCATATCAATATTGGGCTCGTTTTGTTCGTTATCGAGAGACCTTTTTGGTGGTATTTTTTTTATTCAAGAAATCGTGAGGTATCTATAAGCTACACGATAAATAAAGTTTGTTGTATAAAAAAATCGTAAATAATAAGAAGTTCGGGGGCTGTTTCGTAATTTTTTTATTTCTTTTCACCCACGCTGGCAACTTTGTTTTTGGACCGTAATTTTATTATTAAAATGAAGATCTTGGATTTTGACTATAGAGAAATGTTAGTTGGGCTTTAGTTGGGCTAAGCAATAAAATACTATAAGTAATAAAATACTATAGAATTAAGAGGCTTGTGCTATATATACTATATATAATGGAATATGTGACTTTGATAAGTGTGACATCTAATTAGAGACATCGAAGTGAGATTTTATATATTCGTTGATGTTTCGTATTCCATAATGTTGCGTAATGATTAAGTACATAGAGTGAAGTCTAGTACCGAGGATATGTGAAGGCCTGGTTTCGAAAAGCATTCGTGAAAGCGGACCACATGTACACTTTGAGGGTATGATTTCTAACTTCAAAATTTCCTCGCTTGAATGATATATAATCTAGTGTGCCCCCTCAACTTGGTTGAACTTGGAGTTACCAAGCATCTCAACTTTCAAGTCGAGATATCATGAGACATGTTGTTCTCGTTACTGATACATCCAACGTGCGTTGTATCATTTGGAACTCGAGAAGGATCTTCCAAAAGTGCTGGATATATAAAGATGATGATGAATTAGTAATTAACCAGAGTTTTATATGGTTGTATTTGTTGAAGTATTCTGGTTGTGAACACTTATGCCTGACATGAATCTAGTCAATAAAATATTGATTATTTTGGGTTATGCACAACAGTGCTCAAGACAATCTTAAGACATATATTGTGTGAAATTAAAGCTTAGACTTTGTTGCTACCAAATTGAAATACTTGTTTGATAAAACATGAAGAAAAGACAATGTTATATGTTTTATGTTGTTTAAATATTACTACATATTTTCTGTAATAAAACCATTTTTGTCAATCTATAATAACGTCTTTATCAGAATATTTTTGCTTCTCACTTCGGGCAATTAGCGATAATTAGAAATCATACTTGGAAAAGGTGGACAATTAGCTAGATCAGCGAGTGCTGTAGCGAAACTAGAAAAGACAATGTTATATGTTTTATGTTGTTTAAATATTAGTGCATATTTTCTGTAATAAAATCATTTTTGTCAATCTATAAGTTCACCTAGTAATGCAGAATGTTGTTGCATAAATAGTTTTGGTTTTGAAAAAGAAACTAAATTGGTTACTCAACATTTGGTGATCAAAAGTTTAGTGTTCGAGCTGAGAAAGTGAAAGCTTTTATGCAAAACATTTTGACAGAATGTTAGAATTAATTTCTTAATCGATGAGATATTGTAACCATTTGGGATGTTTATAATTCAAAAGTTCATGAATCAGTATACAACACAATGAGTTGTTTTTGAACGAGAAATAATCATGTAGTTCTCACTTCAACAAGGAAGCTGAGGTCATTGCCTACGTTGTGGAAATTGAGGTACTTAAAAGGATAAGAGATCCAATAACTTAAATTCCAATGTGATGGAATATTTAGAAAATAATATAAGAATGGTACCATTATCGACATGTTTGTCAAGTGATCTAGAAACTTGATGTTGACACTATTAAGCCTTTGACGAAAGACTTTGCGAGTGTTTGTGATGTGAATGACAATCGGCGAAGATACTTGTCGAACATCTCCTTTAAGCTTCTAACGAGAGGCTTATCGTGAGTTGCTAGAGGCATGGGTATAAAACCATTGAGAATCGGTTAGTGATGGAAACCCGACTATGTTGTAGTGCTCCTACATCTCAAGTTTAATGGGTAATAACGAAGTTACTAATTGATAGAAGGAGCTATTGACTAAATAACTCATGTGTAGCAAAGATAGCACGTCGTTGCCGAGAAAGGATGAGATCGTTCTCTTAACTTATCTTTTGAGTTGTCTTAGCAACGAAGACGTTAGAGTTGCTTTGCCTATATGATCTAGAGGTGGTGCCACCTCGAATGAAGAGTTATGGTTTCTTTCTTAGAGGGCCATGAAACAGTATTTAAGCGCATGGTTATATTAGTACTCAGTGAGAATGCATTGGTTACAATGAGAAGTGTGTTAGTGAAGTCATAAGATTCTTGGTTTAATTCCTTAGGACACCATTGAATTGATTTCACTTTTCATACTTCGAGCAAACGAGGTTTAATCGTAATGACACCTTCATGACATGACTCATTAGAGTAGCAGAAAGCATTCCAACCTAGTGGGGGATTGTTGGAATTATTACGAGTTTGGAAGTTTTAATAAGTTTAAAAGTGTTAAACTTGTAATCCAACTCAACAGTTTGAGAGGTATGGTGGGGGATCTAAGTAGGAGCTGTATTTTGGATAATGTTGGTTCACGTTATCAAGCTATTTACGTAGTAATATCCTAGGAAGAGTTTGTTCTCTGGGTTTGTGTGTGAACTAATAAAGGCCCAAGTGACTAAAGCCCACTTGGTTAACTTGGTAAGAAATTTTACTTGAAATTGTCTCCCATGTTGCTAGCTTGTAGGATGTGATCGTAATTTTAACTGATCACTTTGATCACGATCTATAACTACTCATATCAGCTATAAAAGGGCCTTTATTGATACATGAGGAAAATTGGAGACTCCTAAAAAAACACACATGAAAACGACACACACATAACAACATGATGTCCCTCTTTCACCCAATGTTGTTGGGATACTCTCTTATGGTTTTCTGTTTATCACAAATGGCATTACGTTGCTTCGGTCGCTGTCGATATGCAACGTTGTGTCTGCATCCAATCATGAGGTTTTACGATGGAAGGCTCTCAGCGAAATAAAGCTTGTAAATTCCTTTAATGACAGGGGTTTCTTCTGTGCAACAACACTATATTACGGTTTGCTTTCGTTTTTTTTTTTGTTTCAGGTTTATCCAGTAACAAATTCCTTGTATCCATTAAAGTTCCGTGTTGGATTCTTTTTGCAATATTACTCCTGCAGTGACTCGCTAATCCTTGCCAAATAAGTATGTGTTTGACTCTTATAATGAATATTCTTATTCTTATATATGTAGCATACACAACATTAACTCAATTGAAATTGAAGATGTAACACTTTATTAAATTAGATTATTAGTTGTGTTTTTTTCTTTATAACACACGACATCGAAATGTTAAATTTAAGACAATTTGATTATCTAATTGTTTATTATATCTTTTTGATTTTTCATTTTTTTGGTTAGCAGTTCAAAATTTAAGCGATTTGTTAGCAAGCCGTCTTGGGAAAAACATGAGCATTTATGAAAGAAAAATGATTGTTGTGCCTACTAATTATGCCTAAAAATGAACCTAATGATTTGATTGGTTGATTTTAAAAAATGATTTGTGGGAATTTAGAGAGAGAAAGTAATTAATGCAATTGTACAAGTGATTTATGCATTAGGTATATATTTAGGCTTGTGTTGTAGGTCTAAATAGCATTACTCTTTATGAAAACTCAAAGTTTCATATTGAGATCTGATTTTAAGCGAGAACGTTATAATTCTTGGAGATTAAAAAAAAAATCTTTGATATATATAATGACTACGGATAAAAAAGGTAAGATGATTGATCTAATCAAATTTATCAAATTATTTTTATTTTAACATAATAAGTTATCTACGAGTAGTAATTAGTAAAATTTTCCTCCACCAGCTGGGCTGGACTAGCTGAAGTGCAATACAAACCTTTAATAGCATTGGGCCATTGTCTAGTTCAGGAACAAATATTGGGCTACTTCAAGATAGTTTAGTATTATATTAAAGCCCAGTTGTTTGCTGAGGTGCTTTTGCAAAATTTGTGTGGTAATTCACTTGCTATTTTGATATATGAACTATCTTCTATTCTCAAATGATGTTTTATTGATGGTACAGCAATGATAAAAACTGTATATTTATGACGAGGTTGGTTTCGAAATGTGGACACTAGCCCTAGGTGTCTTGATACAACACTTACTAAAACTGAACAAAAAATGTTGGGGTTATATGACGATATGTTATTGACGACTATTTATAAGCTCATCAGTCATTAATTCAATTTTATTTTTATCTAGACCTAATATGATTTAACACCTTTAAAAGCGAGGGCACACCAATAATTTGAACACACATTTATGTTAACGTTTTAAGCAATAATATTTGCCTACTTACAGAAGGTTAATTATCAACAACTTTAAGCTACGCGGAACTATCCTATAGCCGCTAGGTGAGATGTAAATCATTAAATGTTAACTTGAAAACAAGAACACTACATTTCAAAATTGTAAATTTATTATCGGTCCTCTGATATGTATTACAAAGCTTTCATTTCTTGATCTTTCCATTAGGTTAATCTTTAGCTAACGCAACAAAATGCGAATTATCTCTAAGTTACACGAGTAGGTAGATTGTCAATTCGCACAAGCGTTGTTCAATCTGAATTTAAAATGAGAACTACTACGAAATTCACAAAATTCATACAAAAAATCCATTTCGTTGGCGTGTCATTGGTGATTGGTTTAATAACATAGAGGAGAGAAAAACTGTCAGAAAATGCATCAATCACCCGCTGACATGTCAGCGAGTGAATTTTTTGTGTGGATTTTGTGAATGGATCTAGCATTGATCATTTAAAATTACTCGATTATGTAATGAACACGTTATCTATTTAGGTTGCTCATTACGTTGCTAGTATCACATGAAATTAAGAGTTACTCAACAAAAAAATCAAATTAAAATTTATGTCCAATTATAAGAAAATGATTTGGCAACAAATCAATCCTCGCAAGTCATATCAATACCCAAATAATTATTACCACCATTCACTAGTCTCACTAGTAAAAAAATGTCTTCAATTATAAAAAAAAAATGATGCACAAATAATTGTAACCAATACGTGCATATATCAGTATCACCATACCGACCCATCATCACAATTCACATACCCCACTGCACATCAAAAAAATTATCCACTAGCCATATGCCAACTCAGCAAACCACCTAAGTCATGTTCCTTCACAATACAATAAACTAAGGTCAATGCTAAGGGGGGAGGGAGTCGACACGGGAGGAGCTCGAGGAGGACCAAAAAACGCGGTGTCGCTCGGGAGCACCACTCCTTCCTTTGCGGTACCGCAAAACTCATCCATTTTCCATCCTGATTCGGGCTATGCACCCCACTCTTCATCCCGCTAAACCGCCTCATCCAATGGTAAAAAAAAAATGGGTTTGAAAGATGGGATGGAGGAGAGAGAAACTGAAAGATGGGATGAGTTTGAAAGATACTTATTCTCTCTAGAGATGGGTTTGAAAAATGGGTGAAAAAATGGTGATATGGAGGAGAGAAAAAGTGAAAGATGAGAGCCTTCAAGTTAACGACTCCCTCTCCCCTAATGGTGACCATAACTATTGTGGTCACCCCCTGTCACATCATCTTTCTCTCTCCAAGACTACACTTAACTACAATTTGCTAATGGCGACCACAAAGGCGACGGTAACTTCTTTTATTTTGATTTTTTATTAATTAAAATTTCATTCATATATTATGCCAATATTAAGTGCAATATAAAAATTCAAGTAAATGTCGTGACTTTTTGTTGTAAATTTCATACTCAAAAATTTGGTGTCCCACTCAAAATTAGACCCATGTGAAGAAATAAGCAAAGTCCAATAAAAGCCCGAAATTAATTAACCTAAACACTACATAACCTAACTATATATCACAAACTATCCCTAATATTTCTCACACATAACATAAGGGGAGTGATTTGTACACCAAATCTTTTTGCCATCCACCACTAATTATGCATCTGTGTGTTGTACGGTATGCATCAGTAGTACAATTTAGTGGTGTGCACACCACTTTTTAGTGGTGTACATATCACCTCCCATAACATAACCCTAACACAGCCTCCCTTTTTTTCTTGCAGCCACACAACTTCTTGTAGCCAAACACAAACACCTTCTTCTCCACTTTTGCTAACAAACTCTCTTCTTTCTGCTACGAAACCGAGCACCAATCTATATTGTTTCGAAAAAGATCTATGATGAGTAGGTGTTGTAGTTTTTTGAGCATCTCTGAGTTTAACTTCATGTATATATAGGCCACGGACATGTATATATAGCACCTGCTTTTATATATACTGATCTTCTTTATTATAAACTTACAAATTTTTTCCTTTATATGTAGTATGTTAGTGTGAGGATGTAGGGCACACTATGGTTGACGATTACAATCATTAAGAGGAAATGTAGTACTCATTGTATTAAAAGTAGCCAACTGCTAGAAAAAAGAAGGAGAAAGTTTGTAATTGTTTCGGTTTGCTGACAAACCGGAACATTGCAAAGGTTGGGGGTGACCGAGCAAGGTTCGGTTGGGCTAGTGGGCATAACTCGGTCAGCTGCTCGGTTGGGGTGGCAACCAACCGAGCCATTAGCATTGGCCTAAGTGAATTTTTCAAAAGTGACATACAAAATGACACTTATTTCTAATTTTGTGTTATATTGCTAAAATTAGTACATAGAATCATATTTTGCTGAGTTTGTTTTTTTACACCAATTACATACCTATTTATCTTATTTTCTCCGCTTAATAGTTAACCATTTGCTTGTTTCTAATATTCAGCGGCTTGGTCGAACCAAGCCTCCGCAACATCACATAATTGGTCATCTCTCTTCGTACGCACCTTCATTATTCCTGGAAATTACATCATTTTCACCGCTGTCTCATTCCGATCATGATGAAACCAACGATGTTGCGATCCAGTTGCAAAGTGAGGGTCACATGATAAAGAAACACGACCCATTTTTACCCAACGGTTTCTACAATACGATCCGATTATGATTGTTTAAACGAGCGGCGTGGGCCCGTGACATTTGACAGGCTATACTTCCCTTTCCCATAAAAACAATATAAATTTATAAGTTAGACTTTAAAAGTATAGGGCTTGGTGGTTGCCTCGCGTGACCTATAAAATATGCACAACGGAGAATAAACACATAAAGATCATGCAGTCCAAACCGAATAATAACAGATCTCCTAATCAGTGATATAACCTACTAACACATATAAAGGATGTTTAGGATTACTTACTTGTGATCATGCAACTACGTAAACTCCACAACCTTCTTGATCAACACGGAATCGCCTTCTTCTTGATCTTCTTGGTTTCTTACTTAGATCCCACATGCGTTTTACCGGATTGTTGTTATATATATAATTAAAATCTTATAATTATATATATATATATATATATATATATATATATATATATATATATATATATATATGAGACGGTTAACGTGAGATCAAACTTAAAGTTGTAAAAATAACATCAAGTCTAAAAAATCACTAAAACATTTATAAATAACAATTTTAGCAATAATAAACATAAAAATAATATTTTAATACAAATTAACATATTAGCAACTAATAACCAAATGATACATGAGTTTGGATTAGTGATACACTTGATACACATTACACTAATAAATATTCCAAAACATGATACACATACAAAAGCACGATACACATTACACTTCTAACGAAGTGTATCACTAGGTTTAAGTAAATTTTAAAAGAAATCTATGAAACTTTAACAATTTTAGTTGTAGTTAAGAAAAATGAATTTTTTGTTGTAAGGAGAGTGTAAACTTGTCAAATTTTAGTTGGATCTTATTTTAACAACTTTAGTTTGATCTTATTTGATCTAATTATATATATATATATATATATATATATATATATATATATATATATATATATATATAATATGTTTAACGATATCCGATAGTAAAATGCTTTTAAAATACTCAAATGATCAAAATACTCGTTTTTACGAAGTCACGATAAGTTTATAAGTTTTTCTAAACTTTTTCTCGAATTTACACTTTTTACCCTCAAGTTTCAAAATGTACAAATTTAGTCCCTCAACTTTGAGTAAATGACATTTTTCACCCCAAACATGTTTTATATCAAACATTTTGAAAATGACAGCTTTGGTCCTTTAGTGAAACTGTTTTACGAAAACTATCCCCCAAGATATATTTTAACGCGTTCAAACCCTAAAGTTTCAAAGTGTACATTTTCAACCCAAAACTATTTTTATAACTAGTTTTGACATATTACAAAAATAGTCCTTGTAGTTTTAATCACATACATGCAACGTATATATCCACCTTTTACTTTCGTAATAGTGCATGTTTGGTCCCTAGACTTTCCATGCAAGTTTATTAACGTAAAAACTATCCCTTTAACTTTACGAAATGTTCCAAATTCTACCCATGGGCTAGACGTTTTTCTCTTTTAGTCCGAATATTCATTTTAATATACGAAAACCTTTCAAAACCTTTCAAGCTTACTACTAGCTTATTTTTAAGACTTATTAGCTTATTTTGATCTTAATGGGCCGGGTAGTGGGCTGGTTGGGCTAGGTTTATGCTTGTTGGGCTTGTGTCGTGGGCTTTAGGCCCGTTTGGTCTTTGCGTATTTTGTTAAACTGTCGAGGGTTAGGGGGTTTCCAAAATGGTTTTACAACTCGTTTTTAATAATTTTTATAAATTATAATAGGTTGGCATGTTAACTGGTGGGTGAGTGAATGTGTCGAGTGGTGATATTACGATCTAATACGAAGAAATAAAAGAACATAGGGCGTGTTTTCGTTGTTTACTTGTGATTTGAGTGTGATAATAGAGAAACGAGTTTGATAGTATACTTACAACACTCTCAAGAGTGATGATGACACGAGTAGAACAACTTGAGGATTCCTTGTTCTCCTTATAACGAGTTCGAATATTACCCAATCTTTCCAATTTCTCCCTAACTTCTAGTGTTAGTACCCAAAAATCCTTTCGATTTCTCCTTAGCTTCCTTCGACAGAAATGTGGTAGTGTTTCTTGTGAATTTGGTTGTGAGATTTTGTTTAAGTGTGTGTGACTTCTAAGTGTTTGAGGGTTGTTTAAAAGGTGAGAGTAAGCATGGTATCTTCATTTGTTTATTCTTGAATCTCCCATATTTCCAAGATAAGTAGAAAATGGTGATGGTTGTCTTTGAGCATGCATGGGTTCGACCATAATTCTTGGGCGTGGAGTGTATTGTCACATCGAGCTAGACATAAGGACCATTGGTCACAAAGGTCAAAGTTAGTCAAATGGGGTTTTAGCATAGTTTATATTTGCTAGCTATTTTTAAATATGGTTTAGGGTGGCTAATTGGTACGTGGTGTTTCACCTTTATCACACACACACGCAATGTTTAGGGACAAAGTACGGAGGGATGAACTTGGTCACTCCTTAGTCGAATGGTTTGGTTAGTTTGTGTTGGTATGCTAGTCGACCGGTTACACTTCAATTGGACACAAACATCATTTGACAAAATTTGTTTTGTCACAAACTTATATCTTGAAAGTGTTGGGCTATGGGGTGAAGCGAGCCCAATGGAATGGGTTGGGTCGATCTTGGATGTTGTTTTAGTTTGGTCACCGTTACAGGAGGGGGGAAATAAGAAGCAAAGTATTTGTGTAACACAAGTTCACATATATCAAATATAAGTGGTGTTGGGCTCGGCGAGTGTTGGGCAGAAAACAAGGCCCAAACAAATAAATGAGGTGAGTTGGGTTTGGTATGGCAACAAGGCCCAAAAGGAGTTCCCATGGGTTGGGCTTGAAGAGCAATGAGGCCCAAATGAAATGAGATGGTGGGTTGGGCTAGATTTGAGGCCCAATAAGGATTCTAGGCCCGATCCAATATTAGTGTATTTTATTTTATTATTTATTTTATATTTTTATAAAATTATATATATTAAGTATTTTAAGAATATAGGGATGCGTGGGGAATTTCATTACATCCACATATATTTATGAACGGCGCTCAGTGCGTTGATCATGCATATGTAAAATGATATGCAAATGTGATAAGTAGAAAATTTCATGATGATGTAAATCGTGCTTTATTTATGATAAATGTCTTAAGTACAATGAAATTTTCTGGGAGCTTACAACTGGTGAGTCACTTAGAGATTATGGGAGTTGAAATTGAGCAAGAAGACATCAATCAAAAATTCCTAAGAAGCTTATCACCAGAATAGAACATGCATTCAATTATATGGGGAAATAAGGATCTCGAGACCACAACTTTGGAGGGTCTTTATAACAATCTAAAGGTTTATGAGGCTGAAGTTAAATAGATGTCGGACTCAAGTTCTAACTCACAGAATATGGCATTTGTGTCATCAAGAAGCACTGTCGCATCACTAATGGTGAAGTTTCTACTGCTCAAAGAGTTTGTACTGCTGATACTAAAGTTAATACTGCCAACTCTGAAAACTTGAGTGATGCCAAGTTTTACTCTTTGCTTGCTGGACATTCAAGCAGTTCTTAATTGCTTTATGTGGACTTGAAACAAATCCATCCTGATGATGCGGAGGAGATGGATTTGAAGTGGCAAATGGCTATGCTGACTATGAAAGTAATGAGGTTTATTCAAAGGACTAGAAGGAACTTGCAGCTGAATGGTGATGACAGGGTAGGCTTTGACAAGTCTAAAGTAGAATGTTTCAACTGCAAGAAGAAGGTTCATTTTGCAAGAGAGTGCAGATCCCCACGGACACATGATAGCAGGCCAAGAGATGAAATAAAAAAGAGTTGTACCAATTCAAGATATTTATACAACAGCTCTGGTGTCCTGTGATGGGCTTGGAGGATATGATTGGTGTGACCAAGCAGAGGAGGGGCCAACCAATTATGCATTGATGGCATATTCTTCCAAAAGTTCTTCAAGTTCAGACTCTGAGGTATCCAATGAGTCAAATGTTTCAAGTTCTTGTTTTTATAAGTCTAGTTATGAACAATTGTTAAAAGATTATGAACAGACTCACTTAATGATGTTAAGCTATAAAGAAGGTCTAAAATCTGTATAACAAAGATTAGAATTCTTTAAGGCTAATAAGGTAGTATTTGTGAAAAGATTAAAGTCTTAGAGTCTGAAACCTATATGAGAGACTTAATCATTGAGGATCTTAATATTCAGCTTGGTAAGGTTCAACAAGAGAAGGATAACACTCAATTTACTGTTAATGGGTTTAATGGTGCATCAAGATACCTTAATAAGGTATGGGAGAGACAAATATTTGATAAAACCTTAAAGGTATATGTTATAATGTTGTTGCTCCTCACATGCTGGATTATTTGAGCCTACCAAAGATCTATCTTACACAGGTTTAGAAGAGTTTAAAGAACCTGAATTTGATTATAGTAAGTATGGGTCTAAAAAGGAAGAAACTCGGACAAATAGGCAGAGTGATGCTCCAATTATTGAAGATTGGACAACAGATGATGAACAGATGGAGTCTCAGCCTAGTATGTTTCAAAAGCGTGTTAAGTTTGTTAAACCAACCACTACTAGGGAAATAGGAAAGCCTGTTGAAGAACCAATGATAAACACTGTTAGACCTAGAGAACCAGAGAAATGGAATGACATGATGTCAAATAGGCTAGGAAGTGACTTTCAAATGGTTAATAAGGCTTGTTTAATTTGTGGTAGTTTTGATCACTTACAATGTAATTGTCAGCAAAATAAAAGGCAAAATGTGGTCAAACCTATATGGAACTATGCATAAAGGGTGAATTATTCAAATTTTGATAGAAAAACTCACCTAATGTTAAACAGACTCTAGTTCCAAGAGAGCAGTATTATTGAAATCTGGCTTAAAAACTGGTAATACTGCCAGACTAGTTAGTACTGCTCCCACAAAAGTTAATACTGCTCCCACAAAAGTTAATGTTGCCCACACTAAGACATGTTTTTCAAAAGGGGCACATTCAACTATTTGGAGACCCATGTAAAAGAAAACATCATTAAAAGATAATGTTGTTAATCAAAAGGTTCTACTGTTTTAGTTAAACCTATTAATACTGCCAAGTCAAAAGCAGTAGTTAATACTGCTAAAGCAAAGGCTGATATTAATGCTATTAAGGGTAAAGAAGCAAAAGTTGTTAAGGCCTCAGCATGTTGGGTTTGGAGATGAAAAATACATGTTTTAGACCATGTCCCCAAAAATGACAGTGCATCAATCATGCTTAAAAGATTTAATTACATTGATCAGAGGAGCGGACCAAGTCAGTAATGGCTTGGGTCCCCAAAGGAACTAGTTTTCTCATCTTATGTGCAGGCAATCCACATGTTAATTTGGAAGAATAAGAGTATTTGATAGTGGATGCTCTAGGCACATGATTTGGGGACATGTCCTATCTTGAAGAGTATGAGCCTATTGATGGAGGATATGTTACCTTGGAGGGATCCGAAGGTGGAAAGATTACTGGTAAAGGTATTATCAAAACAGGTGAATTAGACTTTGAAAATGTGTACTTTGTTAAGGAGCTCAAATCAATCTCTTTAGTGTGTCACATATTTGTGATAAAAAGAATAAAGTACTTTTTACTGATACTGAATGTTTAATCCTATCTCCAAACTTTAAACTAATTGATGAAAGTCAAACTTTGCTTAAAGTTCTAAGAAAAGGTAATATTTACAGTATGAATTTAAAGAATATGACACCTAAAGGAGGTTTGGCTTGTCTATTTGCAAGTGCCACATCAGACAAGTCAAAACTTTGGCATAGAAGGCCTTAGGCATTTAAATTTTAAAACTATGAACAAATTGGTTAAGGGAAACCTTGTTAGAGGTCTACCTTCAAAGCTTTTTGAACATAAGGAAATATGTGTTGCTTGTTAGAAGGGCAAGCAGCACAAAGCTTCTTGTAAGACCAAAACTGTGAATTCTATCAGCTCCCCTTTACATCTTTTACATATGGATTTATTTGGACCAAATCTTGTCAGAAGTTTAAATAAAAAGATGTATTACCTTGTTGTCACTGATGACTTTAGTAGGTTTACATGGACTTTCTTTTTCGCTTAGAAGGATGAAACTAGTGGAATCCTTAAGAACTTTATAACCAGAGTAGAAAACCTAGCGATAAAAGTTAAAATCATTAGATGTGACAATGGAACTGAATTTAGAATAGTGTGATGAATCATTCTGTGAAGTGAGGGTATTGAGAGACATTATAGTGTAGCTAGGACTCCTCAAAAAATGATGTGCTTAGAGGAGGAATATGACACTTATAGAGGCTGTAGGACTATGTTAGCGAGATTCTAAGCGCCAACTACTTTTAGGCTGAAGCGTTATCTGCTTGTTATGTTTAGAATAGAGTCTTAGTGGTGAAGCCTCATAACAAGACCCCTTATGAATTATTTCATGGTAGGAAACCAAATTTAGACTTTAATGAATCATTTGGGTGTCCTGTTACTATCCTTAATACCATAGATCACCTTGGCAAGTTTGTTGGGAAAGCTGATGAGTGATTTTTTGTTGGGTACTCACTAAATAGTAAGGCATTTAGGGTATTCAACAGTGGAACTAGAAGAGTAGAAAAGAACCTACACATCAAGTTTAGTGAATCTACACCAAATGTAGTAGGTAGTGGACCAGCCTTGTTGTTTGATATTGATGCACTAACCAAGACTATGAAGGATGAGCCAATTGTTGCAAGTGCACAATCAAATTTTTTGGCAGGTACACAGCCAAATATTAATGTAGGTACAAAATATGTCAATGCAGGTCAATCTAGGATGGAGAAAGAACCTACTCCAAAGTACATTTTGCTACCAATTTGGGCTGCTGATCCACCATTCTCTTTAGTGTCAAATAGTCCACATGATGAAGTTCCTCAACCTTCAAATAATGAGGAAAAGAAGGATGAAGAAGTGCCAGTGAAAGAAGTTGCAATTGATGATATGGTGAAGGATACAAATGATAGCAGTTTTAATGTTGAAGACAGTAGTACTAACACTGTTAACATTAACAGTACTAACACAATTAGTGTTGTCAGTACACCATTTGACACTGACAGTACTAACGAAGTTAATACTGCCAGTAAATCAGTTACACCTGCTAACAGGCCTTTTTCTGCTAGTTCATCTTCTAGTGCTGGTGAAAAGGTTGATGATGGTTTTGAATGGCCCATTGATCCTGAAATGCCTGGATTGGAAGACATTACTTATTAAGATATTGAAGATGTTTTTGAAGCTGGTGAAGATGATTTTTCCAATATGGTGTATTCTAGTCCTGTCAGTTCTATACCAACCACTAGAATTCACAAAGATCATCCAACTGAGAACATAATTGGAGAATTAAATTCAACAACTTTGACCAGACATAAGTCAAAGAATTTGAAGGACCAAGGGCTTATTGGTCATGTTTCATCAAGAAAATCAAGAACAGACCACGTAGACCTACAAAATTGTCTGTTTACTTGTTTCCTATCACAAATTGAACCCAAGAAGATAACTCAAGTAGTGGCTGATTCAAGTTGGGTACAAGCTATGCAGGAGGAGCTTTTACAGTTTAACTTACAAAAGGTTTGGGTATTGGTTGACTTACCTAGAGGTAAGAGAGCTATTGGAACTAAATGGGTTTTCAGATACAAAAGGGATGAAAGGGGTATTGTGGTGAGAAATAAAGCAAGACTAGTTGTTGAGGGATACATCCAAGAAGAGGGTATTGATTATGATGAAGTGTTTGCTCATGTGGCAAGAATTGAGGCCATCAGAATGTTCTTAGCTTATGCTTCATACAAGGATTTTGTGGTGTATCAGATGGACGTCAATAGTACCTTTCTTTATGGCACTATTATAGAAGAAGTTATGTGTGCCAACCTCCAGGGTTTGATGATCCTGACTTTCCTGACAAAGTTTATAAGGTTCAAAAGGCACTTTATGGTCTACATCAAGCTCCTAGAGCTTGGTATGAAACATTGTTATCCTACCTCCTAGACAATGGTTTTAAAAAGGGACAGATAGACCAGACCTTGTTTATCAAAAAGGATAATCATAATATTTTGCTGGTTCAAATTTATGTAGATGATATCATTTTTGGGTCAACAAGGAAGGAGTTGTGCAAACAGTTTGAAAAGATAATGCCTGACAAGTTTCAGATGAGTTTCATGGGAGAACTCACATTCTTTTTAGGGCTACAAGTGAAGCAGATGAAAGATGGAATACTTATCAGTCAAGATAAATATGTGACTGAGATCGTAAAGAAGTTTGGTTTTGTTGATGTGAAGACTGCAACTACTACAATGGATCTGACAAAACCTCTCATTAAAGATGAAGAAGGTGAAGATGTAGATGTTCATTTGTATAGATCCATGATTGGTTCTTTGATGTACCTAACAGCTTCCAGACCAGATATCATGTTTGTTGTTTGTGCTTGTGCAAGATTTTAAGTCACACCCAAAGTTTCACACCTTCTAGTTGTGAAGAGGATCTTTAGATACTTAAAAGGTCAGCCAAAATTAGGCCTTTGGTATCCAAAAGATTCACCTATTGACTTGATAGCATACATTGATAGTGGCTATGCTGGAGCCAACTTAGATAGGTTAAGAAAAGCATGCCAGAATTTTAAAAATGGCATAATTTTTCAAAATAAAGTAAAAACGAGGCAAAAATAAGTTTAAGAGACATTCTACTCCCGTCCCCCACTTGAAATGTACAAAGTCCCTTTTGTACTAAGCGTTAAATAAAGGTGAAGAGAAGTAGAATTAGAGCAAGAACTTCCCTGAAATTTGCTTCAAAAGAAATAAGGCCCCGAAAGAATCGTGCCTTCGCATAAACATCCATGAGCAAACTTCAATCCCTGAAATCACACTACCGACAAGCATAATTCTAAAAAGAAAAAGAAAAATGAAAAAGAAACCTAACTCACTTCGAAGGAATCACGGTTGCATTAAGCGTATGCACAAGCCTTTTAAACCACTTGGTGTCCCAGTGGACAAGTGTAGTCTCGTGAGGGCTTACATGGCACATACCCACAAATTTCATTTAAAAACTAATACAAGGTTATTGTGTTTAAAAAGAAAGAAGTATTACAGAGGATAGTTACGTCGTAACTCTTATAAGGAGTTACGCCATAATTAGTGCAAAACCTGGCAGACACTACAGGAGTGTAGCTACGGTTAACCATTGCATGGGATTACCCGTAATTGACAATGCTCTGAGAAGAACTGCTGCAAAGCGTATGTTCGTGCGTAACCATAGAATGAGTTATCCGTAGCGTGGACAGATCATGTCCCCATATCATCATTCTGCAACAACTTTTCTCCGTTTTCTGCAAAAATGGTTAAAAACACAAAACCCAACAGAAATGGAAATAAAACAAATGGAAGGGATAATTCGGGTTGTCTCCCGAAAGAGCACTTTCTTTATTCTGAGTCTTTAAGTTAGACTCAAGGGCATGGGGCTAGAAGTGCTTGTTTGTCATTTTGTGGATATGGCAGTCTCCACGTTGAATCCCACATTTGATCCATTCTCATCCCGCTTGTATCCGTCCCAGTTCAACCCCCAAGATACAATCTCTTGATCTTTTGGTAAGGGTGGTCAATTCCTTGCCTTATCTTCGGTCACTAATGCCGGTAAAGGCTGAGCATGGCTTACCTACTTTCTTAGTCACTTTTGTTAAAATTCTACATTCCTTTGCATTCCTTAAAACTGTTTGTATCTTCGCCAATCTTTAACCATATAGAACCCTTCTTCCTCATTTTTAATCTAGCCCAGATAGTTCTTGAAAGGGTTTCCCGAAAATCACCCCGGTTAGCCCATCTTCCACAAACTCGCTAACGTCATCCAAAACCACAAAATCGACCAAAAATGAGTGAGTCCCAACAAAGACACGAACGTTTGTTGCAATCCCTAGGAAATTGTTTCCTTTATATTCAAGTTCCTTTTCCATAACCTGGTTGTAGCATTCCTTCGAAATGATGTTTACTGGGGAATTTGTGTCGATGAACGGATGGAAATCAATGAACCCAATCTTGCATGAAATTTTCAGATAATAGGGGTTCCTATGATGGATTCGAGCTCCCATCTCATAAAACTTGGGTTGGTCAGATTGTGAAAAAGTCTTTTCTGAGTTGCTGTGCCAATGGACCATTTCGACGTCGCTAGAGAAATCATCGGCACTGATCCCCAAGTCATCTTCTTCTTCAAAATTGACAAACACATCAAAATCTTTCCCTGAAGCTATCTAGCCAAGAATTGAAGGAGTCTTCGGGGGGTCACTAAGAAACTCTTCCAATGCATCACCAAAATCGCCTATAGGGTCAATCGGGCAAACCTTTTGAGGGGTGGACAGAAGTTCATTAGGTCTGAATGTATCAACTTCCCCATTAGCTTCGAGAGTAAATTTTTGAGCGAAGTCATCTACTTTTGCATGGGCAGTAGCGAGCATTGGTCTTCCTAAAATAATAGGTATCCTGTTGTCTTCGGGAATATCAAGAATCACGAAATCAACCGGGAAGAGAATTTTTTTTTATCTTTACCAATACATTTTCAACGATTCCCAAGGGTGACTGCATGGATCGATCGGCCATTTCAATTTTCATTTTGGCTGGTTTAAGATCTCCGATACCCATACGTAGGAACATTGAACGAGGCATTATGCTTATGCTCGCTCCAAGATCAGCAAGGGCGTTACACATATTGAGACTCCCGATCAAGCAAGGGAGAGTGAAACAACCGGGATCTTTTTCCTTTTGCGGCAGTTCATTTCTTAAAACTGTTGAACATCTCTCGTTAAGCTGAACCGTCTCATCGAAATCGTTATTTAATTCCTGCAAAACATTGTTAGGGTCAGTTTTAATGGAATTAACAAGAGGGATGTTTACCGGGAGAGCTCCAATGTCAAGGAGTAGGAGTTTCTCCTTGCTGATTCTTCGTTTAACCTTCTCCGAGAAGGTATTAGGCTCTTCAAAGATTGTTTCAACTGTGTTGACAACTTCTTCTTCCCGTGCAACAAGGTAATCCGTGATAGCTTTCGAGCATAAGTTCACATTCTTCTCCAATCCCTTTATCCGGTCTTCATGAGTCTTAAGAGAAGAAACTTTGTTTTCCATGAATTTTTTCATCATTTTTTCAATTCTCTCGTCACGTTCCCTTGATTCCTCGATATGGTCAAGGATCATATTTTCTAAGTTGTTTCCAGTCTTGGCCCCAAATACACTCTTTACTTTTTCTACCTTACAAGCTTCATTTTCATTGGCCCTTTCCAGCCTCCGCTTTTCAAAAATTTCACCATAATTATATTCTTGCTTGGTCAATGTTTTCATCACCTTATGATTAAAATTATCCTTTGGCCCATACCCTGTCTCCATATGCCATTTATAGCAACGTTCAGAAATTCGTCGAATACACTCCAAAGCTTGGTCAGGTGTCATGCTCGGAATAGGTCTAGGAGAATCGAGTAATTCACGGGTCTCTGCGTTAATTCCCCTATAGAAGACATAGACGATTTGGTGCTTGTTCAGGTCATGAGTAGGGCATCGTTAAAGTAGCTCATTGAATCTCTCCTACTCTTGATACAACATTTCTTCACTTTCTTGAACGAACTGATGGATCTTACCGAGAAGTTTAGCCATCTTCGAAGGAGGGCAAAATTGTTGAATGAATTCTCTTCTTAATTGATCCCATGTTTCCTTGCATTCGGCAGGGGTTTATTATACCATCTTTTTGTAGTCCCTGTAAGAGTCATAGGAAAAATTCTTGCTGTAACCGAATAGCTAGGGATATTCCGGACGCTAAAAAGGGATGACAAGTAGAGCACTTCTTCCACATGATTTTGAACGTCCTCATTCTCGTCTCCTAAAAACTGCAACTCGTGTAATTCCTGGATAAATTGGTCTGGAATGGAGAATTTTTCCATGCTAGAGTCTTGTGTGAAGGCTCGTTTAAAGTTCACATTGGGTTGCTCCAAATACTGCTCCATGGTTATTTCCTCGATATTAGTTTCATCAATGATTTCAGGTTCTGCATTAGACTGGTCAGATTCGTAAAATGAGAAAATATTATGAATAGGAATTGGTGAGTAAACTTTTTTCGTCCGAAATTGTTTTTCCGGATCATCGAACGGGGTAGCCAAAAATGGCTTGGAGCTTCTAGTCTTGAATCCTGACATAATAAGAAACAAAATTAAAAATAGACTTAATAAAAAAAATCCTAATATAACTCCCCGGCAGCGGTGCCAAAAACTTGATGCAGGTTTTACTGACCAGGTTTTAATATTTATATTGTCTCGTTATACCTATGGTCAACCCTAATGCACGAACGGGCAGTGTACCCGGTCGTGTGTAGTGTAGTATTTGGTAAAACCGAGGTCGTCCCAAGAGCTATGTGTGCGGATTTTAACTAAGTCTAGGTGTCACAGATTTTAAGGTTGAAATGATTAATTAACTACTAAAATAACGAAAATAAAAGATAGCAAGTAAAGGCGAGGGTTGTGATCAATAGAGGAGAAATGTGCTAACCTAGTTATTCTTCCTATCATGTTAAGTTCACGTTTAATTGCTTCAAGTGGGGGTAAAGGTCGCTAGGACAGCATTTGGTCAGTTCGTCCTAACTTATCAGCAAAGGTTTCCACCGGAGATCTTGGGTGACCCCTTGAAAGTCCAGTTGTTTTTAGTCCCCTAAGCCAAGTCATTAAGTTCCGCTACATGCAAGATTTGTAACAATGAGTGTTCGGGCGCTAGCATCTTAAACACTCATCCCTAACTTTTTAAGTTCATGCATCCAAAGGGTAGGTGATCAGTTGGTCAAATTGCACAAGCGAAAAAGGGTCGTCAGTTGGTCAATTCTTACCCTTCCCACTCAGTCTAACTACTTAGGGTCAGTTGGTCATATCTCCTAAGTAACTAGCCACTACCGCCATTCAAAACTACCGAAACAAGGGTAGCTACCAACGAACTATGCATGCATACACTAGAAACAATTATACGGAAGCAATGTAAACATAAACAAAACAATTAAGGAATCATAACTAGGCTAGCACCAGAGGTGCTTAGCATTTCATATTAACTAAAACAATCGATTCAATGTTTAACATTACGAAATACATGAATTGAAAGTAAAGAAATGATAAAATGCTAATGCTTATCGTAGGGGAGTGATTTCTCCCTTGGAGATGGCTCCGTATGCTCCCTAAGATCTGCCTTCAACCTTCTACTCACGTTCTCTGAATTGGTGTGTGAAGTGGATGATTAGAAATGATGGAATTTGGGTGGTATTTATAGGCCAGATCTGGTTACGGTGTAACTTAAGTTAAGAGTTACGCCGTAACATCCATTTCTTCGTAATTTGCTCTGGAAAAGCTGGTTACGGCGTAACATCAGGAATGAGTTACGCCGTATCTTCAATAAATCGTGGTTACGCCGTAATTGTGGAATTAGTTACGTCGTAGCTTGCAGCGGCGCGGAAACTCATTTAACCTAATTAGTTACGGCGTAATCTTATGATGGAGTTACGCCGTAATCTTCCATTTAGTGGTTTTCTGGGTCACGCTTTTGTTACAGCGTAATGTGAGAGGAGAGTTACGCCGTAACATCTTCAAAATGAGCATACTATCATATATCTTCAACAAACTCTCCAAATCCGCGTCTCATTAGCTCCAATGCTCATAATTTACCTGAAAGTGAAATATAGAGGAAAACAAGCGTAAATCCATATAATTGATATAAATACGAGCATTATCGGGGGAAATTGACACTTAATATTCAGGATTATTTGATGTTACCACCCCGAGGCTTACCCAATACTACACTACAATGATTAGGATCACTGCCTAGGTGGTTGAAAAACTTGCTCGAAGAAAAGAAAGTTCCTTTGACCCCGAACGCGCTTCGTACGGGCAACAAGTTTTTGGCGCCGCTGCCGGGGAATAGAATAGCTAGTTAGATCTTTATCTCGTTTAGGTTCCCTTGCTTGATTCCTATCAAGTAAGATTTTTTCTCTTTTCATTAGCTTCCTTGTAGTCTATCCCCCTTCTTTGTGTTTATGTTCGTGAAACCCTTTTCATTTGTCGCTATGGCAAGTGAAGTTGCATTCAAATCATTAACAAATGAGGAACAATTGTATTTCATAGATAGAATTGCTTCTTATTGTTCTGATGAATTTGTGAGTTATCTTAGAGATATCCAAGAGGAGATAGGTGTAAAGTTAGAGGGCTTTGATGAATTTTGTGCATGTGTGGCTTCTATTAAAAAATCATTGTTAGGATCAACTCCTTTTAGTGCGACCATTTGGAAAATTTTTGAGAAAAGCTTCCTAAGCGTAACCCATAGTTTGAACGAAGTCATAGGCTTGTCTACATCACAATTTGAGGAAACAAATAAGGAGGATTTATCCAACCTTAGGCACCATGAACAAAAAGACCTAGATTTTAAGAACATGGAACCTAAATCTGAACAAGATTGTGAGATGGTTATAGTTGAACTATCTAGTTGCATGCGTGGGATAGATTTCACCAAAACATATGACAAGCGTGAGGAATCGTTTAGGCAAATAGAACATAGTAGTCAAGTTTTTGAAAACAATTCTTATGAATCGGACCAAGAATTTGAAATGGCTAAAGAAGGATTTGAGATACTTAGGAGTGTATTTGGGTTAGATCATACTAAAACACATGATGAACATATAAGAGATCTAGATATAATGGAGAATTAGGTGGAAACTCCAAGCCCACAAGCCCTACCATCACTTGAAGAACACACACCGCCTATAACTTACCCGTAAGAAGTAGAAGAGACTATAGGAGCCCCGATTGATATAGAACCTTTGGACCAAACACCACTAAAGAATGTAGGTTTAGATGCTTGTTGTCATGACCTCTCTCTTAGTCCTAGGGAAGTTCCTAATTTTGATGAACCAGAGCCTCAACCAAAAACCTTACCCAATTTTCCGTCTTTAGATGTGAATCTAGGAATTGAATTAGGCCCCAATCCACCCATCAAAATAAATAGTCCGGGTAGTTGCATGATAAAGGTAGTAGACTCTAATCCATGTAGAGTGGAAGCTAATATAGGAGTAACCCATGACCTTACACACTTACATCACCCATTCATGGTTGATAACAAGAAACATTATGAGTTTAAACCGGGTTTATTAGGTCAAGATGGATCCATAACTAACAATCTCTTGAAGTTGATAGAAGATGATCCATTTTTAGGAGAAAGACTTGATTCACCGGCTACACCAATAGAATTAGGTAAGGTTATAATGAGTGGAGCACACCCCTTTGAGCATATAAATCACCCATCACCTTCACCTCACGTGGCAAGTTTCTATCCTAAGGGTGTGTATCGCTACTATCACCCGCACTTAAGCTTAAGTGTAGAGAAAACCTTCCTTTATCCGTTAAATATGGGTAGAGTCAAGCTCGTGACTCGAACAAAAACAAGCGCTTCTTGGAGGCAACCCATGTTTATTTGTTAGAATGTTTATTTTTAATTTTCATTTGTATGTTTATATATCTTTTTCATTATTGTTTATTCTCATGTTAGACTTTGTGAAAATGCTTTATTTTGTTTTTAACCTCGTCTTAATTACATATAAAGGTATTTTACAAAAAAGATAAGTGTAGGGAAGATCACATATGTTTTTAAAGAATATGAACATGAGAATTACAATTAGTGAAATTGATATATATGTGTGTGTTTGTTAGAGTCAAATGCTTGTATCGAGTCATTATGGATGTTTTGCAGGAATTTTTCCAGGTTTTAAAGATGTAATTTTTCCAGAATTGTTCCAGAAAAACGCAGCAGATCAGTTTTTGTCAGGACAACCTGACGGCGTCAGGATTAAAGCCTGATAACATCAGGTTAAGCAGAAACAGTTTATCATTTTTTTCATTTTTTGTGCTACTTATAAATTTTTGGAAATTCCCAGGTCTTAATTTTCTAGAAAAACTGCAGACATCCATTCCACAAGCATTATATCTTATTTGCTTTGTTTTCTAAGTCTGGAATTACATCTTGTTGTGATTTTTCTTTGTTCGGCTTGATGCTTTGGGTTGTCATTTTCTTATAAGTGTGCAGGTTATATTGACAAGAAGAAGAAACACATATTGGATGAAGATTATTACTCATGCATTCTTCGTGGAAGAGGATTTAACCGTAACTTCATACATATCCTACCGAGCTAATCAGGGGAGTACTAGTTTCTTTTCCTTACTTACCTTCCTTTATCATAACTTTGATGCTTTTGGGGAACATTGGGGACAATGTTCAGTTTAAGTGTAGGGAGGGAGAATAAAACGGGAACTTAGAAACTATTCACTCACTTGATTATTTGTCTTGTCCTTGGTAATTTGTGTAATAAACTATGAGAAATATTGGTTAGGGCAATTTTAGCACCAAATTTAAATTTTTTTATGACGTGTACGAGCTAAACTTTAGTCTTAATAAAGCGTCTCATGGATAGGAGTTATATGACTAGCACAAAAACCGTTTACCACTCAAATTCCACCCCAAAAATGTGAGGTTCGCCCCTATATCTTTAGGAATAAAAGCATTCACATTTAATGCTTAGAGAGTGTACCGGCAGTATAATAGATTCTAGAACTTGTTTTGTGATGCATTCCGAGATCACTAGTAAGACTACACTTGTGTAGTTAGGAATAACTAAGTGATAAGAGGCATTAGGATAACCCTTGTTTGAAACCTGTATTATAATTAATTCTTCCACATCGGTTGAGTAATTACCCCACACCCTTGCGATGTACTCATCTTTAGTACACGATACCCCTAGTTAACCCCTCAGAGCCTATCCTTTTCGCGGTTCTCGTGATGTTTCGGTTTTCCGGAATATCAATGAAGAGCATTGTTTACAATCCACCCCCAAATGTACACCCAAATCGCCTTAGCCTACCTTGTATGCACTCACCTTTAGTGCATTATTGTTATCATTACTAAACCCTTAGTTCAAATATCTAGTTACTTGCATGGTTGCTAAGTCGAGTCATATCTTTTGTATACAGTTTTGGGATGATTGGGACTCATGGGTAAAAGTAATATTTTATGGAGCAACGGTAAGGAACGATAAATTCAAATTCTCTTTGTCTACGTAATTAAATACTCCAAGTGTTTTTGATCTTTTCAAATCGGGTCAATTAGTGTTAGAGAAATAAAAACTCAAGTGTAGGGATACTCCTATAAATCCCTTATATTTTGATGTTATCGTAGAGGATGGTAGAGTAAAAATGTATGCAAAAAAAAAAAAAAAAAAAAAAAAAAAAAAATCGAAAAAGAGAGTGTTAAAAAAATGAAGAAAAACATACGGGCTACCATCCTACATCTAACTTTATGTCTTTAAATTTATGTATGTTTGTTTCAAGTTATCTAGAGTTAGTGAGTCGAGTCTTAGCTTAGCAACGCCACGCTTTTCATGCTTGTAACATAAGATTTTTGACTTGCCACCACTAAATACCGCCTATCCAACAAAACCCTTTGTTTCCCTACCGTAAACCTAACGTTACAACCTTTGCAAAGACCTCTTAGATAGTTGTTCCTAGGTGCTTACGCAAAGCGGTGGAGGTTTGATCTAGTCTCAAGCCTATGGTAATCTATGTACTATGCCAGGTAATGAGTGTTTTCTTCCATTTCCATTTATTATATTTCATATAAACCCGAGAGATGAGAGAATCTAAACACTCCTTGTGAGGTGCTAGTATATAATTTCCGTGCTTGTTATGACTATTGCGGTGCTTTTACTTGTTATGAATTATTCTAAACCCATGCTTCATGCCCCCAACTTATAAATTGATTGGCCAAAAGCACATTTGCTTAAGGACAAGCAAATACCAAGTGTAGGGATATTTGATAAGGATTTAAAACGTACACTTTTAAGGGGTCATTTAAGCCCTTAATCAACCACTTTTATATCCGTTACTGCTTAATGTCATTCCTTTTCACTTTTTAGGTCTCTTGGAAGCAAAATGCTGGAATGAAGCATATTCGGACGAAAAGGAGTGAATACATGAAGAAAATGGCAAAGCCAAGATCGAAGCCACTCAAGCTTCTCAAACTGAACCTAACGGCGTCCCAATAAAAGGGCGACGACGTCCCTATATACAGACTTGATCAAAGCATGCACCAGACAGCTCAGTGGAATTTTTGTTCGTATAACCTGACGGCGTCAGGCTTTGAAGAAGAAGGGCGTCACTCAGACTTTTTATCTCACACGGCCCAGATC
>OU343221.1:246429599-246447634 GCA_910596185.1 Chrysanthemum makinoi
CAGAATCATGACGACGTCCCAACTGAAGACTGACGGCGTCACAACTCTAAGGTGACGTCGTCCCATCGATGACTTGGCCAAGACGAAACCCTAATGACGGCGAGCTGACGGCGTCCCATCTATAAGGTGACTCCGTCGCAAGTGTAAATCTATATATAGAATTCGATTTTTTTGCATTTAAAGAAGTAGACTTTTGGAGAGAAAAACCTAAAACGTTTGTAGTCCGATTTGGACAGTATCTTAGGGTCCCAAACCCTATTTTACACATCGAGCTAAGTATTTTAATCCAAAGTATCATTATGTCTTCAATTGGTTGTGTGTATGCTTGCTTGTTTAACATGTCTAGCTAAATTTCTTGTGTGTTTGCTTAGATCTATGAAACCTAGTTATTGATTATTTTTAGGTTGTTTCTTATCTTAATTGTAATTGGCTTAGGAGTGCAACTAGGCATCATTCATTGTGTTTAATGCTTGAATATTCTTTGTGAAAGTGAGGCTTATGAATGAAATAGTTTAAGGACTTGCGGATTTCATAGGCTAAGTTAACCTCAAAGAGTTAGGGCATACGCATTCCCAACGACCTTAGGAATACAACGCGTTAAGATAAGGTGTGACAATTCAACTGACTAATAAGAGATAACTAGGGAGTAATAGTATCTAGGTAAACACATTTTAATCATCATACGAGCACACATCAAATAGACATAAGACTACATGTAGTAATAGATAATTAGTTAAGTAGAAGTAATTGGTAGAAGTACCACCCCTCAAACCAATTGCCCCGAGATATTTACCTTAGCTTTATAAAAAAAACCTATAAAAAGATAAAAAATAATCATCCTCAACCCCCACCTTTTCGTAATACATTTCTTGATAGCATTCCTATTCCCCTAGAGAATGATATCAATCCCCGAGGCTTACCCAATACTACACTACAACGATTAGGTTCACTGCCTAGGTGGTTGAAAAACTTGCTCGAAGAAAAGGAAGTTATTTTGACTCCGAACGCGCTTCGTACGCGCATCACTATTCTTCATTGTTTGAGTCCAAAGAAAACCTCATGGGAGCAATTCAGTAGAAATATTGCAACTGCTCTCATATGCTTATCAACAAACAAGACTAATAACTTTTCAAAATTGATTTTTGATAGTATGGTGAAAAACGTGGATAACAAATTCAAAATTTTAATGTATCCAAGATTTATTCAAACAATTTTGAAAGCAAGACAAATTCAACTTCAATCCCATAAAACTGTTTATCCAACTCCTTGCCTTACCCAATAACTTTTTGGTAATATGAGAATGGCATCTAATGGGTTTAATGGGATTGTAGTACCTTTGTTTGAAAACATGTTACAACTTCAGGGTGAAGGATCAACAACCCTAGTTGAGTCCCAACACACACCCACTGGTCCATTTGGTACTCCATCAGTCTCATAACCAACTTCATCACCATATAGGGTTACATCAAGAGAGGGATCTAGTGTTCCTCAGCACATATTTCCTACTGATCCACCCGTAGCAGATGAGGCTGCCTCTAGCATAGGAAGGGCTACCTCTACTGACTCAGGCTTAGAAGTTGGTCAGAATAGGGGTAACATCAATAAGACCCAACCTATGGCAACATTTAATGTGTCTAGTCCTCATGGACTGGATGCAGGTGATGGATACCCCATCCACATGGAAAATATGGGGGATATGCCCTGTGATCCACCTCTCCCAGAATGTCACACATCTGGAAGTGATGAGGATAGTTTAAAACTAATGAATGAATTGATGGCTACTTGTACTAATTTGACAAACAGGGTGACTAACCTGGAGCATTAGCTAAGGGAGACAAAGGTTTTGTACAACACAGCATACAAAAAGCTCATAGGAAAGGTGAAGAAATTGCTGACCAAGGTCAAGTCACTCAAAGCCCAAAAGAGAACCAACATTGTGGAGTCTACATCTTCAGACAGTTCAAATGATGACATGGATCTGGAAGATTCTTCCAAACAGGGGAGGAAGATTGAAGACATTGATGCTGATCCACATATTACACTAGTTCAAGAAGAAGCATGTGATCAGAGGAGGTTTGATGCAGATATGAGTAGAGAAAGACAGATTGATCAGGATATTAGTCTGTTGACTTGGTAGATAATGCAGCTAGTGTGGCCAGACAGATGGGTGAAATAGTTAGTACTGCTAAAGTTGCTAGTTAGATTGAACAACAAACTAGAGAAGGTATTGCTAGTGTTACAACTGCTTCTGTTATTACTGCTGGAGCAGAACATGGTACTGCTAGAGAAAGGATTGTGTATGCTAGGAGGAAAAGAGTTGATAAGGGAAAGGGGATAATGACTGCTGAAGAACAACCAAAGAAGGTAAAGAAAAATGTTTTGGCACAGGTAAGTTTTGATGAGGAATTAGCTCAGAAAGTTCTCGAAGAAGAAGTGGCAAGATTTCTTGAAGAACAAAGATTAGCTAAAATATCAACTAAAGAATTATCTCAAGACGAATCTGATGTACTGCTAGCTCTCAGAATACAAGAATAAGAGAGAGCAGCCATTTCTGAAGATGCATTACAAGATCTACCGGATAAGATTAGAAAACAACAGAGTACTAGGATGGCTGGAAAAAGGTTTAAGCCTCCTACAAAGTCACAAAAGATGAGACACATGAAAGAATACTTGAAGCATCAAGACTACAAAAAGGTTCTTCAACTGAAGGGGAAGTCATATGCAGAGATTGAAGAGATGTATATCAAAGCCTAAAAGAGAGTACAAGACTTCATTCCTATGGTTACAGAAGCTGAAGGAACAACTACTAAAAGGGAAAGTTCATTATTGGATTCAGAATCATTAAAGAAACATAAAGTAGAAGAAGAAGAACCTACTGCAGAAGAAATGACTGATGAAAGACTTCAACAGATGATGGTGATTATTCCATAAGATGTGAATGCTGGTCAATTGCAGTGCAAATTTCCTATAATTGACTAGGAGATTCACACAGACAACTTTGGAAAGTCTTGGAGGATAATCAGAATGGGAAATCACATTGAATATATAAGACTTTTGAAGACATGGTTAAGGCATTTGACAGAGATGATCTAGTGAAGCTATGAGATTTGGTCAAGGAAAGATTCAACCAAGCAGAATTTGAAGATGATGAGGAGAAGGAGCTATGGGTTGAACTGGACAAATTGTTTGATCCTGATCCTAATGACAGCCTTTGGAACTTTCAAGCTCATGATAGAGCTACAACATGGAAGCTGTATGATTCATCTGGTGTTCATCATGTCTTCACAACAAATGGAGTTGATGTGTTTATGTTGGTAGAGAAAGAGTATCCTCTCAGAGCTGGTATATTGGTTGTCATGTTATCTGCCAAACTCATACTGGATGAAGACCCTAAGATGGCAAGAGAGCTGCTAAGGAAGATCTGCAATCAGCGTGATCAAGCAATAAGGACTGCAAGAGGAAGATAGTGTTTGGAAGAATCCTCAAAAGACTTAATTCAGAAACTTGTAATTTGGTGATAAATAACAAGTTTAGGGGAGGATTGTCAGGTATTAAGAGTCTGAACACTTAGTATTGCTCAAGCATTTTCAGTTTACACTAGCAGTACTAACTGAAGTTAGTACTGCGAGAGCAATATTTGTACTGCCAGTTAAAGTTACTGAAGATGTTCATACTGTTGTATCTAGAAGTTAACTATTTGTATTGCTTTGATAAGAAAACATGTAATGTGATAAGTATAGAAGATATTCAGAAGATATCTTATAAGGTTAGACTTATACGTATATCGTGCATACTTAGAATATTCATAGTTATCTTGTAAAGTACCCCTTAAGTCTATAAAAGGAGGCCTTAGGGAATAGAGAAATGCGCGTATCAGTTTAAGAGTCTATAACTTCAAGGTTATTTGTAACCCTAGTACTAAAGCAAGAGTATTCGTCTTATTCATAAATAATATTGAAGTTGTTGTGTTGTGTTAACCTTGTGTTTACAATTACTACTCAAACAATTCTTCTTTGTTCTAGCTAAGTGTTAGATTCCACATAACACCTAGTTCCACCAAACAGTTTCTATAAGAGTTGTGTTAGATCTATCTAGTGTAACTCATTCTTTACAATCCTGAGGAATTGGATCGTGGTTAATCTGGGATCAACACATGGGATAACGATAGTAAAATATGTACACTATTTGATGTTATCAACTTGATAAAGGATCAAACCTCCACTGCTTTGGCGTAACCACCTAGAATTCACTATCAAAGAGGTATTTTAAATGGTTGTAATGTAAGGTATCAGGGTAAGGAAAAACACGGTTATAGGATACGTGGGAATTATTACTAGTGGCAAGCTAATCATCTAAGTTAATTACATGTACAATGTGGCCTTGCTAAGCTAAGACTTGATAAACCAACTCTATCTACATCAATTTGTTTCATTATTTTTCTCGACATTTTCTTGATATAGATAAAAGCAAGATGGTAGTCTGTATGTTTTTCTTTCTTTTCTTCTTTTTTTCCCTTTTTTCTCTCTCTTTTCTTTTCATTTTCTTTTTTTGTAATTTTTATTCATACACTTTCGCCCAACCATTTTTTTATATTCTATAATAACATAAAACATCATAAACATGAGATTTATAATTGCATCCCTATACTTGAATTATTGCATAATAATAATTAACTAATGATTTGAATTGTGAGGATCAAAACACGTGGAGTACTTAAATATTAACGTACGCATGTGGGTAATAATTTGACGTTCTTTCTCATTACTCCATAAATAAATAATACTACCATGAGTCCCAATCTCCCCAAAACTATATATACAAGATATGACTTGACTTAACCATGTAATCAACTATATAATTAACTAAGGGTTTACATATATGTTTTCACAATAATGCACTAAAAATGTGTGCATACAAGGAAGGCTAAGACAATTTGGGTGTAACATTTTGTGAGGTGTAAACAATGCTCGTTATTAATATTTTGGAATCTACCAAAATATCATGAGAACCGCGAAAGGATAGGCTCAAAGGGGTTTACTAGGGGTATCTTACACTAAATGAGTACAAAGTAATGGTGTGGGGTAATTACTTAATCAATGAGGGTATTGTAGTTATAACAAATACATGCTAAGAGTTAATCATAATGCCTCTTATCATTTAGTAAATCCTATCGACACGAATGTGATCTCATTTAGTAAATCCTAACGACACGAATGTGCCTCTTATAATTAAGGCGTCCTCACATTTTAGGGGTAGTATTTAGGTGGTAGGGTTTTTCTGCTACTTATATAAGTCCTATCCATGAGACGGTTGTTGAAACTACAGTGTCACTAGTAAATGCCATAAAAAAAATTTTAAGTTGGGCCAAAATTACCGTCTTAGACTACGTTTCAGTATATTACAAATCATTTTAGGGACAAAGCAAACAAATTCAAGACCAGTTTCTAACATGTCCCTTTTTACCCTCCCTACACTTAAATTGAACATTGTCCCAAATGTTCTATATACCAAAATGTGATAAAGGGAAAATTAAAAAGACATGAAAGAAACTAGTACTCCTTTGGTTTGCTCATTATGGATGAGGAGAAGATAAGATACAAGATTAAATCTTCATCCAAGAATCATCAAAAGATCATCCTTATCCAATCAATCCTGTAATAAAAAATAAAACAACAACCCAAAGCATCAAACCGAATAAAGAAAAATCACAACAAGATGTAATTCCAAACTTCTAAATAAAAGCAAAACAAAACAATTAAAGGATAGGATACTTGTAGAATGAAATACAAATAACATGCAAAAAAATTAGACATTTAACAAATTCTAATTTTTTTTCAAAAGTTAATTTTCGATGTTTAACAAACATATGGAAAAACTGTCTTACAGTAGTTGACGCCGTCAGATGTAAACCGTGAAGCCGTTAGACTAACCTCACGAATTTACTTCCTATTGTTTTCTTGAACAACCTGTTTTCTAAAGTCTGTTTTCTTGTAGGAACTCATATAACATATCCACAAGTATTATAACTCATATAACATAATCAATTTAGGTTCTTAGTAACCACATATAATCTTCCCTACACTTATTACATGCAAAGTACCTTTAATTACCAATGAGACGAACTCAAAAGCAAAAGAAATCATAATTGCATATAAATAAATCACGTAATCAATTCACAATCAAATACTAGCATGCAAATATCTTAAAACAAAACTAAAAGAAAAATAAATAAATTAAATAAAATATGTCTGGGTTGCCTCCCGAGAAGCGCTTGTTTTTATTTGAGTCACGAGCTTGACTCTAACCTTATTTAACAGATAAAGGGGGGGGGGGTTCCCTACACTTAGGATTAAGTGTGGGTGATAGTAGTGATACACACCCTTAGGGTGGAAATACGCCACGTGAGGTGAAGGTGGTGTGTGAATGTCTAAAGGATCTACAACCTTCATCCTAAAACTAACCGTACTATATGGTTTGATGGGTCGGTCATGGCCTTTTTCATCTCCTAGCTTTATATCCAAGGATAGTAAATTGGGTAACGGTTTTAGTTGAGGCTCCGGTTCATTAAAATTAGGAACTTCCCTATAACTAAGAGAAATGTTATGACTACAAGTATTCAAACCCATTTCCTCTAGTTGTGTTTGGTCCAACGGTTCTACCTCCATCGATATTCCTATAGTCTCTACTACTTCTTCCGGGTAAGTCATGGGTGGTGTGTATGCGTCAAATGATGGTAGCACTTGTGGGGTACTTTGTGGGCTTGGATTAACCTCATCCTCCATTATATCTAAATCACCTTTAGGCTTATCATGTATTCTGGTAACGTCTAACCCCGACATGCATCTAGGTAGCTTAACTTTAACCATCTCATTCCTAAACAAACCTTCTGATAGAGTCTTCCAAATTAAAAATAGATTTAAACTTTCGTTTCTTGGGTCGCATGTTCTATTTTTGAATTGGGCATAAATCTCAATGTTTTCCCATGCTTCTTCAGCACCACCTTCCTAAAGTTCCTCCTTTGTTATATAGTCAAGCTCCATTTAGGTATTGTGGTCGATACGCCTATAAAATATTTTAAGTTGAGACAATAATTCAAAACCATGATGAAGGACTTTTTGGAGTAAATATTTGAAATGAGCTGATGGATCTAAACACACACCTTGTGTTAGTGATACTTTGAGTTATATTAATAAGTACGCGGAATATACTTAGTAATACTTAGAAGATGGATTGTATGCTGTAATGTAAGTGAGAACAGTATAACACAAAGCTTTAATATTATTAAGAATAATACGAGTGATCTTGCTTATCACTAGGGTTACACCTTGAAGCATACGTACCTAGAACAATGACCTAGGACCTCCTTTTATAGCACAAGGAGTCCTTTACAAGATAAGTATAATGCTATCAATATAGAATATACACAAGATCTTTTCTATACTTATCCATACACGAATACATAACAATTATCCTAATAGCAGTGGTAATAATATGTACTAGCAGTGGTAATGTGTTTCCACTGCTAGTGCATTCTTTAGCAGTGTCTACCACAAGCTTATCAGTGGTAACTGTTAGCTTTATTCACAACAATCCTCCCCTAAACTTATGATTTCTCTGTAAATCAATAAGTTTCTTCAATCTGCATCATCTGTAAGGATTTGGGGAATTCTTCCAAACACTTCACTTTCTTTTTAAATCCCGAATAGCTCTTGAACATTGATCTTGAATCCTATGTATCAAAGCTCTGACCTTCTCATTATCTTCATGAACTCTTATTGTTGTACACAACATCACAGTGAGAGTTCCAGCTCTGAGAGGGTATTCTTTCTCAGGCACATGAATGCATCCACTCCATCTTTTGTAGAAACATGATGAACTTCACATGAATCATAGTAAGTCCATTTAGTACCAGGACATGAACATGCAAACTTCTAGAAATCATCATTAGCATCGGTTCATAGAGCCTTCTTAGATTAACCCATAACGCATTTCCTTCACATCTTTAAGATTTTCAGATCAAACCTTTTCTTGAACTAACCTCCATAATGTATCAAGATCATATCTGTCACATGCTTTGATGAGTTCTTAAAACTGAATGAATGATAAAGTTTCACCACCTAGCCTTGTAATCTTCCATGTTGGAGCAAAATTGCTAGCAGTGAACACTTCCCAATTAACAATAGGATGTCTAACTTGTAGTGGGTCAGGATAAAAATCTTCTTCTTCAATCAAAATCATTCTAGTCACCGTTCTTTTGTGATTTCTCGATTGAACTTCTTGTTCTTTAGCAAATCTTGTTTTCTTGAATGTCTGAGGTTCACTATCTTTGGCTATTCTCTTCAGATGAGGATATCTTCTTTCTTCTTCTTCAGAATTCATAGGAATAAAGTCACTATCTTGCCTTTTAACCCTGTAGTAGATACCTTCAACCTGATCATCAGTCATCTTTTTGAATGATTCTTTTTCTAGCCACCAACACTGCAACAATAATCTTTCATCATTGAGATAACTTGTGCCTTGCTTGGTTGTCTTGGTTTCTTTTGACCCTTTCTGACTGAACCAATTGCATCTTGTAGTGCTTGATTATTCTTCATCTGAATGAAGTCCTTCAACCGTGTTGTTTCTTTGTTCTTCGTTAAAGACTTATCGCAACTAGGTCAATTGCTTCTTTCTTGACTATGGATCATTAGCAATCAAGAACTCAATCTCTTCTTCTATAGGTACATAGCTAAACTCTGGAGTCTTTTCTTTGAATATTATGGGTGGAACAGTGGAAAGTGGATTTTCATCCATTGGATCAGTGGTTTCCATTATGTCCAGCCTTTTAGCCTCCATGAAGTCTGCAATCTCTAGTTCATCTAGCTTTTTCTTGTTTGCAACTTCATCTTCAGTGATCTTCTTAGCAACTTCTTTATCATGAGCAATTTGAGCTTGTTCTCTCTTTGAAACTTTCCTTCTTGATTGCTCTTCACTTTGCACAACTGCTTTACCTTTCTCCTTCTTCTTCTTTTCAATTTCTTCCTCTGCGGTGGTAATATCTTGTCCGCAGTGGGGAACTGCTTGTTTCTGCAGTGGGAATGTTATCAATGGTTGCAGAGTGGAAGTTGCTTTGCTCTGGTTGTTGTTGAGGAACTTCTTGATCTTGTATATCTTCTCCTCAGTACCTTTGCTTTCACCTATTGGCTCATCAAATCCAAAATCTTCATCTCCAAAATCAATCTTCCTCCCCTTGGTTTCGATCGCTTTTCTCCCTTGTTTGGGAGAATTTCCAAAATCTTCATTGAAGTCCTCTGAGTCACCATCATGAGGTGAGGATGGAGATGAAATCACTATCTTTGCAGGTCTCCTTTTCTGTTTCAACCCCTACAACTCTTTCTTCAAGGTGTCGAATCTTTGCTTGTATTTTGGTAACATCCTTGGCATGTTGCTCCTTTACTTGTGCCAAGTCTTTCTCTAGAGATTCAACCTGTTTAGCTAACTTGGTACAAAGTTCCATCAATTCCATAGGTTGCCCACTGCCCTCAACACTTCCAAATGTGTGTGACTGTTGGGGAGAGATGAATCATAGGGCATTGGCTCAGATTCCACCCTAGTTGGACTAGGTTGAAGCCTGGAACCACCACTGCTTGTTCCTAAACCAAAAGGATCAGGGACATGTTGTGTTGTAATGGGAGGAGTTGGCTATTTTTGCCTCCTCTCATAGATGTGAATAACTGGTGGAGTGTAGTTTATGTTTGGAACTGTGATTGTGGGTGTGTTTTGGGATACAACTGGGAGTTTTGCATCTTCACCCTGTACCTGTGAAATCTTTGCAAGCATTTGAGGAAAAAGTGGTTTAACAACCCTATTACCATCGTTATCCATGTTTTGAAAAACTTTGGGCTTAAAGCAACGGATTTTATAAACTCTTGTATGGGGTTGCAGTGGAAATTCATTTAACACTGCTTGCACAAACCTTGGATACATCAAAAATTTTGTTGAACTCTTTACATTGCCTTGCATACTTGTAAAAATATATTAAGACCAATTAAAAATCTTATTTGTGGCTAGACAAAACCAAAGGGTAAGCCATTGTTGAACTAAATTGTTCATAAGATGTTTTCTTAGGACTTAGGCAATGTAATAGAGTATGTATTAAAAATATCCAATGAGGACAGAAACCACTCTTTTGAAAGTAAACTTTTTGTCGTGGTATCATACCCCATGGATGAAAAATGTTCATGAATGCGGCATGGGTAATGTGATGATACCATTGAGATCATCCAATTGGAGAATTCTCCTCAAGGATGACTCAGTAACATCAATAGTTACCCCATCCACTGTGGCTCTAAGAGCATCCACAGTTTCGTGTGTATCTCCATCTTCAATAGTGATGGAATTTGCAGAGTTCCAAAACTGCTTGATTTGAGAGATATAGATTGTGGGATTAAGAAGTAAAGCATGCCTTACATGAGTAGTGTTTAGAAAATCCACAATCTGATGAAAAAGCAGGGCCATCTTGTCGTTTGACTTTTCCAAATAGGCCACTTGGTTGTGCTCATCTGCAAAAGTGATTAGTGCCATAGTATCTTTTGATGAAAAAATATGTTGTGTTAGTATGAATTGAATAACGAACTCGCCAATTGAGAGAAAAAGATATATACTATTAGGGTTTAAGAGTGTTGCGCAAGAAAGATTATCTAAGGAAAAGATTTATCTTAAGAGAATAAATTTCAAGTAGGAAAGTAGATAGAAGGTAGTTACTCTCAACGGCTAGTAAAAAATTTGTTACTGACACAACAGTTGTAACGGCTAGTTCATCAGTGGTAAAAATAACACTGGCAGTGGAAACTGTGAACTAGCAGTGGTAAATTTTTACAAAAATTTTCAAGAGCAGTGGTAAGTAAAACATATGAAAAATTGGACAGCTCTTATTATAGTTTTTAGCAAACTACCAGTTATCAACGGATTTGATATGTCTTTACCATGAGCCGTTTGCTATGGACTAGCCAACTCTTAATCATATAGAATATGGTGAGTTAATAACCATATAGTTTTTGGTAAACTATCAACCATAAACGGATTTGTTAAGTCTTTACCAGTAGCCATTTGCTCTGGACTAGTTGATTCTTATGTGGATTAGACATGGTAAATCAAAAACCATTTGTTGTGTGTCTCAGTTACACACCTTTTATGATCAACTCCCAGCAAAGATTGGTTATGTACCTGCAAGTGTTAGTATAGTACAAAGAATATTCATAACCAAACTTGTTTTAACCAAAGTTACTTTTTACCAAGCCACTATGCACAAATATCTTCCCAAAGTCAACCCGATAATTCTATATTGACTTTTCAACCTACCAAAATAGGTAAAAATAAATATCTCCTTTAATGAAACCTGTTGATTGACTTTGCCTATATAAAGGGGCTCGGATCTTCATAATCTTTATCAAAACACATTCGAACTTACACAAGAACCCTAAAAATCACCATGAGTCATTCACACCCTATCAATCTCTCATCTTACAGCTCCTTTTCTGATAGTGCTTGGGATGAGTTTGTCATGAACAATCCAGATAGAGTTGAGAAAGAGGAGTTCGAGGAGGTTTCTTCTAGAAAGAGAACTCATTCAGGATCTTTAGTGAAAACAAACCCTGCAGTTGCTGGTCCTTCATCTCTCCAACCAATGCCTCATAATGCTATCAAGGAAGACAGCTCAGACATAAGTTCCTATGTGTCTCCTTATGAAGATACAGATGATGAAACATATGCAAGAGTCCTTGTTGTTCCTCCCCTTGCTATAGTGCTTCCACCAGAAGAGCTGCAAGCACCACCTTCTCAAGCATTATTGACAGCACCACTACAGCCTCCACCTGTTGCCAATCCTGCACCTTCTCTTGAGTTCTACTCCAGCTCATCAGATGATGATGAGACATATTCCTTGTCCAAGGAGTTGCCAAGGGCTCTGATAAGGGCTTTGGGAGCAGCTCTCTCCAACATGAACCAAATCTCCATACCAGAGAAACCTGCAAGACTATAAAGGCCTCCTCCACAAGTTCTTGGTCTTGCTTGTCCAAGAATGCAGTCAACCTTTGAGAACAAAAGGAAGAGTACACAGAAGGTCAAGCACAACTATCAGGGCAAGGGCAAAAAGCCAATGGAGTAGCTTGTGTAGGATGTAGGGGTGTAGGTTGTTTTAGGTCTTTATCTTTGTGTTTTGATAATGGTTGCTAGTACTCTCTTTTGATGTAATGAACTTCTTCTTTAGTTTGAATGCAATGAACACTGCAATGAAGTTTCTTTGTTTTACTTTTTCCACTGTGAGAGTAACTTTTGCCAGTTTGCATTTTACTTTACCTTAGCCTTAATCTCTGCATAAAAGTTAGTGGATAAGCACAAATACAAGCAAACATATACAAACTTATACAACAATCTTAATACCAAAAACCTCCCCTCAACACCAAAGACCATTAGACACAAAAATTTTATGGATTAAGCATTCCAATACCTGTTACCAAGTACTGAAATCTACCCACATCAAGTCCTTTTGTTAATAAATCAGCATAGTTATCATCAGTATGGATTTTGACAACTTGGATTAGCCTTTTCTCATAACAATCTCTTATGAAATGGTGTCTAATTTCAATATGTTTAGTCTTTGTGTGTTGAACTGGATTCTTAATTATGCAAATGGTACTGCTATTGTCAATATAAATGATGGTATTCATAAAATTGTACCCATAGTCCAAAAGTTGATTTTGAAGCCATAGAACTTGAGCAACAGCAACTTGCGCAGCCACATACTCTGCCTCAGTTGATGAATTTGCCACCATTGTTTGTTTCTTGCAACGCCATGACACCACTCGTTTCCAAGAAATTGGCATCCACCTGTTGTAGATTTTCTATCCAAACTAGCTCCAGCATAGTCACTATCTGAGTAAGTAACCAATTCTAGAGATGATTCTCTAGGGTACCATAATCCCATATTAGGAAATGCTTTAAGATATCTGAAAATCTTCTTCACAGCAGTCAAGTGTGAGAACCTGGGAGTGACCTGAAACCTTGCACAAGCACATACTGCAAACATAATATCTGGTCTAGATGATGTAAGATACATCAAAGAACCAATCATAGATCTGTACATGTGCACATCAACTGCTTCACCACTATTTTCCTTCAAAAGTTGATGTGTAGTCTTGTCTGCAGGGGTGCTGGATGACTTTGCATCAGTGAACTTGAACTTCCTTAGTATATCATCCACATATTTATCTTGATTGATGAAAATACCATCTGGCCTTTGTTGTACTTGAAGTCCCAAAAAGAATGTGAGTTCACCCATAGAACTCATCTTGAACTCATCCTTCATTAGCTTCTCAAACTCTTTGCACATCTCAGTCTTTGTAGAGCCAAAAATGATATCATCAACATAAACTTGAACCAACAAGATATCATTCTTGTCTTTCTTGATGAACGAAGTTGATCCACTCTGCTCTATGAAACCCATTATCAAGAAGATAAGTAGTTAAGGTCTCATACCATTTTCTTGGTGTCTGATGCAAGCCATACAATGCTTTAACCACCCTGTACACTTTGTTAGGATAGTCAGGGTCTTCAAAGCCCGGAGGTTGTGAAACATATACCTCCTCATCAATCTGCCCATATAGAAAAGCACTTTTATATCCATTTGATAGACTTTAAAGCCCATAAAGATGCATAGGCTAAGAACGCCTAATTGCTTCAATTCTTGCACCTGGGGCAAGCACTTCTTCATAATCAATACCTCCTCCCGAGTGTATCCTTGAGCACAAGTCTAGCCTTGTTCCTTATAACAATTCCTCTTTCATCCTTTTTGTTTTCGAACACCCATTTTGTACTTATTACCTTCTTGCCAGAGGTAAATTGCAAAGCACCCAAACCTTTTGAATCTTGAACTGGAGCAACTCTTCTTGCATTGCTTCCACCCAACTTTCATCTTCAAGTGTATTGTATACATTCTTTGGCTCCATTTGTGACAGAAAACACATGAAAAGACATTCATTCTTGCCTTCATGATTCTTAGATTCATAGATTTCACTAATAAATCCATGAACATCAGGCAATTTTGATTGTCTTCTAGTCTTCACTGGTGAATTTACATCCCCAATCACATTTTCAAGAGGATGTGATTTATGAACTGAGGTATGGGGAGTTTGAGGAACTGCAATCTCATTTGGCATATTTGAGATTTCAACATCATTGGCTTGAGTTTCCTCTGTAACTGGAGTAGTATTTTCCACTTCTGGTGTTGCAGTGGAAACTTCTGGCATAACAGTGGAGTCATATTGCAATTCCACTGATTAGGTATTGCAGTGTTGATATTGCCAGCTCCTTCTTTTCCAGAATCATTAGAAGGTTGAGCATCTCCAGTCCTTGGAATATCATTATTATCTGCATAGTCCCAAATTGGCAAAATGAATTCATCTTGATCATCTGCTTGATCCTTGCTTGGTTCATCATCATCATCAAGAAACTCTTCTGAACATGCAAAATCATAAGTAGATGTACCTGTAGAGATAGGTACATAGTTCATGGTATGGGTTAGAGAATCAAGATCAAACAAAGATTTGGACCAGTTCCTTTGACATTCACTTTGTTTTCTAGGAACTCAACATGCAGATTATCTTCAATCTTTTGGGTTCTTAAGTTGAAAACTCTAAAAGCTTTACTAACCATGGAATACCCAACAAAATACCCTTCATCGATTTCTTCAAATTTGCCCAGATAATCTATGGTATTGAGAATAGTGACATGACATACAAATGGTTCATGAAGTCTAGGATAGGGGGTCTACCTCTAAATAACTCATAAGGTGTCTTGTTCTTTGTTTTCACAACTAAAACCTGTTTTGCACATAACAAGCAGTTAATGCTTCAGCCCAAAAAGTGATTGGCAATTTTGAATCTGCCAACATGGTTCTAGCAGCCTCTATTAGTGTCCTATTTCTCATCTCAGCAATACCGTTTTGTTGAGGAGTTCTAACTACACTAAATTCTCTTTAAATACCTTTATCTTTGCAAAAATCATCCATAACTCTATTCTTAAACTCTGTCCCATTGTCACACCTAATGATTTTAACTTTCATATCATATCGGTTTTCTACTTCTGTAATGAAGGTCTTAAGGATGCCAGTTGTTTCATCCTTAGTTCTAAGAAAGAAAACCCATGTAAACCTTCTAAAATCATCAGTCACAACAAGACAATATTTCTTAAGATTTAAGTACTCACAGGTAGGACCAAACAAGTCCATATGCAACATATGAAGTAGGTGAGCAATAGAGTTAACCAATTTTGACATGCAGAGTTCGTGTTGTTTGCCTTTAAGACAAGCAACACATGTTTGATCATTTTCAAATCTTTTCTAAGGCAAACCTCTGACCAAACAATCTTTAACAATCTTATTTATGGTTTTGAAGTTAATATGACCAAGTCTTCTATGCCATAACATGGATTCATCCACTGTGGCCTTTGCAAGCAAGCAAGCATAATCATCTTTAGCAACAATGTTATTCATATCAAAGCTATATAAGTTGCCTTTCCTAGGAATCTTAAGAAGAATCTGACTTTCATCAGGCATCTTAAAATCCTTAGAGAGAACAAAACACATATCTTCATTAAAAAGAACATTGTTTTTCTTGTCACACATTTGTGACACACTAAAAAGATTATACTTAAGCTTTTTTACATTGTACACAGGTTCAAAATCCAAGTTAACCCCCTTTACCAGTAACTTTTCCATTAACTCCACCTCCAAAGCTGACAAACTGTCCATCATAGTATTCAAAATTTGAGAGATAGGACTTGTTGCCAGTCATGTGCCTTGAACATCCACTATCTGTGTAGCCTTGATCTGATCTCTTTGTCCTTGGATGTTCCTGCACATAAAAGAAAGGAATTAGTTTCCTTTGGAGACCCAAGCCATGATTGACTTGGATCTGCCTTGTGTATCGATATAGTTAAATCTATCAAAGGTCATTGATACACCATTGGGATTGGTTGTTGAGGTAATTCCTTTAGGTTTCCATTCCCAACGTGCTGAGGCCTTCACAGCATTTCCCATGTTACCCTTGTTCTTGTTTACAACCCTTGCAATGGGAACTTTTGACTGAGCAGTGGTAAACTGCTGGTTAGTTTTTGGTACCCAATGTTGGTTATATTGAACCTTTTATTATGAAAAGACATATTCCTGGTGTGCAGATTTTACAAAAGTTGTTTTAGATTTTGCACTTGCAACAGGTGTTTTAGCGTGAGCAGTGTTAACAGTTTTAGCAGTGGCAAAAGTTTTAAGTCCACTTCTTAGTTGAATGCTATTGGGATCATGTTGCTGTGTGGATTAGGGTGTATTTTGTTTTGAAATCTGTTTGACTCCACCCTTTTATTCCCATGAACTTCCCTTCTCCCAACATGATAGTCACAATTAGCATGTAAATGTTCAAAGCTACCACAGATATGACATGCTTTATTGTTCATCACAAACTCACTACCTAGTTGTTTAGATTTTACATGATTCCAACTTCTCTGGTTACCCCTAGGAGTTGATGACTTGTTTCTATACATCTCAGCATACCTTACAGGTGATCTAGGTTTATTAACTTGTTTCCTAGGTTCCTCTGTAATAGTATTTACAACTTGTGGGATAGAAGCCTCTTCATTCTTTTTAACATTTTCATTTACTAAAGATGAGTCACTTGCACTTTCAAAAACATCAGATTCATGCTTAACTTCTTTCTCACTTTTCACAAATTTGGGAGGACCATATTCAAGATTAAGATCCTGAAATTCTTCTAGGCTTGTATGAGCTAAATCTATGCAGGAGGTGATGGAACACCCTTTAGTTGTGGAGGAGCTGTATAGTATCCCATACCGACTTAATTTACTAGTGATTGAGCATTAAAATTTTATCAATTGACTTAGACTGATAATATAAGGTGTCAACAGATAAATTGACATTCTCATTTATCTTTTGAAGTCTTTCAAGCTCTTCTTTTAGTGCCTCATTCACTGCTATCTTATGATCTAACTCTCTTTTAAGAACAACCATATCATCATTATATTTTGACTCATTTGATCTATAATGCTCTAGTTGTTTTTCTAATACAGATATGCCTTTTCTAAGGTTTGAAATTATAATTAGCAGCAAATAACTTGGTCTTCGTTTGCATATAATTCATTAAGCCTTTCATATTCTCTAGAAGCCCTACATGTTTTAGAACAACTTTCAAAGTTTTGTACCTCAGAGAAAGCCATGAGAGCATGTTCTGTAGCAGTGAAAAAAGCAAGCTCTGAAGATTGTTCCTTGGTCCATCAGCCATGAAACTCCAATCATAGCTCATAGCATCAATTGCCCAGCATTGCCTTTGGTTCTTCCACAATTGGTTCTTTCTTTTGCTTGTACCAAGTAGACCTATTGTCCTGCTACTTAGGTCTTCTCGCATTCTCTAGCAAATGCCCCAACAATGACAGCTTGAAACACTCTACTTTCTTTTTATCGAACCCCTTGCGTTTCACTACCATTGATGTGAATTGGCTTGCCAGTCTTCTTGTAGAATTTCCTAGCCCTCATGCTAAGAAGAGCTATTTGCCACTTTATGTCCATCTCCTCCAAATCATCATCATCAATTGCTATATTCATGAGTTAATATAGAGCCATTAACTTGAGTGGAGATAAAGGCATAAAAGGTAGGATCTCCAATACCAGCAACCTTCTTCTTTGAACCTGCAGTGGTAACAATAGCATTACTAGTGGAAACTGTAGAACCAGCAGTGGCAATATCGTCATCACTGTCATCTTCAGAATCATCACTGTCAACAGAGGTTGACATCAATGCCAAGCTTCTAGAGCTTGTACCAAGTTTCCTTGCCTTCTTCAATCTTTGTTCAATGAGCTTGAAGTTGTTGTAAAGATCATTGAGCGTTATAGTTTCAATCTCTGGTTTATTTTCCCAGACTGTAACATTAGTATGAAACTCAACAGGCAAACTTCTTAGAAACTTCAAATTGAGGTCTTCCTTTTCTACCTC
>OU343221.1:246447734-246861068 GCA_910596185.1 Chrysanthemum makinoi
TTCTTAATCGATAGAGATATTGTAACCATTTGGGATGTTTATAATTCAAAAGTTCATGAATCAGTATACAACACAAATGAGTTGTTTTTGAAACGAGAAATAAGTTCATGTAGTTCTCACCTCCAACAAGAAGCTGAGGTCATTGCCTACGTTGTGGAAATTGAGGTACTTAAATGGATAAGAGATCCAATAACTTAAATTCCAATGTGATGGAATATTTAGAAAATAATATAAGAATGGTACCATTATCGACATGTTTGTCAAGTGATCTAGAAACTTGATGTTGACACTATTAAGCCTTTGACGAAAGACTTTGCGAGTGTTTGTGATGTGAATGACAATCGGCGAAGATACTTGTCGAACATCTCCTTTAAAGCTTCTAGAGGCTTATGGTGAGTTGCTAGAGGCATGGGTATAAAACCATTGAGAATCGGTTAGTGATGGAAACCCGACTATGTTGTAGTGCTCCTACATCTCAAGTTTAATGGGTAATAACGAAGTTACTAATTGATAGAAGGAGCTATTGACTAAATAACTCATGTGTAGCAAAGATAACGCGTCGTTGCCGAGAAAGGATAGAGATCGTTCTCTTAACTTATCTTTTGAGTTGTCTTGCTTAGCGAAGGCGTTAGAGTTGCTTTGCCTATATGATCTAGAGGTGGTGCCACCTCGAATGAAGAGTTATGGTTTCTTTCTTAGAGGGCCATGAAACAGTATTTAAGCGCATGGTTATATTAGTACTCAGTGAGAATGCATTGGTTACAATGAGAAGTGTGTTAGTGAAGTCATAAGATTCTTGGTTTAATTCCTTAGGACACCATTGAATTGATTTCACTTTTCATACTTCGAGCAAACGAGGTTTAATCGTAATGACACCTTCATGACATGACTCATTAGAGTAGCAGAAAGCATTCCAACCTAGTGGGGGATTGTTGGAATTATTACGAGTTTGGAAGTTTTAATAAGTTTAAAAGTGTTAAACTTGTAATCCAACTCAACAGTTTGAGAGGTATGGTGGGGGATCTAAGTAGGAGCTGTATTTTGGATAATGTTGGTTCACGTTATCAAGCTATTTACGTAGTAATATCCTAGGAAGAGTTTGTTCTCTGGGTTTGTGTGTGAACTAATAAAGGCCCAAGTGACTAAAGCCCACTTGGTTAACTTGGTAAGAAATTTTACTTGAAATTGTCTCCCATGTTGCTAGCTTGTAGGATGTGATCGTAATTTTAACTGATCACTTTGATCACGATCTATAACTACTCATATCAGCTATAAAAGGGCCTTTATTGATACATGAGGAAAATTGGAGACTCCTAAAAAAACACACATGAAAACGACACACACATAACAACATGATGTCCCTCTTTCACCCAATGTTGTTGGGATACTCTCTTATGGTTTTCTGTTTATCACAAATGGCATTACGTTGCTTCGGTCGCTGTCGATATGCAACGTTGTGTCTGCATCCAATCATGAGGTTTTACGATGGAAGGCTCTCAGCGAAATAAAGCTTGTAAATTCCTTTAATGACAGGGGTTTCTTCTGTGCAACAACACTATATTACGGTTTGCTTTCGTTTTTTTTTTTGTTTCAGGTTTATCCAGTAACAAATTCCTTGTATCCATTAAAGTTCCGTGTTGGATTCTTTTTGCAATATTACTCCTGCAGTGACTCGCTAATCCTTGCCAAATAAGTATGTGTTTGACTCTTATAATGAATATTCTTATTCTTATATATGTAGCATACACAACATTAACTCAATTGAAATTGAAGATGTAACACTTTATTAAATTAGATTATTAGTTGTGTTTTTTTCTTTATAACACACGACATCGAAATGTTAAATTTAAGACAATTTGATTATCTAATTGTTTATTATATCTTTTTGATTTTTCATTTTTTTGGTTAGCAGTTCAAAATTTAAGCGATTTGTTAGCAAGCCGTCTTGGGAAAAACATGAGCATTTATGAAAGAAAAATGATTGTTGTCTTACTAATTATCTTAAAATGAACCTAATGATTTGATTGGTTGATTTTAAAAATGATTTGTTGAATTTAGAGAGAGAAAGTACTTAATGCAATTGTACAAGTGATTTATGTATTAGGTATATATTTAGAAGCAGTTGTAGGTCTAAATGGCATTACTCTTTATGAAAACTCAAAGTTTATATTGAGATCGATTTTAAGCGAACGTTATAATTCTTGGAGATTAAAAAAAAAATCTTTGATATATATAATGACTACGGATAAAAAAGGTAAGATGATTGATCTAATCAAATTTATCAAATTATTTTTATTTTAACATAATAAGTTATCTACGAGTAGTAATTAGTAAAATTTTCCTCCACCAGCTGGGCTGGACTAGCTGAAGTGCAATACAAACCTTTAATAGCATTGGGCCATTGTCTAGTTCAGGAACAAATATTGGGCTACTTCAAGATAGTTTAGTATTATATTAAAGCCCAGTTGTTTGCTGAGGTGCTTTTGCAAAATTTGTGTGGTAATTCACTTGCTATTTTGATATATGAACTATCTTCTATTCTCAAATGATGTTTTATTGATGGTACAGCAATGATAAAAACTGTATATTTATGACGAGGTTGGTTTCGAAATGTGGACACTAGCCCTAGGTGTCTTGATACAACACTTACTAAAACTGAACAAAAAATGTTGGGGTTATATGACGATATGTTATTGACGACTATTTATAAGCTCATCAGTCATTAATTCAATTTTATTTTTATCTAGACCTAATATGATTTAACACCTTTAAAAGCGAGGGCACACCAATAATTTGAACACACATTTATGTTAACGTTTTAAGCAATAATATTTGCCTACTTACAGAAGGTTAATTATCAACAACTTTAACTGGCTTACGCGGAACTATCCTATAGCCGCTAGGTGAGATGTAAATCATTAAATGTTAACTTGAAAACAAGAACACTACATTTCAAAATTGTAAATTTATTATCGGTCCTCTGATATGTATTACAAAGCTTTCATTTCTTGATCTTTCCATTAGGTTAATCTTTAGCAACGCCAAACAAAATGCGAATTATCTCTAAAGTTACACCGAGTAGGTAGATTGTCAATTCTGCACAAGCGTTGTTCAATCCTGAATTTAAAATGAGAACTACTAGAACCACTCACAAAATTCATACAAAAAATCCATTCGTTGACGTGTCAGCGGCTGATTGGTTTAATAACATAGAGGAGAGAAAAACTGTCAGAAAATGCATCAATCACCCGCTGACATGTCAGCGAGTGAATTTTTTGTGTGGATTTTGTGAATGGATCTAGCATTGATCATTTAAAATTACTCGATTATGTAATGAACACGTTATCTATTTAGGTTGCTCATTACGTTGCTAGTATCACATGAAATTAAGAGTTACTCCAACAAAAAAAATCAAATTAAAATTTATGTCCAATTATAAGAAAATGATTTGGCAACAAATCAATCCTCGCAAGTCATATCAATACCCAAATAATTATTACCACCATTCACTAGTCTCACTAGTAAAAAAATGTCTTCAATTATAAAAAAAAAATGATGCACAAATAATTGTAACCAATACGTGCATATATCAGTATCACCATACCGACCCATCATCACAATTCACATACCCCACTGCACATCAAAAAAATTATCCACTAGCCATATGCCAACTCAGCAAACCACCTAAGTCATGTTCCTTCACAATACAATAAACTAAGGTCAATGCTAAGGGGGAGAGGGAGTCGACAGCGGAGGAGCTCGAGGAGGACCAAAAGCGGTGTCGCCGGGAGCACCACTCCTTCCTTTGATGGTACGCGAAAACTCATCCATTTTCCATCCTGATTCGGGCTATGCACCCCACTCTTCATCCCCGCTAAACCGCCATCCAATGGTAAAAAATGGGTTTGAAAGATGGGATGGAGGAGAGAAGCGAAAGATGGGATGAGTTTGAAAGATCTTTATTACTCTCTGAGATGGGTTTGAAAAATGGGTGAAAAAATGGTGATATGGAGGAGAGAAAAAGTGAAAGATGAGAGCCTTCAAGTTAACGACTCCCTCTCCCCTAATGGTGACCATAACTATTGTGGTCACCCCCTGTCACATCATCTTTCTCTCTCCAAGACTACACTTAACTACAATTTGCTAATGGCGACCACAAAGGCGACGGTAACTTCTTTTATTTTGATTTTTTATTAATTAAAATTTCATTCATATATTATGCCAATATTAAGTGCAATATAAAAATTCAAGTAAATGTCGTGACTTTTTGTTGTAAATTTCATACTCAAAAATTTGGTGTCCCACTCAAAAATTCAGCCCATGTGAAGAAATAAGCAAAGTCCAATAAAAGCCCGAAATTAATTAACCTAAACACTACATAACCTAACTATATATCACAAACTATCCCTAATATTTCTCACACATAACATAAGGGGAGTGATTTGTACACCAAATCTTTTTGCCATCCACCACTAATTATGCATCTGTGTGTTGTACGGTATGCATCAGTAGTACAATTTAGTGGTGTGCACACCACTTTTTAGTGGTGTACATATCACCTCCCATAACATAACCCTAACACAGCCTCCCTTTTTTTCTTGCAGCCACACAACTTCTTGTAGCCAAACACAAACACCTTCTTCTCCACTTTTGCTAACAAACTCTCTTCTTTTCAAGCTACGATGCGAGCACCAATCTATATTGTTTCGAAAAAGATCTATGATGAGTAGGTGTTGTAGTTTTTGAGCATCTCTCGAGTTTAACTTCATGTATATATAGGCCACGAACATGTATATATAGCATCTGCTCTTATATATACTGATTTTCTTTATTATAAACTTACAAATTTTTTCCTTTATATGTAGTATGTTAGTGTGAGGATGTAGGGCACACTATGGTTGTGATTACAATCATTAAGAGGAAATGTAGTACTCATTGTATTAAAGTAGCCAAGCTGCTAGAAAAAGAAGGAGAAAGTTTGTAATTGTTTCGGTTTCTGTGACAAACAAAGGAACATTCTAAGGTTGGGGGTGAAAGAGCAAGGTTCGGTTGGGCTAGTGGGCATAACTCGGTCACCGCTTTCGGTTGGGTGGCAACCAACCGAGCCATTAGCATTGGCCTAAGTGAATTTTTCAAAAGTGACATACAAAATGACACTTATTTCTAATTTTGTGTTATATTGCTAAAATTAGTACATAGAATCATATTTTCTTTGAGTTTGTTTTTTACACCAATTACATACCTATTTATCTTATTTTCTCCGCTTAATAGTTAACCATTTGCTTGTTTCTAATATTCAGCGGCTTGGTCGAACCAAGCCTCCGCAACATCACATAATTGGTCATCTCTCTTCGTACGCACCTTCATTATTCCTGGAAATTACATCATTTTCACCGCTGTCTCATTCCGATCATGATGAAACCAACGATGTTGCGATCCAGTTGCAAAGTGAGGGTCACATGATAAAGAAACACGACCCATTTTTACCCAACGGTTTCTACAATACGATCCGATTATGATTGTTTAAACAGAACGGCGTGGGCCCCGTGACATTTGACAGGCTATACTTCCCTTTCCCATAAAAACAATATAAATTTATAAGTTAGACTTTAAAAGTATAGGGCTTGGTGGTTGCCTCGCGTGACCTATAAAATATGCACAACGGAGAATAAACACATAAAGATCATGCAGTCCAAACCGAATAATAACAGATCTCCTAATCAGTGATATAACCTACTAACACATATAAAGGATGTTTAGGATTACTTACTTGTGATCATGCAACTACGTAAACTCCACAACCTTCTTGATCAACACGGAATCGCCTTCTTCTTGATCTTCTTGGTTTCTTACTTAGATCCCACATGCGTTTTACCGGATTGTTGTTATATATATAATTAAAATCTTATAATTATATATATATATATATATATATATATATATATATATATATATATATATATATATATATATATAGGAGAGTTAACGTGAGATCAAACTTAAAGTTGTAAAAATAAGATCAAGTCTAAAAAATCACAAAAACATTTATAAATAACAATTTTAGCAATAATAAACATAAAAATAATATTTTAATACAAATTAACATATTAGCAACTAATAACCAAATGATACATGAGTTTGGATTAGTGATACACCTGATACACATTACACTAATAAATATTCCAAAATCTGATACACATACAAAAGCCTGATACACATTACACTTCTAATCGAAGTGTATCACCTAGGTTTCGTAAATTTTAAAAAGAAATCTATCGAAACTTTAACAATTTTAGTTGTAGTTAAGAAAAAATGAATTTTTGTTGTAAGGAGAGTGTCGCTTGTCAAATTTTAGTTGGATCTTATTTTAACAACTTTCAGTTTGATCTTATTTGATCTAGATTATATATATATATATATATATATATATATATATATATATATATATATATATATATATATAATATGTTTAACGATATCCGATAGTAAAATGCTTTTAAAATACTCAAATGATCAAAATACTCGTTTTTACGAAGTCACGATAAGTTTATAAGTTTTTCTAAACTTTTTCTCGAATTTACACTTTTTACCCTCAAGTTTCAAAATGTACAAATTTAGTCCCTCAACTTTGAGTAAATGACATTTTTCACCCCAAACATGTTTTATATCAAACACTTTAAAAATGACAGCTTTGATCCTTTAGTGAAACTGTTTTACAAAAACTATCCCCCAAGATATACTTTACCGCGTTCAAACCCTAAAGTTTCAAAACTTACATTTTCAACCCAAAACTATTTTTATAACTAGTTTCGACATATTACAAAAATAGTCCTTGTAGATTTAATCACATACATGCAACGAATATATCTACCTTTTACTTTCAAAATAGTGCATGTTTGGTCCCTAGACTTTCCATGCAAGTTTATTAACGTAAAAACTAACCCTTTAACCTTATGAAATGTTCCAAATTCTACCCATGGACTACACGTTTTTCACTTTTAGTCCGAATATTCATTTTAATATACGAAAACCTTTCAAAACCTTTCAAGCTTATTACTAGCTTATTTTTAGGACTTATTAGCTTAATTTGATCTTAATGGGCCGGGTAGTGGGCTGGTTGGGCTAGGTTTATGCTTGTTGGGCTTGTGTCGTGGGCTTTAGGCCCGTTTGGTCTTTGCGTATTTTGTTAAACTGTCGAGGGTTAGGGGGTTTCCAAAAGGGTTTTACAACTCGTTTTTAATAAGTTTTACAAATTATAATAGGTTGGCATGTTAACTAGTGGGTGAGTGAATGTGTCGAGTGGTTATATTACGAGCTAATACGAAGAAATAAAAGAACATAGGGCGTGTTTTCGTTGTTTACTTGTGATTTGAGTGTGATAATAGAGAAACGAGTTTGATAGTATACTTACAACACTCTCAAGAGTGATGATGACACGAGTAGAACAACTTGAGGATTCCTTGTTCTCCTTATAACGAGTTCGAATATTACCCAATCTTTCCAATTTCTCCCTAACTTCTAGTGTTAGTACCCAAAAATCCTTTCGATTTCTCCTTAGCTTCCTTCGATAGAAAAGTGGTAAGGTTTTCTTGTGAGTTTGGTAGTGAGATTTTGTTTAAGTGTGTGTGACTTCTAAGTGTTTGAGGGTTGTTTAAAAGGTGAGAGTAAGCATGGTATCTTCATTTGTTTATTCTTGAATCTCCCATATTTCCAAGATAAGTAGAAAATGGTGATGGTTGTCTTTGAGCATGCATGGGTTCGACCATAATTCTTGGGCGTGGAGTGTATTGTCAAATCGAGCTAGACATAAGGACCATTGGTCACAAAGGTCAAAGTTAGTCAAATGGGGTTCTTAGCTTACTTTTATATTTGCTAGCCATTTTAAATATGATTTAGGGTGGCTAATTGGCATGTGGTGTTTCTCCTTTAACACACACACGCACAAGGTTTAGGGACAAAGTACGGAGGGATGAACTTGGTCACTCCTTAGTCGAATGGTTTGGTTAGTTTGTGTTGGTATGCTAGTCGACCGGTTACACTTCAATTGGACACAAACATCATTTGACAAAATTTGTTTTTGTCACAAAACTTATATCTTGAAAGTGTTGGGCTATGGGGTGAACGAGGCCCAATGGAAATGGGTTGGGTCGATCTTGGATGTTGTTTTCGTTTGGTCACCGTACAAGGGAGGGGGAAAATAAGAAGCAAAGTATTTGTGTAACACAAGTTCACATATATCAAATATAAGTGGTGTTGGGCTCGGCGAGTGTTGGGCAGAAAACAAGGCCCAAACAAATAAATGAGGTGAGTTGGGTTTGGTATGGCAACAAGGCCCAAAAGGAGTTCCCATGGGTTGGGCTTGACGAGGCAATGAGGCCCAAATGAAATGAGATGGTGGGTTGGGCTAGATTTGAGGCCCAATAAGGATTCTAGGCCCGATCCAATATTAGTGTATTTTATTTTATTATTTATTTTATATTTTTATAAAATTATATATATTAAGTATTTTAAGAATATCGGGATCGTGGGGAATTTCATTCTGATCACAACAGTATATTTATGAACGCTCAAGCTGCGTTGATCATGCATATGTAAAATGATATGCAAATGTGATAAGTAGAAAATTTCATGATGATGTAAATCGTGCTTTATTTATGATAAATGTCTTAAGTACAATGAAATTTTCTGGGAGCTTACAACTGGTGAGTCACTTAGAGATTATGGGAGTTGAAATTGAGCAAGAAGACATCAATCAAAAATTCCTAAGAAGCTTATCACCAGAATAGAACATGCATTCAATTATATGGGGAAATAAGGATCTCGAGACCACAACTTTGGAGGGTCTTTATAACAATCTAAAGGTTTATGAGGCTGAAGTTAAATAGATGTCGGACTCAAGTTCTAACTCACAGAATATGGCATTTGTGTCATCAAGAAGCACTGTCGCATCACTAATGGTGAAGTTTCTACTGCTCAAAGAGTTTGTACTGCTGATACTAAAGTTAATACTGCCAACTCTGAAAACTTGAGTGATGCCAAGTTTTACTCTTTGCTTGCTGGACATTCAAGCAGTTCTTAATTGCTTTATGTGGACTTGAAACAAATCCATCCTGATGATGCGGAGGAGATGGATTTGAAGTGGCAAATGGCTATGCTGACTATGAAAGTAATGAGGTTTATTCAAAGGACTAGAAGGAACTTGCAGCTGAATGGTGATGACAGGGTAGGCTTTGACAAGTCTAAAGTAGAATGTTTCAACTGCAAGAAGAAGGTTCATTTTGCAAGAGAGTCACGAGATCCCCACGGACACATGATAGCAGGCCAAGAGATGAAATAAAAAAGAGTTGTACCAATTCAAGATAATTCTACAACAGCCTGGTGTCCTGTGATGGGCTTGGAGGATATGATTGGTGTGACCAAGCAGAGGAGGGGCCAACCAATTATGCATTGATGGCATATTCTTCCAAAAGTTCTTCAAGTTCAGACTCTGAGGTATCCAATGAGTCAAATGTTTCAAGTTCTTGTTTTTATAAGTCTAGTTATGAACAATTGTTAAAAGATTATGAACAGACTCACTTAATGATGTTAAGCTATAAAGAAGGTCTAAAATCTGTATAACAAAGATTAGAATTCTTTAAGGCTAATGAGGTAGTGTTTTGTGAAAAGATTAGAGTATTAGAGTCTGAAACCTATATGAGAGACTTAATCATTGAGGATCTTAATATTCAGCTTGGTAAGGTTCAACAAGAGAAGGATAACACTCAATTTACTGTTAATGGGTTTAATGGTGCATCAAGATACCTTAATAAGGTATGGGAGAGACAAATATTTGATAAAACCTTAAAAGGTATATGTTATAATGTTGTTGCTCCTCCTGTAACTGGATTATTTGAGCCTACCAAAGATCTATCTTACACAGGTTTAGAAGAGTTTAAAGAACCTGAATTTGATTATAGTAAGTATGGGTCTAAAAAGGAAGAAACTCGGACAAATAGGCAGAGTGATGCTCCAATTATTGAAGATTGGACAACAGATGATGAACAGATGGAGTCTCAGCCTAGTATGTTTCAAAAGCGTGTTAAGTTTGTTAAACCAACCACTACTAGGGAAATAGGAAAGCCTGTTGAAGAACCAATGATAAACACTGTTAGACCTAGAGGAAACCAGAGAAATTGGAATGACATGATGTCAAATAGGCTAGGAAGTGACTTTCAAATGGTTAATAAGGCTTGTTTAATTTGTGGTAGTTTTGATCACTTACAATGTAATTGTCAGCAAAATAAAAGGCAAAATGTGGTCAAACCTATATGGAACTATGCATAAAGGGTGAATTATTCAAATTTTGATAGAAAAACTCACCTAATGTTAAACAGACTCTAGTTCCAAGAGAGCAGTATTATTGAAATCTGGCTTAAAAACTGGTAATACTGCTAGACTAGTTAGTACTGCTCCCACAAAAGTTAATACTGCTCCCACAAAAGTTAATGTTGCCCACACTAAGACATGTTTTTCAAAAGGGGCACATTCAACTATTTGGAGACCCATGTAAAAGAAAACATCATTAAAAGATAATGTTGTTAATCAAAAGGTTCTACTGTTTTAGTTAAACCTATTAATACTGCCAAGTCAAAAGCAGTAGTTAATACTGCTAAAGCAAAGGCTGATATTAATGCTATTAAGGGTAAAGAAGCAAAAGTTGTTAAGGCCTCAGCATGTTGGGTTTGGAGATGAAAAATACATGTTTTAGACCATGTCCCCAAAAATGACAGTGCATCAATCATGCTTAAAAGATTTAATTACATTGATGCAGAAGGCAGACCCAAGTCAGTAATGGCTTGGGTCCCCAAAAGGAACTAGTTTTCTCATCTTATGTGCAGGGCAATCCACATGTTAATTTGGAAGAATAAGGAGTATTTGATAGTGGATGCTCTAGGCACATGACTGGGGACATGTCCTATCTTGAAGAGTATGAGCCTATTGATGGAGGATATGTTACCTTTGGAGGGGATCCGAAAGGTGGAAAGATTACTGGTAAAGGTATTATCAAAACAGGTGAATTAGACTTTGAAAATGTGTACTTTGTTAAGGAGCTCAAATCAATCTCTTTAGTGTGTCACATATTTGTGATAAAAAGAATAAAGTACTTTTTACTGATACTGAATGTTTAATCCTATCTCCAAACTTTAAACTAATTGATGAAAGTCAAACTTTGCTTAAAGTTCTAAGAAAAGGTAATATTTACAGTATGAATTTAAAGAATATGACACCTAAAGGAGGTTTGGCTTGTCTATTTGCAAGTGCCACATCAGACAAGTCAAAACTTTGGCATAGAAGGCCTTAGGCATTTAAATTTTAAAACTATGAACAAATTGGTTAAGGGAAACCTTGTTAGAGGTCTACCTTCAAAGCTTTTTGAACATAAGGAAATATGTGTTGCTTGTTAGAAGGGCAAGCAGCACAAAGCTTCTTGTAAGACCAAAACTGTGAATTCTATCAGCTCCCCTTTACATCTTTTACATATGGATTTATTTGGACCAAATCTTGTCAGAAGTTTAAATAAAAAGATGTATTACCTTGTTGTCACTGATGACTTTAGTAGGTTTACATGGACTTTCTTTTTCGCTTAGAAGGATGAAACTAGTGGAATCCTTAAGAACTTTATAACCAGAGTAGAAAACCTAACTGATAAGAAAGTTAAAATCATTAGATGTGACAATGGAACTGAATTTAAGAATAGTGTGATGAATCAGTTCTGTGAAGTGAAGGGTATTGAGAGACATTATAGTGTAGCTAGGACTCCTCAAAAAAATGATGTAGCTTAGAGGAGGAATATGACACTTATAGAGGCTGTAGGACTATGTTAGCAGATTCTAAGCTGCCAACTACTTTTTAGGCTGAAGCAGTTAATACTGCTTGTTATGTTTAGAATAGAGTCTTAGTGGTGAAGCCTCATAACAAGACCCCTTATGAATTATTTCATGGTAGGAAACCAAATTTAGACTTTCTGAAATCATTTGGGTGTCCTGTTACTATCCTTAATACCATAGATCACCTTGGCAAGTTTGTTGGGAAAGCTGATGAGTGATTTTTTGTTGGGTACTCACTAAATAGTAAGGCATTTAGGGTATTCAACAGTGGAACTAGAAGAGTAGAAAAGAACCTACACATCAAGTTTAGTGAATCTACACCAAATGTAGTAGGTAGTGGACCAGCCTTGTTGTTTGATATTGATGCACTAACCAAGACTATGAAGGATGAGCCAATTGTTGCAAGTGCACAATCAAATTTTTTGGCAGGTACACAGCCAAATATTAATGTAGGTACAAAAGATGTCAATGCAGGTCAATCTAGGATGGAGAAAGAACCTACTCCAAAGTACATTTTGCTACCAATTTGGGTCAGCGATCCACCATTCTCTTTAGTGTCAAATAGTCCACATGATGAAGTTCCTCAACCTTCAAATAATGAGGAAAAGAAGGATGAAGAAGTGCCAGTGAAAGAAGTTGCAATTGATGATATGGTGAAGGATACAAATGATAGCAGTTTTAATGTTGAAGACAGTAGTACTAACACTGTTAACATTAACAGTACTAACACAATTAGTGTTGTCAGTACACCATTTGACACGGCGACAGTACTAACGAATTACTGCCAAGAAATAGTTACACCTGCTAACAGGCCTTTTTCTGCTAGTTCATCTTCCAGTGTTGGTGAAAAGGTTGTTGATGGTTTTGAATGGCCCATTGATCCTGAAATGCCTGGATTGGAAGACATTACTTATTAAGATATTGAAGATGTTTTTGAAGCTGGTGAAGCTGATTTTTCCAATATGGTGTATTCTAGTCCTGTCAGTTCTATACCAACCACTAGAATTCACAAAGATCATCCAACTGAGAACATAATTGGAGAATTAAATTCAACAACTTTGACCAAACATAAGTCAAAGAATTTGAAGGACCAAGGGCTTATTGGTCATGTTTCATCAAGAAAATCAAGAACAGACCATGTAGACCTACAAAATTGTCTGTTTACTTGTTTCCTATCACAAATTGAACCCAAGAAGATAACTCAAGTAGTGGCTGATTCAAGTTGGGTACAAGCTATGCAGGAGGAGCTTTTACAGTTTAACTTACAAAAGGTTTGGGTATTGGTTGACTTACCTAGAGGTAAGAGAGCTATTGGAACTAAATGGGTTTTCAGATACAAAAGGGATGAAAGGGGTATTGTGGTGAGAAATAAAGCAAGACTAGTTGTTGAGGGATACATCCAAGAAGAGGGTATTGATTATGATGAAGTGTTTGCTCATGTGGCAAGAATTGAGGCCATCAGAATGTTCTTAGCTTATGCTTCATACAAGGATTTTGTGGTGTATCAGATGGACGTCAATAGTACCTTTCTTTATGGCACTATTATAGAAGAAGTTATGTGTGCCAACCTCCGGGTTTGATGATCCCGACTTTCGACAAAGTTTATAAGGTTCAAAAGGCACTTTATGGTCTACATCAAGCTCCTAGAGCTTGGTATGAAACATTGTTATCCTACCTCCTAGACAATGGTTTTAAAAGGGACAGATAGACGACCTTGTTTATCAAAAAGGATAATCATAATATTTTCTTGGTTCAAATTTATGTAGATGATATCATTTTTGGGTCAACAAGGAAGGAGTTGTGCAAACAGTTTGAAAAGATAATGCCTGACAAGTTTCAGATGAGTTTCATGGGAGAACTCACATTCTTTTTAGGGCTACAAGTGAAGCAGATGAAAGATGGAATACTTATCAGTCAAGATAAATATGTGACTGAGATCGTAAAGAAGTTTGGTTTTCCGATGTGAAGGCTGCAACTACTACAATGGATCGACAAAACCTCTCATCAAAAGATGAAGAAGGCGAAGATGTATATCTTCATTTGTACAGATCCATGATTGGTTCTTTGATGTACCTAATGACCTTCGGACCAGGATATCATGTTTGTTGTTTGTGCTTGTGCAAGATTTTAAGTCACACCCAAAGTTTCACACCTTCTAGTTGTGAAGAGGATCTTTAGATACTTAAAAGGTCAACCAAAATTAGGCCTTTGGTATCCAAAAGATTCACCTATTGACTTGATAGCATACATTGATAGTGGCTATGCTGGAGCCAACTTAGATAGGTTAAGAAAAGCATGCCAGAATTTTAAAAATGGCATAATTTTTCAAAATAAAGTAGAAAAACGAGGGCAAAATAAAGTTTAAGAGACAATTCTACTCCCGTCCCCCCACTTGAAATGTACAAAGTCCCTTTTGTACTAAGCGTTAAATAAAGGTGAAGAGAAAAGTAGAATTAGAGCAAGAACTTCCCTGAAATTTGCTTCAAAAAGAAATAAGGCCCACGAAAAGAATCGTGCCTTCGCATAAACATCCATGAGCAAACTTCAATCCCTGAAATCACACTACCGACAAGCATAATTCTAAAAAAGAAAAAGAAAAATGAAAAAGAAACCTAACTCACTTTCGAAGGAATCACGGTTGCATTTAGCGTATGCAACAAGCCTTTTAAACCACTTGGTGTCCCAAGTGGACAAGTGTAGTCTCGTGAGGGCTTACAGGGAACATACCCACAAATTTCATGTAAAAACTAATACAAGGTTATTGTGTTTAAAAAGAAAGAAGTGTTACAGAGGATAGTTACGTCGTAACCCCTATAAGGAGTTACGCCATAATTAGTGCAAAACCTGGCAGACGCTACAGGAGTGTAGCTACGGCGTAACCATTGCATGGGATTACGCCGTAATTGACAATGCTCTGAGAAGAACTGCTGCAAAACGTATGTTACGGCGTAACCATAAGAATGAGTTATGCCGTAACTGTGGACAGATCATGTCCCCATTCATCATGCTGCAACAACTTTTCTCCGTTTTCCTGCAAAAATGGTTAAAAACACAAAACCCAACAGAAATGGAAATAAAACAAATGAAAGGGATAATTCGGGTTGTCTCCCGAAAGAGCACTTTTCTTTATTACGAGTCTTTAAGTTAGACTCAAGGGCATGGGGCTAGAAGTGCTTGTTTGTCATTTTGTGGATATGGCAGTCTCCACGTTGAATCCAACTGATCAGATTCTCATCCCGCTTGTAGTCCGTCCCCAGTTCTAAACACCCCAAGTACAAATTCTTGATCTTTTGGTAAGGGTGGTCAATTCCTATGGCCTTATCTTCGTCACTAATGCCGGGTAGTGGCTGAGCATGGCTTAACTACTTCTTAGTCCACTTTTTAAAATTCTTAACAGTCCTTGGCATTTTAAAAACTGTTTTATCTTCGCCAATCTTTAACCATACTAGCCCTTCTTTCTCATTTTTATCTAGCCCAGATAGTTCTTGAAAGGGTTTCCCGAAAATCACCCCGGTTAGCCCATCTTCCACAAACTCGCTAACGTCATCCAAAACCACAAAATCGACCAAAAATGAGTGAGTCCCAACAAAGACACGAACGTTTGTTGCAATCCCTAGGAAATTGTTTCCCTTATATTCAAGTTCCTTTTCCATAACCTGGTTGTAGCATTCCTTGAAATGATGTTTCTTGGGGAATTTGTGTCGATGAACGGATGGAAATCAATGAACCCAATCTTGCATGAAATTTTCGGATAATAGGGGTTCCTATGATGGATTCGAGCTCCCATCTCATAAAACTTGGGTTGGTCAGATTGTGAAAAAGTCTTTTCGAGTTCTTGTGCCAATGGACCATTTCGACGTCGCTAGAGAAATCATCGGCCTTGATCCCCAAGTCATCTTCTTCTTCAAAATTGACAAACACATCAAAATCTTTCCCTGAAGCTATCTAGCCAAGAATTGAAGGAGTCTTCGGGGGGTCACTAAGAAACTCTTCCAATGCATCACCAAAATCGCCTATAGGGTCAATCGGGCAAACCTTTTGAGGGGTGGACAAGTTCATTAGGTCCGAATGTATCAACTTCCCCATTAGCTTCGAGAGTAAATTTTTGAGCGAAGTCATCTACTTTTGCATGGGCAGTAGCGAGCATTGGTCTTCCTAAAATAATAGGTATCTTGTTGTCTTCGGGAATATCAAAAATCACGAAATCAACCGGGAGAGAATTTTTTATCTTTACCAATACATTTTCAACGATTCCCAAGGGTGATTGCATGGATCGATCGGCCATTTCAATTTTCATTTTGGTGGTTTAAGATCTCCAATACCCATACGTAGGAACATTGAACAAGGCATTATGCTTATGCTCGCTCCAAGATCGCAAAGGGCGTTACACATATTGAGACTCCGATCAAGCAAGGGAGAGTGAAACAACCAGGATCTTTTTCCTTTTGCGGCAGTGCATTTCTTAAAACTGTTGAACATCTCGTTAAGTGAACCGTCTCATCGAAATCGTTATTTAATTCCTGTAAAACATTGTTAGGGTCAGTTTTAATGGAATTAACAAGAGGGATGTTTACCTGAAGAGCTCCAATGTCAAGGAGTAAGAGCTTTTCCTTGCTGATTCTTCGTTTAACCTTCTCCGAGAAGGTATTAGGCTCTTCAAAGATTGTTTCAACTGTGTTGACAACTTCTTCTTCCCGTGCAACAAGGTAATCCGTGATAGCTTTCGAGCATAAGTTCACATTCTTCTCCAATCCCTTTATCCGGTCTTCATGAGTCTTAAGAGAAGAAACTGTGTTTTCCACGAATTTTTTTTATCATTTTTTCAATTCTCTCGTCACGTTCCCTTGATTCCTCGATATGGTCAAGGATCATCTTTTCTAAGCTGTTTCCAGTCTTGGCCTCAAATACACTCTTTACTTTCTCTACCTTACAAGCTTCATTTTCATTGGCCCTTTCCAGCCTCCGCTTTTCAAAAATTTCACCATAATTATATTCTTGCTTGGTTAATGTTTTCATCACCTTATGATTAAAATTATCCTTTGGCCCATACCCTGTCTCCATATGCCATTTATAGCAACGTTCGAAATTGTCGAATACACTCCAAAGCTTGGTTAGGTGTCATGCTTGGAATACGTCTAGGAGAATCGAGTAATTCACGGGTCTCTGCGTTAATTCCCCTATAGAAGACATAGACGATTTGGTGCTTGTTCAGGTCATGAGTAGGGCATCGTTAAAGTAGCTCATTGAATCTCTCCTACTCTTGATACAACATTTCTTCACTTTCTTGAACAGTGATGGATCTTACCGAGAAGTTTAGCCATCTTCGAAGGAGGGAAAAATTGTTGAATGAATTCTCTTCTTAATTGATCCCATGCTTCTTTGCATTCAGCGAGGAGTTTATTATACCATCTTTTTGAAGTCCCTGTAAGAGTCATAGGAAAAATTCTTGCTGTAACCGAATAGCTAGGGATATTCCGGACGCTAAAAAGGGATGACAAGTAGAGCACTTCTTCCACATGATTTTGAACGTCCTCATTCTCGTCTCCTAAAAACTACAGGTTCGTGTAATTCCCGGATAAATTGGTCTGGAATGGAGAATCTTTCCATACTAGAGGCTTGTGTGAAGGATCATTTACAGTTCACATTGGGTTGCTCCAAATATGCTCCATGGTTATTTCCTCGATATTAGTTTCATCAATGATTTCAGGTTCTGCATCAGACTGGTCAGATTCGTAAAATGAGAAAATATTATGAATAGGAATTGGTGAGTAAACTTTTTTCGTTCGAAATTGTTTTACCGGATCATCGAACGGGGTAGCCAAAAATGGCTTGGAGCTTCTAGTCTTGAATCCTGACATAATAAGAAAGAAAATTAAAAATAGACTTAATAAAAAATCCTAATATAACTCCCCGGCAGCGGCGCCAAAAACTTGATGCGTTTTTGACCCACTGTGTTTTAATATTTATATAATCTCGTTATACCTATGGTCTACCCTAATGCACTAATGGGCAGTGTACCCGGTCATGTGTAGTGTAGTATTCGGTAAAACCGAGGTCGTCCCAAGAGCTATGTGTGCGGATTTTAACTAAGTCTAGGTGTCACAGATTTTAAGGTTGAAATGATTAATTAACTACTAAAATAACGAAAATAAAAGATAGCAAGTAAAGGCGAGGGTTGTGATCAATAGAGGAGAAATGTGCTAACCTAGTTATTCTTCCTATCATGTTAAGTTCACGTTTAATTGCTTCCAATTGCTTCAAGTGGGGGTAAAGGTCGCTAGGACAGCATTTGGTCAGTTCGTCCTAACTTATCAGCAAAGGTTTCCACCGGAGATCTTGGGTGACCCCTTGAAAGTCCAGTTGTTTTTAGTCCCTAAGCCAAGTCATTAAGTTCCGCTACATGCAAGATTTGTAACAATGAGTGTTCGGGCGCTAGCATCTTAAACACTCATCCCTAACTTTTTAAGTTCATGCATCCAAAGGGTAGGTGATCAGTTGGTCAAATTGCACAAGCGAAAAAGGGTCGTCAGTTGGTTAATTCTTACCCTTCCCACTCAGTCTAACTACTTAGGGTCAGTTGGTCATATCTCCTAAGTAACTAGCCACTACCGCCATTCAAATATACCGAACATAAGGGTAGCTACCAACGAACTATGCATGCATACACTAGAAACAATTATACGGAAGCAATGTAAACATAAACAAAACAATTAAGGAATCATAACTAGGCTAGCACCAGAGGTGCTTAGCCGCTCATATTAACTAAAACAATCGATTCAATGTTTAACATTACGAAATACATGAATTGAAAGTAAAGAAATGATAAAATGCTAATGCTTATCGTAGGGGAGTGATTTCTCCCTTGGAGATGGCTCCGTATGCTCCCTAAGATCTGCCTTCAACCTTCTACTCACGTTCTCTGAATTGGTGTGTGAAGTGGATGATTAGAAATGATGGAATTTGGGTGGTATTTATAGGCCAGATCTGGTTACGGTGTAACTTAAGTTAAGAGTTACGCCGTAACATCCATTTCTTCGTAATTTGCTCTGGAAAAGCTGGTTACGGTGTAACATCGGGAATGAGTTACGCCGTATCTTCAATAAATCATGATTACGCCGTAATTGTGGAATTAGTTACGTCGTAGCTTGCAGCGCGCGAAACTCATTTAACCTAATTAGTTACGGCGTAATCTTATGATGGAGTTACGCCGTAATCTTCCATTTAGTGGTTTTCTGGGTCACGCTTTTGTTACAGCGTAATGTGAGAGGAGAGTTACGCCGTAACATCTTCAAAATGAGCATACTATCATATATCTTCAACAAACTCTCCAAATCCGGCGTCATTAGCTCCAATATTCGTAATTTACCTGAAAGTGAAATATAGAGGAAAACAAGCGTAAATCCATATAATTGATATAAATACGAGCATTATCGGGGGAAATTGACACTTAATATTCAGGATTATTTGATGTTACCACCCCGAGGCTTACCCAATACTACACTACAATGATTAGGATCACTGCCTAGGTGGTTGAAAAACTTGCTCGAAGAAAAGAAAGTTCCTTTGACCCGAACGCCGCTTCACGGCAACAAGTTTTTACGCCGGGAATAGAATAGCTAGTTAAATCTTTATCTCGTTTAGGTTCCCTTGCTTGATTCCTATCAAGTAAGATTTTTCTCTTTTCATTAGCTTCCTTGTAGTCTATCCCCCTTCTTTGTGTTTATGTTCGTGAAACCCTTTTCATTTGTCGCTATGGCAAGTGAAGTTGCATTCAAATCATTAACAAATGAGGAACAATTGTATTTCATAGATAGAATTGCTTCTTATTGTTCTGATGAATTTGTGAGTTATCTTAGAGATATCCAAGAGGAGATAGGTGTAAAGTTAGAGGGCTTTGATGAATTTTGTGCATGTGTGGCTTCTATTAAAAAATCATTGTTAGGATCAACTCCTTTTAGTGCGACCATTTGGAAAATTTTTGAGAAAAGCTTCCTAAGCGTAACCCATAGTTTGAACAAAGTCATAGGCTTGTCTACATCACAATTTGAGGAAACAAATAAGGAGGATTTATCCAACCTTAGGCACCATGAACAAAAAGACCTAGATTTTAAGAACATGGAACCTAAATCTGAACAAGATTGTGAGATGGTTATAGTTGAACTATCTAGTTGCATGCGTGGGATAGATTTCACCAAAACATATGACAAGCGTGAGGAATCGTTTAGGCAAATAGAACATAGTAGTCAAGTTTTTGAAAACAATTCTTATGAATCGGACCAAGAATTTGAAATGGCTAAAGAAGGATTTGAGATACTTAGGAGTGTATTTGGGTTAGATCATACTAAAACACATGATGAACATATAAGAGATCTAGATATAATGGAGAATTAGGTGGAAACTCCAAGCCCACAAGCCCTACCATCACTTGAAGAACACACACCGCCTATAACTTACCCGTAAGAAGTAGAAGAGACTATAGGAGCCCCGATTGATATAGAACCTTTGGACCAAACACCACTAAAGAATGTAGGTTTAGATGCTTGTTGTCATGACCTCTCTCTTAGTCCTAGGGAAGTTCCTAATTTTGATGAACCAGAGCCTCAACCAAAAACCTTACCCAATTTTCCGTCTTTAGATGTGAATCTAGGAATTGAATTAGGCCCCAATCCACCCATCAAAATAAATAGTCCGGGTAGTTGCATGATAAAGGTAGTAGACTCTAATCCATGTAGAGTGGAAGCTAATATAGGAGTAACCCATGACCTTACACACTTACATCACCCATTCATGGTTGATAACAAGAAACATTATGAGTTTAAACCGGGTTTATTAGGTCAAGATGGATCCATAACTAACAATCTCTTGAAGTTGATAGAAGATGATCCATTTTTAGGAGAAAGACTTGATTCACCCGCTACACCAATAGAATTAGGTAAGGTTATAATGAGTGGAGCACACCCCTTTGAGCATATAAATCACCCATCACCTTCACCTCACGTGGCAAGTTTCTATCCTAAGGGTGTGTATCGCTACTATCACCCGCACTTAAGCTTAAGTGTAGAGAAAACCTTCCTTTATCCGTTAAATATGGGTAGAGTCAAGCTCGTGACTCGAACAAAAACAAGCGCTTCTTGGAGGCAACCCATGTTTATTTGTTAGAATGTTTATTTTTAATTTTCATTTGTATGTTTATATATCTTTTTCATTATTGTTTATTCTCATGTTAGACTTTGTGAAAATGCTTTATTTTGTTTTTAACCTCGTCTTAATTACATATAAAGGTATTTTACAAAAAAGATAAGTGTAGGGAAGATCACATATGTTTTTAAAGAATATGAACATGAGAATTACAATTAGTGAAATTGATATATATGTGTGTGTTTGTTAGAGTCAAATGCTTGTATCGAGTCATTATGGATGTTTTGCGGAATTTTTCCGTGTTTTAAAGATGTAATTTTTCCGAAATGTTCCGAAAAACGCAGCAGATCGGTTTTGTCAGGACAACTGACGGTCAGATTAAAGCCCGATAACATCAGGTTAAGCGAAACAGCTTTATCATTTTTTCATTTTCTGTGCTACTTATAAATTTTTGGAAATTCCCAGGTCTTAATTTTCTAGAAAAACTGCAGACATCCATTCCACAAGCATTATATCTTATTTGCTTTGTTTTCTAAGTCTGGAATTACATCTTGTTGTGATTTTTCTTTGTTCGGCTTGATGCTTTGGGTTGTCATTTTCTTATAAGTGTGCAGGTTATATTGACAAGAAGAAGAAACACATATTGGATGAAGATTATTACTCATGCATTCTTCGTGGAAGAGGATTTAACCGTAACTTCATACATATCCTACCGAGCTAATCAGGGGAGTACTAGTTTCTTTTCCTTACTTACCTTCCTTTATCATAACTTTGATGCTTTTGGGGAACATTGGGGACAATGTTCAGTTTAAGTGTAGGGAGAAAGAATAAAACGGGAACTTAGAAACTATTCACTCACTTAATTATTTGTCTTGTCCTCGGTAATTTGTGTAATAAACTATGAGAAATATTGGTTAGGGCAATTTTAGCACCAAATTTAAATTTTTTTATGACGTGTACGAGCTAAACTTTAGTCTTAATAAAGCGTCTCATGGATAGGAGTTATATGACTAGCACAAAAACCGTTTACCACTCAAATTCCACCCCAAAAATGTGAGGTTCGCCCCTAGATCTTTAGGAATAAAAGCATTCACCTTTAATGCTTAGAGAGTGTACCAGTAGTATAATAGATTCTAGAACTTGTTTTGTGATGCATTCGAGATCGCTAGTGAGACTACACTTGTGTAGTTAGGAATAACTAAGTGATAAGAGGCATTAGGATAACCCTTGTTTGAAACCCGTATTATAATTAATTCTTCCACATCGGTTGAGTAATTACCCCACACCCTTGCGATGTACTCATCTTTAGTACACGATACCCCTAGTTAACCCCTCAGAGCCTATCCTTTTCGCGGTTCTCGTGATGTTTCGGTTTTCCGGAATATCAATGAAGAGCATTGTTTACAATCCACCCCCAAATGTACACCCAAATCGCCTTAGCCTACCTTGTATGCACTCACCTTTAGTGCATTATTGTTATCATTACTAAACCCTTAGTTCAAATATCTAGTTACTTGCATGGTTGCTAAGTCGAGTCATATCTTTTGTATACAGTTTTGGGATGATTGGGACTCATGGGTAAAAGTAATATTTTATGGAGTAACGGGAAGGAACGATAAATTCAAATTCTCTTTGTCTACGTAATTAAATACTCCAAGTGTTTTGATCTTTTCAAATCGGGTCAATTAGTGTTAGAGAAATAAAACTCAAGTGTAGGGATGCTCCTATAAATCCCTTATATTTTGATGTTATCGTAGAGGATGGTAGAGTAAAAATGTATGCAAAAAAATAAAATAAAATAAAATAAAAATCGAAACAAGAGAGTGTTAAAAAAATGAAGAAAAACATACGGGCTACCATCCTACATCTAACTTTATGTCTTTAAATTTATGTATGTTTGTTTCAAGTTATCTAGAGTTAGTGAGTCGAGTCTTAGCTTAGCAACGCCACGCTTTTCATGCTTGTAACATAAGATTTTTGACTTGCCACCACTAAATACCGCCTATCCAACAAAACCCTTTGTTTCCCTACCGTAAACCTAACGTTACAACCTTTGCAAAGACCTCTTAGATAGTTGTTCCTAGGTGCTTACGCAAAAGCGGTGGAGGTTTGATCTAGTCTCAAGCCTATGGTAATCTATGTACTATGCCAGGTAATGAGTGTTTTCTTCCATTTCCATTTATTATATTTCATATAAACCCGAGAGATGAGAGAATCTAAACACTCCTTGTGAGGTGCTAGTATATAATTTCCGTGCTTGTTATGACTATTGCGGTGCTTTTACTTGTTATGAATTATTCTAAACCCATGCTTCATGCCCCCAACTTATAAATTGATTGGCCAAAAGCACATTTGCTTAAGGACAAGCAAATACCAAGTGTAGGGATATTTGATAAGGATTTAAAACGTACACTTTTAAGGGGTCATTTAAGCCCTTAATCAACCACTTTATATCCGTATCTTGCTTAATGTCATTCCTTTTCACTTTTTAGGTCTCTTGGAAGCAAAATGCTGGAATGAAGCATATTCGGACGAAAAGGAGTGAATACATGAAGAAAATGGCAAAGCCAAGATCGAAGCCACTCAAGCTTCTCAAACTGAACCTAACGGCGTCCCAATAAAAGGCGGACGCCCCTATATACTGAGACTTGATCAAAGCATGCACCGCATCGTGGAATTTTTGTTCAGATAACCACGGCCGAGCTTTGAAGAAGAAGTCACTCGGACTTTTATCTCACACGGCCCGGATCCGGAATCATGACGACGTCCCCAATCGAAGACCGACGGCGTCACAACTCTAAGGTGACGTCGTCCCATCGATGACTTGGCCGAGACGAAACCCTAATGATGCGGCGACGGCGTCCCATCTATAAGGTGACTCCGCCGCAAGTGTAAATCTATATATAGAATTGATTTTTGCATTTAAAGAAGTAGACTTTTGGAGAGAAAAACCTAAAACGTTTGTAGTCCGATTTGGATGATCTTAGGGTCCCAAACCTTATTTTACACATCGAGCTAAGTATTTTAATCCAAAGTATCATTATGTCTTCAATTGGTTGTGTGTATGCTTGCTTGTTTAACATGTCTAGCTAAATTTCTTGTGTGTTTGCTTAGATCTATGAAACCTAGTTATTGATTTAGGTTGTTTCTTATCTTAATTGTAATTGGCTTAGGAGTGCAACTAGGCATCATTCATTGTGTTTAATGCTTGAATATTCTTTGTGAAAGTGAGGCTTATGAATGAAATAGTTTAAGGACTTGCGGATTTCATAGGCTAAGTTAACCTCAAAGAGTTAGGGCATACGCATTCCCAACGACCTTAGGAATACAACGCGTTAAGATAAGGTGTGACAATTCAACTGACTAATAAGAGATAACTAGGGAGTAATAGTATCTAGGTAAACACATTTTTAATCATCATACGAGCACACATCAAATAGACATAAGACTACATGTAGTAATAGATAATTAGTTAAGTAGAAGTAATTGGTAGAAGTACCACCCCTCAAACCAATTGCCCCGAGATATTTACCTTAGCTTTATAAAAAAAACCTATAAAAAGATAAAAAATAATCATCCTCAACCCCCACCTTTTCGTAATACATTTCTTGATAGCATTCCTATTCCCCTAGAGAATGATATCAATCCCCGAGGCTTACCCAATACTACACTACAACGATTAGGTTCACTGCCTAGGTGGTTGAAAAACTTGCTCGAAGAAAAGGAAGTTATTTTGACTCGAACGCCAGACGCGCATCACTATTCTTCATTGTTTGAGTCCAAAGAAAACCTCATGGGAGCAATTCAAGAGAAATATTGCAACTGCTCTCATATGCTTATCAACAAACAAGACTAATAACTTTTCAAAATTGATTTTTGATAGTATGGTGAAAAACGTGGATAACAAATTCAAAATTTTAATGTATCCAAGATTTATTCAAACAATTTTGAAAGCAAGACAAATTCAACTTCAATCCCATAAAACTGTTTATCCAACTCCTTGCCTTACCCAATAACTTTTTGGTAATATGAGAATGGCATCTAATGGGTTTAATGGGATTGTAGTACCTTTGTTTGAAAACATGTTACAACTTCAGGGTGAAGGATCAACAACCCTAGTTGAGTCCCAACACACACCCACTGGTCCATTTGGTACTCCATCAGTCTCATAACCAACTTCATCACCATATAGGGTTACATCAAGAGAGGATCTAGTGTTCCTCAAAGACATATTTCCTATTGATCCACCCGTAGTGATGAGGCTGCCTCTAGCATAGGAAGGGCTACCTCTACTCGACTCGGGCTTAGAAGTTGGTCAGAATAGGGGTAACATCAATAAGACCCAACCTATGGCAACATTTAATGTGTCTAGTCCTCATGGATGGATGCGGTGATGGATACCCCATCCACATGGAAAATATGGGGATATGCCCGTGATCCACCTCTCCCGAATGTCACACATCCGGAAGTGATGAGGATAGTTTAAAACTAATGAATGAATTGATGGCTACTTGTACTAATTTGACAAACAGGGTAACCGGAGCATTAGCTAAGGGAGACAAAGGTTTTGTACAACACAAAGATACAAAAAGCTCATAGGAAAGGTGAAGAAATTGCTGACCAAGGTCAAGTCACTCAAAGCCCAAAAGAGAACCAACATTGTGGAGTCTACATCTTCAGACAGTTCAAATGATGACATGGATCTGGAAGATTCTTCCAAACAGGGGAGGAAGATTGAAGACATTGATCTCGATCCACATATTACACTAGTTCAAGAAGAAGCATGTGATCGAGGAGGTTTGATGCGATATGAGTAGAGAAAGACAGATTGATCGTGATATTAGTCCGTTGACTTGGTAGATAATGCGCTAGTGTGGCCGCATTGATGGGTGAAATAGTTAGTACTGCTAAAGTTGCTAGTTAGATTGAACAACAAACTAGAGAAGGTATTGCTAGTGTTACAACCGCTTGTTATTATCGGAGCGAACATGGTAATGCTAGAGAAAGGATTGTGTATGCTAGGAGGAAAAGAGTTGATAAGGGAAAGGGATAATGACCTGAAGAACAACCAAAGAAGGTAAAGAAAAATGTTTTGGCACAGGTAAGTTTTGATGAGGAATTAGCTCAGAAAGTTCTCGAAGAAGAAGTGGCAAGATTTCTTGAAGAACAAAGATTAGCTAAAATATCAACTAAAGAATTATCTCAAGACGAATCTGATGTACTGCTAGCTCTCAGAATACAAGAATAAGAGAGAGCAGCCATTTCTGAAGATGCATTACAAGATCTACCGGATAAGATTAGAAAACAACAGAGTACTAGGATGGCTGGAAAAAGGTTTAAGCCTCCTACAAAGTCACAAAAGATGAGACACATGAAAGAATACTTGAAGCATCAAGACTACAAAAAGGTTCTTCAACTGAAGGGGAAGTCATATGCAGAGATTGAAGAGATGTATATCAAAGCCTAAAAGAGAGTACAAGACTTCATTCTTATGGTTACGAAGTGAAGGAACAACTACTAAAAGGGAAAGTTCATTATTGGATTCAGAATCATTAAAGAAACATAAAGTAGAAGAAGAAGAACCTATCAGTAGAAGAAATGACCGATGAAAGACTTCAACAGATGATGGTGATTATTCCATAAGATGTGAATGTCTGGTCAATTGCAAATTTCCTATAATTGACTAGGAGATTCACACAGACAACTTTGGAAAGTCTTGGAGGATAATCAGAATGGGAAATCACATTGAATATATAAGACTTTTGAAGACATGGTTAAGGCATTTGACAGAGATGATCTAGTGAAGCTATGAGATTTGGTCAAGGAAAGATTCAACCAAGCAGAATTTGAAGATGATGAGGAGAAGGAGCTATGGGTTGAACTGGACAAATTGTTTGATCCTGATCCTAATGACAGCCTTTGGAACTTTCAAGCTCATGATAGAGCTACAACATGGAAGCTGTATGATTCATCTGGTGTTCATCATGTCTTCACAACAAATGGAGTTGATGTGTTTATGCTGGTAGAGAAAGAGTATCCTCTCGGAGTTGGTATACAGGTTGTCATGTTGTTTGCCAAACTCATAGTGGATGAAGACTCTGATAGAGCAAGAGAGCTGCTAAGGAAGATCAACAATCAGTGTGACCAAGCAATAAGGACTGCAAGAGGAAGATAGTGTTTGGAAGAATCCTCAAAAGACTTAATTCAGAAACTTGTAATTTGGTGATAAATAACAAGTTTAGGGAGGATTGTCGGTATTAAGAGTCTGAACACTTAGTATTGCTCAAGCATTTTCAGTTTACACTAGCAAAGTACTAATCGAAGTTAGTATCTGCGAGAGCAATATTTGTACCGCCAGTTAAAGTTATCAAGATGTTCATACTGTTGTATCTAGAAGTTAACTATTTGTATTGCTTTGATAAGAAAACATGTAATGTGATAAGTATAGAAGATATTCAGAAGATATCTTATAAGGTTAGACTTATAATATATCGTGCATACTTAGAATATTCATAGTTATCTTGTAAAGTACCCCTTAAGTCTATAAAAGGAGGCCTTAGGGAATAGAGAAATGCGCGTATCAGTTTAAGAGTCTATAACTTCAAGGTTATTTGTAACCCTAGTACTAAAGCAAGAGTATTCGTCTTATTCATAAATAATATTGAAGTTGTTGTGTTGTGTTAACCTTGTGTTTACAATTACTACTCAAACAATTCTTCTTTGTTCTAGCTAAGTGTTAGATTCCACATAACACCTAGTTCCACCAAACAGTTTCTATAAGAGTTGTGTTAGATCTATCTAGTGTAACTCATTCTTTACAATCCTGAGGAATTGGATCGTGGTTAATCTGGATCAACACATGGGATAACGATAGTAAAATATGTACACTATTTGATGTTATCAACTTGATAAAGGATCAAACCTCCACTGCTTTGGCGTAACCACCTAGAATTCACTATCAAAGAGGTATTTTAAATGGTTGTAATGTAAGGTATCAGGGTAAGGAAAAACACGGTTATAGGATACGTGGGAATTATTACTAGTGGCAAGCTAATCATCTAAGTTAATTACATGTACAATGTGGCCTTGCTAAGCTAAGACTTGATAAACCAACTCTATCTACATCAATTTGTTTCATTATTTTTCTCGACATTTTCTTGATATAGATAAAAGCAAGATGGTAGTCTGTATGTTTTTCTTTCTTTTCTTCTTTTTTCCCTTTTTCTCTCTCTTTCTTTTCATTTTCTTTTTTGTAATTTTATTCATACACTTTCGCCCAACCATTTTTTTATATTCTATAATAACATAAAACATCATAAACATGAGATTTATAATTGCATCCCTATACTTGAATTATTGCATAATAATAATTAACTAATGATTTGAATTGTGAGGATCAAAACACGTGGAGTACTTAAATATTAACGTACGCATGTGGGTAATAATTTGACATTCTTCCCCATTACTCCATAAATAAATAATACTACCATGAGTCCCAATCTCCCCAAAACTATATATACAAGATATGACTTGACTTAACCATGTAATCAACTATATAATTAACTAAGGGTTTACATATATGTTTTCACAATAATGCACTAAAAATGTGTGCATACAAGGAAGGCTAAGACAATTTGGGTGTAACATTTTGTGAGGTGTAAACAATGCTCGTTATTAATATTTTGGAATCTACCAAAATATCATGAGAACCGCGAAAGGATAGGCTCAAAGGGGTTTACTAGGGGTATCTTACACTAAATGAGTACAAAGTAATGGTGTGGGGTAATTACTTAATCAATGAGGGTATTGTAGTTATAACAAATACATGCTAAGAGTTAATCATAATGCCTCTTATCATTTAGTAAATCCTATCGACACGAATGTGATCTCATTTAGTAAATCCTAACGACACGAATGTGCCTCTTATAATTAAGGCGTCCTCACATTTTAGGGGTAGTATTTAGGTGGTAGGGTTTTTCTGCTACTTATATAAGTCCTATCCATGAGACGGTTGTTGAAACTACAGTGTCACTAGTAAATGCCATAAAAAAAATTTTAAGTTGGGCCAAAATTACCGTCTTAGACTACGTTTCAGTATATTACAAATCATTTTAAGGACAAAGCAAACAAATTCAAGACCAGTTTCTAACATGTCCCTTTTTACCCTCCCTACACTTAAATTGAACATTGTCCCAAATGTTCTATATACCAAAATGTGATAAAGGGAAAATTAAAAAGACATGAAAGAAACTAGTACTCCTTTGGTTTGCTCAGTATGGATGGAGAACGAAGATACAAGATTAAATCTTCATCCAAGAATCATCAAAAGATCATCCTTATCCAATCAATCCTGTAATAAAAAATAAAACAACAACCCAAAGCATCAAACCGAATAAAGAAAAATCACAACAAGATGTAATTCCAAACTTCTAAATAAAAGCAAAACAAAACAATTAAAGGATAGGATACTTGTAGAATGAAATACAAATAACATGCAAAAAAATTAGACATTTAACAAATTCTAATTTTTTTTCAAAAGTTAATTTTCGATGTTTAACAAACATATGGAAAAACTGTCTTACAGTAGTTGACGCCGTCAGATGTAAACCGTGAAGCCGTTAGACTAACCTCACGAATTTACTTCCTATTGTTTTCTTGAACAACCTGTTTTCTAAAGTCTGTTTTCTTGTAGGAACTCATATAACATATCCACAAGTATTATAACTCATATAACATAATCAATTTAGGTTCTTAGTAACCACATATAATCTTCCCTACACTTATTACATGCAAAGTACCTTTAATTACCAATGAGACGAACTCAAAAGCAAAAGAAATCATAATTGCATATAAATAAATCACGTAATCAATTCACAATCAAATACTAGCATGCAAATATCTTAAAACAAAACTAAAAGAAAAATAAAGAAATTAAATAAAATATGTCTGGGTTGCCTCCCGAGAAGCGCTTGTTTTTATTTGAGTCACGAGCTTGACTCTAACCTTATTTAACAGATAAAGGGGGGGGGGGTTCCCTACACTTAGGATTAAGTGTGGGTGATAGTAGTGATACACACCCTTAGGGTGGAAATACGCCACGTGAGGTGAAGGTGGTGTGTGAATGTCTAAAGGATCTACAACCTTCATCCTAAAACTAACCGTACTATATGGTTTGATGGGTCGGTCATGGCCTTTTTCATCTCCTAGCTTTATATCCAAGGATAGTAAATTGGGTAACGGTTTTAGTTGAGGCTCCGGTTCATTAAAATTAGGAACTTCCCTATAACTAAGAGAAATGTTATGACTACAAGTATTCAAACCCATTTCCTCTAGTTGTGTTTGGTCCAACGGTTCTACCTCCATCGATATTCCTATAGTCTCTACTACTTCTTCCGGGTAAGTCATGGGTGGTGTGTATGCGTCAAATGATGGTAGCACTTGTGGGGTACTTTGTGGGCTTGGATTAACCTCATCCTCCATTATATCTAAATCACCTTTAGGCTTATCATGTATTCTGGTAACGTCTAACCCCGACATGCATCTAGGTAGCTTAACTTTAACCATCTCATTCCTAAACAAACCTTCTGATAGAGTCTTCCAAATTAAAAATAGATTTAAACTTTCGTTTCTTGGGTCGCATGTTCTATTTTTGAATTGGGCATAAATCTCAATGTTTTCCCATGCTTCTTCAGCACCACCTTCCTAAAGTTCCTCCTTTGTTATATAGTCAAGCTCCATTTAGGTATTGTGGTCGATACGCCTATAAAATATTTTAAGTTGAGACAATAATTCAAAACCATGATGAAGGACTTTTTGGAGTAAATATTTGAAATGAGCTGATGGATCTAAACACACACCTTGTGTTAGTGATACTTTGAGTTATATTAATAAGTACGCGGAATATACTTAGTAATACTTAGAAGATGGATTGTATGCTGTAATGTAAGTGAGAACAAGATAACACAAAGCTTTAATATTATTAAGAAATAATACGAGTGATCTTGCTTATCACTAGGGTTACACCTTGAAGCATAATGCCTAGAACAATGACCTAGGACCTCCTTTTATAGCACAAGGAGTCCTTTACAAGATAAGTATAATGCTATCAATATAGAATATACACAAGATCTTTTCTATACTTATCCATACACGAATACATAACAATTATCCTAATAGCAGTGGTAATAATATGTACTAGCAGTGGTAATGTGTTTCCACTGCTAGTGCATTCTTTAGCAGTGTCTACCACAAGCTTATCAGTGGTAACTGTTAGCTTTATTCACAACAATCCTCCCCTAAACTTATGATTTCTCTGTAAATCAATAAGTTTCTTCAATCTGCATCATCTGTAAGGATTTGGGGAATTCTTCCAAACACTTCACTTTCTTTTTAAATCCCGAATAGCTCTTGAACATTGATCTTGAATCCTATGTATCAAAGCTCTGACCTTCTCATTATCTTCATGAACTCTTATTGTTGTACACAACATCACAGTGAGAGTTCCAAACTGAGTGGGTATTCTTTCTTAGCAAACATGAATGCATCCACTCCATCTTTTGTAGAAACATGATGAACTTCACATGAATCATAGTAAGTCCATTTAGTACCAGGACATGAACATGCAAACTTCCAGAAATCATCATTAGCATCTGGTTCATAGAGCCTTCTTAGATTAACCCATAACTGCATTTCCTTCACATCTTTAAGATTTTCAGCATCAAACCTTTCTTGAACTAACCTCCATAATGTATCAAGATCATATCTGTCACATGCTTTGATGAGTTCTTAAAACTGAATGAATGATAAAGTTTCACCACCTAGCCTTGTAATCTTCCATGTTGGAGCAAAATTGCTAGCAGTGAACACTTCCCAATTAACAATAGGATGTCTAACTTGTAGTGGGTCAGGATAAAAATCTTCTTCTTCAATCAAAATCATTCTAGTCAGCTGTTCTTTTGTGAATTTCTCAGATTGAACTTCTTGTTCTTTAGCAAATCTTGTTTTCTTGAATGTCTGAGGTTCACTATCTTTGGCTATTCTCTTCAGATGAGGATATCTTCTTTCTTCTTCTTCAGAATTCATAGGAATAAAGTCACTATCTTGCCTTTTAACCCTGTAGTAGATACCTTCAACCTGATCATCAGTCATCCTTTTGAACTGATTCTTTTTCTAGCCACCAACACTGCAACAATAATCTTTCATCATTGAGATAACTTGTGCCTTGCTTGGTTGTCTTGGTTTCTTTTGACCCTTTCTGACTGAACCAATTGCATCTTGAAGTGCTTGATTATTCTTCATTTGAATGAAGTCCTTCAACTGTGTTGTTCTTTGTTCTTCAGTTAAAGACTTATCTACAACTAGGTCAATTGCTTTCTTCTTGACTACTGGATCATTAGCAATCAAGAACTCAATCTCTTCTTCTATAGGTACATAGCTAAACTCTGGAGTCTTTTCTTTGAATATTATGGGTGGAACAGTGGAAAGTGGATTTTCATCCATTGGATCAGTGGTTTCCATTATGTCCAGCCTTTTAGCCTCCATGAAGTCTGCAATCTCTAGTTCATCTAGCTTTTTCTTGTTTGCAACTTCATCTTCAGTGATCTTCTTAGCAACTTCTTTATCATGAGCAATTTGAGCTTGTTCTCTCTTTGAAACTTTCCTTCTTGATTGCTCTTCACTTTGCACAACTGCTTTACCTTTCTCCTTCTTCTTCTTTTCAATTTCTTCCTCTGCAGTGGTAATATCTTGTCCAGCAGTAGGAACTGTTTGTTCTGCAGTGGGAATGTTATCAATGGTTGCAGCAGTGGAAGTTGCTTGCTCTGGTTGCTGTTGAGGAACTTCTTCTTGAGTATCAATTTCCTCAGTACCTTTGCTTTCACCTATTGGCTCATCAAATCCAAAATCTTCATCTCCAAAATCAATCTTCCTCCCCTTGGTTTCAGAATCAGTTTTCCTCCCTTGTTTGGGAGAATTTCCAAAATCTTCATTGAAGTCCTCTGAGTCACCATCATGAGGTGAGGATGGAGATGAAATCACTATCTTTGCAGGTCTCCTTTTCTGTTTCAACCCCTACAACTCTTTCTTCAAGGTCTGAATCTTTGCTTGTATTTTGGTAACATCCTTGGCATGTTGCTCCTTTACTTGTGCCAAGTCTTTCTCTAGAGATTCAACCTGTTTAGCTAACTTGGTACAAAGTTCCATCAATTCCATAGGTTGCCCACTGCCCTCAACACTTCCAACTGTGTGACCTGTTGGGAGAGATGAATCATAGGGCATTGGCTCAGATTCCACCCTAGTTGGACTAGGTTGAAGCCTGGAACCACCACTGCTTGTTCCTAAACCAAAAGGATCAGGGACATGTTGTGTTGTAATGGGAGGAGTTGGCTATTTTTGCCTCCTCTCATAGATGTGAATAACTGGTGGAGTGTAGTTTATGTTTGGAACTGTGATTGTGGGTGTGTTTTGGGATACAACTGGGAGTTTTGCATCTTCACCCTGTACCTGTGAAATCTTTGCAAGCATTTGAGGAAAAAGTGGTTTAACAACCCTATTACCATCGTTATCCATGTTTTGAAAAACTTTGGGCTTAAAGCAACGGATTTTATAAACTCTTGTATGGGGTTGCAGTGGAAATTCATTTAACACTGCTTGCACAAACCTTGGATACATCAAAAATTTTGTTGAACTCTTTACATTGCCTTGCATACTTGTAAAAATATATTAAGACCAATTAAAAATCTTATTTGTGGCTAGACAAACCAAAGGGTAAGCCATTGTTGAACTAAATTGTTCATAAGATGTTTTCTTAGGACTTAGGCAATGTAATAGAGTATGTATTAAAAATATCCAATGAGGACAGAAACCACTCTTTTTGAAAGTAACCTTTTTGTCAGTGGTATCATACCCCATGGATGAAAAATGTTCATGAATGTCTGGCATGGGTAATGTGATGATACCATTGAGATCATCCAATTGGAGAATTCTCCTCAAGGATGACTCAGTAACATCAATAGTTACCCCATCCACTGTGGCTCTAAGAGCATCCACAGTTTCGTGTGTATCTCCATCTTCAATAGTGATGGAATTTGCAGAGTTCCAAAACTGCTTGATTTGAGAGATATAGATTGTGGGATTAAGAAGTAAAGCATGCCTTACATGAGTAGTGTTTAGAAAATCCACAATCTGATGAAAAACAGGGCCACTCTTGTCGTTTGACTTTTCCAAATAGGCCACTTGGTTGTGCTCATCTGCAAAAGTGATTAGTGCCATAGTATCTTTTGATGAAAAAATATGTTGTGTTAGTATGAATTGAATAACGAACTCGCCAATTGAGAGAAAAAGATATATACTATTAGGGTTTAAGAGTGTTGCGCAAGAAAGATTATCTAAGGAAAAGATTTATCTTAAGAGAATAAATTTCAAGTAGGAAAGTAGATAGAAGGTAGTTACTCTCAACGGCTAGTAAAAAATTTGTTACTGACACAACAGTTGTAACGGCTAGTTCATCGCTGGTAAAAATAACACCGGCAAAGTGGAAATCGTGAACTAGCAGGGTAAATTTTACAAAAATTTTCAAGAGCAGTGGTAAGTAAAACATATGAAAAATTGGACAGCTCTTATTATAGTTTTTAGCAAACTACCGCTTATCAACAGGATTTGATATGTCTTTACCATGAGCCGTTTGCTATGGACTAGCCAACTCTTAATCATATAGAATATGGTGAGTTAATAACCATATAGTTTTTGGTAAACTATCAACCATAAACGGATTTGTTAAGTCTTTACCAATAGCCATTTGCTCTGGACTAGTTGATTCTTATGTGGATTAGACATGGTAAATCAAAAACCATTTGTTGTGTGTCTCAGTTACACACCTTTTATGATCAACTCCCAAAGAAAGATTGGTTATGTACCTGCAAGTGTTAGTATAGTACAAAGAATATTCATAACCAAACTTGTTTTAACCAAAGTTACTTTTTACCAAGCCACTATGCACAAATATCTTCCCAAAGTCAACCCGATAATTCTATATTGACTTTTCAACCTACCAAAATAGGTAAAAATAAATATCTCCTTTAATGAAACCTGTTGATTGACTTTGCCTATATAAAGGGGCTCGGATCTTCATAATCTTTATCAAAACACATTCGAACTTACACAAGAACCCTAAAAATCACCATGAGTCATTCACACCCTATCAATCTCTCATCTTACAGCTCCTTTTCTGATAGTGCTTGGGATGAGTTTGTCATGAACAATCCAGATAGAGTTGAGAAAGAGGAGTTCGAGGAGGTTTCTTCTAGAAAGAGAACTCATTCAGGATCTTTAGTGAAAACAAACCCTGCAGTTGCTGGTCCTTCATCTCTCCAACCAATGCCTCATAATGCTATCAAGGAAGACAGCTCAGACATAAGTTCCTATGTGTCTCCTTATGAAGATACAGATGATGAAACATATGCAAGAGTCCTTGTTGTTCCTCCCCTTGCTATAGTGCTTCCACCAGAAGAGCTGCAAGCACCACCTTCTCAAGCATTATTGACAGCACCACTACAGCCTCCACCTGTTGCCAATCCTGCACCTTCTCTTGAGTTCTACTCCAGCTCATCAGATGATGATGAGACATATTCCTTGTCCAAGGAGTTGCCAAGGGCTCTGATAAGGGCTTTGGGAGCAGCTCTCTCCAACATGAACCAAATCTCCATACCAGAGAAACCTGCAAGACTATAAAGGCCTCCTCCACAAGTTCTTGGTCTTGCTTGTCCAAGAATGCAGTCAACCTTTGAGAACAAAAGGAAGAGTACACAGAAGGTCAAGCACAACTATCAGGGCAAGGGCAAAAAGCCAATGGAGTAGCTTGTGTAGGATGTAGGGGTGTAGGTTGTTTTAGGTCTTTATCTTTGTGTTTTGATAATGGTTGCTAGTACTCTCTTTTGATGTAATGAACTTCTTCTTTAGTTTGAATGCAATGAACACTGCAATGAAGTTTCTTTGTTTTACTTTTTCCACTGTGAGAGTAACTTTTGCCACTGTTTGCATTTTACTTTCCACTGTTAGCCTTAATCTCTGCATAAAAGTTAGTGGATAAGCACAAATACAAGCAAACATATACAAACTTATACAACAATCTTAATACCAAAAACCTCCCCTCAACACCAAAGACCATTAGACACAAAAATTTTATGGATTAAGCATTCCAATACCTGTTACCAAGTACTGAAATCTACCCACATCAAGTCCTTTTGTTAATAAATCAGCATAGTTATCATCAGTATGGATTTTGACAACTTGGATTAGCCTTTTCTCATAACAATCTCTTATGAAATGGTGTCTAATTTCAATATGTTTAGTCTTTGTGTGTTGAACTGGATTCTTAATTATGCAAATGGTACTGCTATTGTCAATATAAATGATGGTATTCATAAAATTGTACCCATAGTCCAAAAGTTGATTTTGAAGCCATAGAACCTTTGTTGATGAATTTGCCACCATTGTTTGTTTCTTGCACTGCCATGACACCAATCTGTTTCCAAGAAATTGGCATCCACCTGTTGTAGATTTTCTATCCAAACTAGCTCCAGCATAGTCACTATCTAAGTAAGTAACCAATTCTAGAGGTGATTCTCTAGGGTACCATAATCCCATATTAGGAAATGCTTTAAGATATCTGAAAATCTTCTTCACAGCAGTCAAGTGTGAGAACACGGGAGTGACTGAAACCTTGCACAACCACATACTGCAAACATAATATCTGGTCTAGATGATGTAAGATACATCAAAGAACCAATCATAGATCTGTACATGTGTACATCAACTGCATCACCACTATTTTCCTTCAAAAGTTGATGTGTAGTCTTGTCTGCAAGGGTGCTGGATGACTTTGCATCAGTGAACTTGAACTTCCTTAGTATATCATCCACATATTTATCTTGATTGATGAAAATACCATCTGGCCTTTGTTGTACTTGAAGTCCCAAAAAGAATGTGAGTTCACCCATAGAACTCATCTTGAACTCATCCTTCATTAGCTTCTCAAACTCTTTGCACATCTCAGTCTTTGTAGAGCCAAAAATGATATCATCAACATAAACTTGAACCAACAAGATATCATTCTTGTCTTTCTTGATGAACGAAGTCTGATCCACTCTGCCTCTATGAAACCCATTATCAAGAAGATAAGTAGTTAAGGTCTCATACCATTTTCTTGGTGTCTGATGCAAGCCATACAATGCTTTAACCACCCTGTACACTTTGTTAGGATAGTCAGGGTCTTCAAAGCCTGGAGGTTGTGAAACATATACCTCCTCATCAATCTGCCCATATAGAAAAGCACTTTTTACATCCATTTGATAGACTTTAAAGCCCATAAAAGATGCATAGGCTAAGAACAGCCTAATTGCTTCAATTCTTGCAACTGGGGCAAGCACTTCTTCATAATCAATACCCTCCTCCTGAGTGTATCCTTGAGCCACAAGTCTAGCCTTGTTCCTTATAACAATTCCTCTTTCATCCTTTTTGTTTCTGAACACCCATTTTGTACTTATTACCTTCTTGCCAGGAGGTAAATTGCAAAGCACCCAAACCTTTTGAATCTTGAACTGGAGCAACTCTTCTTGCATTGCTTCCACCCAACTTTCATCTTCAAGTGTATTGTATACATTCTTTGGCTCCATTTGTGACAGAAAACACATGAAAAGACATTCATTCTTGCCTTCATGATTCTTAGATTCATAGATTTCACTAATAAATCCATGAACATCAGGCAATTTTGATTGTCTTCTAGTCTTCACTGGTGAATTTACATCCCCAATCACATTTTCAAGAGGATGTGATTTATGAACTGAGGTATGGGGAGTTTGAGGAACTGCAATCTCATTTGGCATATTTGAGATTTCAACATCATTGGCTTGAGTTTCCTCTCAGAATCGGAGTAGTATTTTCCACTTCGGTGTTGCGTGGAAACTTCGCATAACAGTGGAGTCAATTTCCACTGCTTTGTGATTTGCAGTGTTCATATTGCCAGCTCCTTCTTTTCCAGAATCATTAGAAGGTTGAGCATCTCCAGTCCTTGGAATATCATTATTATCTGCATAGTCCCAAATTGGCAAAATGAATTCATCTTGATCATCTGCTTGATCCTTGCTTGGTTCATCATCATCATCAAGAAACTCTTCTGAACCTGCAAAATCATAAGTAGATGTACCTGTAGAGATAGGTACATAGTTCATGGTATGGGTTAAAGAATCAAGATCAAACAGCATTTCTGGACCAGTTCCTTTGACATTCACTTTGTTTTCTAGGAACTCAACATGCAGATTATCTTCAATCTTTTGGGTTCTTAAGTTGAAAACTCTAAAAGCTTTACTAACCATGGAATACCCAACAAAATACCCTTCATCAGATTTTTCTTCAAATTTGCCCAGATAATCTATGGTATTGAGAATAGTGACATGACATACAAATGGTCTCATGAAGTCTAGGATAGGGGGTCTACCTCTAAATAACTCATAAGGTGTCTTGTTCTTTGTTTTCACAACTAAAACCCTGTTTTGCACATAACAAGCAGTGTTAACTGCTTCAGCCCAAAAAGTGATTGGCAATTTTGAATCTGCCAACATGGTTCTAGCAGCCTCTATTAGTGTCCTATTTCTCATCTCAGCAATACCGTTTTGTTGAGGAGTTCTAACTACACTAAATTCTCTTTAAATACCTTTATCTTTGCAAAAATCATCCATAACTCTATTCTTAAACTCTGTCCCATTGTCACACCTAATGATTTTAACTTTCATATCATATCGGTTTTCTACTTCTGTAATGAAGGTCTTAAGGATGCCAGTTGTTTCATCCTTAGTTCTAAGAAAGAAAACCCATGTAAACCTTCTAAAATCATCAGTCACAACAAGACAATATTTCTTAAGATTTAAGCTACTCACAGAGGTAGGACCAAACAAGTCCATATGCAACATATGAAGTAGGTGAGCAATAGAGTTAACCAATTTTGACATGCAAGAAGTTCTGTGTTGTTTGCCTTTAAGACAAGCAACACATGTTTGATCATTTTCAAATCTTTTCTAAGGCAAACCTCTGACCAAACAATCTTTAACAATCTTATTTATGGTTTTGAAGTTAATATGACCAAGTCTTCTATGCCATAACATGGATTCATCCACTGTGGCCTTTGCAAGCAAGCAAGCATAATCATCTTTAGCAACAATGTTATTCATATCAAAGCTATATAAGTTGCCTTTCCTAGGAATCTTAAGAAGAATCTGACTTTCATCAGGCATCTTAAAATCCTTAGAGAGAACAAAACACATATCTTCATTAAAAAGAACATTGTTTTTCTTGTCACACATTTGTGACACACTAAAAAGATTATACTTAAGCTTTTTACATTGTACATGTGTTCAAAATCCAAGTTAACCCCCTTTACCAGTAACTTTTCCATTAACTCCACCTCCAAAGTTGACAAACTGTCCATCATAGTGTTCAAAATTTGAGAGATAGGACTTGTTGCCAGTCATGTGCCTTGAACATCCACTATCCGTGTAGCCTTGATCTGATCTTTTTGTCCTTGGATGTTCCTGCACATAAAAGAAAGGAATTAGTTTCCTTTGGAGACCCAAGCCATGATTGACTTGGATCTGCCTTGTGTATCGATATAGTTAAATCTATCAAAGGTCATTGATACACCATTGGGATTGGTTGTTGAGGTAATTCCTTTAGGTTTCCATTCCCAACGTCTTTGAGGCCTTCACAAAGATTTCCCATGTTACCCTTGTTCTTGTTTACAACCCTTGCAATGGGAACTTTTGACTGAGCAGTGGTAACTGCTGGTTTAGTTTTTTGGTACCCACTGTTGGTTATATTGAACCTTTTTATTATGAAAAGACATATTCCCTGTTTGTGCAGATTTTACAAAAGTTGTTTTAGATTTTGCACTTGCAACAGGTGTTTTAGCGTGAGCAGTGTTAACAGTTTTAGCAGTGGCAAAAGTTTTAAGTCCACTTCTTAGTTGAACTGCTCTTGGGATCATGTTGCTGTGTGGATTAGGGTGTATTTTGTTTTGAAATCTGTTTGACTCCACCCTTTTATTCCCATGAACTTCCCTTCTCCCAACATGATAGTCACAATTAGCATGTAAATGTTCAAAGCTACCACAGATATGACATGCTTTATTGTTCATCACAAACTCACTACCTAGTTGTTTAGATTTTACATGATTCCAACTTCTCTGGTTACCCCTAGGAGTTGATGACTTGTTTCTATACATCTCAAAGATACCTTACAGTGATCTAGGTTTATTAGTTTGTTTCCTAGGTTCCTCTGTAATAGTATTTACAACTTGTGGGATAGAAGCCTCTTCATTCTTTTTAACATTTTCATTTACTAAAGATGAGTCACTTGCACTTTCAAAAACATCAGATTCATGCTTAACTTCTTTCTCACTTTTCACAAATTTGGGAGGACCATATTCAAGATTAAGATCCTGAAATTCTTCTAGGCTTGTATGAGCTAAATCTATGCAGGAGGTGATGGAACACCCTTTAGTTGTGGAGGAGCTGTATAGTATCCCATACCAGACTTAACTTTACTAGTGATTTGAGCATTCAAAATTTTATCAATTGACTTAGACTGATAATATAAGGTGTCAACAGATAAATTGACATTCTCATTTATCTTTTGAAGTCTTTCAAGCTCTTCTTTTAGTGCCTCATTCACTGCTGTCTTATGATCTATCTCTCTTCTAAGAACAACCATATCATCATTATATTTTGACTCATTTGATCTATAATGCTCTAGTTGTTTTTCTAATACAGATATGCCTTTTCTAAGGTTTGACACATTATAATTAGCAGCAAATAACTCTGTTCTTTCGTTTGCATATAATTCATTAAGCCTTTCATATTCTCTAGAAGCCCTACATGTTTTAGAACAACTTTCAAAGTTTTGTACCTCAGAGTCAGAGAAAGCCATGAGAGCATGTTCTGTAGCAATAAAAGCAGCATCTGAAGATTGTTCCTCTTGTCCATCAGCCATGAAACTCCAATCATAGCTCATAGCATCAATTGCCAGCATTGCCTTTGGTTCTTCCACAATTGGTTCTTTCTTTTGCTTGTACCAAGTAGACCTATTGTCCTGCTACTTAGGTCTTCTGCATTCTCTAGCAAAATGCCCCAACTTGTGACAGTTGAAACACTCTACTTTCTTTTTATCGAACCCTGCAGTTTCACTACCATTGATGTGAATTGGCTTGCCAGTCTTCTTGTAGAATTTCCTAGCCCTCATGCTAAGAAGAGCTATTTGCCACTTTATGTCCATCTCTTCCAAGTCATCTTCATCAATTTGCTCTATGTCTTCATAAGTTAATATAGAGCCACTAACTTGAGTGGAGATAAAAGCATAAAAGGTAGGATCTCCAATACCAACAACCTTCTTCTTTGAACCTGCAGTGGTAACACTAACATTACCAGTGGAAACTGTAGAACCAGCAGTGGCAAAATCATCATCACTGTCATCTTCAGAATCATCACTGTCAACAGAGGTTGACATCAATGCCAAGCTGCTAGAGCTTGTACCAAGTTTCCTTCTTCAATCTTTTATCAATGAGTTTGAAGTTATTGTAAAGATCATTGAGCTTCATAGTTTCAATCTCTGGTTTATTTTCCCAGATTGTAACATTAGTATGAAACTCAGCAGGAAAACTTCTTAGAAACTTCAAATTGAGGTCTTCTTTTTCTACCTCAATTCCAAACACAGTCAGTTGTGTGACAATCTTCTGGAGTTTGGTGAAGATGTTGTCAAGTGATTCATTGCTTGAAGCGGAGAAGTTTTCATAACTTTGCTTCAACAATGTCTTTTGAGTCTTCTTAGTAGCATCATTGCCACCAAACACTGAGCAAATCTCTTCAAAAAGTTCTTTTGTTGTCTTGAACTTGCTGAAAGCAATGATCTGGTCTTTAGGAAGAGTCATTAGTAACAAACTTCTGGCCTTTATGTCATTCTTCTTGTGTGTTCTTTCATCAGTTGTCTCAGGTACAGAAACTGTTACAACTTCTTTGTCACCAACTTTCTCAGTCTTCATCTGAGACTTGAAGGAATCACCAGTTAAGATGATCTCCCACAGAGCATAGTCTTGTATGAGAAAGTATTGCTCAATCATTATCCTCCACATCTCAAACTCATTGAGTTTGAGCTTAGGAAGCCTTGGAGCAAAGTTGGACTGGTTTTCCATCTCCATTGAGTTGAGTGAGTTGGTTAAGCTTATTCCTTGGATCTTCTAAATCAAAGTATCAGAACCTGTCTCTGATACCACTTGATGGATCTAAACACACACCTTGTGTTAGTGATACTTTGAGTTATATTAATAAGTACGCGGAATATACTTAGTAATACTTAGAAGATGGATTGTATGATGTAATGTAAGTGAGAACAGTATAACACAAAGCTTCAATATTATTAAGAATAATACGAGTGATTTTGCTTATCACTAGGGTTACACCTTTATGCATACGTACCTAGAACAATGACCTAGGACCTCCTTTTATAGCACAAGGAGTCCTTTACAAGATAAGTATAATGCTATCAATATAGAATATACACAAGATCTTTTTTATACTTATCCATACACGAATACATAACAATTATCCTAATAGCAGTGGTAATAATATGTACTAGCAGTGGTAATGTGTTTCCACTGCTAGTGCATTCTTTAACAGTGTCTTCCACAAGCGTATCAGAGGTAACTGTTAGCTTTATTCCCAACAATCCTCCCCTAAACTTATGATTTCTCTGCAAATCAATAAGTTTCTTCAATCTGCATCATATGTAAGGATTTGGGGAATTCTTCCAAACACTTCACTTTCTTTCTAAATCCCGAATAGCTCTTGAACATTGATCTTGAATCCTATGTATCAAAACTCCTATGTATTAAAATTTGAAAGGCGAGATAGAAATGTTCGGGTTTCTAATTTTATCCGTAAGACAAAACGGATTTGTAAAAATTTGCGCCAGTTGAATAAGACGAGAATACTAATTATAAACACTTGCTTGCATGTTTTTTTTTCACTGTCTCTTCTCTTCTTTTTTCTACTCTCATTTTTTTTTATGCAAGACAAGGTATACAAGAATATAAACGATACGAACATAAAATGTATCCCCCCACTTGAGATCAACTATCATCTAAACCCGATTCTCTTCCAAAACCCTTTATTCAAAACCCGCGACTTTCACTAGTGGAACCAAAATTAACCAACAGCGCCCGGACCATGGACATAAGGAAACTACCGGGTAGGCTAGGCGATAGGTGTAACGAAACAACATATATTTGTAACATATTAGATTTCACAAACACACTAAACCATAAGCACAAGAAGGCGTACAAGATGATTCTAGAGAGAGAAAGTTAGAGGTTTGGGAACTTTTTGTGAGAGAAAGAAAAATCTTATTATGAGCTCCAACTCTCTACCTTGGGAGGTAGAGAGTATTTATAGTCATTACATAAATCGCCACCTATCGGGCTGTGGATCAGGCATATAGTGGGTAAAGACCCGTCCGTCCTCCACGGTGTTACAAAACTAAATACTACTTAACATAAAATAACTACGACTACGAGATTTCTAACGATTACATATACTTGAGGTGGCCGACACTTTAACTACTGGATTTTCCAAATCCTAACAATCTCCCCCTAAGGGAGGTCACCTCAAACACACATTAAATTACATAGAAAACAAACAGATATAACATTGAGATTGTTCTTGGATTCTTGTTCTGTAGCTCGTAGTCTTAGATTCTTCATTTTGGCATGCTTGGATAATCTGAGTGGAGGTCTTTAACTGATCCACATGAACATAAGTTTTGAGCTAGCTTTGAGATCATCAATCACATTAATCTTTGACTCATCCGTTGTGGTGTTGGTATAATGTGATGTTGTGACTGTTGGACCGACATGCTCACATTCTGGATCATGATTTATCCTTATCAGAGTAGCGGAAGCTTTCGTTGATTCATGATATTGGCAGCAGCGTAGCAGAAGCATGGAGTGAAAATATCAGAGTCATTGATGCACCAATCATGATTTCTTTAGATATGAATGTGTTGTGTGAGCATGCGGCTTTGGATTGACTCCTCAATTCTGATCAGCTGCAATCTTCGGGTGTACCGCATAAGACAGCTTAGCAATAAAGCGCACGAAAGTGTCTTTGATCACTTTCGTTGAATTGAGGTACACGCCCACGGTTCCCGCTGATCGATACAAGTACCGCCTGTGATCGTAGAGTTCAAGAATCTCCTTGACAGGGTTTCGCAATGCTCTAGCTGTTCTCAAACCGAACGTCCTCAAAGAAGACAACACGGAGTGAGTGAACCAAATAAATGAGATTCACGATTGATGAAAAGAGATTTGAAAAACAATCGTGTATTGCTCAATAGAAATTGTTTTGCAATACAACGAAGGTTTTAATGAAAATCAATTATCAATCATAAACACCTTTTATTTTGAGAAATACGTACTCAGTCGATGTGCTAAAGAAAAGAGTTTTTAAGCACAACGACCGGTTTTTCAAAGGTATCCATCAATCCATAACTTGAACCAGGATTGATTCATAAGATTGAATCGCTCCATTGTTTCGCCCGGTTGTCACATGGTTGACCTATTGGATAGATCTCACATGCCACCTACCAGGAGCTTGTTTGATGTTGGCTCCAGAAGGCTTTCCATCTTCATAGTAAATATGTTAGCATATCACTCAGATGTTCTGGCAATACCACAAGGATAATGCGTAGGACTCAAGATATAATCTCTCTTTCCACATTGTGTGAAACAGAGAGTCGTCATTGAAAGTGTCCTAATGAGATTTATTGATGATCTCGTGGCTCTAGACTCAATTTGTGAATATTTGGATCCTATATCGGAGACTAGGGAGAGGGTCTCCTTCTTCAATATCAAAAATCTCTAAGAGAAAGTCGATAGATAATGTCGGTTCCCCGTGAGAATGAAACAAGCCCTTTTAAGAGGAACTTGAGTGGTTTGGGAAGTTGTAGTGCAGTGCGTCACTGGGTCCATGACGTCTTATCTTCAATACCGATGTTACCTTGGTAACCACCAAGAGAATATGAATTTGAACCCGTATCGCCCTAAGGTTGAATTAAATGGAGGGCTATTTGTTTTCACCCTTTTCTCATTCAATTCTTTTTAATTCTTCAACCCCTTCAGCTGCTACCGAGACTTCATAACTAGAACCTTGTTGGGTTTATTCCAAGACTAGCTCAGTCTCACCGACTCTTCCCATATCTTACTTTTCTCCTTTTTTCAATATACCTAAGGACTTCTACACTATCTAGTGGATTGTCCCTGGGTAGATCCCTTCGGTTCTGGCGGATCATGAGAACAAATACCTAACCTTATCATCCTTATATCACCATTCATAAAGTAAAGTTGGTCGGTCTATTTGGTATTGTTCATCTGCCATTGGAACCAATTGAAAACCATTTGAAAATCAATCCGATACTTAAGATATACTATCAAAGCATTTTGTACCTGAATTGTTTTGATATTTTTAGAACAAGAGCTCCCCTCAACATGTGCATCAAGTGTATGAAATCGTTTTGCACACGGAGGCAAGGAAAAGAATTAACTTCTTTGATTACCATTTTCTAAAAGATATCAACATCACTTCCCTGATCAAAACAAGTAGATAAAGCATATTAGGGAAGGATGAGGTTTTCATAAGCTTGCTCCCCTCAATATGTGCCTTGAGGTTTGAAAGAGTTTTGCACATACAAGAGGGAAGCGCACATTGATCACGCTTTCAAATCTTTGTGATTTAAGATAGATGCTCCCCCTCAACATGTGCATGGAAAATTTGAAATCGCTTGGCACATGTGGGAAAGAGAGCTTGTACATCCTTATAAAACCATTTACCGAATTATCAGATTAAATTCAATTTAAATCACAAATTCTCCCCCGATCACAATTGTCAAATCATTTGAGATTTGTGATCTCTGTAGATTTAAATTGATTTTGAAAGCTTTTAAGGAGAATTGTGACTTGATTATGAAAGCGTTTTAACTGATAAGGATCGGATTTTGAGACTTTAAACTCCATTGAATAAACATGCATGATTATCTTTTGAAAACAATTGAATGACAAATAACCTTTTAATTTAATTGAAATCATTCTCCCCCTCAATCAATGACATAGGTTGTTGATTGAGAGATAGAAATCTTGACAAACTTTTTAAGTTCAGATGATTATCAAAAATAGAGTCCGAGTTATTTTTCAAATCAACTAGTTTTCATTAGATAGTAAGAATTTGTTTAAAGAATTAGAGCATGAGATTTGAAAACCAAGATAAATCATGGCTCTGTTCTTTCTTTGAAAAGCGGGTTACTGCCTGAAAATGACAATAAACCATTTCTTCTCTTTCTCTCATTTTTTTTTATATGAAAATTCGAAGAACATCGAAAGTCCCGTGTCATTCTTTGAATGACAGCATCAAGACCGTAGATATTATCGAATCGAGAAAAACATGACAAAAAGACAATATTTTTTGAAGATTTTTCAAATTTTTATGGATTTTGAAAATTTTATATTTTTCTATTTGATTTTTGAAGGTTTTATATTTTGTTTTTCAAATAAATATTTACAAGAGATAGATGAAAGAAACCTTTTACTCCTCTTCTTCCTCTTGAAGACGTTTGAGTGTTTCTGGTTGTAGGCTCTTAAGACCCAGTCGTGGAAGAATAAACTCAAAACGTTCTCTAGGAAGAGCTTTGGTGAAGATGTCTGCTAACTGGTATTCAGTCCTCACAAAGTAAATTTCCACCACACCGTTTTCAACTTGCTCCCTGATGAAATGATGTCGAATGTCGATGTGCTTTGCTCTTGAGTGTGGTACGTTGTTGCATGAGAGAGCAATAGCACTTTTATTATCACAGTACTGAGGGATTTTGTTGAATTCAAAGCCATAGTCAGATAATTGGGATCTCATCCATAGGATTTGAGCACAACACGATGACATGGCTATGTATTCCGCCTCTGTAGAGGAAATAGAAGTACTCATTTGCTTATTTGAAGACCAGCTCACAAGCTTATCACCCAAAAACCGAGCACCTCCGAAGTACTTCGACGAGTATCTTGACATCCTGCATGATCAAGATCTGCATAGGTCGTTAGTGACATACCAGAGTCCTTCGGGTACCAAAGTCCCATATTGATGGTTCCTTGGAGATACCGAAAGACCCGCTTAACCGCTTCAAGGTGCTTTTAGTAGGCTTAGCCGGTATCTAGCACACATTCACACAAATAACAAGATGTCGGTCTACTAGTGTGAGGTACATCGGGGATCCAATCATACTACGATATTTCGTTTGATCTACCATGATCCCTGAGTGGTCCTCATCTAGTTTAGTACGCTCTATCATGGGAGTGTCAACAGGTCACTAGAATCAAATCCAAATTTCTTTAAAATCTCATTTGCATATTTAGATTGATTTATGAAAATGCCTCCGGGACTTTGTGAAATTTGTAATCCCAAGAAAAATGACATTTGTCCCATCATTGACGTTTGAAATTTAGAACCCATTTCGTATGAAAAACGGTCACACTCATTGGGGTCAGTCGAGGCAAAGATGATATCATCAACATATATTTGAACGTGAATTAAATGATTGCCTGACTTCCTGGTGAACAATGTCGGATCAATGCTCCTTTGAATCCGGTAGATATAAGAAACTTTGATAGCGTATCATACCATGCCCTTGGAGCTTGCTTTAAACCGTAAAGAGCCTTCTTCAAACGATAAACGTGAGTAGGATGTTCTGGATTCACAAAGCCTTCAGGTTGGCTGACGTAGACGACTTCTTTAAGATCTCCGCTTAGAAATGCCGCTTTACATCCATCCGATAGACTACCATGTTCTTACTAGCGATTAGCCAAGAAGATTCTGATTGCCTCGATACGAGCAACAGGAGCAAATGATTCTTCAAATTCAATACCCTCCTCTTGACGGTATCCTTTTGCAACCAATCGAGCCTTGTTCTTTAAGACATCACCATGCTCATCAAGTTTGACTTTGAAGATCCATTTTAGAGCAATGATCATAGCACAATGGGTACTAATTCCCATACAACTAATCGATCAAACTCATGAATTTCTTCTTGCATGGCATTGAACCAAATTGCCTTCATTCATGGCGGTTTTAGCATCTTTTGGTTCGATCTTAGATAGTATGGAGTTGAAGAAGCACCATAAGGCATCAGTTGCAAGCTGTTTCTGTGTGGATACTGGTCGAGAGGGATTTCCAATGATGTTGTCCAATGGATGATCATGAGTCCATTTTCTGAGATGTTCATGTGGTTGTTGTTGAGGGACTGAAGTAGCAGAGTCGATGTCTCCTGAAAAAGATGGTTCTGATGAAGATTCAGGAGCAAATATGTTTTCAAATGGAGCATCTTCGTGAGTAGCAAAGGGATTAACTTCATCATTGATGCCGTAAATAGTTCCATGATGTACATTTGAAGATTGATGATTTGTCGATGAGACAGAGTGATCGCAGCAGCGCTTCTTGACTTAAAGATATTAAGACTGAAGGGTTGACTTCATTCACAGGGATATGAGCAGCCTCTGTTGTAGGAATTGATAGTTCATTAGCACTTGGCTCATAGTGTTCATCAAACATTGGATCAAACAATTTCTTCAAATCATTTTCAGTTGGAGGTACATATGGAGTAGCTGGAGAGGAGTTTGGTACAAGGGATGAACCAATGGGACTGTTTTGAAGTGCGGGTCCTGTACTGGATTGTCCAGGAGCCATTTGACCGGTCAGCTCATCGAACGTAACGTGAATTGTTTCCATGATATTTCGAGTTCTCTTATTGTAGATTCGGTAACCCTTCTTGTTTGGTGCATAACCAACAAAAATTCCAATATCTGCCTTTGCTCTTAATTTACCTAGGTCTTGACCGTCATTCGTTGGATAGCACAAAGCACCAAACACACGAAGGTAGGAAAGATCAGGTTTTCATTTATGAACAAGTTCATATGGAGTTTTTCCATGAGAGGTATGAATAAGGGAACTATTTTGGGTGAAGCAAGCAGTGGCAATGGCTTCAGCCCATAGAAACATTGGAACCTTCGAATAAATTAGCATTGTTCTTGCGGCTTCCACAAGAGTTCGATTTAGCTTTCAACTACACCGTTATGTTGAGGAGTTCGTGGAACACTTCTTTGATGACTGATTCCAACACTTTCATAAAACTGAATTAAGTCTTTGTTAACAAACTCGTGCCATTGTCGGTTCGAACAATTCGACTGTATTGTTGAGTCGAACCCGAAGCTGTTTGATTAGTTTGATGATGACATCTGGAGTTTCATCCTTTGTCCTCAAAAATTTTACCCAAGTAAATCGAGAGTAGAAATCAACAACTACTAGAATGTATTTCTTCCCATTTATCGTTTGCACTCTCATTGGTCCGCACAGATCCATATGAAGGGTATGAAGAACTTCCATTATAGAATTTGTGGGTTTTGGTTTGTGGGCATATTTCGTGCTTTTACCCAATTGGCAAGTGAACAAAGATGATCTTTTTCATATTTTAATCTGGGTAAGCCTCTGACAAGATCCTTTCTGGAAAGGTTATTAATGGTGCCGAAGTTCAGGTGATTGAGACGACGATGCCATAACCATGACTTTGTTTTGGAAGCCTTTGACAGCAAGCAGATTGGAGAAGATTTCATCATGTCATCGATAGAGATGGTGTATAGATTAGAACCACGAGTACCTCTTAATAATTCCACACCATCAAGTTCTCTAACGAAGCAAGTATGTTTTCTAAATGCCATTTCTAGATCGGAATCACAGAATTGACCAACAGAAAACAAATTATGACCAAGACCTTCCACATAATATACCCTGGAGATTACACTTTTGCCTACTACATAGTCACCATAACCCATAATTGCTCCAAAATGGTCGTTCCCGAATCTAACAGTTCCGATAAATTTACTCACGAAGTTCATGAGCCGCGACCGGTCTCCAGTCATATGCTTGGAACACCCTGAGTCCAGGTACCACAGAACGATTTGAACGATCTGCAGTTGAACACAGACAAGAATGGATAACTGGATAATTGGGATCCCCATGCAAGAATAGGTTCCATTTGGTTAGTAACAGTGATTGGAACACCCACATTAGAAATAGAAACATCCATATCAGAAATTGAAGCAATGGAATCATTATAAATAGATGCAGTATTAGTGTCAGTATTTGCCATATTCAAAGTATGTTCACTTCTTAAGGGAATAGTTCTACCAGTAGGCATCCATTTTCTAGTGGGCATTGTCGGATTAACCTTATGGCCAATAGGTATCCATTGATAACCTATCTTACTAAATGTTCTTCCTGTGGACTTCCATTGTTTTCTAACTTTCTTTCGCCTTTGCCTTTTTGCCTTCTTAGCATGATATTTTGCATTAACAATATTAACGGGGATTTGACAAAGATTAGACAAAGCATTCACACCACATTCATGATTAGTAAATGAATTCAAGCCGACATCATTACAAGGTTTGCAAATAGTATCGAATTGAATTAATTACAAGATTTATGGCTAAAACTAGAATCAACACGATTCGTTTTATTTGACTCAAACTTAAAGTTCCTAGGTTGGTCTTCTACTCTCTTCCAATGCACATTCTTAGCTAGCGAGGTTCTACCATTCCTTGTATTATCTTGAGACTTTGACCTGCTCGCTTTAATGTCACTGATTACTCCTGTAGAGGGAATGGGAACATTAGTTGGTTTTGCTACTTTTTGCATTTTATGTTTAGATGTGCTGGGATGTGAACTATTTGAATGCGCACTAAAGTTCACCTTTTTAACACTAGAGGTGTTGGGATCTGAACTACTTGAAGGTATACTCCAGTTCACATTCATAACATTGGGCATCGAATGGATTTCATACTTGGCACTAGGCATAGAACACGGAATCAAAGGATTAACTCTCTCACCTAAGGACTTAGGGCATATTGTGATTAAGCATTCTAGAAGTTCTTGAGATCGTTTGGCATATAAGCATGCATGTCCAATTGCATTATCAAGTGGTTTCTCTAACTTATCCTCTTCAACAATCTCACGGAGACATTCTAGACAATCCTTAAGGGATGAGAAATATGTTTGAATTGCAAGTTTATTGTTCCTAAGATGAGGATGAACATATTTCACAGACATAGCATATTTATTACAAACAGGTACCTTTGATCCATCATTCTCCCCATTGATCATTGGCATTTTCCCTTTTACCTGGCTCTCCAGATTCTCAATTTCCTTTTGCAATGAAGCCATTTGTTTGTTATTTTTGTTACGAGTGACCTTTATTGATTCAAATAACTCATTGAAATGACGTTTAACCTTTTCATTTTCTTCTAGAAAACTTTTGTTTTCCTTTTGTAATGCATTTACTAGGTTTTGAAGATGAAACGTTTGAGAATTCTGAGAATCTAAAGGAGGAGGCATTTGGGAGCCAGTCACATTGTTCTTTTCACCCTTTAATTGAGAGATTTGGGCTTTCAACTTTCTGATCGTGTTACAATGAGCTTGAATCTGTTCGTCACATTTGTTTATTTGAAAAACTGCATCAAACTCTGGAGCATCTGAGGATGTCTTGATATTTGAGGTTTTGACATTTTCTTTAAGATGTTGACATTTTAGTTGTAAATTAAAATGATCAACTTCTAGTTTAGAAAAGTGTTTAACCAAATTATCGTGATCATCCAGATCAATTTTCTCATTTAGTTTAGAGTTAGTTTTTTCAAGCTCAATGACACGATCGTGGGAGACTTTCAAAGCAACAGATAATTCATGAAATTGAGAAGCATTAATGGAACAATTTGTAGCAGTGAAAAACACATCTTGAGCAATACATTCAGAAATCAGATTCTCATTCAGTGTATGCAAGTTCTTCCTCTCAATCTCATTATATTTTAATTCTCGCTCATAGTCACTAACTTCAACGATCATTGCATCAAATTCCTTTTCCATTTCTTTAATGTCTAAATTCATTCCCTTTTTAAGACTTTCAAATTGATCTTTTAGTTGTTTAAAGAAATGCATGACTTCAGTTAAATAACATTCTTTCGTTTGCTCAAAACCCCTTTCCCCTTCAGTTATACCAGTGGGTGTGATCCTTTTCTTACAAGTTTTCTCAAAATCAACAAATAGTTGAAAAATAACATATTGACTGATTAAGGTCTTGCTTTTAGTGGCAATAGTCCTAGGAACTAAATGCATTGGTGTATTGGGAGGATACACAGTCGCTGAAGGCATTTTCCTAGAAGGGGGGTTTGTTACAACAAGATTCTCTGCTTTTTGCTTATCTAAATCCTTTTTCCAGAACACTTGTTCGGGTGTTAACAACGTTTGAGGCTTAAACTTGTTCAAGGAGATCCAATTCTCCTTCTTGTAATCATGGGGTGTGATAGTTATTTTCTTCTCTTTACATTTAGGATCATCTAGTTTCTTGTTCATCTTTTCCCTAGTAACTTCATCTGATTTCTTATCTTCCTCAGTGCACTCAGCGCAACTAGGTTTCTGTCTAGGCTTAAGGATTTCATTGCCATCATAAAGTACCTTATGAGCATTTCTAGCCTTTTTAATGACCTCTGAATTTGGTTCCTCAACAAGGGGAATGCTATGCTTATCGCTTAAGACTCTATGCTTAGTGATCATGTGAGCAGTCTGAATGGTGTTCCCTTGTACGTACAACTTATTTTCAAGTTTGTTTTTCAAAGTTTTCAGATTAGAAAAATCATTCAAAAGTTTTGATTCCTTAGCATTGAATTCTTGCTTAAGCCTTTTCACATTTTCTTGAAGTTCTTGTTTTTGCTTAGCAGTTTTAGAAAGCTTTTCTTGTAAGGAATTTAACTCTTGTTTTAATACTTCTTCTCTAAAATTACTTTTTCTAATGATTGTACGCATTTGGTCATCCATTTCCTGCTCACGGGTGGTCAACTCAAATTTAGCACGTTGTTCATAAATAGCAACACGTTCTTTATAGGCATTCAGTTCAGAGACAATAGAATCATCAGGGGCACATGCAGTGAATTCATCAAAAACATAGTCATTATTGACTGCAGAAGATGCATTACTTGGTACAGTCTCACTTTCACTTTGCTTCACATATTGATCATATGTGACAATATTGCTATTATCCACATCATCAATATCTGATTCATTAGTCTCAAGAGATTGTACTTCATTATGCATCTTTCGCTCATCAACATCATCATATAGTTTTAATACCTCTGAGATTATCTTGTCTTTGGATGGACCAGTTTGTTGTTGAGGAGAGACCTTTGGAGAGACCATAGGAGAGATGCTAGCCATGAAGATTGTTTGAGCAGTAGGTTCATCATCCACATCAGAATCAAATGCACCACAATCAGCTACTTGAAAGGCATTCTGATGATTATGACCTATCTCCTGAATCGGCTGTTCATCAACATCAGCATCATAAGTCTTGGCATTCCCTTCAGCAAGAAACAGTAACTCCTCTTCATCCAAAGCTGCCCCATTGTCCTGAGCTTGCACTAGCAACATCTTATCCCTGAAGTACTCAGCATTCTGTGGACGTTTTGGAGATGTGCAGTTCCTTGCAATGTGTCCCTCACCACCACAGTTGTAGCATTTAATAGGCTTTGTTTGTCCTTGATTTCCAATCCTTCCTTGATTCTGATTTCCACCATAGCCTCCACCTACTCCACCCCTTCTCTGATCGTACTGCCTTTCTTGAACTGGCTGCACCATAACCTTCCCATCTCTGACAGTGGCTTGATTGTGTGGATTGGATGCGTTCGAGGTTGTTGTTGGTGTGTGGGAGAGTGTTCATGTTTTGACTGATCATGAGAGCTAATTAATTAATGAAGTTTTCCACGGTGCATCAAGACATCGCTTGTTTGAACATAGGATCAGGAATGAGTTTGTGATTACCATTACCCATGGGTACAACTTGAGAAGCTTTGGTAGTAATCCCAACATTTGTGTAAAAAGCAGTTGAATCATTTGATGAACTTGTTTCTCCCGATTGGTTTTGAACGCTCTAGAATCCTTTTTCAAACATAGCATGTCTTTCATTCCGGAGAAGGAAGGCATACAGTTGCTCATAGTTTGTATTCTTCAATCCTTTAGTGAGCTTCACAGAAGTGACAAACTTGTGCCATTCTGGATTCATGCTGTTTACAAACTTTGAGTTCAGCTGAATGTTAGGCATGGTCATTCTGATGTTCCTCATGTCATTGACAAGCTTGTGGAATCTCACGTAATACTCATAGACACTCTCATCTGGTTTCATCTTGAAGTGCTCAAATTCATCATAGAGTTGTGATTCTCTGTCTTCCATAGTTAATTCAGAACCTGAGAGAAGCATCTTGACATTATCCCATACGCCTTTGCTTCGTGTTGTGATTGATGAGCTTGTAAATGTCTTTTGGAAGACCTTGCAGTATAATGTTAGATGCCCTGATATCTGCATCGAATCTCTTCTTCTCCTTATCATTGAGCTCATCATACGTCTTTGGTCTGTATATTCCATAAATCATTGTTCCATCTTCAGCTGTATCAATTATGTCTCTAGTAGTCTCAACCAGATACGGTCCTTCATCAATGGATTTGAGAATGTTGACCCCATTTTCCTTTCCAAGACAGTACAATCTGATTCTTTGAGCCCAAGAGTCGTAGTCGGTTCTGTCAAGCATGGGTGGACGAGTATCTGAACCAACTGCTTGAACATCCTCGGCAATAGTGGAGATGATTGTAGGTACGTTGGTAGACATGTTAACAGATAAAACGGGATTTTATAACTCTATGATTAAACCGGGAAATAGATTCTTTCACGGGATTTTACTAAATCAAGAGAAAACCGTATTAAAAAAATCAACCAACTCGCTAAAAAAACCTTGAACCAAGTCGCTAAGAACCAAGTCGCTAGCAAATTTTGACAGCAAGTCGCTAAGCACCAAGTCGCTAAGATGTCAAGTCGCTAAATAGCAACTCGCTAAGCACCAAGTTGCTAATATGTCAAGTCGCTAAATAGCAACTCGCTAAGCACCAAATCGCTAATACCAAGTCGCTAACAAACTTAAGTACAAGTCGCTAACTTTCACCAAGTCGCTACCCATAGTGGAGAATCCACTAAGTGTACTGTTTGTCGGCTTGTCTCAATAGACAAGTCGCTAAGCTCAACTCGCTAAGAACTTCTACTACAACTCGCTACCAAGTTACAAAGCAAGTCGCTACCAAGATAAATTATCCGTAGCTCAAGTCGCTAGCTAGAAAATCAAACAAACACCACTTTTCAATCAAAAAACAACCCAACCACGATGATTCAAGCTTACCAAATCAAAACCCAAGCACATACAATGATTCTAAACACAAAACTACACCCAAGATTCAAACTTTAACACTAGAAATGATCCAAATGATGCAAAACCACTAAACTTTTTCAAACTCTAAAACCACCAAAAAGTCACTAGAAATCCAAAGATATGTAAGAGATGATCAAACCATGGCTCGTGATACCATTTGTAACATATTGGATTTCACAAACACACTAAACCATAAGCACAAGAAGGCGTACAAGATGATTCTAGAGAGAGAAAGTTAGAGGTTTGGGAACTTTTAGTGAGAGAAAGAAAAATCTTATTATGAGCTCCAACTCTCTACCTTGGGAGGTAGAGAGTATTTATAGTCATTACATAAATCGCCACCTATCGGGCTGTGGATCAGGCATACAGTGGGTAAAGACCCGTCCGTCCTCCACGGTGTTACAAAACTAAATACTACTTAACATAAAATAACTACGACTACGAGCTTTCTAACGATTACATATACTTGAGGTGGCCGACACTTTAACTACTGGATTTTCCAAATCCTAACAATATTGGGTGCACAAAATGAAAGGGATGGCTCTGAAGGGTGTATCTAGGAGTATCTTGCACTAATGGTGAGTGCAACAAAGAGGGTTTAACAGGGGGATTGACTGATCAATGTGAAGAGTCAATATACACAATATATATATATGGGCTATTTGGGTTTAATCTTAAAATTGCCTTATATCCTAGCTGCACCGATCACACCAAGTTACCTTAGTATAATGCTCATGATAATGGTCTCGAAAAGATATACAAGGCCAAGTTCTAAAGTCTACTACAGCCACCGGCACACTCATTTTTATGGAATTATGTATAAGGGGAAAACGGAAAGGCTTATCCTCACACAATGGGAATATAGGGTAGGTATGCTCAGTCTAGATTAATCCAGTTAAGTAATGAAAAACATGTCAAAATTTTACTAATGAAACACTTTTCATCAAAAACTAGAAAAATAAAGACAAGTAAAATCAAGTGGGTGTTTATGTCTAATCCCTTCCCCCCACTTGGGTCATACTAAGCATCTAATTGAAAGATAGGAAGGGTTAGAATTGAAACAGAAAACTCCCCTGGATTTTGCTCGGCATGATCGAAGACTCACGAGTAAACGTGTCCCGCTTTGAGATCTATGAGCAAACTTTAATAACCTGAATTCACTTAAGACAACCAAATGCATCATACTAGAAAAACAACAAGTAATAAAAGAAAATGAAAAACCTAACTCACTTTCGTAGGAATCACGGTTGCATTTAGCATATGCAACAAGCCCTTTTAAACCACTTGGTGTCCCAAGTGGACGAGTGTAGTCTCGTGAGGGTTTACAGGGAACACACCTACAAAGTTCATTTAAAACTAATACAAGGTTATTGTGTTATTATAGAAAGAATTTGAAATGGAGGATAATTACGCCGTAACTCTTTGAAGGAGTTACGCCGTAATTATGGCAAAACCTGGCAGTCGCTACTAGAGGGTAGCTACGGCGTAACCATAGCATGGGATTACGCCGTAATCGGTAATGCTCTGGAGAGAATTGCTACTGATGATATGTTACGGCGTAGTCATGGGGATGATTTACGCCGTAACCGTTGGACAGTCAGTCCCCGTTTAAGTTACTGATGCAATCTTCTCCGATTCTTGCAAAAATGGTTAAAAACACAAAACCCTACTATACTAACAAAATGAAAAAGAAAAGATAGGCATGAGGTGCCTCCCACGAAGCGCTTGTTTTTGTTCAAGTCACGAGCTTGACTCCACCCTTATTTACTAAGTAAAATGGTGTTCATCCCCTCACTTTAAATCAAGTGTGGGTGAAAATAGCAATAAACACCATGAGGGTGTGAATTTGCTATGGGATGGGGAAATGATAAATTACGATCATACCTTGCAGGAGATGTCATTTCCCTCCATACCTTACCCGTTTTAGTTGATGGCATTGATGATTGGTTCACCTCATGATGTGGTTGATCAATTGGCTCGTATGTCTTCTCGTTAATCACTGAAGTGTCCAAGATATTTTCCTCTAATTCCTTTGCAAGATCAAATAAAATTGGTTCAGTAGCCGAAGCTACATAACCATTATCGGGTGATGTAATGGGTTGCACGATTTCATCCATAATTTCAGCAACCTGCATAGAAAAACAAGCAAGATTGTTAGGAATAAAAGAAGAGCTAGAAGTCAAACCGTTTTGTGTTGTGGTTGATTCCTCATTGGCTTGTGGAATTGCTTCATCACCCTGTAAGCTCTTTGCTTCCATTTTCTTTGATTGATCATTGCCTGTTTCTTCATCCCTCGCAACTTTTAATCGTCCTGGAAATGGGATAGGTGGTACATAGGGTCTTATATAAGGTAAATGAGGAACCGACTCCTCGTTGACTTCCGTCATCTTCCCCACAGTTGCTTTGATAGTTCCAACCACATTCTTTTTACTTTCCAGGACCTTTTGGTTTAATTCTTCGAGCTTAGCCTCCAAGCTTTTTCTCTTAGCGTCCAGCTTCTTTAAATTTAGTTCCGCGCCCTCCTTGAATTTCCTAATCATTTCGTCATTCGAGTCGTGCATCCTTTTTAAATTATCCGAGAATTTATTGACGGTTTCCTCCAATGATTCAATATACCTGACCTGCTCATATTCTTTGCGTTCTTCTTGGAGAGAATGCTCTTGTATAGCATGAATGCTCTCCTTAGCCATCTTCATATCACATCCAAGTCTATCAATCTGCTTGGCGATGTCACCAATGTCATCCAAGCCCTTGCTATTTGTTACCCACGTGGTTGCTCCATCATACCAATTTCGTGAATGGTCAGCCATCTTTTGAATTGATCTAAGGGCTTGTGCAGGTGGCATTGTAGGGATATGTCCTTCAGAGTCGAGCATTTGGCGGGACGGGATGTTTAAACCTTTGTAGAAAATAAGGACCATCCGATGGTTGCTGATATCATGCGTTGGGCATCTGTAAAGAAGGTCATTATATCTTTCCCAAGCTTCATCTAGCGTTTCATCCATCTTCTGTTTGAAACTCCTTTATTCATCCATCTTCTTAACAATCTTTGAAGGAGTACAATATCTCCAAATGAATGCTTTTTGTAAAAGATTCCATGTATTGATCGACCCAGCAGGAAGCATCTTCATCCATCTTCTGGCTGCACCAGTGAGTGTAATTGGGAACACTCTAAGCATTAATGCATCTTGAGTGACTCCTGGAGTGTGGAAAAGATCTGCGATCTCCAATACTCTTCGCACATGCAGGTGGGCATCATCATCATTAGTTCCCGCAAAGAGCTTTTGTCTAAGTTCCCTCATGAACTGGCAGCTGATCTCAAAGTCGATGTCATCATGATATACGATGCCCGATCTTTGGTTACTTTGAGTCAAAGCAATATATTCTTCCATAGTGAGCATGTCAAAATCTGAATCATCCATAACCTGAATATAAAAAACAAACAAAAACAGAAAAGAATAGAAAAGGAAAAATAAAAACAAAAATAAAAGGAAATAAAAGAAAAACTTAAATTAAAATCCTAAATAGCTCCCCGGCAGCGGCGCCAAAAACTTGATGCAGGTTTTACTGACCATGTTTTAATATTTATAACTCGTTATACCTATGGTCTACCCTAATGCACTAACGGGCAGTGTTCCCGGTCGTGTGTAGTGTAGTATTCGGTAAAACCGAGGTCGTCCCAAGAGCTACGTGGATCGAAAATTAACTTAAGTCTATGTCACGATTTTAATTGCTTTTAAGATTGAAATAATAAATTAACTAATAAGACAAGAAAGCAGATAAAGGCAAGAGATGTGATCAATGAAGGAGAGTGGTGCTAACCTAGTTATTCCTCCTAGTTAGTAATGTCTACGTTTACTTACTTCCAATTACTTCAGGTGGGGTCAAAGTCAAGAGGACATCATTTGGTCAATTCGACCTAACCTATCAGCAAAGATGCCACCACAGGAGAAGTCAGGTGTCCCCTCATAAGTCCTGTTGTTCCTGGTCCCCTAAGCCGAGTCATTAAGTACCGCTACATGCTAGATTTATAATAGTGAGTGCCCGGGCGTTAGCAACTTAAACACTCACCCCCTAATTCTTAAGTTCATCCAAATGGTAGGTGATCAGTTGGTCAAATCGCACAAGTAGAAAGGGTCGTCAGTTGGTCATATCTTACCCTTCCCGTCTCAGTCTACTCACTTAGGGTCAGTTGGTCATATCTCCTAAACGACTAGCTTCTACCGCCATTCAAAACTACCGAAACAAGGGTAGCTACCAATAAACTATGCATGCATACACTTAGAAATAATTATATGGAAGCAATGTAAATGCAAACAAAACAATTAAGGAATAATAACTAGGCCACCACCTAGGGTGCTTAGCCAATCATATAGAAAATTAATCCAACAATAATGAATAAAACATGAATAGAATTAAACATAATGTTTGATACAAATTACTTGATGAAAAGCTAATAATGATGATGATTGCGAGTAAATTCTTCCTTCAAAACTGGCTTCGGACTGCTGGAAAATGCCCTGGAGTGGTGCCCTAATCGACCCCTAGGAGAGGGGTGAAGAGAGATACTAAAAAATGCAGATTTAGGGCTGTATTTATAGGCCCCGACATGGTTACGACGTAACCTTAAGGGCAAATTACGCCGTAACTAATGACGGCGCAACGAAATCCGGATCTCGAAAAATTACGTCGTAACTAAATTATTTAGTTACGTCGTAACTAAACAATGTAATTACGCCATAAATTGAATTACATACTTTTTCTCATCCTTTAATTTTCTTGAAACTTTATTGCACTAGTTGACGCTTTTAGTCCCTTATCGCACTTGTTAATTTTATAACAAGTCCTTGTACTTAATAAACTTCGAATTAACTTGCCGCTTTTAATCCCTGGACCTCGAAACTTTGGGCCCAAGTAATTAATTACGGCGTAACTAATTATCCGAGTTACGCCGTAACCCTTCGTCCGCACATGATTATCCATTCCGAAATCATCTTTACGGCGTAACTAAATTGCTATGTTACGCCGTAACATTCACAAAAATAATTACGACGTAACCATAAGAAATGGTTATGCCGTATCCTTCAAAGCATCATATTTACGCCGTAACATTATTAACGAGTTACGGCGTAATCTTCACACTGAATTCATAAGCCCTCGTAAATCAATCTTCAGAACATATATTTGGCCTTATATCACATCTTTTCTGCTTCAACGCCTCATTTATCCTGAAATGCAAATATAAACGAATATGAACGAATTAAATACCATATTAATACAAATGAGGCAATAAACACGAGAATTTGACATATAAAATATCAAGCTAATTTAATATAATCAAATATATTAAAGTACACAATGATGGAAGAAATATCGAAATATTAAATGTTAGTTTTAACATTATGTCACAAATTTGAGTCATGATAAAATAAAAAGTTTATCCTACGTGTCTTTTATGCAAATTTTCTTAAACAAAATCTATTATGTCAAATACAACAACCTTTGTATGTATTCCAAAGAGCAGCATTTTATTTTAAACTTAAAAGAGTAACATGAGCGTGGATGTTTGTTTCTCAAAAATTATTTTTCTTGTCTATTGTGTTTGTAATCAAGTAGACGACTATGCCAAATAATGTTCAATTATTATTTTTTATGAACTCATAAAGGCATGCATCTTTACGGAGTATGAAAGAAATAGTTAGAGTTTTCTTTTATTCAGTAAATGCGAGTGTGCATACATAAACACTTGTTATCTTAAGACATAAGAGATAAAACAGACTTTTTTCACCTCTAATCTAGTTGATCTTTTGAAAATTCGAGTGCCACTTTTTTTTTTTTTACAAAATCCATTAGCAAATTCACGGCTTCAAATTCACCTCTACTTTCGAAAAACATAATTTCATATTACCGATCAGATAATAGTCACATTATGCGGGAAGTTATTTGCACACATACATTTTTTATTTGCATACACTAATGCAAAAGTAATCAAAACAGGCTATAAGTAAAATATAGCTGACTATATAAATTATATAAATGATGTCTACAATTAAAAAATAAACATTTACAAATCAATTTATAAAATAAACATGACCATAGGCATACAAGAAACAACAACATTTGTATGTATTCAAAAGAGTAACATGTTTATATGTCCATTTTAAAAAGTGTAATAACAAAATTTGTATTTATTCACAAAAAAACAGGAGAGAGAAATAGTGTGTCTGCTAGTGTGTGTGTTTTAGTGACTCTCTACGCAGAAAAAAAAAAAGGAATCTTTTTATCATTTTTAGTGTGTTCTTGAGGTATGATTTAATCTCACCCATCTTAAATTTGAACTAAAGTTTGTATCTTTTTTGTATATTTGATATGGGTTTTGCTTAAAATGAAATCTTGATCTTGCTTTTTGTGTTTTTAGTAGACATTTTAGATGCCATTGTTTGATTTTGTTAGTTAGGGTTAGTTGTAGTTAGTTATAGTTAAAGATTGTTTTGTTTAGGGTTTTGTTTTGCTGCCTTAGTGAGCTTATCTAGTTGTGTTTTTGGTTTGGATAAAAAGGGTAACTTAAGTAAAAAAAAAATAGGTCAAAGTGGTAGGTATGCTATTTGTGTACTGCTGAAAATTAGGGCTTTTTTGAGTTTTATTTTTTGGATTGTATAATGCATGGTTTAATTAAGTATATGATCTGAAGTAATTGATTTTTCTTAGTAATTAGGTTCATTTCAGTTGATGCCCTAATTTTTTTTTGAGAGAATATGGAATTTAGCTAAAACTTGAGGAAAATTTGTCGGAAAATGTGAAAAAGTAAAGAAATTATATGGGCAGTTGAGTGGCGTAAAAAAGTTGAAAACTTGTTGAGTTTACATCACATTTGCTATATTTAGTTGCAGGGGCTCATTAGTTTGTGGGTAACTTAAGAATATGGAATTTAGCTAAAACTTGAGGAAAATTTGTCGGAAAATGTGAAAAAGTAAAGAAATTATATGGGCAGTTGAGTGGCGTAAAAAAGTTGAAAACTTGTTGAGCTTACATCACATTTGCTATATTTAGTTGCAGGGGCTCATTAGTTTGTGGGGGCGGAAATTGGACATGAGTATGCTGGTGGGGGGACATGCTCCATCCAAAGGAAACTGATTTAACCGCCCTATTTCTGGTGTTCGTAGTGCTACCGATTTTTGCTTACATTGTATTAGGAAAATGGAGTGAGGTATCAAGCAAGAAAGATAAGATAAGGGTGCTTGCGCAAATCGCTGCAGAAGAGTCGTTTCGAGCTGAGGCTATGGTTGTTGCTGCTGTTCCGGCTACTGTTGTGCCTCTTGTATCTATTCCAAAGGTTAACACTGGTTTCCATGAATGTGCAAGATGCTTTGGTCCAGCTACTACTCGATGCTCACGCTGCAAGACTGTACGATATTGGTACGTGTAATGTTATATGCAATTATCTATGGTCAACATAAATTAAGTTTGGAGAAACATGTAAGAAGATTATCCATGAAACCTGATCATTGACATAAGTGTTGATTTACCTGCGTATTCCTAGCTTCAGGGAGTGTTTGGATGTGCAATTTGAAAGTGATTATCTAAATATTGTGACTTTTAAGTAGCAATCACCAGTTTCTAGTGTTTGGTTAAAATTGTCCTGATTATCAGTATCTTTAGTCAGTTTGGATAATTAGCCAATCAGGTTGATAATAGATGCAACAAAACTTATTATCAAAGTATAGAGTAAACATACTTATCTGCCCTTATGTTTCATAATATTGTTGCAGTTCTGGCAAGTGTCAGATACTTCATTGGAGGTTAGTTCATAAACATGAGTGTCAACTTTTGGAGTACAACAGTAGCTGCTCATCTCCCAAGTCTGCTTCAAATGAAGAATTTGTATCCGTTCATGAACCAGTATCGTTCAGCGAAAACCTGGAAGCCCAGTGCTTTGAATCCAATATCGAGAAAAATGAGCATGAAAAAGCTGATTTAGACGATTCACCTGATTCGTCTTCTGGAGTCGTGTCAGAAAAAAGATCTGATAAACGCACTCGTTGCAAATCTAAAAGGGATGCAATCAATTCATCAGTAGATGCCTGTTCGACCTCATATGATAATGCTCCATCAAAGGAAACTTTCATCAGACATAAGGTTGTTATTCACTTTATTTCTTAGTTTTCCCTTTCTTTCTTATGATAACTTATAGTACTAAGTTTTAACTCTAGACCAAACGGAGTCATGTTGTGGTCTCGAAAGAAGTTATTCCTGAGATAAGGAGTGCTGATATTGTTGGTTCACATTCTGCAACATACGAGGGTCTAAACACAAACAGTCCAAATGACTCAATAACATCGGCTCAAGATGGGGCAAATTTATCAAACATGGAAACGGAGAGATGCCCACCTAAGAAGAGTCACATGCTAAAATCAAAATCACATTCTTCTGGAAGCAAATCACATAAATTACCAAAATCAACTGGTGAAGTCTCGAGAGATCAAACATGTTCAGAAACAGAAAACACAGGCCAAATTGCTGACGATTTGGGTAGGTTTCAGGGAAATATTTCAATTTTGATTTTATTTTTTTAGAGCAAACGTGTCTTACGAGGTGCTTATAACTTTATATGACTTGTCTTGATGTAGATGTTTCACGAGTGAAGGATGTCAAAGGCAGTAGCATCATAAATAAGGGGTTTATGAAGATGATTGGTTTAAAGAAGTCATCAAAGCATGGCAAAGTGGAAGTTTCAGAAGTCAATGGTGACAAGCACAAGAGAATAAAAGTGAGTTATTAGCATCAAGACATTAAATAACATTATATAGAATTTAAGTTTCTTTTTTTCTTTTCGTAACATCTTTATCAATAGTATCATCAACACTTCGGCGTTGGGAGTTATATAAATTGTTACTAAAGTGACCATCAATTCACAATTTCAGATGCTATTTTCATATGAAGAATTTTTGAAGTACTTCCAGTATGAAGTTTTTGACTTCTCGCCAAGGGGACTTGTAAATTGTGGAAATAGGTACTTCACCATACTACATTACTTTTGACAGCGTAGCTTAGTAATTTTACGTTTATTAACATATTTTATCGTTTTCTCGTGCTTTTTCTGCAGCTGCTATGCAAATGCTGTATTGCAGTGCTTGACGTCTACGAAACCTTTGACTATCTATTTGCTTCATAGATCGCATTCTAGAAAATGTAATCAACACATTTCCGTCTTTCATTTTGACTACCTGTGGACTGTAACCTTATTGCTTATAGCCATCTATATTTGTGCTAATACTAGGTTATGCAAAGAGTTGGTGCTTAATGTGTGAACTTGAGCAGTATGTAATGCTGTTACGTGAAAGTGGAGAGCCATTGTCTCTTAGCAGCATTCTTTTGCATATGCGCAGTGTTAATAGCCAAATTGGTGATGGTAGTCAAGAAGATGCTCACGAATTTTTAAGGTTGGTCAACTTGGTATATTAGAGTTGTTTGTCTTCACTTTCAAACAAAAGTTGCATATTGATATTATTTTGTATTTGTTGTTTTTCTTCTTTTAGGCTTTTGATCACCTCGATGCAGTCTATATGTTTAGAAGGTTTGGGTGGGGAAGATGTAGTTGATCCTAAATTGCAAGAAACAACCTTTATTCAACATACTTTTGGAGGTCAACTACGGTCAAAGGTGAAGATTCTCTCTTTCATTTCTTTAATTAGCAGGAGGTAAAAAAAAGAAAAAAAAAAAAACTTTTTATATATTTTTATCAGTTGACTAAAAAACAATTCTTTTTGAATCCCAGGTCAAATGTCTAAGATGTAATCATGAATCGGATAGGTACGAAAACTTTATGGATCTTACGCTAGAGATATTTGGGCGGGTTGAGTCTTTAGAAGATGCATTAGCCCAATTCACAAGCCCTGAAAATTTGGAAGGAGAAAATATGTATCGATGTGGAAGGTTTGTTTTTATTCATATTCAAAATTGAGTATATATTTATCGGTTATGTATGCCTTTTATAAACATTAAAAGTTATGATCTAATGAAGTATTTCATATGAAAGGTGTGCTACGTATGTTCGAGCACGGAAGCAATTGGCTATACAGGAGGCTCCAAATATTTTGACAATTGTATTAAAAAGATTTCAGGTAAACAAAAACAAATAAACAATGATAGCTAGCCTAGTTCTTTACTGATTTTTTTGCATTACATTAACAGATTTAATGTTTTGGTTGTTATCAGGAGGGCAGTTATGGAAAGTTAAATAAATGTATTACTTATCCTGAAATGTTGGACATGATTCCATTTATGACGGGAAAAGATGACATTCCTCCGTTGTACATGCTTTATGGTGTTGTGGTGCATTTAGATACAATGAATGCATCGTTTTCTGGTCACTATATATCGTATGTGAAAGACCTTCAAGGCAACTGGTCCAGAATAGATGATGCTCAGGTAACCAACCTCAACTGTGTAGCATATTTATTATTGGAATAAGTTGTTATCTGATCCAGACATTCAACTCACAGTAATCACTTTAAATACGAACATCCAAACACCCCCCAAGTACCATTATTCTATTTCTTGAATTGCAGGTTTACCAAGTGCCTTTGAGCCAAGTGATGTCAGAAGGTGCATACATATTGTTTTACATGAGGTAAATAATCTCATTTGCAGTTTGCCAGTCCATTTATTACTAGTTTGCAATTTAGCAGTGACAGTATGAACCCATTTATTCATGAATGGGTCAGTTCAGGTCATGGTCAAGTCTCGCAAACTGTATCTTCAATGCATAAGACATCTAAATTCATTTTGTTCAAAATTTAGATTATTAATGTAATAATAATAATTTTGTAAACATGTTCTATATACTAATTGTTTATAAAAATATCATGGTTGTAAATATCGCTCGGCGGTACCTCCGCGGTCGACCACCGCCAAGCGCCATATCGGTCTTGGCGGTGATATATCAGTGATATATCGGAGACCATAAATTATAAAGGAATTTATTTTAAAAAAAATAAATATTAGCAATATCATAGCAAAATAAGTCAATAACCACAAAAAAACTAAAGAGTTTAACATCCTTGAAAAATGAAAGCCGCAAGTCCATAACTATTTATCAATTATATAAAAAATAAAATTAAAAAATAAAAAAAAATACGAGTTTGACCGATTTTTGACCTAGTTTGACCGATATTTGACCAATTTTGACCCATTTTGACCGATTTATCACCGATTTTGACCGATTTATCACCGATTTTGACCGATTTTGACCAAACCGATAAATTGACCGATAAGCGAAATATCGTATCGGTCGACCGCTTATAAGCGATATATCACTGATATATCGGCCGCCAAGACCGATATTTACGACACTTTAAAATATACAAAAGTCTTCTTGGATCAACCCAACCCTACCTGACCTGTTGCCCAACTCGCCCAATGCGACCATTTATTTACTTGTACTAAGGTCTTTGATGTTCTCAATTGAAAGTTATTAATGTTTCTTGTAGATCATCCCCGCGTCCCCCAAGAAGTTACTCAGCAAAACCCTCCAAAGCTTCTGTTTTCTCAAAGTCAAAACCGCCAAAGTCAATCTCAGATCACCATCAAGAATCCAATCATTTCAATGGGAACCGTCACCATTACACAAAACCATCAAATGTAGACTTTTCAGACGCTGCATCTAGCGACTGGTCAATATTCACAAGCTCAGATGACGCATCTTTCACAACTGAAAGCACCCGTGACTCATTCAGCACCGTTGATTATACTGATAGCAACACTGATCCATTTTCTTCAATCTTTAACACCCTTTACACTCCTCACGATTACCACTCTCGTAACACAGTCTCGTGTAACAGAGTTTCAAGAAGTAGGCCTCACACAAGATTCATGGAAGAAGAGGAGGAGAAAAGGTCTGTTTTGAGATCATATGAAGCAAGTAACCCTCCTTACAGATTATCCTAACACCGAAAAGGCTTATTGTTCTTCAAATGAAGCTTCTTCCTGTAGTAGTAGTGGTAGCAGCATTTATTGTGGTTTATACAGATAGATGGTATGTAGAAGTCGTTTAATTTGTTGAAAGATTTTGGAATAGGGGTAGGAATTGGTGCCTCAAAATTTTCCAATTGTTATGTACATGAGGCACTGGAATTTTAGCGTTATTTCCATTGTATTGAAGTTGGTAATATTAGTATCATTAATTCTTCTGAATCTTGAGATAAAGATTTATGTACCCACAGATTGGTCAGAGCGTGAATTTACATATATGGAGAATGATCCGTGCAGGGATCAATCGTGTTGCTGCCTGGAAGATGAGTGCAACACTGATCATCTCCCCTAAATGGTCCACGGTAAGCATGAAATTAGTTATATAGCTTACCGCTATTTCTATGATCAACATGGTCCCATATAGGTTTCATTTTAGACTTTTTTTTTGCCAAAAAAGGATCGGTATCAAAATATCATATCCTAGTATAGTTTATTCTGGTTAGGTGAAACGTACTTTTGCGATGTTTGACATGTTCGACATCACAAGCAAGAGTTCAAAGGTACGATGCATGCTATAGTGCTAACTGTAACACTGTAGTTCTTGACAAGGCATTAATAAAACGATTACTGAATAAGCTATAACTTTGAGATTGTTGTCACGGACAGGGTTAAACTACAACTATGACCAGTATTTTACTCGCATTTACCAACATTCTTGAACAAGAAAAAGCTTACATGTCACACTAAACTTTACTCATCTTATACTCCTTATGTGGTGAATATCTACTACAGATTTTGTTACAAACCATTTTATTTAGAAAATAGTACGGCTGAGTATATGCAACAACAGACATTACAAATGTTCATCAGTATCAAACACGTCTAGAGTTTTGCTCATGACAAAAACCTCACTATTTGTGCCAACGCCTTATTCTCCTTGCCCGCTGATTGTCATCTCTCTCCCTTCGGCTTATTTACATATCAAACTTGAACCAAATCTCATTCACTCTGTTGTCAAACTCGAATGGAGAATTGTACTGTGCAACAGTGTATACTGTCGTGATCTCACCAGCATGACTTTTCTTTATAGCATCCGACCAAATGGTGCCCGAGAGACTGGTTGACAAGGCTGCAGCTTCAACACCGACGTCTGAGTCCTTAACAAATCCACCAAATTGTCGTACTGCCACGTAAGTAGGTCCCCATTTTTGGACAGTGATTCCGGTTGCTGGAGGTGGATTAGCTTGGTTCTTTTTCGGGACATAGAAACTCACTACAAATGAAGACTCACAAAAGGGTCCGTCGCTTGGGACAATCTCAGTTAGAACTGGAGCTGTCATTTCTATCTGCTGTTTGTAGTCGTTTTGCCCTTGGATGTAGTTGAATAACCTAATTCCAACAAATTAACCATCAGTTGCGACTATAAAACAATTTTGACCTAATAAACAAGGTCCAAAAACTACTTGAAAGTAGGTACTAATTTTAAAAATCAATATCCGAGGGGTTAATTCAATTTTTTTCCCCCAACAGTTGAAGTAGTCTACTGATTTACATATGCTATATGTCATTAAAGGGGTGTTTGTGATTCATATTTTTAGTGCATTTTGACTTATTGTATAATTTTTAACAAACACTTTATATAAGTACATGGCGGGGAGGCGGGGAGCCGGGGAGTTGCTTATTAGTGGTGATATGTGTTTTCTAAAAGACATGCTTTTTCTGCACATGTTTTAGAAACGCAATCCCAAACAACTTAAAGTGCCCATTACCAACACAAGCCAAAAGTATGCAATTCAGAACACCCTACGCCCTAGCTATTTTGTCGCTAAACTATTTAACCGGTCTATCATATTACAATAAGTTTAATGACATATCTAAGTTGATAAAGCATTTTCAGAGCATATTCTTCCCTTCAAAAATTCATATCTAAGTTGATAAAGCATTTTACAGAGCATATTCTTCCTTCAAAAATCTTCTTCTCCAACCATTTATTCCAAAAGAATCAAAACTCCAAATATCTTAACATTAAGTTACTTCATGTTCTTACAATACTATAACCAAAGAAAATGATTTGTATGTAGAAAAGTTGCATACTAAATTACTAACTTGATTTATCTTACTACAATACTAATAAGTTGAAATGATAAAGAAAAAAAAAAAAAAAAAATGACAAATTTTATCCATGTGGGCTTATATAAGTTTATTATGACATGATAAACTCATGGAATCATTTCATAATAAACTTATATAAGCCCACATGTCTCAAAATAAGCAAGAAATTATAGCTTATCAAATACAGAGTATAACCGAAAAACATATAAGCTCATAAGCCGCATTTAAGCTTAAATAAACACCCCCACGCATTCCTAAACAAAGAAGCAAATGAATGAAAGGAAGATAATCATACTGTAAGAAACCGGTACGAGTGCCATCAACGAAGGAAATATCATCTATAGGCTCAGTAGTAGCCCACATGCTAGAATTATAAAGACGTATCTCGTACCCATCACCAGACTCGACAACATCGTACGTTGGACACTCTATACGGCTACACTGTGCTGGAAACCCGACAGATAACGTTTCTTTAGTGGTCAATGTTCCTGACTTAAGGTTGGATAGTAAGGTTAGTAGCATTGATACCTTGAACATGTTATAAAATGCCATTTTTTTTTGTTGGTAAATGGTTTGGTGAATAATGAGTTGAGGTGAGTGTGTGTATTAATATGGTGATATAAGTGTGAGAAATGATGGTGTGTATATTCGCCACACGTTTGAGGATTGATTAAAGGGGTTTGTTTGGTTTGTTTTGGGGTTTAAGAGGGTGATAGTGTTACACGTGTAGATGTTGCTTCCGGTAATTTATGGGCTGTCGTATAGTTCATTTGGGCTTGCTTAGGGGTTCACAAGTCGGGTAATACAATGACTCGATATGAAAGACGACTAGCTTTACAACTTTTAGTGCCATATTTTTCAAAATCAAGCCGTGTGCCAGCTTCTAGCCTCAGATAGCCAAGCTAATTGTAGGAAGGAAGATAAGCATCCTAATCTTTTTTTTTTTTTTTCCTTCTGTCTAATCTTAACACTTCTCGTCAAGTCCAATAAAATACACTCTCTATGACTCAAAAACCTCCCACATGAAACGAAAACCGAAATCGAATAAAACCGAACCGAATTTGTCAAAGTCGAACGGAATCAGTTATTTAATTTTCGGTTTGGATATGATTTTGAGAAAATGAAAACTGAATTAAGATAAATATGTAATTTATATATATTTATTAGGCGAAAACTGTATAAAGATCTTTCTAGCGCATAATTAACGATACGCGATATTTGTTTTTGTATAACGTTCAAAATAGAACGTGAAAAGGATCAATATGTAATTACAAACGATTGTAACATGTGATAATTCACTCTAGAAAAAATTTAACATATATCAAACGATTATATAAAAAATATTTAATGAAACTTAAAATAAAACATTACATCAATTATGAAATATTAACTAACAACACATGTTACTGTCGCGAAAACTTCTTGATACACCACATTTGAGGTATAGATTCCTGCTGACTAACTCTTTGATGGTTTAACCAATAACTTTGTTGTTCTACGAGATATCCCTCTAGGCAATGCCATAAAGCTGGCCATGAGAGAAAATGAATCTGAAATAGACACCCACATTTGGAATTGTTTGGCCGAAAGCTTTATTAATAATCATCTCAAAGCTAAGAAGTAATTGTGTTCTCTTTAGTTTGAAAGAGAACATGTCGTCTTCAGATGGAGCAAGAGGAATTCTTGGCAAGAGCACTCTAACTCCAAATGCTGCCCCAAAATCTCAAAGATTGATGACATTAGGATCAAAACGTTTGCATATCAACCTCGTTCCATTACATAACTGTTTCGGATCGAGATTCCTTAAAAGAATAATCGGCATCCAATTTTCAAAACGCAAGTAATGAGGAGGCAATCCGCTCACGTTGAGCGAGTTTAAGAATTCCAAAGGATAGAACTTATGGGTGTCGTCTTCTGCTTCATCAAAACTATAGTAAACCTTCTTCGCCATAAAATCACAATCAACATATCATTAATGTTGTCAATATGTTCATTTTTAGCAACAAAATTTTATAAGATAGTTATAGTAATATTTTGGTTACACAAAATGTTACACAATACACTTAACCAAAATATAACTATAACTATATGCCGCTTTAAAATCTCGTTGTTATGCACGTGCACTCGTCTAGTATTAATAAACCGTGTTTCAGTTTCACGTATTCTCAAGTCAACTTTTCATTAGTGTATTCTCAAGTTAACATTTATATTTTTGTGTGTTTCTATAAATCGTGTATTTTCTTAAATAAATTTTAAGTTTTTAAAATTTTTAAATTTTCAAGATTCTTAAATTTTTAAGAAATAGGATACATTCATTACTACAAAGAAATACGGAGTAGGATTCATTCATTACATGTAGTATAAAGAATATAGATAGATTAATATACAGTGACATATTTGAATAAGAAAAAGTAGTTAATTTGTTGGGTTAATAAAGAGTAATAGTGTAGCTCCTTAACAACATTCAAACGCATGGCTAGTGATTAAACACTTTGAAGCATGCAAAGGTTATATTCTTCTTCCTATATATACGTACATACCATCGGAGATCATGAACCGTTTTACGTTTCGAACAATTCCTTACAATATTACCATTATATAAGATTCTTAAGGCAATTTAATACAGTTTAAAGGTCTGAAAATTCCGATTCATCGCTACAACTGTGATTATATTTCGTTTAGCTAGTTGCCTAAGAGGATACAAATTTTGTATGGTAACCTTTATACTCAATGAGTGACATGTTTCGAGACATGTATAAATATATGAATCGAGGTAGACTTTGATAATATGTACGATCAAGAAGATAACTTGAATGTAATTCAAAAATATACCTCCTAGCCAAACAAAGACATTTCGAGACCGAAAATGAACACGAAAGCACGAATCAAACTCGAACACGCACGAACACTAACACTATCGAAACCCAAACCCACACGTATACGAATGGACGAACCCAAAAATTCAGCCTTATAACAAACAATAGCGCACCAACGAACCAAACCTATCAGAACAAGAACCGATCGAATCAACCACAACAGGCAATCTGAAACAACCTCGACGTGAACCGTACTAACTCGAAATTTGATAAACACTTGAATCTCTTTAGGTTTTATTTAGTTGAGGCAATTTTGTTTGTTTTTAGTTTAGGCGACTATGATTGTGTTATACAGAGTAATATGGCAACCGTGTTTAAAAATGACGTGGTAACAAACACTACTAAACAAACGCTGACTTGGATCGGAAGAAAGGTTGACTATGTTTCATTTGACCGAGTTCAAAATGATAGTCGAATCTTCTATTTTTTATTTGGGATTTTTAGTTAATGCATGGAAACGGTTGTATACATATTTACATATTTTAGTTTTCAACATTTCTTGTAATAGTTTCATAAAGCCGTGTAATGTCAGTTCACATATTTTAGTTTTCAATATTCAATTTTCAACTTTTCATTTTTCCACTTTAATCATTTTTCCATTTTATATAGTAAAGATTAAAAAAAGAAAAACAATTAAACTCTATCATAGTATAAATATAACATTTTTAAGCTCGATATTTTTATGCTAAAAATCTATAAAATTAAATGAAAAATATAAATTATATAATTCGGATTATTCGAGTCAACAAGAAAAATGAACTGAACTCAAATTCAGTTTTCGGTTTGATTTAATCCAATTTGAATTTGGTTCCATTTGATTTTCGGTTTTACCGAAATAAAAGTTTAACCGAACTAACTGAGCCGAACAACTCGATAACCGAACCTACTTTCTTTGAACCTTGTCAATGATCGAACTGAAATTAAAGATTAGGCTTGCTTAAGCCCGTAAGGGCTAAAGAGTCGAGTTAGCATAGGGATTAACATTTGTATGAGGGGTGTTGATTTGAGTTGAGCTTATTTCCCTGGATTATTAGCTTATTGAACATTAGTAAGCTTATTTATTTTGTTTTACGCGCTAATTAACTTAAAGTTTTACCATGGGTAAAACCCTTCACCAAAAAAATAAAATTAAAAATAACTTAGAGTTATCAACTTTTGTAAGCAATAAGGTCATAAGCCTTAAAAATTGAGTTTTAAACTCCATGTACTATAACTTTTAACTGGTTTATGGATACTTTGATTGCAACATATTTTACCGAGTATTGGTAGAAATTTGTATTGGGGGGTTATTATCATCCAACTCCTAACTCGAACACAAACAAATGTAACCTGGCATTTAATTTATTTAACTCAAATAAGTATAACCAGCGTAACATATAGAGAAAAATTATTTTACATACCAAACTTTTCTTACATACCAAGGATACATCTCCACCATTCATCTAAAAAGAAATCAATGGTTGAGATTAAAATCATTTTATTATTTCACATATTTTTTATAATTTAAATATCTCTTAAACTGTTAATCTTTAAGCAAAATAATTACAAATGAGATTTAATTATCTTTCTATAGATTCGATATACTAAAAGAAAAAAATCATTTTTTCACGTTTTTTCGTCTTTTTTTTGTTTTTCTTCGAAACTGAAATTTGCATAAAATATCATATATGATTTAACACTAATTTGAAGATCAAATGTGATATTAGTGTTAAATCACATATGATATTTAATATCATATGTGATACTAGTGTTAAATCATATATGATATTTAATATCATCATATATGATAAATCACATATGATTTACATATCATATATGATTTAACACTAATATCACATGTGGTATTCAAATTAGTGTTAAATCATATATGATTTTTTCATGCAAATTTCAGTAACGTAAAAAAAGGAAAAAAACTTTAAAAGAAACGTGAAAAACACAATTTTTTTTTGTCGAAAGTATATCAAAGTGCCTATCTATAGAAAGATAATTAAAGCGTCGAATGGTATATATTTTCGATTGACGATAACGGTTTGAAAGATATTTATATTTGAAAAATGATGAAAGTGCTTTTTAATCATGTTGCATTAATCTCATCCATTAGATCTAATAAAAATGGAAGGTTGAGATTGATCATGTAAATAATCTTTTGTCCTCAAATGATCTTAAATTTAACATATATGTACATGCACATAAAACATGTTGGAGAGTTAAAGATGTGTGGTCAGTTTGCCAAATGGTTCTAAACAATTCACATAGGTCATTTAACCCTTAACAGTATTACGCGATTTATCTCTCACATGTTAGTTGGTAAGTTTCAGATCTAGCATTAGTATTTTCGGCTAAGTACATAAAGTGTAAACGATGTTTTGAATAACGGAATTCAAACTAATCCAATCAAATCACAAACTTTTAAGGTTTGATTTTTAACTTAGTTCAAATTGAAAATTAAAATGTTACCTCAAAAAGTCGTGTTCAATGTTCATACCAAAAATCTAACATCCTTGTATTTTTAGGTCAGTAATATCATATTTACTAAAGTATAGGGTCCTATAGTGACACTTTGAATAACTTGAGGGTGAGTTCAGACAAACTCTACCTGGCTTAAACCCTAAATCATTTGACCTTCTTAAAAAGCAAACAATTGATGCTGTTGTGGTTTCATTCACATTATGCAAATGGGTAATGTTTCATTAGTTTAGATAAGTAGGTTGTTCTTTTAACAAATCATATTTCCTTTTGAATAGTAACCAAATTAGTAGTATATGTTAGAAATGACAATGAGGATGAAAGGTTAATGATTATGTGCCTATTATCTGATTTATTATTGCCCGGCTTATTAACCGCAGGCGGTTTTATATCGTATGGCTTGATTTGATTATAATAATAATCCTTACTCATCTGAGTCTTTTAGGAACAACCCTTTATTTTTAAAGTTGGATTCCTAGTTATTGAAAGTGCTTATCTGCTTATTGTGTTTGTTTTGAGTGTTTGGATAAGCAAACTGCTATGATTATCTGCTTATTTGAGGTGAAATATGTGGAGTGGGAATTACTTTTTCAAATTTGCTTATTTGGTTATTTTGAAGTTTAAATAAGCACACTTTGTTGCGGAGTTCTAATGGGATTCGGTGCATTAGTGCGGTTATGAGCTATTACAGCTGGAAATTGGCATTTAATCAAACACCTGAAGTTTTGGGTTATTGTGTTTTGTTATAGCAAAAGTATATGTAAACACTATTTTCTGCATTGTATTTGTTACATTTGGTTATTTGATTCTGCTTATCTAAAAAAGCATAAGCAGATTTAGTTTCGATCATATTTGCAGAAACATAAAGCAAGTTTTTTATTTAAGAACATGGCTTTAATCTATGACAGAATGGAAGATGATGAAACATAGCAGGTACTTACGAGGTGTCATAGCTTTAGATGCTCTCCTGGTGCAGCTGTTGTAGTTGTGCCGAGAGCGTCTTAGCTGTATGCCAAATGATTATTTATGAATTGCTTGCTGATTCCCTTCTGTCAAATGTTGTATATGGCTTTTTTTCATGAATTTTATGTGGCAAAGTATACAAATTTAGATTCTTGAACGTTGAAATCAAATTATCATATGTTTACAGGGTGATTGGGATTGCTTATTTTATCTGCTTTTCTACTTATCTGCTTATTTTTTAGCAGAAACAAGCTATCCAAACTGCTTAAGCTTATCTGCGTATTTTGAGGTAAAACAAGCAGGTATGGAGGTTCTTATTCCAAAGTGTTTATTTGAGATGAAACTAAGAGTATTGTTGTAATTTTTTGCTAATTAAGCAAATTCAAACACTATTTTCTGAAGTGCTTATTTTGAAGCAGTTTATAAGTACTAAATTATATGTAAAACGTAAGCAGAAAAACAAGCAATCCCAAACACCCTCGTATTACTGCCCAGCTTTCAGCTGCAGGCGGTATTAAATCATATGGCCAGATCTGATGATATATCCTTACTCATCAGAGTCTTCTAGAGGTGTTTGGGATTGCTTATTAAATCTGCTTTATTGCGTTTTGATATGTCAGATAAGCAGTTTTGAGTGTTTGGATAAGTGGACTGCTTATGATTATTGCTATTCCAGGGTGAAAAAAGCTGTTTGGGAGTCGCTTATTTGATTATTTTACATTTTTAAATAAGAAAAGTTGGCAAACAATCTTTTCTGGGTAAAGGCTTTAAAAATGGTTAAGAGTTACTCTTGCCCAAGCACGCATCCGGTGCTTTAGTGCTGGTATGATGTTACCCGAAAATTGCCAAACAGATGTTTGGGTTGTTGCGTTTTGTTAGCAGAAGCAATTCAAACACTTCTGCAATATGCTTTGTTACATTTGATTATCTGATTCTGCTTTCATAAAGCTATTAAAGCATAAACAGCTTGAATAAGCAATCACAATTTTTATTTGGGGCAAGAAAAAAGTCTTCAAATTTATGGCAGAATGGAAGATGATGAAAAATAGCAGGTACTTATGAGGTGTCGTAGCTTTAGATGTTCTCCTGGTGCAGCTGTTGTAGTTGTGCCGAGAGCGTCTGAGTGGTATGCCAAATGATTATATATCAATTACTTTCTGATTCCCTTCTGTCAATAGTAACATATGACTTCATCATGAATTTTATGTGGTAAAACGGATGAGGTTTTCTCTGTTCAGGTTACCGGGAGGGCAAGCTTTTTTGACTCAGGTGTACGCGGCCTCACCGATTAATCCCATGACCGTTTCGGACCCTTCTCTGGCCACCCCCAAATGCACACACCTAGCGAGGTTTGAACCCTTGACCTCTTGTGAGGAAACCAAGGACCTTATCACTAGACCATTTGGTGGTGGTTATGAATATTAGGCTGTAAATAATACAAATTCATATTCTGAAATGTTGTAATCAAACGTTCATATATTTATTACTGCCTGGTTTGTAGCCGCATGCGATTTTGAACCATATCGGTAGATATAATGACATATCCTTATTCATCTGAGTCTTCGAGGGGTGTTTGAATTTGATACGGAAGATAAGCAGTTTTGACTTTGAGTGTTTTAATTTACACAAACTGCTTATATTATCTGTGCTTATGTGAGGGTAAAATAAGTGGTTTGAGAGTGACATGTTTTAATGTGCTTATTGATCATTGTAAGCAGAATTGTCGAGCAATCTTTAAGGGTGCAATACGGGTCACTCATCCTATTCCTACTCTATTCCAAGCATGCTCAACTACCAAACAATCATACATGTGCTGTTTGGGTTATTGCGTTTTGTTAAAACCGATTACCTGATTCTGCTTATCTCAAAAAGCATAAGCAGCTTTAATTAGCAATAGTAATGAAAATCTGGGTGCTTACGAGTTTGAAAACTTAGGATCAGAAGAAACGAGAAGTGTGTCATTCTTTTTCATAGGTTTAAGCCTTGACAGTATGGAAGATGATGAATTATAGCAGGTACTTACGAGGTGTAATAGCTTTAGATGTTCTCCTGGTGCAGCCATTGTAGTTGTGCCGAGAGTGTCTGAGTTGTATGCCAAATGATTATATATCAATGCTTGTTGATTCCCTTCTGTCAAATAGTAACATAATGAATTTCAAAGTGTGTATGTCCAAATCAAACATTCTGTATGGTTTCTTTTGTTTTACTGTTTCAATCTCTACTACATTATATAGATTACTAATAATCACGCTTCTTTTTTCTTTAATGGCCAGAACATTTCTTATTGATATTTGCAGGAGAAAAGAACTCATTTCACACATTGTTGAGCTGAATTTGTAAAATATCTTGGAGATTATAGTTGCTGGCACTTATCTTGACCTCTAATCTATACATCGGTTCAAAGTGAAGTGTTATCTCGTCGTTGCTTCTTCAAATTGTTACCAGTTTGGATGGTAGTAGCTCTTCAAGGCCTAAAACATGGTAAAGCAAGTACTTTCTTTATTTTGGTTCATTATGTACATTCCTTATTTTGATGAATCAGTATAATGGCGGTGACAAGAAAAGGTCTTGTATTTAGACACGTATTAAGTTTTTAATTTTTTATTAGGTCGATTAGAGAACATGTAGAGCTCAAAGTTAGCCATATAATATTAGATGTCAACTGACATAACTACCTTAAATTAATCTTAGAAGTCAAATGACATAACTCCAAGCAACTTGATGATATAAAAAAAATAACAAGGCAACATTTTATATATTTAGTTGAAAATGAACACACCTGATATTGTTCTCATGACTGCCGGTCTTGTTGGTGCAGCACTGATTATCTTGTTGATTTGGTGTACTATATGTTATTATTATCTTGTTGATTTGGCATATGGAAACTGATCCTTACACAATAGAAGTATTGGGATTAGCGATGCTGCTGCTTCTGTAGCTGCGGCTGTTAATGTTATTGGTGGTGGATGCGGTGATTGTGGAGACTGTGGAGGTTGATCGAGGTTTAATCGATATCTTTTTTCGGAAAGAAGCTACAACGGTTTAATGAATGTTCTCTTCCATCATTATGACAGTCCTGTCATGTATAAAATTTGTGAAATGTGTTTTTTTCTTTCTTCCTGTACAGTGTTCTGATTGTAGAATAACAATGATGATTAATGAAACAAGAAATGCACTTGCTACAGTTTTAAGCAATCTCATTCGTTACACGTCTTTATTCTTTTCCGCCAAATCTGTAGCTTCAATTTGACAGTCTTCAACGGATGATCTCTAAACATAAAGTACGAGAAACCCAAAAGTCAACCTTAAAATTCTCTTCACACTTGCATCAAAAATTGTTTTCAGGATTTTAAGATTTGTAGCTATCCCCAAAAATAACATGTCATGTCTAGTTGATTGCGACTTATATGGTATAATTTAAAACTTACCGGCTTTGTGAATCACAACTGGACGTTATATATTGAATAAGTAATGTGTTAACGACAAATGATTAGATTTTACTCTGCAGTTCACGGATCAACTGGCAGTTGTAGAACTCACAGATTTTTCTTGGGAGGGCCAAAACATGGATTTTTGGGGAGGGGCAGAGCCTGTATGTGAAGAACTGGTTTAATAAAGAAAATAGAAAGAAAACCAAAACAAAAGAAAATTCAAGTTAGACGAATAGGGGAGGAAAACTGAAACAGGGGCATAAATTGTTTGGTCAGTTTACTAGACTTATTTAATTCTTAACTTTTTATTAGGTCGATTAAAGAACATATAGTCATATAGAGCTTAAATTTGGCATATAACATTTGAAGTCAACTGAGATTACAACCTTAATGATAAATCAACTCATGAGATACCCTATGTTTGTAGCCCCGAACTCCAAGCCACCTAATGATATATAACAGGATAACAAGGCAACATTTTTATGTATTTAGAGAATACAGGTCAGTTTACTTGGTTCGGTTTGAGCTGCTTACATGGGCCATTTCCAAGCAACCTAATGATATACAACAGGCTTACTTATTGCAACTCAGTCTAATAATATTATCAGTTCCACTTCTTTAACAAAGTCTTCCACCATTAAAATTTTTATTAGGTCTATTAGAGAATATTTAAGGCATAAAATAGTTAACATATATACAAGAAGTCAACTGATAAAACCACTCTTAAGATAAATCAGCTGACAATGTATTCATGTGCAGCCCAACATTCACGCAATCTGATACTGTAAAAAACGATAACAAGCCAACATTTTACTTTCATGTGTATACAGAAAGATGAGTATTAGTTCTCATAATATGCCCTTTTTTTTTTTTTTTTCCAAAAAGCATAAGCAACTTTAGTACAAGTCATAAATTTAATTTGGGGTGCTTAATATGAAAAGAAGGAAATAAGTCAAATAACCTGTACATTTCAAAGCCTTCAATTTGTGACAGAGTGGAGGATTATCAAATATAGCAGGTACTTATGAGTTGTCATAGCTTTATATGTTCTGCTGGAGCAGCTGTTGTAGTTGTGCCGAGAGCGTCTGTGTTGTATGCCAAATGATAATATATCAGTTGTTTGCTGATTCCCTTCTGTCAAATAGTAACATCAGGCTTCATCATGAATTTTGTACCACAATAAAAAAACAATTTCAAAGTGTGTGTCGAAATCAAACATCTGGTATGTTCTCCTTTGTTTCAACTGTTTCAAACTCTGCTACATTATATAGATTATTATAATCACGCTATTTTTTTTATTAATGACCAGAACAATTCTTATTGATTTTTACAGGAGAAAAGAACTCGTTTCACATTGATGAGCACAATAGGTCAAAACCGTAAAAAAATCTTAGAGATTGAATTTGCTGGCACTTATCTTCACCCTATGTCCCCTATCTATATGTCTGTTCAAAGTGAATGTGATCTCAGGGTTTTTTTGTCGCTTCTTCAAGACTGTTACCGCTTCATGGCCTAAAACATGGTAAATGAGTAAATGACATACATTTTTTTTTTCCGTTTATACAATCGATAATTTGAAGAAATAGTAGTATCGATAACAAGAAAAGGTCTTGTAATTAAACCTGCATTTAATTATAAACTTTTTATTAGGTCGATTAGAGAACATGTGGAGCTCAAAATAAGCCATATAATATTTGTAGTCAACTGACATAACCACCTTGAATTTAATCAACTTACAAGATAATCTATATTTGTAGCCCGAACTCCAAGCAACCTAATAATAAAAAGGATAACAAGGCAACATTTTAATGTATTCAGAGAAAAATGAACACAACTGGTTATGTTCTCATGATCGTAGGTCTTGTTGTTGCAGTAGGTCTTGTTCCTGCAACACTGATGTTTTTGTGTACTAAATGTTGTGGCACAAAAGACGAATTAGGAAATGCAGTTGATGCTGCTTCTGAAGCTATTGGTGGTAGTGGAGATGGGGGCGATGGCGGTGGATGCGGTGGTGGCTGTGGAGGTTAATTGAGGTTTAATCACTTTTTTGTTCCAGAAAGAAGCTACACTAATTTGATGAATGGTCTCGTTCAATCAATATAAAAGTCGTCTCAGTGAATACGATGTGTGAAATGTATCTCTTTTTTTTCTTTTTCTTTTTTCTTGTACAGTGTTTTGATTGTAAATATACATAGTGATGGTGAATCATGGAAGAAGGAATGCACTTCTTACAGTTACAAGCAATCTCTTTCACTACAAGTACTCTTATTCTTTACACCAGTTACGTAGCTTCACTTTGACAGTTCTTCAATGGATGATCCCTAAAACATGTGTGCGATGGTATCAAACAGATAAACAGAGCAACAAGTTCCTCTTTATTCAAGAATCAAAGTACAATAGTCGGCACAGTTTGAACAATAACAATCAAACTGTTACAAGACTTGAAGAAGATCAAATGATCAAAGAAACAAGACAGAAATGGATCAACAGATCCTAATACATAAATATTTGGAGGGAGAGAGATATAGCAGTCGAGAGAAGACTGCGTGTGATGGATGATTAAAACCCTAGACAGTGACCACTCTTTTATAGCCAGCAATAAGACATGAAGCCCCATTTAACTTTCTACCATTCTTCATAAGGAGCACATCTTTATATTTCTTCATAACCAAGAATAGAGAATAAACACAATAAGCCCCTCACAATAATCCTGCACAAACAACACAAAGTGAGAGTAATAAGGACATATTTGGATATAGATTACTTAGGTGATTTTGAACATTCCCCCTTAATCTGTTTTCCAAATATGTCAAATAGTTTCAGTTTTTCACAAAGGAATTTGTGTTGATACACAGGAAGATGTTTGGTAAGAATGTCTGCAGTTTGGTTTGAGGAGCCAATTTTGATGGCACTCAAGACACCTTTTGCAATTTTTTCTCTGATAAAATGGACATCAATTTCAAAGTTTTTGGATCTCTCATGGAAAAGGGTTGACAAAAAGTCTGTAAAGCGATTTGTTATCACAAAACAGGTTAACAGGAAGATTAAGATCAACATTTAGATCCTTTAGGATTTTTTGAACCCAAATGATTTCACAGGCTGCAGCAGCCATGGATCTATATTCAGCTTCAGTTGAAGATTTTGAGAGAGTGTTTTGTTTTTTGCTTTTCCATGATATCAAACACTTGTTAAAGAAAACACAGTATCCAGTAACAGATTTCCTGGTTTTAATACATTTTGCCCAATCTGCATCACTATACCCTTCAAGAACATTATTAAGACTGCTATGATCATACCTTAGACCTTTACCAGGGGCACCTTTTAAGTATCTTAGCACATTTAAAGCAGAATCCAAATGAGATCTTAAGGGAGTATGCATATGCTGTGCAAGACAGTGAACTGAATATGATATGTCAGGTCTGGTATGAGTAAGATAAATCAGTTTTCCAAGCAGTTTTTGGTACCCAGTTATGTTATCAAGCAATGGGTCATCTTGGGTTGGAATAAAAGGAAGAACAGAGTTTGGTTCCATGGGTGTAGACACAGGTTTACACCCAAGGAGACCAAATTCTTTCAGAACTTCAAGACAGTATTTTCTCTGGGAGAGACAAATGTCATCCCCAGTTTTTATCACCTCAATACCCAAAAAGAATTTGAGAGTACCCAAGTCTTTTATGTTGAATTTAGTTTTAATAAAGACTTTGAATTGTTCAATTTCCTCAACACAGTTACCAGTAAGAACAATATCATCAACATAGACAAGTAAAGCAATAAACTTGTTATCTTTGTTTTTTGTAAATAAAGAATGATCACTCACAGACTGAACAAAGCCATGTTCTTTGAGAACACCAACAAGTTTTTCATTCCATTTTCTGGGAGCTTGCTTGAGACCATATAATGATTTGGTAAGTTTCCCGACCATGTTTTTGTTGTTTTCATCAGAAAAACCTTTTGGAATAGTCATGTATATGTCCTCATCAAGCTCACCATAAAGAAAAGCATTATTAACATCAAGTTGGAAAAGAGGCCATTTATTCTTAACAGCTAAGGCAATAAGAATTCTAACAGTAGACATTTTCACAACAAGGGAAAAAGTTTCATTATAATCTATCCCTTCTCTTTGGTTAAAGCCTTTGGTAACAAGCCTGGCTTTATATCTGTTCACTTCACCATTGGATTTGTATTTGATTTTCCAAATCCATTTGTAACCAATGGGTTTTCTATTAGCAGGTAAAGTGGTTATGATCCAGGACTTGTTAGTATTTAAGGCCTCAATTTTAGCATTCATAGCATCAACCCAGTTAGGATCAAGGATAGCTTCCTCATAACAAGTAGGTTCAACACTTTTATTTAAGTTAGAAGTAAAGCAGTAATTCTCAGAATCAAGATTAGAATAATTAACCACTTTTTCTATACCATATTTAACTTTGCCTTCAACAATAAAGTCATTAAGATTTTTAGGCAATCTAGTGGGTCTGGTTGACCTTCTTGTGGTGATGGCTGGCAAGCCTCCTTGTTCAGGAGTGGACTCATTTGAGTCAGAATCAGAGTTAACATTAGAGTTGATGTCATTGGAGTTTGTTTCAGGTGAAACAGTGCCCTCAGAGTGTGTATTTTCTTCTATGGATGTTGCAACTGAGTTACCATCCTCATTGAGAGAATTCAACTCAGTGCCATCATCATTGGAAGACACTCTCCCTTCATCATTGGGTCTTTTAGGGTTGTCAATATCAAAAAAGTTTTTGTGGTTTAAATCTTTTGACACACCAGTTTCAAAAACTTGTTTTTGAAGATTGTTTTTCATTTTGAAAGGGAAAACTGTTTCATAAAACTTGACATCTCTTGAGTAAAAGACATTTTTTGTTTCTAAACTTAAAAGTTTGTAGCCCTTTTTTTCATTAGAGTAACCAATAAAGACACTTTTTTCAGATCTGCTATCAAATTTGTCAGAGTTATTGAGGATAGTAGCATAGCAAAGACAACCAAAAACCCTAATATGAGAGAGTGTAGGGTCATGCCCATACACAAGAGAGAAAGGAGATTTGCCAGACAACACAGAAGAAGGTAACCTATTGATAAGGTAAACAGCAGTGAGAACACATTCAGGCCATAAGTAAAGAGGTAATTCCCCCTGAAACATAAGAAATCTAGCAACATTGAGAAGATGTCTATGTTTCCTTTCTGCTATTCCATTTTGTTGAGGTGTGTAGACACAAGAGGTTTGATGTAGAATACCTTTGTTATGAAAAAATTGTTGCATTATGTTGTTGACAAATTCAATACCATTGTTACTTCTAAAAGTTTTATATTACTTTCAAATTGATTTGATAGCATTTGAGAAAAATTGACAATGGAATCATAGACTTCTTCTTTTCTTTTAAGCATATAAACCCAGACAGACCTTGAGTAAGCATCAACAATAGTTAAAAAATATTTGTAGCCATCTCTGCTAGTGATTTTATAAGGACCCCAAACATCTAGGTGTACAAGTTGACCAATTTTAGTTGACTTATGTTCACTTAAGGGAAAAGGTTCCCTGGTTTGTTTAGCCTTGTTGCAGGTATCACAGAGATGGTTAGGGTCAGTTGGTTTATCAAGGTTAAGACTGGGTTTAAGGACTTGCAAGACTTGATCAGAGGGATGACCAAGCCTTTGGTGCCAAAGGTTTCTAGAAACAAAGCATGAAGAGATGCAGTTATTAGAGACAATCTTACAATCAGAGTCTACATCAAACAAGTACAGGCCATTAGATTGATTACCAATCCCCACATTCCTTTTTGTTGCAAAGTCTTGAATATAACATTTAGATTCATCAAAGCCAACAAATAGTTTGCTATCTCTAGCAAGTTTGTGAACAAATAGCAGACTGACAGTGTACTCAGGCACAACTAAGACATCATATAAGGTAATGTTGTTGTTGATTTTTAGGTCACCAATCTCAGTGATAAGTGCCTGAGTACCATTTGGGTGTCCAACAGTAAGACCAAGTTTAGAAACATCAATAGTATTGATTAAAGATTTTGAAGACAAAGTCATGTGTTGGTTTGCTCCAGAGTCAACAATCCAACCAAGAATGATTTTTCCTTTTAAAAGGTTTGTGTTTCCATTAAAGTGTTTTTCAAATTTTAGATTGAATTTGACACTTCCATTAAAAAAAAGTCTTGAAAAACATTTACCTGCCATATTGGAATTGACAGGACTATCATTGAGAAGACTCATGAGTCTGACCATCTGTTCATTAGACAAAGAAACATGAGAGTTGCTAGTTTTACTTTCAAGATTGGCATCAGAAGAAGAAGAAGCATTGTTACTAGCAGGTTTAATATTAGAATTAAAGTTCCTTTTTCCATATCCAGCAGGATAACCAACAATATCATAACATCTATCAATGGTGTGACCAGGTTTGTTGCAGTTAGAGCATTTTAGATTAAGATTGGGTCCTCTATTGTTAGAGCTGTTACCAGAGGTATTATTCCCAGAGGTGGGATTTGAGCTTTTGTAATTGTTGTTTCCTCTTTTTTTGTTATCAAAAAACTTTGAAGCAAAAGCAGACACATTTGGTTTAATGGATCCAGTACCAGAGGAGAAGTTCCTATGGGATTCTTCCCCTGACACAATAGAAAAAGCAGTTTTGACAGATGGTAAAGGATCCCTGGTTAAAATATTGCTTCTGATGGGCACATAAGTGTCATCAAGACCCATTAAAAACTGCATTAACTTGATTAGCTGGTTATGTTTTTCAAAATGTGTTCCAGCATCACAAGTACATGTAGGAAGACTGATCATGGAGTCAAATTGTTTTCATAATGAGTTAAGATTATTGTAGTAATCAGCAAGAGAGGACCCATTTTGACCCAGAGAGTTGATATTTTCATGTATATTAAAGACAACAGATCCATCAACTTTGTCATAGGTTTCTTTTAAGTCATTCCACATTTCATAAGCAGTTTTAGAGTATATAGCACCAGCAAATAACTCAGGACTTAAAGAGTTTAGAATCCAAGTAAGAACAACAGAGTCACACATATCCCATTGATTAGCAAGACTAGCATTAAAGGCATCTTTTCTACAAGTTCCATCAACAAAACCAAGTTTATTATGATTTCTTAAGGAAAATGTCATGGCAATGCTCCATATTTTATAATTTTCTGAGCCAGTCAATTTCACAGATATAATGGGATCACCACTTGTGTCACTAGGATGCAAGTAGAGAGTATCACCAAATGTAAGTTTTAATTCAGAAGAAGAATTAATCATAGATTCATTAAGCATAGAATCATTAAACCTGGATTCATTATTAGCATGTTCATCATCACCCTCAACCATGGTGACAACACAGAGATAGACAAATAAATAGAACAAACAATAACAACAATCATTATTAATGAGAGCAACAATCCCAAATCAACCTCCAACCTAACTAGACCTATCCTCCTTCAACTAGAAGAGAAAAAAAATGTAAGAAAATAAATAACTCACACCCACGGTTCGACTGGGGTAGGACAGAGCAGGTATTCACACCACTCAGAGTTGGCAGATCAAGGTGTTAACCTACCCGTTTGCACCCACTCAGCTTGAATACTGTTAAACAAGAAAGGGAGAAGTACTTACAGTGCTTTGTGCATCGGAAGAAGTGAAGACCAAACACAATCACCCTAGATTCACTTAGTCTAGGGATGATTATGATCAATTAGAACCAGAGAGCACTCCAAGAACAAAACCCCCAATACAGAGTTGATTAGGGTTTTAGAACAAACCCTAATTTATTTCGATTGAACACCAATCCCAGCACTCCAAGAGCAAAACCCCCAATTCAAAAAATTAATTAGGGTTTTGGAACAAACCCTAATTTGTTTCGATTGAGCACCAATAGGATCAGAAACACCAATCCAATTACCACAAACGTCCCAGAACACAAATACGAACCACCGGAGATATCAAGATCAAGAACCCCCAATATTGAAAACCCTGGAGATCAAGATTTGAAGATAATCAGTAGCCTATATCTCTGATACCATGTGCGATGGTATCAAATAGATAAACAAATCAACAAGTTCCTCTTTATTCAAGAATCAAAGTACAATAGTCGGCACAGTTTGAACAATAACAATCAAACTGTTACAAGACTTGAAGAAGATCAAATGATCAAAGAAACAAGACAGAAATGGATCAACAGATCCTAATACATAAATATTTGGAGGGAGAGAGATATAGCAGTCGAGAGAAGACTGCGTGTGATGGATGATTAAAACCCTAGACAGTGACCACTCTTTTATAGCCAGCAATAAGACATGAAGCCCCCTTTAACTTTCTACCATTCTTCATAAGGAGCACATCTTTATATTTCTTCATAACCAAGAATAGAGAATGAACACAATAAGCCCCTCACAATAATCCTGCACAAACAACACAAAGTGAGAGTAATAAGGACATATTTGGATATAGATTACTTAGGTGATTTTGAACAACATGGAATTTGTTTGTGTTTATTAGACATGACTTTAGTAGGAGAAACCTAAAATTCAACTTAAAAAATTCGGTTCAGGATATTATGATTTGTAGGCTTGTAGCTATCCCCGAAGATCATGATTTATCTAGTTGGTTGTGACTTGGTGTAATTCAAAACTTTCTTCTTTCGTGTATCACAAATTCACAATTGGATATATGATAAGATTTTACGTCTCTTGTGAGCTGCGTAATAGTTCATGGATCAATTGGCAGTGGCGGAACTTGCATTATTCTTTGGAGGGTGGTTATTTTTTTGTAGGGGCTGAATCTATATGTGATGAACTTGTGTGAGAAATAGAATAAGAGGAAAACCAAAACAGAGGAACATCCAGGTTAGACATATCACAGGGGAGGAAAATTGAAACAAGGGATGGGAGGAGAAAGGGCAAATTTGGCACTACAAATGTAAAACACATCGCGTAAATCGGATTGACAATTTTCTTAAGTGGCGGAGTGGGGAGGAGAAAGGTATTTGGTCAGTTAACTCGGTTTGACTACAACTGCTTATTACAAGCCATATGAATTCATTTGGATACCATATCCTCATATCAGGCAGACTAGAACTGTCAATGATAGAACCAGAAATAATGGCAACAAAATATATATTTCTTATCTGTTGGTCCCTAACGTTTATATTTGAGTGAGTCGATAATGAAAATGCAAACAATAATAAGAACTTTGAATAACTAATCATCTAACTATTGAAATGATTCATTACATCGTACATATATAGTAATCGAATGGACATGATCCAAACGACACAATGGTTCAAGTGTGTAACCGTTTATGGCGGTTAATTAACTAACTATCATAACCGTTTTTGGCGGTTATGTAACTAACTCTAACTGCTCTCAACCACTATTCGGTTGTAGAGTTTCTGTTGAGCAAGTTTGGTCCTTCGAGTTTGAAGCAATGACGAGATTATAGTTTACAATATCCTCCTTAATCTTGATCGTTGCTTCGTCCTAAGTCTTGAACTCCGAGCATTTGTCGCATAGTCACGAACTTGAGTCTTGGTAAAGCTTTTGTTAAGATATCTGCTCTTTGTAGTTCTCCACTTACGTGTTCCACTTTGATATGACCATTCTCTACGCATTCACGAATGAAATGATAGCGAATGTCTATGTGCTTGCTCCTTCCATGAAAAACTGGGTTCTTTACGAGTGCTATAGCTGATATGTTGTCAACTCTAAGCGTTATCTTTGTTTCTTCCAATCCAGTTAATTCACTGAGTAATCGTTTTAGCCATAAGGCTTGACATGCTGCTGCAGTAGCCGCCATGAATTCTGATTCACATGTTGAGAGTGCTACCGTCGGTTGCTTCTGAGTACACCAAGTAATGGGTGACTCTTCAAAGTAGAATACTATTCCAGTAGTTCCTTTTCCTTGATATGTATTGATTCCATAACTACTGTCGTTGTATCTTGTAATTTTGCAGCCTCCTTCTTTCTTGTATATTATGCCATGCTCTTTTGTTCCTTTGATGTATCGGATTACTTGTTTCACTGCCTTCAGGTGATGATCCTTTAGGTCTTGCATAAATCTGCTGAGTAGTCCGACTGAGTAACTAAGATCTGGTCTTGTATGTAGTAAGTATCTGAGACTTCCAATTAAGCTTAGGTAGTAAGTTGCGTCAACTGGGTTTCCATCTTCTGCCTTGACCAACTTAGTGCCGGGATCCATCGGTGTCTTCGTGTCATTACTGTCCGTCATGCTTGTCTCTTTTAAGATTTTGTTAATGTATCTAGTTTGCTTGATCGTAATCTCTCCTCCTGTCTGTGTAACTTCTATCCCAAGGTAATATGCTAGCAACCCTAAGTCGCTCATTTCAAATTTATCTTCCATCCGGGACTTGAACAAGTCTACTTCCTTCTTTGGAGTGCCCGTGATTATCAAATCATCTACATATACTCCAACGATAAGTGTAGAAGTATTGCTTCTCTTTGTGTAGACTGCTTGTTCGAGATTACATTTCTTAAAGTCTAAAGACTTCAAGGTTTGGTCAAGCTTCACATTCCAAGCTCTAGGTGCTTGTCTTAAGCCATACAAAGCTTTAGTTAGCTTGTATACTTTTCCTAGGTTTCCTTGTTGAATGAAACCTTCAGGTTGTGTAACATAGACTTCTTCCTTCAAATCTCCATGTAAAAATGCTGATTTTACATCTAAGTGGTGTACTTGCCATCCATTATATGCTGCTAGTGCTAATATCAATCGAACTGTCTCTATCCTAGCAACTGGTGCAAACACTTCATCGAAGTCTATTCCTTGATCTTGTACATAACCTTTTGCTACTAATCTAGCTTTATACTTTATGATCCTTCCTTGTGCATCTCTCTTGGTTTTATAAACCCATTTGAGTCCTATTGCCTTGTGATTTTTGGGCAATGTGGTGAGGGTCCATGTGTTGTTTTTGTTAATTGAATCTAATTCAATTTCCATGGCCTCAATCCACTTCTCATCTTTTGATGCTTCCTTGTAATTACGGGGTTCTTCTTATGTGAAAAATAAGATTGGTGCTTTTACTTCACGTGCCGTTTCGTAGATTTCCGCAATATTCTTTAAACCTTGTATAGGTCTATGATCAAATCTAGGATCTGAGCTTTCTAATGAACTTATAGTAGCTCCTTCTTCATCTTCTGAGTTAGGGTTGTAAGTGTATGATGGTGGTGTGATTGGTGAGGGTGGATCTGGTATAGGTTCTTGTTGTTGATACGTGTTATCAGTGTTTTCTATGTTGACTGGTGTAGGATTATCATAGTCAACTCCATCTATTACAAAGCTAGTCCAAAACGTATCTTCTGTGCTTGTATCCTCTTCATTGTTATTCCAATCCCACGGTTTTGTTTCCATAAACTTCACATCCCTACTAACATGTTTCTTCTTCCCTACTGGATCATATAGCCTACATGCTTTTGATCCTTCTTCAACTCCTAAGTAAATCATTGGAATGCTTCTATCATCCAGCTTCTTCAAGTGAGGTATCGTTATCTTAGCATAAGCTGTGCATCCGAATATTCTTAGGTATTCTAGGTTCGGTTTTCTGTTGTAGAGGGCTTCATATGGTGTTTTATCTTCCAGGGCTTTCGTAGGTACCCTGTTGAGTATGTAAATGGCGTGCCTTACTGCTTCCGCCCAAAAAGTTAAGGGTAACTTCATCGCTTTCATCATACTCCTAGTCGTTGATAATACTGTCCTATTTCTCCTCTCTACTACACCATTCTGTTGCGGTGAGTATGGTGCTGTCAATTGTCTTTCTATTCCATTCTCCTTACAGTATTTGGTGAATTCATGTGATGTAAATTCACCTCCTCTATCAGTTCTTAGCATCTTTATTTTCAACTTCAACTTTGATTCAATCTGCTGTCTAAATTCCTTGAATGTGCTGAATGCTTGATCTTTCGAGTTTAGAAAGTAAGCCCACATGAAACGTGTGCAGTCATCTACTAATAAGAAGATGAGCTTCTTTCCAGAGTGTGTTGCTGGACTTATGGGACCACAAAGATCTCCATATACTAAGTCCAACGGGTTCTTTCATCTGAATTTAGCTTGGTTTGGAAAAGGTGTTCTGATGTGTTTCCCTAATAAACATGCATCACAGATTTGTCCTGCATGATTTATTCTCAGAATTCCATCCACTAGACCTTTTCTTGTCATCTTGTCTATCGCGTCAAAGTTCAGGTGACCTAATCTAGCATGCCATAACCATGCTTGGTCATCTACGTTTGCTAAGAGACATATAGCTGCTACTATATGTAATCTAATACTGTAAAGTCGATTCTTAGATCGTTCTACTTTCATCAACAACTTCTTATTCTTATCATACAAAGTCAGTAAATTTCCATCCATGATGATCTTGCAACCTATTTCAGTAAGTTGTCCTAGACTAAGTATGTTGCTCTTGAGGTTTGGAATGTAGTAAACATCTGAAATCATCTTCTGTTGTAGGTTTCTACATCCTAATAGTATTGAACCTCTACCCTTTATCTCTACATACAATCCATCTCCAAAACTAACGCGTCCAATGATGTTTTCGTTAATATCCTTAAAATGGCCTTTGGTGCCCGTCATATGGTTACTTGCACCATTATCTAAATACCATATGCTAGCATCTGTTGTAGCATATTTTCGGGGGTGTAATTGTTCTTCATTTAACAAGATTTCTTCAGTTTCGTGTGTTGCCATTAATAATGATGGTTCATCGTCTTCTAAGATAAGGTTTGATTGTTCCTGAGTTGTTGGTGGACTTTTACAATTTCTCTTGAAGTGTCCGGGTTTCCCGCAATTGTAACATTTCAAGTTCTTTTTATCCCACTCACCTTTATTCTTATTGTGAGTTGAGTTTCCTCCATTCGAGTTGTCTCTATTTCCCTTATTTTGCCAATTTCCTCGTGAATAGTTTGATCTACCCCTATATTTGGTAAATCGTTTCTTATTTCTAGAGTGTTCGCCTTGTGCGAATAATAGGTTATCTTGGCTTTCTACTTGTCCTCCCTTTCGGAGTTTTATTCTCTCCTCGAATGCCTTAAGTTTTCCAGCGATCTCATCTAACGTAATGTCATCGAGATCACTCGTCTGTTCTATGGATGCTACTATTTGAATGAACCTATCTGGTGTGGAATCTAATAGTTTTCGTACTAAAAGTGATTCATCCAATGCTTTTCCTAATTCTTTAGCCTTCGTGGCGTAGCCGTTCAGTTTGGCTGCAAATGCATCCACCGTTTCATCTTCCTTCATTTGAAGGGTCTGAAATCCAATCATGAGTGATTGTAACCGTGCTTGTTGCACTTTCTCTTCTCCAACGTGTCTCTTCCTTAATGAATCCCATAATTCCTTTGCTGTTTTGCAACTTGCTACTTGTAAGATCACATCTTTGGTCAATGCTTGATATAGGAAGGCGGTTGTTGCCTTATCCTTTTTAACATCTACTTGTGTATTTTCCTTAGGTTCTATTGCTTCTCATAAACCTTGTGCTTCTAGTATCACCTTTATTTGTATAGTCCAAACTGTGTAGTTTGTGGTTTTGAGTTTAAGGCATTGATAATGTGTCATAGGGGTTACGGGTTTTGGTGCAGTGTTACTACCACTCGTATCGTCACCGAGCATTTTGATGGTACTTATGATCTTCACTTTCTACTTTCTATGGGGATTCTAACTAAGTATGGTATTCTTAATACTACGGGAACAGAAATAGTTATCCGGGAATCTAATAGTACGGGATCAATATATAGTTCTCGGGATTTCCTAGTAATGTAAAATAACGATCTATACTAACTAAAGTATAAAAGAGAAATCCAAAGTTTGAACTTGTGACCTCGTTGTTGTGTTTTAAACACAGTCGTATTCCCACTTGTGTCGGTACTTGAGTATAATACCAACTACTTTCTTTCTTTCCCACTTTCACTAAACCAATTCGCGTACACCTTTTGATGTTGTCGAATTGTCTTCAGTCTACTTGTTCTTCACCACGTTGTCTCTCCTTTTTCTTTTGCGTCGACTTATAATATGTTGCCGTAGAACTCTTGGTCTTGGCTTTCTTTTCGAACACAAGTATCCCAAATACCTTTCAGTATTTCACTAAGAAACAAGTCAAATTACTTGTTTTCTTCTTTACCACTATGAATGGTAGTATCCTTTGTTGCTTGTCCGCGTTCCACAATACCTTCTCTTTTCTTTTGTTCCACACCGAATGTGCCACGCTAAATACCTTTCGGTATTTTCCAACAAAAACCCACAAGTGATCAGGTTGTGTTTTTCGTTAATATATTTGTATTGCTAGCGTCTTCTTCCAAAAAACAATCCTAGATTGCTTTCCTCTTAACCGGTCTAAATTTATTTCTCCATGCAACTTCCTTTTCTCTTCTTGTATATGCCGTATAATATACAAGGTATCCTAACGCGTCTTTCTTTTCTTCTTGTCACGTAACTCTTCTTCTCTTCTGTTGCTGCGTACGGGGACTTCACAACAGGTATCCGACACCTACTAAGGTATGGTGTCCTCTGGTTTGCAATTTCGACTCAAAGATAAGTCGTATACTACTTATCTTATGTCCTAGTTATCCAAACAACGTCTCCTAGTTTGAAACGTCGCGTATTTCTTTCTTCCGAAACAGAAGTTTCTGTTTTCTTCTTCCTGAACCAAAAGACCAGCGCTTGTATTTCTGGTTTTGGTTCCCTTCTTCTTCTCGTTAAGTTTTTCTGGTTTTGTGTGTATCTCGTTAACAGGTTTTGGTGATATAATTTTGATTGTAACGAGAGTAAACAAAGGCTCTTGATGCCAAATGTTGGTCCCTAACGTTTATATTTGAGTGAGTCGATAATGAAAATGCAAACAATAATAAGAACTTTGAATAACTAATCGTCTAACTATTGAAATGATTCATTACATCGTACATATATACTAATCGAATGGGCATGATCCAAACGACACAATGGTTCAAGTGTGTAACCGTTTATGGCAGTTAATTAACTAACTATCATAACCGTTTTTGGCGGTTATGTAACTAACTCTAACTGCTCTCAACCGCTATTCGGTTGTAGAGTTTCTGTTGAGCAAGTTTGGTCTCTCGAGTTTGAAGCAATGGCGAGATTATAGTTTACATTATCTGCAAACATGCAATCTTGTTACTGTATTTCACACATATATAAATTGAAATGCATACGTGACACAACATACTTAAAACACGGTGTAGAGAGAATCAATGTTATGTGAAGTGCATATGAAAAGTGATAGAAATCTTTTAGCACTTCGGTTTACCATGATTTATACATCGTTTCTAAGTGAAGTGTGATAGTGGGACGTGGAATTTGTTTGTTGCTTCATAAAGAATGTTACCCGTTTGGATGGTAGAAGTCAACTGACATAACTATCGTGAAGATAAATCAACTCTTTGTTGGTGTGTAACTCCCAGAACAGGGTAAGATAATCAACTTCAGCAGAAACAAACAACAAGTCAGCAGAAACAAATACCACTAGGTGGTTACCGGATATCACTTGGAATCGTGTGATCACTTTCCAAAGTAAACTATTCGACCCTAATGCCTGGGTTACAGGAATATCTACTTGGGATAAGACCAAATGCAGTTATGGTGTTGGAATCACTCCTAAACCTTATTCAAGTGTTAGTTACACATATGTAATAGTTAGCTTATTATGGCCTTTATGTTTGTTATTAGCCTTAAGCTTATGTAGAAGGCCCATGAGCTCCATAGGAGAAAGGGAAGGAGTAGGAGTGTTGCCCTAGCTCCTTGCCTATAAATACCCCTTGTAAACCTTCATTTGAAGGTTGGTTGTTCAAGTTATTCTCTCTTTCACATACCTACGCCTAACCGTCTAAGTCTATACGTGTGTGTGTGTTTGGATACTTGTTCAATCGCCTCTCTATCTTTCTTATAAGCTTGTGTGGTAAAACTTGTGACCTAACAGTGGTATCAATCGCCAAATAGTTGGGTGTACACTTTTGTTTTTGAAGATTTTGGTTTTGGGTCTTACGCGTAAACATAACCTATTCTTTGCTTCGATTTAAAACTTGTTTTTTACACTTTTTAATCCAAGATTCTTGTACTTTCAACGTTTTAAGGTGTTAAAATACTTGTTTTTGGCAAAAAGTTTGGAACTTTATGCGTGGAACGTTGTTTTCCATCTAGTTTTTGAACGAGGGTTTCATCCTACTCGTAACCGTTTTAGAGGTTTTGGTTCATCAAGTTTCACACTTTTGTGTCTTTTGGTGTTATTGAAGCTATTTTATCACACAAAAACTGGTTTAGAAACACTTTTGGCCGAAATCAAAATTACGAGTAATCTTACGCGTAGTAAAACCCTAATCCTACGCGTAAGTGCCTCCTTGGTTTGATCTTCATTTTCGTGGTTTATTCCGTGTTTTCTTACTTGGATATGTCTGAAAATACGTCGACTTTGGATATCTTTTGCACTGTGATAGTGTAAAAGATCATTTGGGCAAAAACCCTAAAATTACGCATAAGCATAAGCTTACGCGTAGAAATCCTACGCCTAAGATCTTTCTTACGCCTAAGCCTAGTCTTACGCATAAGAAAATCCTACGCCTAACTTTCTACGCCTAACTTTTGTCTACGCCTAACTTTAGTGCTTTTTCCTACTTACGCGTAAGCTAAATCCCTACCGCGTAACTCATTATTGTTACGTGTAACTTTGGTGTTTTTACGCATAAGTGCTACTTGGTTCTTGTCTCTTCTACGCCTAAGGACACTTCATCACAAAGGTTCATTCGACTACAAAGATCCATATTTACCAACAAAAGTTTTCAACATGTCACAACCACCATACTCTAACTATTTCCCTTACACTTATCCTCAACGACAACAACAACTAACTCCACAACATCAACAATGGAATCAACAACAAGCAATTTATCAACAACAATTTAACCAACAACATACTCCACAACTTGCTGCAAATCCCCAACCTCAAATGGTTCAACCACCACCAAGTCTTCAAGTTCAACCGTACACAAATGACTTAAATCAACATCCATCAAGGATCACTATGAGGGAACCCACTTGGTTTGCAAAGATGTTTGAAACTTTAAGCAGCCAACAATCAATTCATGAGGCTGGATCACTTGATAGACCTCCAATGCTCACTCCAGGAAACTACGATCAATGGGTGATAAGGTTCTTTAGGTTTTGTGATCTAAAGAAGCCACATGGAAAGTTCTTAAAGAAGGTTATCTTGAAAGGTCCATTTGAGATGCCTACTGTCATTGTAAGAAGATCCAAATGCCATACCACCAAGAGATGAACAAACGAACATTGCTACTGTTGCAGACTTGAATCCTCAAGAACTTCTACACTATGAAGCATATGAGCTTGCAATGGAATATATCCTCCTAGGATTACCAAACCTAATTCTTCGTAGTGTTGATGCTCAAAAGACTGCAAAGAAAATGTGGGATCATATTCGTCTTCTTATGGAAGGATCTGTACTCAATCAGGAAGATTTGGAATCCAAAATTTACTTGGCTTATGAACACTTCATGATTGAACCTGGAGAGACACTCGAGTCCTATCATCACCGATTTTCAGACATCATCAATGATTTGGATAAACACAACATCAATATGCCTAAAATTGCAGTGAATACAAAGTTCCTGAGTAGTCTTGGTCCTGAATGGGAGAAGTATGTCATTTTTCTCCGTCAAGCGAAAAACATGCATCAATCTACATATGGATTATTGTACGATTACTTGAAGCCTCATGAAAGGAAGTTGATAGGGAAAGGATTCTCCGTGCTCAAATTGCTCCACCGACACATCCGGAAAATCAACAACTTGCCTTATATGCTCAAAACAGCTATTCTCCTCAACCAGCAACTCAACCAACTGCTACAATCACACCACATGATCCTTCACAACCTCCATCTCAACAAACTCAATTGGTTCCATACAACAACAACAATGCTCAAGCAGAAGCTAATGAGGAATCTGATCCGTTCGAAGCACTGCAACAAGGATTTGCTATGATTGCTAATGCCTTTAGCCGTAATACCAACAAATCCAACAACCGTATTCGTTCCTCATCTAATACAAGGAATCAAGCTGTTGTGACAAATGGACGAGTTGAAGTTCAGAATCGTGGTTATGGTCGTCAGATGGGCGGTGGTCAAGGGTTTAATGCTATGGGTAGGAATAACAATCGAGCTCCAGTGGTGGAACAGGGAAATGCTTAGAATGGGTTGAATGGTCTTCGATGCTACAACTGCAATGAGAAGGGACACTGGCTAATGCATGCCCAAAGCCAAGGACTAGGGGCAGTGCTTATTTCAAAGAGGCTCTTCTTTTGGCTCTTAAGGATGAAGCTGGTGGATCTCTCACAGACAAAGAACAGAGTTTTATGGCAACCAGACTTAGATGATGATATGGAGGACTTGAGGCCAATGCAGCTGTTATGTTGATGGCTAATATGCATGAGTTACACATGAGTGACACAGGCCCATTGTATGACACTGATGGCTTGTCTCAGGTACCCGAACAAACCATATTCATCTCTGATCTACTATCTCCGCCAACATCTGAATCCGGCAAGACTCAGAATGTTCAAAATGAGCCATCCACATCTCATCCGCGATTTTCAACTAGACCCCGTAGTTATATTTGACGATCCAGATGACCAAACGGTCTCCCTTGATAATCAAATTGACTCCGTGATTATACTTGAGGATCTCAGTAATGATCATGTTGAGACTCACGTTGAACACGCCGAACTTTTGCCTAATCCAGATTTTGCTCGTTTAATACAAGACCAACAAACCATAGTGGAAAAATGTCATGCCATTAATCGGGACTTGAAATGCAAAAATGCACTGTTAACCAAGGATTTTGAATGTTTACAAAAGCAACTCAACGTTTTCAAAACTCAAGAAAAACGTGAAAACGGTTTTGAAGCAGCCTTTGCCAAATCTTATCAAAACGAAAAATATTTAGAAGACAGATGCGTGATCTAGCCGCTTCGAAGAATGCTTTGTTGTCTGAAATAGAACAACTGAAACATGAACATAAAAGCAAATTAACACTCTCACCTTGGAAAATCAAAAAGCTAACGCTGAGTTGTTAACTTGTCAAAAACAGTTCTCTGCATACAAAAAGAATTCAACAAAACGAATAGATGATCATCTTGAAGAAATCATCGGCTTGCAAAACAAACTTAAAGAGTTTAAACTGTTGTTTACAACATGGCAATCGGTCACAGCCATTGAAAAGTTTACTTTTAAACCCAATCCAAATGGATATGGACCGAATCTTGCTGATTACAAACCTAAGCTTTCAACAAAAGCATTCAAACCAAATCCTGAAGTTTCCAGTGCAGAATATAAAGTTGATAATTCTGTTATGAGTGTTGTTGAATATCATCGTCCAGAGGAATTAGATGCAAAGACGAGTCGATCAAAATTAGAAAAAGTCGTTTACAACAAACCTTTTAACTATTCAAAAGCGGTCACTTTCGTCACACAAACGGATTCTTCTAACACACCAAGGGTTATCATCAAAACACCTGAGTCTTCTAATGTTAATCCCCAACCAGATTATGCACAAATTTATGGTCCTTTACCTTCCAAGTGAAGTAAATTCAAAGCCTGAAAATCAAAAAATTCTTAGATATTTTGACATCTTCATGGCTGACCTCAAAATTTTACAACATGAGATAGAATATCATTCTGAAATCAAAATTGATCACTTTCAATCGCCTCTGGCGCGAGAACAAAGAGACATTTTTCAGAAAATCTTTACCTAACGTTAAAAAATTGAAATTTTGTGCATTAGCCTGGGATAAGGATTTTCATAAGGAACTTGGAGTGATGAAGGTCGTTTTCGAGAAAACAGAAACATCTATTTCTAATACTAAACGTAAAAAGAAACTGTTGAGAAAAGATGTTGATCGACTCTTGGAAGATGTCATCTGTGCTGATGTCCATAATGTTGTGCTAGAGAATTCTTTGTCAAATGCATTTGATCATACCTCTGCTGATACTGTTGAATCTGTGATAAATGTTGAGAACACTGATAATGTGCTTCAGATCGAGTCCTTAACAGTTGAAAACAAACGATTGTCAAACGAACTTTCAAATGCAATACGTCGTCTTAATTGGTGTCAAAAAGATATTCATGATCAACAAATTGCTTTTCAACACAAAATCGCCCAGTTGCTTACAAAATCTTCTAATCCTAAAATTGAGCAATTGGATGATCAAAACGTGTCTTTTAAGTGTCAAATCTCAAAATATGAACAAGAACTTTTAAAAGTTAAAAAGGAATATGGTGTCATATTTGATTTACTCAAAAAGACTCGTGATGAAGCATCAAATGAACTTGATCATTATCTTGCACACACTAAAGAAGTTATGCATTTTGCTGGAAATGTTCGGTATGAAAATCAAGATCTGATTCACACTATCCTCAAGTTAAGAGAAATGTTAGGAAAGTATGAACAACTTCGCCAACCATCATTAAGAGATTAGCCCCAGTAACACTTAGTACTCATGAACCTAGAATCTCTACTGCCAAATCACAAGTAGCTAACGTGCTTCCTTCTACTGAAACAGGAATAGTTGAGCCTTTTCCAAACGTCCGCACTTCACAGCCTAGGAGCACTCAATCGAAGAATAGGAAGTTGCGACCTAAGAAAAGATCAATCAAGAATGCTAAAGTAGAAGAACACCCTAGGACTATGAATAAGACTCACGTTGCCTCCACTATAGATATTGCGTCTGGAAAATGTAATAGAAATAGTGATGTAACGAATGCTAAACCGTTAAGTACTTTTGATATTCAGTCTGATGCACCTTGTGTTATTTGTGGTAAAAGTATGAATTCTGATTGCCATGATAAATGTGTTGCTAAAGCTATCATCTCTCGTTTAAGGAATCCTAAGAACCGGAATACCTCTAGGCCCACTAATCTTTCTAAGTCTGTGCTTGGTAGACCGCCATCTTTAGATTCTAAGATACGCATTGCTGTCCCTGTAGCTCCTGTGTCACCTCCTAGGAATGTAGTACCACCTAGTGCATTCACTAAGACTAAAGCAAATACTAGTTGGAGATGGCAGAAATGGATATATAACACACTAGGATTTCAGTGGATACCTAAAGCTATTGATGTGTGTATATCTACTATAACTGCTACGGAACCCTCTAACATTTCGGGTTCCAAATCTACTTCTATTCCATCTGTGTCGTCTATGTGTAATGCAGGTGATACAAATCATTCTCTGGATTGTTGATATCGGATGTTCCCGACACATGACAGGCAATCTTAAACTGTTATCAAACTTTATTGCAAAGTTCATTGGCACTGTCAGGTTCGGGAATGATCACTTCGCAGCTATTATGTCTTTCGATATGTTGGTTCTTTTGGCTAATGTTATTTCAGATCACGACATGGCTGCACAAATAAATGTGGATGCACCAGAAGTTCTCACAATTACCGATATCTTCCCAATGGCTATCCTAGAAAGATTGGAAAGAACAACCTTAAGGTTGACTTTGAAACCCTCACATGCTCAGAATCTTCTTGTCTCATTGCGTTGATATTCTCAGGAACATCCCTACCAACATGCTCTCACACTTTGCCACAGTTCCAGAGGTCTACATTCAACAATTCTGGGATTCTATGCAGAGGATCACTGGTCAAGTGCAGTGAATGTAACACTTAATCACAACAAGTCACTATCACTCATGCTGACTTACGGGCTGTTCTCATCATTCCTGACATCGCTCCAACCGACTTCTTTGCTACCCCTACTGAAGAGACAGTCCTGAAATTCTTGATAGATATTGGTAATGATGAAGCTTCAGGAATCATTACTAAGCACTCTCACGTGGAGCTGAAGTATATTCCTCAACCATGGAGAACACTCTACATGATCATCACCAAATCGGTCTCGGGTCGTGACAGTGGCTATGAGCATCCCAAGCTCATGGAACTGCAAATTTTCTGGTCGTTGATCAACAAGAAGGACATTGAAATCGAAGCATTGATATGGGAGGACATTTATGCTGTTTCACAAGAACTTGGCTCCAAGATTCCTTATGTCGATACACCAAACTGTTGCCAGAGGCACTTGGACTTCATCCTGACATCCCATGAGGCTCAATGACCCAGATAATCACGACATATTGACTGAACCCATATTATATGTCAGAATCAAAGAATCGTCAACAAAGAAACAGGGTACGGTTTTACCTGATCACCTCCTAACTACCGAAATCAAAAAGCTTGAAACATATAAAAGGTATCGGTTAGCCGTAAAGAAGGCAAAGCTGGTCATCTTGATGAAAAATCTTCTGGTATACCTACTCGGAGGACCAAAGAGGCATCTGGAAGTGTCACAATACGATGTTTATAGGAAGCTTCCCAAAAGGAATCCTCCTCGTAAAAAGATTGTTCCCGTAAAGGAAGCTGAACCTATTCCTACACCTGAACCGCAAAGAATGCTACTGGACGAGAGCTCTGAAGAAACACAATCAGACCGGAGGTCACCTACTCTTAAACTGCAAAGGATGACTCTCCATCAGTTACAAAAACTCCTAGTCCAATAGTGAACATGGCAAGGAAAGACTCCTTACTTGTACCTTATGATGAAAGATCGAAAGTGATAAAGAGCCACAGGAAAATGTTTACAAGAAGACGATCAAATTCCTTAGACACCAACACAAAGCTGAAGAATTTGCTAAAGACCAAATGGGTGGTCCAGGAGGATCAAGCGGTGCTGCCCACTCTGAACCATCTCCTGATGCGGTTAATCAACCGATAAGGGGCTGGTGCCACCACCTTGTGCAACAACAAAAGCTTGTGGAGGATACTAACGAATATGAGTTTGAGGTACCGGAAACTGAGAAGTCCGAAAAAGATAAAGATGTTGATTATGATACGTTTCTCCTAGATAGTCCTGCACGATCAAAGGAAGAAACCTCTGAACCTCCGAAGGATCCAAGTCTCCTCATATCTCTTCATCATTAGATTCGTCTTCTCACTCCTCGCCACCACCATCAAAGAAGTCAACCAAATCATCATCCAAATCCGTGAAGAAACCATCTAAATCTTGGATTTCTCAGGCTCATGAACAGATTACCAAAGCTGTCAAACAAGTCAGAAAGAAAAGGACCCTGTGCACACATTACAGTGTACAACCCGTACTTGTAAATAAAGGACCCTGTGGTACGCCTCAGTGCCACAATCCTTAGAAAAGGAGCGAAAGCTTCTTACTTTTGAGTAAAACCTATCAAACCTTTCATTTTTCAAGGTTTTGCTCAAAAGAACAAGTACTTCCCCTTATGATTTTCAAAACCTCAACCGTTTATATCACTTGTTGAGGGGGAGTATTTGAAACTTTTTTCACAAATTGTTCACAGTGGTCATTCTTCCCGCAACACTCGAAATGGTCATATTTATTCTCAACGTTTCAAAAATAACATTTAATATGCCATTTTTGAGGGGGAGAAAATGTGTGATAAGAAATATGTTGTGTAAAATGCAAATGAATCTATGTGCTTCAGACTTAACCAATGAATTGACGATGCTTAACTGTTTGTAACTCGAAAAGACTTGTCCTGGACGGGTAATAATTTCAAGCTAGTTCGCTAGTGATGTAAACGTGTCTCGCAAGGACTTGTCTGAGTAGAATGTACCATTCGAGAAACTCTTGATAAACATGAACTCTGACGGGTTTGACGACCTTTCGAGGATTGTTTACACCTTCAAGGTAGTTATTAGAGCCAGTTGTCACCTAAAAGCTGACAATGCAACTCTTTAACTATGCCACGTAAATGTGTCTCGCGGGGGAATGTCTATCTTGAGTTAATCAATTCAAAAGTGCGCGCTCTTTCCTCACTGTGCATTTTAACCGTTAAAACTCTTAAGCACATGTGGAGGGGAGTATTTATGCAAAATCTTATCTCAACAGTGGTACTAAAATGTTTTTCATTCATAAACACTGTGAGATTTTTCACATCAGTGGTTTTTATGGCAACATAGGTTAGTCATGGAGTTATAAGGTGACTAAGGTTAGGAATAACCGTCCTATGATCCGCCACAGCCGGAGGGATCTACCCAAGACACCAGAAATAGTTAGTACTTAGAAGTCCTTAGGTATGATTATAAAAAGGAGAAAATGAGAATCGGAGAAAGAAGGATTGAAGAATTAAAAAGAAATGCAAAGAAAGGGTGAAAAGAAATAGCCCTCCAGATTATTCAACTTAGGGCAGACCGGGTTCAATTCATATGCTACTGGTTGTCACTTAGTGACGCCGGTATTGAAGATTAAAAGTCGTCATGGACCCAGTGACGCATGCACTAAACCTTCTTATCCACTCAAGTTTCTCTTAACAGAAGCTTGTTTCATTCTCACTGGGACCCTACGTAAACTATCAGTTTTCTCTTAGAGATTGCTGGTATTGAAGAAGGAGACCCTCTCCCTAGTCTCCGCTCAGGAAAACCAAAACGCACTATTGAGTCTAGAGCCACGAGATTCATCAAAAGATCTCTTAGGTACACTTGACATTTCATCACTTGATATTCAAAAATAAGAATTTCAGTGGTACATTATCGAGTCCTTCACAGATCTCAGCAATCTGTCGAGAAAATTTATGAGAGGTTCACATTTGTGATCCTCAGTGATTGAATGGAAACTCTGCCAGGGTCAATCAAACAGCCCTGAAACAGGTCGTTTCGGCAACTCCCCGTGGATTGCGCATAGTGGTCTCAAACGGTCTACAGTCGTGAGGTGATGCTTCGGTGTACCTCAGCGACTCATCTGAATCGTAGGTGTACTCGATATATCGTGTTATCTCACTTGTGAGACTCCGATTCAGGAACGGCCTTTGTAAGAATTAGAGTTGTGTTTTCACACTATGCTGTTAACACTCTCGAGTTCAAACTTGTAAGTGCCGGAATCCGCTTATTACTAACCGTTTAAATGTTTTCTTCTTATGGAAGCTCCAGAGCGGGATGATCATGCAGATTCTTCTCATGCTCACGCCAACATCATTACTAATAGAAGTTCTATCCAAGAGCAACACAACAGTCAGAATGATTCTTCATCAATTCAAAGAATCTATAAAGTTAAAGACTTAAAGAACTTCGTCATTACTGAATTCCAACGTCAAGAGCGTGGCATGTTGAAGAATGACTTGAGACACTGTAGCGCGAAGCAGACCTGAGGCATACATGATGCATACAACAACATACTATCACTTTCATCACAAAGAACAATGATCAAAGAACAGAGTTAAAGATGACGTCAAAGCATAACCGTTCAAAGTAAACTATCTCTCTACACTGGGGAGATTGTTCAAATCAAGGCAATTCTTCTCGCAAGAAAGAAGAATGTCAGAAGACGTCAAAAGCTACTATTACATCAACGCCTTCACCGTTTTTCATCACCAACACTTGAGTGTTAGTTACTCATATGTAATAACACTTGAGGGGGAGATTGTTGAATCACTCTTACACCTTATTCAAGTGTTAGTTACTCATATGTAATAGTTAGCTTATTATGGCCTTTATGTTTGTTATTAGCCTTAAGCTTATGTAGAAGGCCCATGAGCTTAGGCCCAAGCCCATAGGAGAAAGGGAAGGAGTAAGAGTGTTGCCCTAGCTCCTTGCCTATAAATACCCCTTGTAAACCTTCATTTGAAGGTTGGTTGTTCAAGTTATTCTCTCTTTCACATACCTACGCCTAACCGTCTAAGTCTATACGTGTGTGTGTGTTTGGATACTTGTTCAATCACCTCTCTATCTTTCTTATAAGCTTGTGTGGTAAAACTTGTGACCTAACATATGGAATTAGGCACAATTCTATAACCCTTGCGCTAATAAGTGTTAATGATTTTCTGTGTATATATCATGCATAATCAGATCTCCTATATATAGGAGTTTACTCTTAAGCTAATCAAATGGAATTATGAGTATTAATCGGCCCATTAATAGCCTCATAATTATCCCCATTATAGCCGTTAGTGGTTACATGACCGATTAAACGTGGTCATTAAGCAGTTGAAACTGCCACTTGAATAGGTCAAAGCCGTTACAAGCAGTACTTTCATCAGTACTTTCATAGTGCTTCAGTGGAAAACACAAGCTTTAGTGGAAACACTGCTTATCAGTGGAAACACTGCTTATCAGTGGAAACCACAAGCAGTACTTTCCACAAGCACTACCAATACAAACCACTACAAGAGTCAGGGTGTTCATGGACCTTATGGGTGTACACTCCGTACCTCCTAACCCATTACATGGTGTGAATTAATCCCACAAGTGCACTAAATTTTCCAACAATCCTCCCCAAATTTAGTTCTCTTCCTTTGCATGAAAAATAAACATCAAGCAAAACATGTGCATAAACGAAAATGTCCTGAGGATTGAATTTCCATCTTAGTAAATTACACGTTCAAATATTCGAGAATCAGGGTGTTCTAAGAATTGAACCCTTCAACCCATTTGAATACCTGAAGATAAAATACACACAAGTTTTCAAACACTTATCAGCTCCTGACATTAAACAAGCCATGTGTCCATATCCAAGTTCATAAATGTTGTAAAAGCTAAAAGTCCAAAAGCTTCCTGAAGCGGAAAAAATTCAACATTTACATAGGTGGTTCCTCTTTATTCATGCTCCTGCCAAGCACTTTTTCAAAGAAAATCAACCATTAAGAAGTAAAGACTTCATCCTCCTTTCAGCAGGTTCTGAGCACAACCTTGGGATGTAAATAAAACATGTGCTCCAGTCCACTGAATGTTCAGCTTTCCACATTGAACTCAGCTCCCAAGTTTCCTTAGGAGGGAGTTGGGTGTCCTAGGATTCAGTGACTAAGTTGGACTTAAACCCATCCCTTTAGCAGACTTTATAACCAAGTCTCTAGCCAGACCCTTCGTCAAGTGATCAGCTAAGTTCTGTTGAGATCTAACAAACTCTATAGATACCACCTCATTCATGATGAGCTCACGAATCATGCTATGCCTTACACCTAAGTGTCTACATTTGGCTATAAGCCTTAGCCAATGTAGCTGGACTATCACAACAGATAGAAATAGGTGCTATAGGTTTAGGCCACAATGGAATCTCAAGAAGCAAGTTTTTCAACCATTCAGCTTCTTTACCAGCAGCTGCCAAAGCCACAAATTCAGATTCCATTGTTGAACTGGTGATGCAAGTTTGTTTCTTGGATGCCCAAGAAATTGCACCTCCACCAAGTAGGAATACCCAGCCACTGGTAGACGAATTGTCTTTAGTGTTACTGATCCAACTTGCATCAGTGTAACCTTCCAACACTGATGGGTAACCAGTATATGAGAGACTATAATCCATAGTTTTATTCAAATACTTCAGTACCCTCTGAACTGCTTGCCAGTGATGAGCACTAGATTACTAGTATACCTGCTCAATTTTCACATTGCAAAACCAATATCAGGCCTTGTACAAGTCATGGCATACATCAGGCAGCCATTTACCCTAGAATACTCAAGTTGAGATACAGCCTTGCCATGATTAGGCATCAGCTTCTCACAAGTATCCATAGTGTACTCACTGGAGTACAATCAAAGTAATTGAATTTCCTCAACACCTTCTCAATATAATGAGACTGAGAAATAGAAATTCTTTTACTTTCATGTTTAATCCTTATACCAAGGATAACATCAGCCTCCCCCATGTCCTTCATGGAGAACCTTGATGATAAAAAATCCTTTGTCAAGTCAACCTAATTTTGGTCAGTGCCAAAGATCAACATGTCATCAACATATAGACAAATGATGACTCCTTTACCAGATTCATCAAATTTGCTATATACACATTTGTCAGCTTGGCTTAGAACATAACCACTAGACAAAACCACTTCATCAAATTTTTGATGCCATTGCTTAGGTGTCTGCTTTAGTCCATAAAGAGACTTAATCAGTTTACACACCTTGTTTTCATTGCCAGGCAAGATGAAGCCCTGAGGTTGGTTCATATAAACCTCCTCTTCCAATTCACCATTCAAGAAAGCTGTCTTCACATCCATCTGATGAATAACCAGATTGTGAGTAGATGCCAAAGCAATCAACAGTCTTATGGTACTGATACGAGCCACAGGGGCATAAGTATCAAAATAGTCTATCCCTGAATTTTGTTTAAAGCCCTGAATAACTAGTCTAGCCTTGAACTTTTCAATAGTTCCATCTACCTTCATTTTCCTTTTGAAAATCCTTTTGCAACCCAAAGGTTTGCAACCAGGTGGTAGATCAACCAACACCCAAGTGTTGTTCCCCATGATGGAATCCATCTCATCATTGATTGCTTCTTTCCAGAAGGCAATATCCTGGGACTTCATTGCTTCTTCAAATGTCTTGGGATCATCCTCAACAATGAAGCAATAGGAGTATTGGTCTGAGACCTCATCCCTTGTTCCTTCAACTAAGTATAGTTGAAACTCAGGTCCAAATGACTTTGGAGTCCTGACCCTTTTGCTCTTTCTAAGCACAGGTTCAGGTTGTTGAACCACAACCTCATCAGGGACCACTGATGGTTCATCATTAAGGACCTCTGATACAACAGTCTCATGAGTTCCATTTGGAATCCTCATATTTGGTCTAGGGACTGATGAGAATCTATTCTCATCAAAGTTTGCATCTCTTAATTCAATTATGGAGTTAACTGAAACATATTCATTAGGTTCAATAACATAGAACCTAAAAGCCTTGGAATGCTCAGCATATCCAACAAAGATGCAATCAATGCCTCTTTCACCCAAAGTTTTCAACTTTGGATCAGGGAGTCTTACAACAGCCCTACAACCCCAAACCTTGAGATAGTTCAGGTTGGGTTTCCTTTTAGTCCAGAGTTCATAAGGGGTGACCTTGTTCCTTTTGTTAGGAACCCTATTTAATAAATATCAAGCTGTTAACATAGCTTCACCCCAGAACCCTTGACTATAGGACAACATGGAATTAACCATCTCCTTCAGCACCCTGTTTTTCCTTTCAGAAATGCCATTTTGCTGAGGAGTATAAGGGGCAGTTGTTTCATGGATAATTCCAACAGACTGAAAATACAGAGTATCCATGTACTCACCTCCCATATCAGTCCTTAATCTTTTGATCAAAGACCCAAGTTGTAATTCAACTTCAGTTTTAAACACTTTGAATTTATGTAATGCTTCATCCTTGACATGTAACAGATAGACATAACAAAATCTAGAAGCATCATCAATAAATGTCACAAAGTACTTCTTATTCCCCAAAAAAGGAGTGGCATGCAAATCACACAGGTCACTGTGAATTAGCTCCAAGACCTTAGTCTCACGACTAACACCCTGAAAGGGTTTCTTGGTAATCTTGGTCAACATGCAAATTTTACACCTTTCAGTGTCCATGTCAAATGCTGGGATTAAACCATCACTAGACATATCTTGCATTCTTTTATAGTGTACATGGCCAAGTCTTGCATGCCATAGGGTAGAGTCAGTCAGGTCAGTGGTGGTCACAAAAGCTGAATTAACACTGTCAGTGGAAACATTAAGCCTGAACATTTGATTACATAAATAACCAAAACCAATAAAAACACCATGCTTAGAAAGCACAAATTTATCAGACTCAATAACTTGTTTATATCCATGATTATTCAAAACACTACTTGAAACCAAGTTTTTCCTTATATCAGGAACATGAATAACATTAAACAAAGTTACAATCTTTCCAGAACTAAACCTAAGGTCTACACAACCACGACCATGCACCAAGGCTGTTGACTCATTTCCCATGTGAAGAATAGAACCATCATTCAGTGACTCATAAGTCTTGAACCAGCTTCTATCTTTGCACACATGAACTGTTGCACCAGAGTCAACCCACCACGCAACATCATCATCCTGCACATAATGAGATTCAGATACATATGTAACATAATAAATCTGAAAAGACTTATTAACCATATTCTGACCTTTCAGTGAGTTGGAAGAACCACCACTCCCTGAACCATTAGTGCCTGATCCATTGGCTTTACCACCAACTTTAACACCTTTGCAATCCCTTTTAATGTGACCAGTTTTGCCACATTTCCAACAAGTAGGTGTTGCCTTCTTGTTAGGATCTGCCCTTGTGTTGTCATGATATTTGCGTTTGCCTTTGTTGTCATTGTACCTGGTGGAGTTGTTATGCTCCACCATATTGACAACAGATGCACCAGCAGCATTGCTACTCTTTGGCTTGTCATTATCCTGCACCTTGAGAGATTCCTCAATGCGCAAATGACTGCCCAACTCAACCAGAGTTAACTCCTCTTTCTTATGTTTCAAGGTATGCTTGAAATCTTTCCAGGAAGGAGGGAGTTTGTCAATGACACAAAAGACTGAAATAGACTCATCCATGTGCATATTATGTTGTGTAAACCTTCCAAGTATACCAAGAAGTTCATTGTATTGTTCCATAACTGGTCTTGAATCAGTCATTTTGTAATTTGTGAAATTACTAACAAGGAACTTCTTACTTGATGCATCCTCAGCCATATATTTGGCATCCAAGGAATCCCACAGTTCTTTGGAAGATTCAAAGTTCTGATAAATATCAAACAGAGCATCAGACATACCATTGAGAATAAGACCTCTGCATATGTAGTCATCATTCTCCCTTTTGCTCCTCCTCCTGATCTGCTCCACAGTAGCATCATCCCCATCATCAGGAATAGGTGTAGTTAGCACATACACCACACTCATGCTTGACAGCAAGAAGTGCATCTTCTTCTGCCACCTCCTAAAGTCTACCCCTTCAAACTTATAAATCTTGGCAAAGTTTGAAGCCATGTGTTTCATTGCAGCAGCAACCATTGATTATCACAAAATAGTTTACTTTGATTGTTGGTGTGTAACTCCCAGAACAGGGTAAGATAATCAACTTCAGCAGAAACAAACAACAAGTCAGCAGAAACAAATACCACTAGGTGGTTACCAGATATCACTTGGAATCGTGTGATCACTTTCCAAAGTAAACTATTCGACCCTAATGCCTGGGTTACACGAATATCTACTTGGGATAAGACCAAATGCAGTTATGGAATTAGGCACAATTCTATAACCCTTGCGCTAATAAGTGTTAATGGTTTTCTGTGTATATATCATGCATAATCAGATCTCCTATATATAGGAGTTTACTCTTAAGCTAATCAAATGGAATTATGAGTATTAATCGGCCCATTAATAGCCTCATAATTATCCCCATTATAGCCGTTAGTGGTTACATGACCAATTAAACGTGGTCATTAAGCAGTTGAAACTGCCACTTGAATAGGCTAAAGCCGTTACAAGCAGTACTTTCATCAGTACTTTCATCAGTACTTTCATAGTGCTTCAGTGGAAAACACAAGCTTTAGTGGAAACACTGCTTATGAGTGGAAACACTGCTTATCAGTGGAAACCACAAGCAGTACTTTCCACAAGCACTACCAATACAAACCACTACAAGAGTCATGGTGTTCATGGACCTTATGGGTGTACACTCCATACCTCCTAACCCATTACAAGGTGTGAATTAATCCCACAAGTGCACTAAATTTTCCAACACTCTTAAGATAATATTCCTAGCGTTTCTCCTTCATTTCAACTGCTTGACAGAGTCTGTCTTGTATTAGATTTGAACTTAGTTTTATTATGTCTATTGGACAACATATAGGGCTTAAATGAGCCATATAATATTAGAAGTCTACTCAAATAACTATCTGAAAGATAAATTAACTCATAAGATAACCAAATGTTGTAGTATAAAGGATAACAAGCCAGCATTTTATGTTCATGTATTTAGAGAAGGATGGACGCATATAGTATCACTCTCATATCCATAAGTTCTGTTTTATTAACAATGATTCTCGTAATCATGTGTTGTTGTAAGCCGCGCAAGGAAATCGATCTATTCACAAAAAAAGAATTGGAAATACCAGAAGTTGCTGCTCCTGCAACTGCAATGGCTGCAGCCACTGCAGCCATTAGTGCTATCAGTGGCAGTGGATGTGATGGTGGTGGATGCAGTGGTGGTGGATGCGGTGGTTGTGGAGGTTGTGGAGGATGATAAAGGTTCAATCACTCTCTTCTTCAAGCAAGAAGCTACCACGGTTTAATGAAGGGTCTTTTCAATCATCATGACAGTCATCTCAATGTATTACGTTGTTTGAAATGTGTTTTTTACTTCTTGTACCATGTTTAAATGCAAAATGATGTATGAGGATGATTAACCAAACAAGCTAGAGATCTTTTTATTCATTTCCAAACATATGTAGTTTCACTTTGACAGAGTCTTCAACAGATGATATACGACACAAGGAATTTTTAGTTTCTGTTTATTAAACTCGCAATAAGTACGAGAAACCCAATAGGGGACCGTAAAATTCTTCTCGTGCTTCCAACAGATATTGTTTTCAGTACTTTGAGTTTTATGATTGGACATTGTATAATGAAGTATTAGTAATGCATCAATGACAGACGATGGGATTTAATACTATCAGGGAGAGCAGCAGATACGATCATGGATCAACTAGCAGTGACGGAAGTTGAATGTTTGCAGTACTTTAAATTTCATGATTGGAAACTGTATAATGAAATTACAAGTAATGCATCACTAACAAACGATAAAATTTTAGGTTATAGACTTTTGCAGTTTTTTCGTGTACAGTTTTTGTCTTATTTATTCCCATTAATTAGGTAAATCACGTGAAATTAACAGTTCTTGATTTTCCCGTGTTTATAGGTAATAATGAAGTCAGTTTTGATAGTTTGATTTCTTTGGCCGAGCTGCCAAAAGTAACATTGTCTCTATAAAGGTGATGCTAACAAAATCTACATTGTCCGTCCCATCTGACTTTAGTTGACTTGACACACGGCGCTTTGGTAAAGTGCTACAGAGACATAAAAAATTATAAAGGGTCATCTTTGTCCCAATGGGACGTGACCCATCAAATTAGAGATTGTAGGTTCAAGTCTCGTCTGATACATCTGTAAGCTTGAGTGAGATGTTAAGTGGTATTTAGATGTGTGAATAAGTTGCCGTTTAACAAATCACAAACAAAAAAAGATTATTAGAGCGGTTTCGGGCAATGAGCCTGAGAATGATTGCATAATTTATTTGTAGAAGCTAGCATGCTTAGAGACAAGAACGCAAAGTTAATTAGATCGATAGATAACAAAAATAAGATGAGTCACATGTTCCTAGAAATGATGTAATGATGGCTATCTGTAAGATAACATATATAATCAGTTATGCGGAAAACATCAGATAATATATGCAAGCGGACCCTCTTGCTGAATGACAGTAGAATAGTAGATACTTGATGGAACTCATGCATGTGAACTACGTGCCCATGTAATCCATGCAACATAACAAAACTTGTGTTATATAGTAGTTGATATATGGCCGAATTTATTTTGGAGGGGCCGAGTCGGAGATTTGTTTGTATCCTCAACTAAATTACCCCTAAAACCTATAATATTTACACTAGCTAGTTGCCGTAAGTTTTGGGGGGACCGGGACCCTCCCTTACCCCTAAAGAGTTCCGCCACTGACATGAACGGTTAGCTCCCTCGTATAGAGTCTTTCATTTGCTTGTGTATCACAACACCAGGTCTAATAATAGTATAGGAGTGATAAGAAAATGCATTGTTGCTAAACTTATAATTTCCGAAATTTAACACAGTTGACTATAGCTGATCGATCAATTCAAATAAAATTTTCCTAGCATTTCTTCTTCATTTCCACTGCTTTGATAGAGTCTTCCTCCTATTGAATTGAATTAGGTCCCTTAGAGAACATATAAGACTCAAATTTATTTCATACCAAAAGTCAACTGACAAAACTACCTTGAACAGAAATCAACTCGTAAGATCATCTATGTTTGCAGCCCAACTTCCAAGCAACTTCATACTATAAATAGATAACCAGGCAACATTTTATTCTCATGTATTTAGACAAAAATGGAAGTATATGTTATATGTCTCATAATCATCGGTTCTCTTTCTGCAGCTTCGATTGTCTTTACTTGTCTCTGTAATGATCGTAAGAAAAATAAAAACGAAGTTCCAACCACTATGCTTGCAGGAGCTGTAGCTGCTTCTTTAGGCGCAGCTTCTGTGGTTGTTAGTGTTGATGGTGGTGGTGGATGTGGTGGTGGTGGGGATGGCGGAGATGGCAGTGGTGGCGGCTGTGGAGGGGGTTGTGGAGGCGGTTGTGGAGGTTGATTAAGGTTTGTACATTCGCTTTGCCCAGAAAGAAGCTACTAAGATTTTATAAAAGGTACATCATTAGGACAGTCATGTCAATTTATAATGTGCGTGAGATTTGCTTTTGTTCTTGTATAATGCTCAGTGTTTTGATGTAAATGTAAATGATGATGAAATAAACGAGACACGGTTTAGGATCTAAGGATTGTACTTACTACGGTCTTATGATATGTTCTCCCTTCACGTAGAGCACAAAACGATGCTTGATAAGTCTTCTACTGTTAATAGAAGTTCAAGTTACCTACACATGTATCAGAAGCTAGTCAGCTATAAGCTTTTATATTGGCAAACTATCAATTTCACAAGTGTATATTTCATGAAGTCATGATGATTGACTTTGAACAATCTCTTTTACTACAATTCATTATTTTCTTTTTGGTAACTATATATGGTTTCCAGGCTTTTAACCGACTAATCCACATGGTTGAGTCTATCGCCACACAAACATAAACCGGGTAAAGCCCTCCCCTTTTTGGGAAGTTTATCTACAATTCTTTATTCGTATCCACCAAATATGTAACTTTATGTTGGCAGTCTTCTGCACGAATCAACATGGAATGTTAGCTTATGCGTTCATTTTTATTGGACAAACAAAAGAAGGTTTAAGATTTGTTTTCAGGATATTAAGATTTGTAGCTATCACCAACAATCACAAGTCTTGTCTAGTTGGTTGTGACTTATTGGACACTGTATACGGAATAAGTAATGTGCTAATGACTAATGATAAGATTTTACTCCTTTGTGGAGCTACATATAAGTTCATGGATCTATCACAATGGTGGAGCTTGCACATTTTTCTTGTGAGAGCCAAAACTTGGATTATTTTTTGGAGGGGCCGGAAATTGGTTTGAGAAAATATAGTAAGATTAGGCCACTTTGACTTTGAATAACAATAAAAATCCGTAGTAACCATAACAAAACAGCTTACGAATTTACCAAATATATAAAGTATATGATCATATGCGGTTTGGTTTAGTCAGAAGGGCCAATTTGACACTAAAAACCATAGAAAAGATCGTGTAGATTGGCTTGACAAATCTCTCAACTGGCAGAGTGAGGGAGGCCTAATAAGGTCAAACCAGTAAAACGTTCAGTTTGATCACTTCACTCGGTTTCGCTAGATCTGCTTAACCTGGGCCTTGTTAATCTATTTTGCTACCACACCATCATATCGGGTAGACTACAATGGTCAATGATAAAACTAGAAATACACGTGCCACAGAAAATGATTACCTGACAGTTAGCTTCCTCGTGTAGAGATTTTGACAGGATTACTTATGGCAACCCCAAAGTCTATTAATATTATACTTCCATGCATGAAATGTAGCACAGTTGACTAGAACCGTTTCCTCGATTCAAATCAATTTTCGTAGCATTTTCCCATCATTTTCAATTCTTTGACAAAGTCCTCCATACATCAAGTTTAAGGCATAAAAATGTCAAAACTACCCTTAAAATAATTCAGCTAATAATGTATTCTATGTCTGCAGCCCAACTTTCAAGCAACCTAATAGTATAAAAGAATAGCAAACCAACATTTTATTCTCATGTATATACAGAAAGATGATCAGTATACTTGCTTTAGTTCTTATAATATGCGGTTTTGTTGCTGGAGGGCTGATTGTCTTGTTTTGTCTTGCTAGTGATGGTGGTGGTGGATGTGGGGATGGTGGTGGTGATGGCGGACCTTGTGGTGGTGATGGAAGCGGTGGTGGCGGATGTGGTGGTGGTGGATGCGGTGGAGATTGAGTAAGGTTTTATAACTCTCTACGATCAGAAAGAAGCTACTACTATCCGTTTTTTATGAAGGGTCTTTTCAATCGTCATGACAGTCATCTCAATGTACACGCAAATTGTGTGAAATTTGTTATTTCTTTTTATCTTTCTTATATGATGTTCCAGTGTTTTAAATGGTAAGTATGATATGATGATGAAATAAAACACTTTCATGATATCTTCTCCCTTCCAGCAGAACATGCCACCATGCTTGATAAGTAGTCGACCGTTGATGGATATAAACTGTCAACTACACACTGTTACTTTAACATGGGATATGTTAAATTTTATTTACCATGGTACATCGTTTCTAAGTGAAGTGTGATCGTGGGACGTGGAATTTGTTTGTTGCTTCATAAAGAATGTTACCCGTTTGGATGGTAGAAGTCAACTGACATAACTATCGTGAAGATAAATCAACTCTTAAGATAATATTCCTAGCGTTTCTCCTTCATTTCAACTGCTTGACAGAGTCTTACTTGTATTAGATTTAAACTTATTTTTATTATGTCTATTGGACAACATATAGGGCTTAAATGAGCCATATAATATTAGAAGTCTACTCAAATAACTATCTGAAAGATAAATTAACTCATAAGATAACCAAATGTTGTAGTATAAAGGATAACAAGCCAGCATTTTATGTTCATGTATTTAGATAAGGATGGACGCATATAGTATCACTCTCATATCCTTAAGTTCTGTTTTATTAACACTGATTCTCTTAATCATGTGTTGTTGTAAGCTGTGTTGTTCTCAGCCGCGCAAGGAAATCGATCTATTCACAAAAAAAGAATTGGAAATACCAGAAGTTGCTGCTCGTGCAGCTGCAATGCCTGCAACCACTGCAGCCATTAGAGCTATCAATGGCAGTGGATGTGATGGTGGTGGATGCGATGGTGGTGGATGCGGTGGTTGTGGAGGTTGTGGAGGATGATAAATGTTCAATCACTCTCTTCTTTGAGCAAGAAGCTACCACGGTTTAGTGAAGGGTCTTTTCATTCATCATGACAGTCATCTCAATGTATTATTACGTTGTTTGAAATGTGTTTTTTACTTCTCGCACAAATGTTTAAATGCAAATATAAAGATATATGAGGATGATTAACCAAACAAGAGACCTTTTTATTCATTTCCAAACATATGTAGTTTCACTTTGACAGAGTCTTAAATAGATGATATATTAGACATGGAATTTTTAGTTTCTGTTTATTAGACTTGGAATAAGTATGAGAAACCCAATAGTGGACCGTAAAATTCTTCTCGTGCTTCCAATAAATATTGTTTTCAGTACTTTGAGCTTTATATTTAAACATTGTATAATGAAGTACTAGTAATGCATCAATGACAGACGATGGGATTTTACTATATGGGGGAGCAGCAGATAAGATCATGGATCTGTGTGTCCCTGTCCCGCTGAGCAGCAACCAACCTATCGGCCATATCCCGGTAACCACCATGAACTTGCATCAGCTCAGTATGATCAGAGCTAAGATACTCAAATCTTCGGAGGAGATCCGCTTGAGCGATAGTGCTCATCCAAGCTCTGATATGCTCTTCGAAGCACTTGGTGATTGTCAAGATCATTAGCAGCACTTTGTTCAGCAGGGGTGGCTAGATTGGATAGCATCTCCCAACATGCCTTAAAGGAGGTGAGACGAACATCATCCCGTAAGCTCCAAATAGGGGCAAAGTAAGTGGAATGCACCTCAAAACCTCGGAATGATCACCTGACAAATACAGTCAGGTAAGAACCAAAAGGTATACTCAAGTTAATGTTGGAAAATTTAGTGCACTTGTGGGAATAGTTCACATCTTGTAATGGGTTAGGAGGTACGGAGTGTACACCCATAAGGTCCATGAACACCCTGACTCTTGTAGTGGTTTGTATTGGTAGTGCTTGGTGAAAGTCCTGTTGTGGTTACCACTGATTATCAGTGTTTCCACTGAAGCAGTACTTCCACTGGATCGATGTTTCCTGAAGTGGTGTTTCTTGAAGTAGTGTTTACAGCGCGTGGTGTTTCCACTGAAGCGGTGTAACCAATGATAGCACTATGAAATCTGATGAAAGTACTGCTTGTAACGGTTTTTACCTATTCAAGTGGCAGTTTCAACTGCTTAATGACCACGTTTAATTGGTCATGTAACCACTAACGGCTATAATGGGGATAATTATGAGGCTATTAATGGGCCGATTAATACTCATAATTCCATTGAATTAGCCAAGAGTATTATCCTATAAATAGGATATGTGATTAAGCATGAAGGACACACAAAAAAACGTAAACACTTATTAGCGAAAGAGTTATAGAATTGTGCCTAATTCTCTAACTGCATTTGGTCTTATCCCAAGTAGATATTCGTGATACCCAGGCATTAGGGTCGAATAGTTTACTTTGGAAAGTGATCACACGATTCCAAGTGATATCCGGTAACCACCAAGTGGTATTTGTTTCTGCTGAATTGTTGCTTGTTTATGTTGAATTGATTATCTAACCCATTTCTGGGAGCTACTACACCAACAATCAAAGTAAACTATTTGTGATAATCAATGGCTACTGCTGCAATGAAACACATGGCTTCAAACTTTGCCAAGCTTGACAAGTTTGAAGGGGTGAACTTTAGGAGGTGGCAGAAGAAGATGCACTTCTTGCTGTCAAGCATGAGTGTGGTGTATGTGCTAACCACACCTATTCCTGATGATGGGGATGATGCTATTGTGGAGCAGATCAGGAGGAGGAGCAAATGGGAGAATGATGACTACATATGCATAGGTCTTATTCTGAATGGTATGTCTGATTCTTTGTTTGATATTTATCAGAACTTTGAATCTTCCAAAGAACTGTGGGATTCCTTGGATGCCAAATATATGGCTGAGGATGCATCAAGTAAGAAGTTCCTTGTTAGTAATTTCACAAATTACAAAATGACTGATTCAAGACCAGTTATGGAACAATACAATGAACTTCTTGGAATACTTGGAAGGTTTACACAACATAATATGCACATGGATGAGGCTATCAAAGTCTCGTGTGTCATTGACAAACTCCCTCCTTCATGGAAAGATTTCAAGCATACCTTGAAACATATGAAGGAGGAGTTAACTCTTGTTGAGTTGGGCAGTCATGTGCACATTGAGGAATCTCTCAAGGTGCAGGACAATGACAAGCCAAAGAGTGGCAATGCTATTGGTGCATCTGTTGTCAATATGGTGGAGCATAACAACTCCACCAGGTACAATGACAACAAAGGCAAATGCAAATATCATGATAACACAAGGGCAGATCCAAACAAGAAGGCAACACCTACTTGTTGGAAATGTGGCAAAACAGGTCACATTAAAAGGGACTGCAAGGGTGTTAAAATTGGTGGTAAAGCCAATGGATCAGGCACTAATAGTTCGAGGGTGGTGGTTCAGCCATCTCACTGAAAGGTCAGAATATGTTTAATAAGTCTTTTCAGATTTATTATGTTACATATGTATCTGAATCTTTTTATGCGCAGGATGATGATGTTGCGTGGTGGGTTGACTCTGGTGCAACAGTTCATGTGTGTAAAGATAGAAGCTGGTTCAAGACTTATGAGTCACTGAATGATGGTTCTATTCTTCACATGGGAAATGAGTCAACAGACTTGGTGCATGGTCGTGGTTGTGTAGATCTTAGGTTTAGTTCTGGAAAGATTGTAACTTTGTTTAATGTTATTCATGTTCCGGATATAAGGAAAAACTTGGTTTCAAGTAGTGTTTTGAATAATCATGGATATAAACAAGTTATTGAATCTGATAAATTTGTTCTTTCTAAATGTGGTGTTTTTATTGGTTTTGGTTATTTATGTAATCAAATGTTCATGCTTAATATTACCACTGACAGTGTTATTTCAGCTTTTGTGACCACATATGATCAGACTGATTCTACCCTTTGGCATGCTAGACTTGGTCATGTTCACTATAAAAGAATGCAAGATATGTCTAGGGATGGTTTAATCCTTGCTTTTGACATGGACACTGAAAAGTGTAAAACTTGCATGTTGACCAAGATAACCAAGAAACCCTTTCAGGGTGTTAGTCGTGAGACTAAGATCTTGGAGCTTATTCACAGTGACCTGTGTGATTTGCATGCCACTCCTTCTTTGGGGAATAAGAAGTACTTTGTGACATTTATTGATAATGCTTCTAGATTTTGTTATGTCTATCTGTTACATACCAAGGATGAAGCATTAGATAAATTCAAAGTGTTTAAAAGTGAAGTTGAATTACAACTTGGGTCTTTGATCAAAAGATTAAGGACTGATAGGGGAGGTGAGTACATGGATACTCAGTACTTTCAATCTGTTGGTATTATCCATGAAACTCTGCTCCATACTCCTCAGCAAAATAACATTTCTGAAAGGAAAAACAGGGTGCTGAAGGAGATGGTTAATTCCATGTTGTCCTATTCAGGACTGAGTCAAGGGTTCTGGGTGAAGCTATGTTAACAGCTTGCTATTTATTAAATAGGGTTCCTAACAAAAGAAACAAGGTTACCCCTTATGAACTCTGGACTAAAAGGAAACCTAACCTGAACTATCTCAAGGTTTGGGGTTGTAGGGCTGTTGTAAGACTCCCGATCCAAAGTTGAAAACTTTGGGTGAAAGAGGCATTGATTGCATCTTTGTTGGATATTCTGAGCATTCCAAGGCTTTTAGGTTCTATGTTATTGAACCTAATGAATATATTTCAATTAACTCCATTATTGAATCAAGGGATGCAGACTTTGATGAGAATAGATTCTCATCAGTCCCTAGACCAAGTCAGAGGATTCCTAATGGAACTCATGACACTGGTGTATCGAGAGGTCCTGATGATGAACCATCAGTAGTCCCTGATGAGGTTGTGATACAACAACCTGAACCTGTGCTCAGGAAGAGCAAAAGGGTCAGGACTCCAAAGTCATTTGGACCTGAGTTTCAACTATACTTAGTTGAAGGTACCAGGGATGAGGTCTCAGACCAATACTCCTATTGCTTCATTGTTGAGGATGATACCAAGACATTTGAAGAAGCAATGAAGTCCCAGGATACTGCTTTCTGGAAAGAAGCAATCAATGATGAGATGGATTCCATCATGGGCAACAACACTTGGTTGTTGGTTGATCTACCTCCTGGTTGCAAACCTCTAGGTTGCAAATGGATTTTCAAGAAGAAAATGAAGGTAGATGGAACTATTGAAAAGTTCAAGGCTAGATTAGTTATTCAGGGCTTTAAACAAAAGTCGGGGATAGACTATTTTGATACTTATGCCCTGTGGCTCGTATCAGTACCATAAGACTGCTGATTGCTATGGCATCTATTCACAATCGGATTATTCATCAGATGGATGTGAAGACAGCTTTCTTGAATGGTGAATTGGAAGAGGAGGTTTATATGAACCAACCTCATGGCTTCATCTTGCCCGGCAATGAAAACAAGGTGTGTAAACTGATTAAGTCTCTTTATGGACTTAAGCAGGCACCTAAGCAATGGCATCAAAAATTTGATGAAGTGGTTTTGTCTAGTGGTTATGTTCTTAACCAGGTTGACAAATGTGTATATAGCAAATTTGATGAATCTGGTAAAGGAGTCATCATTTGTCTATATGTTGATGACATGTTGATCTTTGTCACTGACCAAAATCAGGTTGACCTGACAAAGGAATTTTTGTCATCAAGGTTCTCCATGAAGGACATGGGGAGGCTGATGTTATCCTTGGTATAAGGATTAAACATGAAAGTAATAGAATTTCTATCTCTCAGTCTCATTATATTGAGAAGGTGCTAAGGAAATTCAATTACTTTGATTGTACTCCATTGAGTACTCCTATGGATACTTGTGAAAAGCTTATGCCTAATCATGGCAAGGCTGTATCTCAACTTGAGTATTCTAGGGTAATTGGCTACCTGATGTATGCCATGACTTGTACAAGACCTGATATTGGTTTTGCAGTGGGAAAATTGAGCGGATATACTAGTAATCCTAGTGCTCATCACCGGCAAGCAGTTCAAAGGGTACTGAAGTATTTGAAGAGAACTATGGATTATAGTCTCTCATATCTTGGTTACCCATCGGTGTTGAAAGGTTACACTGATGCAAGTTGGATCAGTAACACTGAAGACAATTCGTCTACCGGTGGCTGGGTATTCCTACTTGGTAGAGGTGCAATTTCTTGGGCATCCAAGAAGCAAACTTGCATCACCAGTTCAACAATGGAATTTGAATTTGTGGCTTTAGCAGCTGCTGGTAAAGAAGCTGAATGGTTGAAAAACTTGCTTCTTGAGATTCTATTGTGGCCTAAACCTATAGCACCTATTTCTATCCGGTGTGATAGTGCAGCTACATTGGCTAAGGCTTATAGCCAAATGTACAATGGTAAGTCTAGACACTTAGGTGTCAGACATAGCATGATTCGTGAGATTATCATGAATGGGGTGGTATCTATAGAGTTTGTTAGATCTCAACAGAACTTAGCTGATCACTTGACGAAGGGTCTGGCTAGAGACTTGGTTATAAGGTCTGCTAAAGGGATGGGTTTAAGTCCAACTTAGTCACTGAATGCTAGGACACCCAACTCCCTCCTGAGGAAACTTGGGAGCTGAGTTCAATGTGGAAAATTTGAACATTGTGGACTGGAGCACATGTTTTTTTTACATCCCAAGGTTGTGCTCAGAACCTGCTGAAAGGAGGATGAAGTCTTTACTTCTTAATGGTTAATTTTATTTGAAAAAGTGCTTGGCAGGAGCATGACTAAAGAGGAACCACCTATGTAAATGTTGAAGTTTTGCCGCCTCAGGAAGCTTTGGACTTTTAGCTTTTACAACATTTATGAATTTGGATATGGACACATGGCTTGTATAGTGTCAGGAGCTTTTAAGTGTTTGAAAACTTGTGTGTATTTTATCTTCAGGTGTTAAAATGGGTTGAAGGGTTCAATTCTTAGAACACCTTGATTCTCGAATATTTGAAACATGTAATTTACTAAGATGGAAATTCAATCCTCAGGACATTTTCATCTATGCACATGTTTTGCTTGATGTTTATTTTTCATGCAAAGGAAGTGAACTAAATTTGGGGAGGATTGTTGGAAAATTTAGTGCACTTGTGGGAATAGTTCACACCTTGTAATGGGTTAGGAGGTACGGAGTGTACACCCATAAGGTCCATGAACACCATGACTCTTGTAGTGGTTTGTATTGGTAGTGCTTGGTGAAAGTACTGTTGTGGTTACCACTGATTATCAGTGTTTCCACTGAGCGGTACTTCCACTGGATCAGTGTTTCCACGAAGTGGTGTTTCTGAAGTAGTGTTTACAGCGGCAGTGGTGTTTCCACCGAAGTAGTGTAACCACTGATAGCACTATGAAAGTACTGATGAAAGTACTACTTGTAACGGTTTTTACCTATTCAAGTGGCAGTTTCAACTGCTTAATGACCATGTTTAATTGGTCATGTAACCACTAACGGCTATAATGGGGATAATTATGAGGCTATTAATGGGCCGATTAATACTCATAATTCCATTGAATTAGCCAAGAGTATTATCCTATAAATAGGATATGTGATTAAGCATGAAGGATACACAGAAAACGTAAACACTTATTAGCGAAAGGGTTATAGAATTGTGCCTAATTCTCTAACTGCATTTGGTCTTATCCCAAGTAGATATTCGTGATACCCAGGCATTAGGGTCGAATAGTTTACTTTGGAAAGTGATCACACGATTCCAAGTGATATCCGGTAACCACCAAGTGGTATTTGTTTCTGCTGAATTGTTGCTTGTTTCTGTTGAATTGATTATCTAACCCTGTTCTGGGAGCTACTACCCCAACAGTTAATACATTGGGCATAAGTCGAAACATACCTATCCTCCGGAAAATCCTTCTTCGGCAACAAACGCCGGGGGTGAGCGGAAGGATTGAGCTGTATTTAAAAGAGTTGTTAGATAAAATAGACAGGGAGCTAAGAAAAATAAAAACGAACCATGGAGGAGGCGCAACATACCATCGGAATGAGCAACAGCCGAGCCGCCGACTCCTTCCGGAGCAACAACCTGAGCAGGAGGAGTAGCAAGAGGGTCAACTTCGACATGAGGAACGACAACCTCAGTATGAGACCGGTCTAAGTTGACCTCCTGATCTTCTTCGTCGTTCCCCCCATGGTCGGACGCCCCAATATCCTCGTCTTTGGGGGAGTGATTGGTCACTTTTTGTTTTTTTTGGCTGACAGAGTCGGTCTCTCAGACAACTTCACAGCCCGATTCTGTGGAGAGGCAGACAGAGTTTGCTTGGGCGAAGACACCACCTCCTCATCCGACATTTTAGTTTTCTTCTTCTTTTTCTTCAGCCAGGTCACGAGCCCTCTTTGTACCGGCCTTTGCTTTGTAACAGCGCCTTTCCCCCACTCCTGCTGCTCCTTCTTTTCCCTAGCAGCAACAATTTTATGTCCGGCCAACGACATTCTTGGCCGGAATAAGGACACCGGTGCAGGGGAGCAGTGGTACGGTTCACTGGACCACTCCCCCCGGCACAAGGTCTCCTTTACTTGCCCTGTTTCCTTCCCAGGTCGGCAACATCAAGTATTCAGACAATCAGACATGTTCTGCAAAAAGGAAGGTAGGATGAATGTGGTTAGATAAGACACAAAAAAGCTAAGACTACAATCGTCAACGCAAATTAATAAGTATTATCCCGCCCTCCGGCATCCTTTAGGATCGGCTCAAACTCAGGGTTGCGGAATACCTTGAATAACCCAGCCATAACCAAAAGACTCGTCGGAGGTTTCCGGAGGAGAAGCTATGTAATCATTTTCCGTGGCATGTGTATCTCTAGTTTTATCATTGAGAGATTTTTCAGGCCAATTTACGCGATCTGTACTATGGTTTGTAGTGTCAAATTGGCCCTTCTGTCTGAACCAAATCGCATATAGTGATCATATATACTTTATTTTTTTGGTAAATTCGTAAGTTGTTTGGTTATGGTTACTATGGATTCTTAATGTTTTTAGACTGCACTCATATATAGATCTTTTTATATTCTTATGTTATTTAAAGTCAAAGTGACCTGATCGTATTACCTTTTCTCGAACCAATTTTCTGCCCCTCCAAAAAATAATCCAAGTTTTGGCTCTCACAAGAAAAATGTGCAAGCTCCACCACTGTGATTGATCCATGAACTTATACGTAGCTCCACAAAAGAGTTAAATCTTATCATTAGTCATTAGCACATTACTTATTCCGTATACAGTGTCTAATAAGTCATAACCAACTAGACAAGACTTGTGATTGTTGGTAATAGACTAATAGCTACAAATCTTAATATCCTGAAAACAAATCTTAAACCTTCTTTTGTTTCTCCAATAAAAATGAACGCATAAGGTAAACATTCCATGTTGATTCGTGCTGAAGACTGCCAACATAAAGTTACATATAAACGCTTACCTGGTTTATGTTTGTGTGGCGAAACCCTGTGGATTAGTCAGTTAAAAGGTTGGAAACATAGTTACCAAAAAGAAAATAAATAATTGTAGTCAAAGAGATTGTTTAAGTCCATCATCATGACTTCATGAAATATACACTTGTTATTCATAACAATTGACTGTTACACTCACATAAATTATGTGAAATTGATAGTTTGCCAATATAAAAGCTTATAGCTGACTAGCTTCTGATACATGTGTAGGTAACTTGAACTTCTATTAACAGTCGAAGACGTATCAAGTGTTGGCATAATCTCGCCCCTAACCAAAGTTAAAGGGCCTACGTGTACAAGGCAAAAGTTACAAGGACTATATAGGTTTATACCAAACCTATTAACTGTAAACGGTTACTTCTTTGTGTCAAACGACACAACCCAAAACCTTGGTACCGTTTGGAGAAGCAGGAAGAGACACAAAGGCCTTCAATGGTGTCTATTCATTTAGTATAAATAGGGGATAAAATCCCAGCAGTAGATAATTCAGAAATTGTACAAAAACCATTGTTGTAAACCAAAGCGTTTATCAATACAAATCGTTTTAGTTTATTGTTTCGTGTTACTTAATTTACTTCAAGTATTATAACCCCGCTGGGCAACAAATTGGTATCAGAGCCTACGTTTTTTTTGACGACACAAGATCAAGAGTTGGGTTAAGGTTTTTCTGAAAATCGCTGGAAGTGAAGAAACACAACAGCCTTGCTGTTGGTTCAGGCAGAAACCAGGAAAGGAACATTAGTTCCTTGGCAAAGAGATTTAGAACAAGAAAACTGGTGTTTGTTTTGTTTATGTGTTGGTACAAATACAGGAGAAACATAAAAAACATTAGGTTTGGTGTTTCTGTTTTTTGCTGGTTCGGAAAAGAAAGAAGGAAGGAGGAACACGGGTTTTGTGTTTACTGTTTCAAAGAAAAAAACAAGGAAGCAACTTTTTGTTGACTACATAAAAAAAACACAAAAAGAAAAGTTGCAGTTTTTGTTTTTATTTCTGGTTCGATCAAGAAGAGCAAAAAAAAAGGAAGAAACATCAAGAGGAGTGTTTGGTTAATTGTACAAGGAAGGAAAATCATATCGTGAAGGAATCGCAAATTCGGGTTTTACTCTCTAAACTAAAATCTGAATTTTATAATTTTAGTCTTGTAAGATTAGAATTTTTTTTGCTTTTGATTCCTAGTAGAATTTATAAGAATTTCCTAGATTCCTAAATATATAATCCCTATTAGGATTAGAAATAGTTTCTAGACAAAATGACTGGAGACTCAAGTAAGGAAACAAACAAGGAAATTGTAATTCACAAAGAGGTTACATCATTTTCCCAATTTCAATGTCCCGTTTTAAAACCTACAAATTATACAGTATGGGCTCTTCGTATAAAGACCATACTAAAAGCAAATGGGTTGTGGGAATTGATAGAACCTACGGATAATGTGGAACTGGATACAAAAAAGGATATGACTACTACTGCATATCTTTACCAGGCATTACCAGAGGATATGATTTTGCAAGTGGCTAGTTGTAAGAGTGCAAAAGAAATTTGGGAAGCACTACAAACTAGGCACATAGGTGTAGATAGAGTGCAGAAAGCACGGCTACAAACTCTCAAAACAGAATTTGAGATGTTGAGAATTAAAGAAGATGATAGTATTGACGTTTTCTCAGCAAAACTCAATAGTATTGTCACAAGGGCTAGTGGCTTAGGATCAACTTTTGATCAACAAACCTTAGTGCGAAAACTATTAAGTTCAGTACCTAGAAGGTTTATACAAATCGTGGCAGCCATAGAACAATTTTCTGATCTAGAAAACACAACCCTAGATGAGACAATTGGAAGGTTAAAAGCCTTTGAAGAAAGAGTAAAACTCTTTGATGGAAACCCTAGTGACAATCAGGACAAACTTCTGTTCACAAATTATGACAAGAGTACAAGTCATAAGAATGGTGGACAAGAGAAGTTTAGATCATCAGAAGATAACCAAGATGGAAAGCCCAAGCAATACAACAATGATAGGAAAACTTCACATAAGTTCAAGAAAAATAATTTTCAGAAAAAGGACTTAAGTAAAGTAAAGTGTTACAACTGTAACAAGCTTGGACATTTCAAGAGTAACTGCAAAGAAAAGAATAGGAGACAAGAGCAATCAAACTTGGTTCAAGAAGACATTGAACCAACGCTCTTAATGGCAGTTGAAGGAAAAGGAGACGCGGGAGAGAAAATCTTCTTAAATGAAAAGGAGATTGAACCCAAGAAGTACATAAGCTCATATAAAAGCTTATGGTACTTAGATAATGGTGCTAGCAACCATATGACCGGAGTTAGGACACACTTTAAGGAAATTAATGAGAAAATTTCAGGAAAAGTCCGTTTTGGAGATGGGTCATATGTAGAGATTAAGGGTAAAGGCTCCATATTGCTGGAATGCAAAAACAAGGAACAAAAGGTGATTCCCAGTGTTTATTACATTCCTAGTTTAAAAAGCAATATATTGAGCCTAGGACAATTAACAGAGAATGGCTGTAAGATCATTATGCAAGACAACATACTATTGCTATATGGTCAGGATCAGAAACTCCTCATGAGAGTTGAAAGATCAATAAACCGACTTTACAAGATAAACTTGAACGTTGGTATGCCTATGTGTTTATTGAGTAATTTAGAAAACCATGCATGGCTCTGGCATGCTAGGTTGGGTCATTTGAATTTTGATTCCATCAAACAAATGACTCAGAAGAAATTAGTGGAAGAAATACCCAGGATTAATCACAAGAGTTAAGTATGCAATGCATGCTTACTAGGAAAGCACAGTAGAGCTCCGTTTCCAAATCAAACAAACACTAAGTCTTTGGAACCTTTAAACTTAGTATTTGGAGATTTATGTGGACCTATTTCCCCATAAACAGAATCAGGAAAGAAGTACATGTTTTTGCTAGTAGACGATTGTACTAGATACATGTGGGTATACTTCTTAAAGTCAAAGGATGAGGCGTTTGAGACCTTTAAGGAATTCAAGTTAAAGGTGGAAAATGAGGTCGGGAAAAACTTAAAGGCATTTTGAACAGATAGAGGAGGTGAATTCACATCAAAAGAATTCACTAGCTACTGTAAGGAGAAAGGCATACTTAGGAAACTTACAACACCAAATTCCCCACAACAAAATGGTATTGTGGAGAGATGGAATAGGTCTGTAATGAGCACAACGAGAAGTATGTTAAAGGCTATGCATATGCCACAAAATTTTTGGGCTGAAGCAATTAGGCATGCTATTTGTATCTTAAATAGAGTGCCTACAAAATCCCTGAAGGATTCTACTCCCTATGAAACGCTAAAGGGTAGAAAACCAAACCTGAAACACCTTAGAGTGCTTGGATGCAAAGCATATGCAAAGGTAACCAAACCACATCTAAAGAAATTAGATGATAGAAGCAAGGAATTGGTTTACCTAGGAAGTGAACCAGGATCAAAGGCTTATCGATTGTTTGATCCTGTAAGTAAGGTTATGATTGTCAGTAGAGATGTAAAGTTCAAAGAGAATGAAGGATGGGACTGGAAAGGTTATTTGGATAATCACAATCCAACTGAACCAGAATGGACGGATTTCATTATAAATGAAAACCAAACATCAAGTATCATTGATGTAGAGAGCACACAAGATCCGGTAGAAAGTAATGAAGATAATGCTCAAAGTCCCATACAAAATACTGCTCATAGTGTATATGATGATGAGATAGAACAAATGGACTATCCATCAACACCTACACCGTATAACTATGAACCAAACTCAGAAGAATCTACTAGACAAACTTCATCTATAGCAAGACCATATGATCATACTCCAGTTCAAGGATACAGAAACTTATCTAACATATATGATCGTGCACGAAGAGTTCAACCTGATGAACTAATGCTATTAGAGGAAGAACCTAGAAATTATAAGGAAGCCGCACAAGATAAGAAGTGGATTGAGGCAATGCAGATAGAAATTGACTCAATCAACAAAAACAAGACATGGAAGCTAGCTACCCTACCAGACAACCAGAAGGCTATTGGTCTAAAATGGATATTTAAGACTAAACGAGATGCATATGGAAGAATTATAAAACACAAGGCTCGTTTAGTGGCTAAAGGATACATACAAGAGCATGGAATAGACTACGACGAAGTCTTTGCTCCTGTAGCAAGAATGGAAACAATCAGGTTAATTCTTGCATTGGCAGCTTATCATGGATGGGAAGTTCACCACTTAGATGTAAAATCAGCATTTTTACATGGCGAACTTAAAGAAGAAGTGTATGTTGCACAACCAGAAGGCTTCAAGAAACTAGGAAACAAAAATAAAGTGTATAAACTCTACAAGGCACTTTATGGATTGAAGCAAGCACCACGCGCTTGGAACATGAAGTTAGATCAAACCTTGAAATCACTAGGTTTCAAGAAATGTACATTAGAACAAGCAATCTACACAAGAGTCAGAAATGACTCTATGCTGCTTGTTGGAGTTTATGTGGATGATCTAATAGTTACTGGAAGTAACAAGAAAGACCTTCAACAGTTTAAGTCACAAATGGAAGAAAAATTTGAGATGAGTGATTTAGGCTTATTAGCTTACTATTTGGGAATAGAGGTTATCCAAACAGAGGATGAAATCTCAATAAAGCAATCAGGATATGCAAACAAGATTCTTAAAGACGCAAGAATGGAAGATTGCAATGAAACCAAGATTCCCATGGACCCAGGAACAAAGCTAGTAAAACGGAAGGAGGAGAACTAGTTGATGCTACAGAATATAGAAGTCTAATTAGATGTTTGAGGTACTTACTTCATACAAGGCCTGATCTCAGTTACTCAGTTGGCTTATTAAGCCGGTTCATGCAAGAACCAAGGGAGCAACACATGAAGGCAATTAGACAAGTGTTACGTTATATCAAAGGCACTTCAAACTTTGGTATAACTTATCACAAGACCGGAGGATGCAAGTTACTTGGATATAGTGACAGCAGTTATGGCATCAACATAGAAGAAGGCAAAGGAACAACAGGGATCGTATTTTACTTCGGAAACTCACCTATAAGTTGGGTTTCTCAAAAACAACCTACTGTTGCATTATCATCATGCGAGTCAGAGTTCATGGCAGCAACAGCAGCAGCTTGTCAAGCAGTATGGCTACAAAGACTATTAAATGCTTTAACAGGCTGGGAAGAAGAGAAGATTACGATCAAAGTCGACAACAAATCGGCTATAGCACTTATGAAAAACCCCGTGTTTCATGGCAGAAGTAAACACATTGATATATGCTATCACTTTATCAGAGAATGTGTTGAAAAAAATCAGATCGAAGTCGAGCACGTAAGCGGAGACTTACAAAAGGCGGACATACTTACCAAGGCATTGGCAAGAACCAAGTACGCAGAAATGAGAGAGCTATTAGGCGTAAAAGATCTGAAAGGATTAGGCACGAGATTAGGGGGTGATTGTTGGCATAATCTCGCCCCTAACCAAAGTTAAAGGGATATTGTTGGCATAATCTCGCCCCTAACCAAAGTTAAAGGGCCTACGTGTACAAGGCAAAAGTTACAAGGACTATATAGGTTTATATCAAACCTATTAACTGTAAACGGTTACTTCTTTGTGTCAAACGACACAACCCAAAACCTTGGTACCGTTTGGAGAAGCAGGAAGAGACACAAAGGCCTTCAATGGTGTCTATTCATTTAGTATAAATAGGGGATAAAATCCCAGCAGTAGATAATTCAAAAATTGTACAAAAACCATAGTTGTAAACCAAATCGTTTATCAATACAAATCGTTTTAGTTTATTGTTTCGTGTTACTTAATTTACTTCAAGTATTATAACCCCGCTGGGCAACATCAAGCATGGTTTTGTGCTCTACGTGAAGGGAGAACATATCATAAGACCGTAGTAAGTACAATCCTTAGATCCTAAACCGTGTCTCTTTTATTTCATCATCATTTACATTAACATAAAAACACTGAGCATTGTACAAGAACAAAAGCAAAAAAGCAAATCTCTCACGCACATTATAAATTGACATGACTGTCCTAATGATGTACCTTTTATAAAATCTTTGTAGCTTCTTTCTGGGCAAAGCGAATGTACAAACCTTAATCAACCTCCACAACCGCCTCCACAACCCCCTCCACAGCCGCCACCACCGCCATCTCCGCCATCCCCACCACCACCGCATCCACCTCCACCATCGACACTAACAACCACAGCAGCTGCACCTAAAGAAGCAGCTACAACTCCTGTAAGCATAGTGGTGGGAGCTTCAGTTTTCTTTTTCTTAAAATCATCAGAGACAATAATAGACAACTACAAGAGAACCGATGATTATGAGACCTATAACAAATCCTTCCATTTTTTTCTAAATACATGAGAATAAAATGTTGCCTTGTTATATTTATAGTATGAAGTTGCTTGGAGGTTGAGCTGCAAACATAGATTATCTTAAGAGTTGATTTCTATACAAGGTAGTTTTGTCAGTTGACTTTTGGTATGATATAGCTAATTTGAGCCTTATATGTTCTCTAACGGACCTAATAAAATTCAATAGGAGGAAGACTCTATCAAAGCAGTGGAAATGAAGAAGAAATGCTAGGAAAACTTATTTGAACTGACCAATCGGCTATAGTCAATTGTGCTAAATTTCGGGAAGTTTAACAACGATGCATTTTCTTGTCACTCCTATAATATTATTAGACCTGGTGTTGCGATACACAAGCAAATGAAAGACTCTATTCAAGGGAGCTAACCATTCATGTGATCTTCTTGTGTGGTATAGTTTTTCGTAGATGGTTGTAAATAAATATAGAAGATGAAACGAGTTGTACAAATATAGCAAACACATTGTATTAACTCAAGCTTTTTTAGAAGTTTGTAGTACTACTGAGGGGGTGTCTGAGATTACGTTCTAGTATCGATTATTAGTTATGGCATTCCAAATCTGCAGATAATCAATTTTGAGTGAATGATTATTTGATCACTATATAATTAGTTTGAGAGTTGCTTATTCAACACAATTATTTGGATGTGTGAATAAGTTTCCATTCAAAAAAACAGAAAACAAAAAAAGATCAAATAATCATACATATATTTGCATTTAAACATTTGTACAAGAAGTAAAAAACACATTTCAAACAACATAATACATTGAGATGACTGTCATGATGATTGAAAAGACCCTTCATTAAACCGTAGTAGCTTCTTGCTCGAAGAAAAGAGTGATTGAACCTTTATCATCCTCCACAGCCTCCACAACCACCGCATCCACCACCATCACATCCAGTGTCACTGATAGCACTAACGACTGCAGCCGTTGCAGCTGCAGAAGCAGCAAGTTCTGTCATTTCCGATTCTTTTTCTGTGGATGGATCGTTTCCTTACAAAAACAAAAACAACAACACACGACCGAGAGAATCACTGTTAATAAAACAGATATGAGAAACATACCAAATCGGTCCATCCTTCTCTAAATACATGAACATAAAATGCTGGCTTGTGATCCTTTATACTACAACATTTGGTTATCTTATGAGTTAATTTATCTTTCAGATAGATATTTGAGTAGACTTCTAATATTATATGGCTCATTTAATAGATATAATAAAAATAAGTTTAAATCTAATACAAGTAAGACTCTGTCAAGCAGTTGAAATGATGGAGAAATGCTAAGAATATTATCTTAAGAGTTGATTTATCTTCAGGGTACGTAGTTATGTCAGTTGATTTCTACCATCCAAACGGGTAGCATTCTTTAATTTATGAATCAACAAACAACTTACATGTCCCACGATCACACTTCACTTAGAAACGATGTATAAATCATGGTAAACCGAAGTGCTAAGAGATTTCTATCACTTTTCATATGCACTTCACATACATTCTCTCTACACCGTGTTTCAAGTATGTTGTGTCACGTATACATTTCAATTTATATCTATGTGAAATACAGTAACAAGATTGCATGTTTGCAGATAAGACATATTTTGTTGCCATTATTTCTGGTTCTATCATTGACAATTCTAGTCTGCCTGATATGAGGATATGGTAGCCAAATGAATTCATATGTCTTGTGGTAAGTAGTTGTAGTCAAAACGAGTAAACTGACCAAATACCTTTCTCCTCCCCACTCTGCCACTTAAGAAAATTGTCAATCCGATTTACGCGATGTGTTTTACATTTGTAGTGCCAAATCTGCCCTTTCTCCTCCCATCCCTTGTTTCGATTTTCCTCCCCTGTGATACGTCTAACCTGGATGCTCCACTGTTTCGGTTTTCCTAGCCTCTTATTCTATTAGGATCCATTATTTATGTTGTTAGATGATTCGGGTGGTCTAGGATTGTGATTAAACAAGAAAGACATTTTAGAGAGATGAAGAGAGTTGAGAGGAGGTTCTTGAAGAGAGTTGCTTAAACAAGTGAAAGGTTTATTCAAAGAAGCCACACCCCTTCCATGGATGGAAGGGGTATTTATAGTTACAGAATACACGACCTCCTATCGGCCTGTGGATCAGGCATACAGTGGGTAAAGACCCGTCCTTCCTCCACGGTGTTACACTACGCTAAACTAGGCTAATAACTAACTAATAAAACAGTAAATAATGTAACTAACGATTTGTCTACGAGCTAACTTATGCTAGATAACACTTGGGGTGATCGACTCTTTAATATGGAATTTTATAATTCCTAACAATCTCCCCCTAAGGGAGGTCACCCCATGTTTTACATTTCAAATCCTAACATTCTATTCTTGACTTTGTTCTTGAGCTCGTAGACTTTAATTCTTCAATTCCCCAATCTTTGTGCTTTTGCAGTGACTCTTCATAGTCCGATTATTTTGTACTTTCAGTGGAGGTCTTTGAACTGATCCACATCTTGATGATCTTCGAGCTTTCTTTGAGATCATCAGCCATAGTAAATCTCTGGATCACCCTTTATTGTGTTGCCATCATGTGAAGTTGTGACTTTCGGACCGACATGCTCACACTTTCTGGATCATGACATCTTTTCATCAGAGTAGCGGAAGCCTTACTGGTTCATGATATTTGCAGCAAGCGAAGCATAGTATGAAATTTTAGAGCCAGGTTATGTAGATATGCACCAGTCATGATTTCTTCAAATTAAGTGTGGATACTGTGAGCATGCGGCTTTGGATTGACTCCTCAATTATGATCAGCTGCAATCATCGGGTGTACCTGCATACAACAGTTAGCAATAAATCGCACGAAAGTGTCTTTGACCACTTTCGTTGAATTGAGGTACACGGCCCACGGTTCCCCGTTGATCAGTATAAATCTTTGCCTGAAATCAGGTAGGATTCCTAAGAATCTCCTTGACAGGGTTTCGCAGCTGCTCTAGCCATTCTCAAACCGGAACGTCTCAAAGAAGACAACACAGAGTGAGTGAACCAGCAAATTGAGATTCACTGATTGATGAAAAATTATTTGAAAAACAATCACGTATTGCTTGAAGAAAGAGTTTTGCAATACGACGAAGGTTTTATGAGAAAGATCAATTTTCAATCAAAATACTTTTGTATTAGAGAATGAGTACACATTCGACGTGCTAGCGAAAAGAAGAGATTGCACATCGAGCGGTTTTTCTAAAAGTATTTTTCAATCAGAGATACTTTTGAATTTGAAATGAATACACATTCGACGTGCTAGAGAAAAGAAGGTTTGCACATCGAGCGGTTTTTCCAAAAGTATTCGTCAATTCCATTCCTGGACCAAGGTTGATTCAAGAATGAATCGCCCCATCATTTCTATCCAGTTGTCACAAGCTTGATCTTTTCCAAGATTTCACATGTCACCCACCAAGAGCTTGTTTGATGTTGGCTCTAGAAGGATTTACATCTTCATCGTGAATACTTTTACATATCACTCAAATGTTCTGGCAAAACCACAAGGATAATGCGTAGGACTCTCAATATATTCTTACTTTCCACATAGAGTGAAACAGCAAGTTTTCATTAATTTTGTGTCCTAATGAGATATTGTGGATGATCTCTTGGCTCTAGACTCAATAGTGCACATTTGGTTCCTATGCCGGAGACTAGGGAGAGGGTCTCCTTCTTCAATATCAACAATCTCTAAGAGAAAGTCGATAGATTATGTCGGTTCCCCGTGAGAATGAAACAAGTCCTTTTAAGAGGAGCTTGAGTAGCTTGGGAAGTTGTAGTGCAGTGCGTCACTGGGTCCATGACGCCTTGTCTTCAATACCGGCGTTACCTTGGTAACCACCAGTAGCATATGTATTGAACCCGGTTTCTGCCCTAAGGTTGAACTATTGGAGGGCTATTTCTTTTCACCCTTTTCACATTAATTTCTTTTTCATTCTTCAACCCCTTCAGTGCTTACGGAGACTTCATTACTAGAACCTTGTTGGGTTTATTCGATTACTAGCTCACTCATCCGCACTTTTCCCGTGTCTCACTTTTCTCCTTTTTTCAATATACCTAAGGACTCTACACTATCTAGTGGATTGTCCCTGGGTAGATCCCTCCGGCTCTGGCGGGATCGTGGGAACAAATACCTAACCTAACCATCCTTATAACTCCATGCATAAAGTAACATGGTCGGTCTTTTGGTACAGTTCATTCCTTCTCGAAACCAATTGAAAAATCATTTGGAAAAACAATCAAGGTACTTGTGATACGAGATCAAAACATTTTGTACCTTAATAGTTTTGATCATTTAGAAAACCTCCCCCTCAACATGTGCATTATATATTAGAAATCGTTTAGCACATGGAGGCAAGTGGACTTTGAAATATTTTCTTTGATCACTATTTTCATAGAAAAGCCATTTGATTTTCTTGGTAAAATTCTCCCCTCAATATGTGCATAGGATAAGAGAAATCATTTTAACACATAGAGGCAAGAGTTATTTTGAAGCACATCCACGAACACACAAGCCATTAAGAAACCATTTAAAACTCAATCAAGGTACTTTATGTTAAAACATAAAAGCATTTGCACCTCGATAGTTTATTTTCTTTTAAAATGCTCCCCCTCAATATATGCTTCGAGATTCGAAAGCGTTTGGCACATATGAGAGAAGCAAATGCACAATTAAATCAAATTGATCACCTTTTATCAAATTTCATTATTAAATCACAAATTCTCCCCCGATCAAAAATATCAAACCCTTTGAGATTTTGGATCCCAAGTGATTTAATTAGGTTTAGAAAACATAGGAGAAAATGTGGCCAGGTTTAAATACTCATCTTGTTTTTGGATAAATGCTCCTCCTCAACATGTGCATTGTATATTTGAAATCGTTTGGCACATGGAGGCAGGAGTGCCTATAAAGTACTAAAACCGATTCCATTAAAACAGATATGAGATTTAAATCACGATCTCTCACCCGATCAAAATTTTAAACCTTTTGAGATTTGTGATCCCAATTGATTTAAATCATTTAAAAGAGTTTGGGGAAAGACGTGGCAAGATTTAATTTTTGAAAAATGACAGATAAGGACCAATTTAAGACATTAAAGATTGTTAGTGTCAGGTATGATAGTTTTTAAGAGATCTTTTAGTAAAATAAAACAATTTCACAATCAAACAAGAACAGAAAAAATTTCATTTTGAAAGACCTTGATTCAAAAGAAAAATCATACCATGACATAACATTAAATCTTTAGATCACCACATAATTTCGTACAAACGGACTCTTTTGAAGATATATTGTTTGAAAATATTTTAAATTAAATCACTCTCCCCCTCAATCGATGACCGAAGTCGATAATTGAGTGACTTAAATTTTGATAAAATGAAGTCCGGTGATTTTCAAAATTTAGTCCAATATATTTTCAAAACAATATTTTTCCATTTTTCAAAAACAATATTTTTCAAAGTTTTAGAAAAATTGTATCATCACGATTATCCTGCACAAAGATATGTTAGGTGGTTGAGAAGCTTTTGTTGTTGTTACTGTAGGGTTTGGAAGAAAACCATCTGCAGATGCAGTGAGACTTCTTCTTACGTTGCATTTTGAATGCCAACTGAGGTCAAATTAAGCTCCATTTCTTCAATCACTTAGAAGAAAACCATCTGCTGATGCAGTGAGACCTCTTACGTTGCATTTATGCCAACTCTCCATAGAAGTCCAATTAAGCTCCGTTTCTTCATATGTCAACCCAAGAAATAGTTACCCTTTCCTTTCGGCATCCAATCATCTTCAATTGTAGGATCCGGATCGGGACCATTCTTTTATACCAATATACCTGCATATGTTAGTGAACACACATACAAATATATGGTGGTCGACATCACCCAAACAACAATCGACTAATAAAAGTCAATGCAACATATCAATCATCATATAAATGTATGGGAATAATGTATTCATCAAACTCTAATCATCTAATCCTAGCAATCATATCCTAGGCACCTAGTCCTTCAACATAGGTTAACATCATTTTAATTAAGCATATTAGGATAATTAAGAAAGCTCGTTAGAAGATATAGATTTGAAAACATTCTGCCCCTCAACCAATAACTCATTTTATAAAAGATTTTAAAAGTCTTTGAAGTCATTGATTGAGTTTCCAAATTTTATAAAAACTCCGAATCTGATTGTTTTTAAAGCAGCTCATTTTCCACCATTTAAGAGAACAACAAATATTTTTCTGAAGAATTTTAGACGGAAAAACATTTGTGTAGGAACAGCAGTCTTTAAGACGACATGCTTTCCTTGTTTAGTTTTTAGGATAAGTGCACAAATTTTGTGAAAATCGTTTAAGCGTAGCACTTTCCTTTCATGAAGAGCAGGTTGCTATCTGAAATAATAGCAAGCCATAGTTTAAGCACGGGTTACAGTCTGAAGTAACTGCAAGCCATCATATGAAGCGCGGGTTACAGTCTGAAATAACTGTAAGCCATTTTTTTTTGAAGCCGGGTTCAGATGCGAAATAACTGTAAGCCATTTGATTTGACATGTTTGGAAAAATAATATTTACACCTCCTGCTCGAACTTCATCTAAAGTCCCGTGCCATTATTGAATGACATTTCTAAGACCGTAGATGTTATCGATACCAGAAGACATGTCATGAGAAAACAATATTTTTGGAATTTTTCAAATTTTCTTATTTTTATGGGTTTTTGATGGTTTTATATTTTTCTATTTTCTTTTCCTTGGTTTTATAATTTTGTATTTGGTTTTTTCCGGATAAATATATACAAAGATAGAATAGATGATATAGTTTAAGAAGATGATGATACGAGTACCGAGATAAGGATATCGAGCAGCCCCGTTGTAGAAGATAGAAGTCATCATCCCTAAAACTTTCACCACCAAAGCTTCCGAGGCTCTTGAATTGAAGAAAGATATTGAGCCACTTGAAAGTGAGACTTTGGCAGCTTCCTCCCAAACCGAAAATCCATGTGACGAGCAGATTCGAAGCTCTATTTCAAGCTTGCCTTAGCTAGGTGCACAGAGAAGCACACCATTATCATAAATCCTGCTGCTCCTTTTAAGAACGAAAATCGAGATTCTTCGTTCGGGGTTATATCATCCAATAGAACACCAGCAACGTTTCATCCCACACTTAAATAATCTTCTCAAATTTCTTTTCCACTGAGGTCTGAAGCAATCCATTCCAAAAAGGTGTCAAGAGAACACTTCCCCCAAGTAGTTGAATTGATGTAGTCAGCTTCTTTGTATAATGCTCAAGAACTCTCCCGAATACACATCATGAGGGGAATGAAAACACCTTCCTATGTTCACATTTTTCTTCCCGGATGATCGTGTATGAAGCTCAAGAACCAAAAGTACACCAATACCCAAGAGCTCTCGAATACACATCATGAGGGGAATGAAAACACCTCCCCATGTTCACATTTTTCTTCCCTGATGATCGTGTATGAAGCTCAAGTATCCGAAGTATACCAATACAAAAGGAATGAATAACTGATAACATTGAAGAAGCAGGCCAAGTCACTGATTATCTCTGCGGGTGACAATCTCTGCGGATGTCAACACTGGAATAAGTGATTATATCTCTGAATCACTGATTAAGCACTCAAGTGAAACAGTTGAGCATTCCCAATGTACACAATCTCTCTCCCCAATGAATCACACACTTGTGTACCTCTTTTATCTTCAGAAACTTTCTTTACATCACTTCCCCCACGACGTTGGAATAAGAACACTAAACGCTTTGATGAGTAAAACCTTGAGTTTCTCTGCGGTCATGACATTTGTTTTCCCGGGATATCTTCAATCACTTAGAAGAGTTAAGTTTGACGGATATTGGATTTCACAATCACATCAAACCATTAACACAAGTGGGCGTATAAGTGGAATTCTAGAGAGAGAAAGTTAGAGGTTTAGGGAACTTAGTGAGAGAAAGTGAAAGATATTATTATGAGCTCCAACTCTCTACCTTGGGAGGTAGAGAGTATTTATAGTCTTACATAAATCGCCACACAACGGGATGTGGATCAGGCATACAGTGGGTAAAGACCCGTCCGTCCTCCACGGTGTTACTTAACTAAATACTACTAACCTAAATATAACTACGACTACGAGCATTCTAACAATTACATATACTTGAGGTGACCGACTCTTTAACACCGGGAATTTCTAATTCCTAATAATCTCCCCCTAAGGGAGGTCACCTCAAACATATACTAAAATGACATTGAATACAATCAGATATTACATTAACAATTGATCTTGCATTCTTGATGTAGTACTTTGCTCCGAAGCTCGTAGTCATTGATTCCACTCATTACATGTTTGGTTAATCCAAGTGGAGGTCTTTTACTAATCCACGTGATAATAATGTTGAGCCAGCTTTTGAGATCATCAGCTAGTAGAAAATCTCGGATACATCCATTGTGGTGTTGGTATTATGTGATGTTGTGACATTCGGACCGACATGCTCACATTCGGGATCATGATATATTCTCATCAGAGTAGCGGAAGCATTCGTTGATTCATGATATTGGCGGCGTAGCGAAGCATGGAGTGATAATATCAGAGTCATTGATGCACTAATCATGATTTCTTTTGAGATGAATGTGTTAGGTGAGCATGCGGTTATGGATTGACCGCTTCATTACGATCAGCAAGCGTCGGGGTGTACCGCATAAGACGAGTTAGCAATAAAGCGCACAAAAGTGTCTTTGATCACTTTCGATGAATTGAGGTACACGGCCCACGGTTCCCGTTGATCGATACAAGTATCGCTTACGTGATCAAGTATAATTCGAAGAATTTCCTTGACAGGGTTTGCATGCTCTAGCTGTTCTCAAACCGAACGTCTCAAAGAAGACAACACGGAGTGAGTGAACCAAATTCGTCCACGATTGATGAAAAGATAATTGAAAAACAATCGTGTATTGCTCAATAGAAATTGTTTTTGCAATATAACGAAGGTTTTAATGAAAATCAATTATCAATCATAAAACACCTTTTGATTTGAAAAATTAGTACACGGTCGACATGCTAATGAAAAGAGTTTTAAAGCACAAAGACTGGTTTTTCAAAGGTATCCGTCAATCCATAACCTGAACCAGGATTGATTCAAAAGATTGAATCTCCCCATTGTTTCTGTTCAGTTGTCACATGGTTGATCTATATAATAGATCTCACATGCCACCTACCAGGAGCTTGTTAGATGTTGGCTCGAGAAGGCTTTCCATCTTCACAGTGAATATGTAAACACATCACTCAGATGTTATGGCAATACCACAAGGATAATGCGTAGGACTCAAGATATAATCTCTCTTTCCACATTGTGTGAAACAGAGAGTCTTCATTGAAAGTGTCCTAATGAGATTTATTGATGATCTCGTGGCTCTAGACTCAATTTGTGCATATTTGGATCCTATATCGGAGACTAGGGAGAGGGTCTCCTCCTTCAATATCAACAATCTCTAAGAGAAAGTCGATAGATAATGTCGGTTCCCGTGAGAATGAAACAAGTCCTTTTAAGAGGAACTTGAGTGGTTTGGGAAGTTGTAGTGCGGTGCGTCACTGGGTCCATGACGTCTTGTCTTCAATACCGATGTTACCATCAGTAGCATATGAATTGAACCCGGTTTCTGCCCTAAGGTTGAATAAATGGAGGGCTATTTGTTTTCACCCTTTTTTCATTCAATTCTTTTTAATTCTTCAACCCCTTCAGTGCTTACCGAGACTTCATAGCTAGAACCTTGTTGGGTTTATTCCAGTACTAGCTCAGTCTTAGTCCGCACTCTTCCCATATCTCATTTTTCTCCTTTTATCATCATACCTAAGAACTCTACACTAACTAGTGGATAGTCCCTGGGTAGATCCCTCCGGTTCTGGCGGATCATGGGAACACATACCTAACCTTATCGTCCTTATATCACCATACATAATGGAAAGTTGGTCGGTCTTTTTGGTATTGTTCATCTGCCATAGGAACCAATTGAAAACCATTTGAAAAATCAATCCAGATACTTATGATATATTATCAAAGCATTTTGTACCTGAATTGTTTTTGATATTTTTGAAGAAGAACTCCCCCTCAACATGTGAATCAAGTATTTGAAATAGTTTTCCACACGGAGGCAAAAGAAAGAATTAACTTCTTTGATTACCATTTTCTAAAAAATATCAACATCACTTCCCTAATCGAATCAAGTAGATAAAGCATTTTGGGGAAGGATGAGGTTTTCATGATTTTGCTCCCCTCAATATGTGCCTCGAGATTTGAAAAGAGTTTTGCACATACTAGAGGGAACCTGCACATTGAGATAAGTGATCACGTTTCAAATCATTGTGGTTTAAGATAGATGCTCCCCTCAACGTGTGCATGGAAAATTTGAAATCGTTTGTCACTTACGGGGAGGCAAACATGCTAATCACTTAAGAAACCATTTATCGAATTATCGGTTTAAATCCTATTTAAATCACAACTTCTCCCCCGATCACAATTATCAAAACATTTGAGATTTGTGATCTCTTATAGATTTAAATTGATTTTGAAAGCTTTTAAGGAGAATTGTGACTTGATTATGAAAGCGTTTTAAGCTGATAAGGATCGATGTTGAGATTTTAATCTCCATTGGTTAAACATGCATGATTATCTTTTGAAAACAATTGAATGCCAAATAACTTTTTAATTTAATTGAAATCATTCTCTCCCTCAATCAATGACATAGGTTGTTGATTGAGAGATAGAGATTTTGACAAATAAGTCCTGATGATTATCAAAAATAGAGACCGAGTTATTTTTCAAAGCATTTAGTTTTCAGCAAATAAATGTTTATAGAATCAGAGCATGGAATTTGAAATCATGATAAAACATGGCTCTGTTCTTTCTTTTAAAACCGGTTATTGCCTGAAAATGACAATAAACCATTTTTTCTCTTTCTCCCAAAAATATTTTTTGATTTTTTTTTTTTTTTAAATTCGAACAACATCTAAAGTCCCGTGTCATTCTTTGAATGACAGCACAAAGACCGTAGATATAATCGAACCGAGAAAACAAGACAAATTGACAATAATTTTTGAAGATTTTTCGAATTTTTCAGATTTTTATGGATTTTTTGAAAGTTTTATATTTTTCTGTTTGGTTTTATAGGGTTTTATAATTTTGTATTTTGCTTTTTGGATAAATATATACAAAGAGATAGATGAAGATAGACCTTTACTCCTCGTCTTCCTCCTGAAGACGTTTGAGTGTTTCGGGTTGAAGGCTTTTCAAGCCAAGTCGTGGAAGAATAAACTCAAAGCGTTCTCTTGGAAGAGCTTTGGTGAAGATGTCAGCTAACTGATATTCAGACCTCACAAAATAGAGTTCCACCACACCTTTTTCCACTTGTTCCCTGATGAAATGATGTCGAATGTCGATATGCTTTGCTCTTGAGTGTTGAACATTGTTGCATGAGAGAGCAATAGCACTTTTATTATCACAAGATGAGAGGGATTTTGTTAACTACAAAGCCATAGTCAGATAATTGAGATCTCATCCATAAGATTTGAGCACAACAAGATGACATGGCTATGTATTCACCTCTGTAGAGGAAATAGAAGTACTCATTTGCTTCTTTGAAGACCCACTCACAAGCTTATCACCCAAAAACTGAGCACCTCTAGATGTACTTCGACGAGTATCTTGACAACCTGCATGATCAGCATCTGCATAGGCCGTTAGTGACATACCGGTGTCCTTCGGGTACCAAAGACCCATATTGATGGTTCCTTGGAGATACCGAAAGACCCGTTTAACTGCTTCAAGGTGCTTTTTAGTAGGCTTAGCCTGGTATCTAGCACACATGCAAACAGCGAACAAGATGTCTGGTCTACTAGCCGTGAGGTACATCAGGGATCCAATCATACTACGATATTTCGTTTGGTCAATCATGATCCCTGAGTGGTCCTCATCTAGTTTGGTTCGGTCAATCATGGGGGTGTCAACAGGGTCACTTGAATCAAATCCAAATTTCTTTAAAATCTCTGTTGCATATTTAGATTGATTTATGAAAATGCCTCCGGAACTTTGAGAAATTTGTAATCCCAAGAAAAATGACATTTGTCCCATCATTGACATTTGAAACTTTGAACTCATTTCATTTGAAAACGATCACATTCCATTGGGTCTGTCGAGGCAAAAATAATATCATCAACATAAATTTGAACATGAGTTAAATGTTTGCCTGACTTCCTTGTGAACAATGTAGGATCAACTGCTCCTTTGCTAAATCCGGTAGATAGAAGAAACTTTGACAGTGTATCATACCATGCCCTTGGAGCTTGCTTTAAACCGTAAAGAGCCTTCTTCAGACGATAAACGTGAGTAGGATGCTCTTGATTCACAAATCCTTCAGGTTGGCTGACGTTTCTCCGTTCAGAAATGCCGTTTTCACATCCATCTGATAGACTACCATGTTCTTACTAGCAGCATTAGCCAGAAAGATTCTGATTGCCTCGATTCGAGCAACAGGAGCAAAAGATTCTTCAAAATCAATACCCTCCTCTTGACGGTATCCTTTAGCAACTAATCGAGCCTTGTTCTTCAACACATCACCATGCTCATCAAGTTTCACTTTGAAGATCCATTTAAGAGCTATAATCATAGCACGCTCGAGCGGTACTAACTTCCATACATCAAGTCGATCAAACTCATGAATTTCATCTTGCATGGCATTGAACCAGCTATCTTCATTCATGGCGGTTTTAACATCTTTTGGTTCGATCTTAGATAGTACGGAGTTGAAGAAGCACCATAAGGCATCGGTTGCAAGTTGTTTCCGGGTTGATACAGGACGAGAGGGATTTCCAATGATGTTGTCTAATGGATGATCGTGAGTCCATTTTCTGAGGTGTTCATGTGGCAGTTGTTGAGGGATGAGGTAGCGAGTCGATGTCTCCTGAATAAGATGGTTCTGATGATGATTCAGGAGCAAATATGTTTTCAAATGGAGCATCTTCGGAGTAGCAAAGGGATTAACTTCATCATTGATGCAGAAACATTTCCATGATGTACATTTGAAGAATGATGATTTGTTGATGAGGCTGAAGGATCAGCAGCAGGTGCTTCTTGACTTAAAGATATTGAGACTGAAGGATTGACTTCATTCACGGGAATATGAGCATCCTCTGTTGTAGGGATCAACACCTCATTAGTAATTGAATCATATAGTTCATCAAACATAGGATCAAACAATTTCTTTAAATCATCTTCAGATGGAGGTACATATGGAGTTTCTTGAGAAGAGTTTGGAACAAGGGATGAACCAATGGGACTGTTTTGAAGTGCGGGTCCGAGTGGAGTGTCCAGGAGTCATTTGACCGGTCAGCTCATCAAACGTAACGTGAATGGTTTCCATGATATTTCGGGTTCTTTTGTTATAGATTCGGTATCCCTTTTGTTTGGTGCATATCCTACAAATACTCCAATGTCAGCTTTAGCCCTAAGTTTCCTTAAGTCTTGACCCTCATTAGTTGGATAACACAATGCACCAAACACACGAAGGAAAGAGAGATTAGGTTTTCTGTTGTGGACAAGTTCATATGGTGTCTTTCCATGAATAGTGTGAATCAGGGAACGATTTTGTGTGTAGCATGCAATGGCAATAGCTTCAGCCCAGAGAAACATTGGAACTTTAGAGTAAATCAGCATTGTTCGAGCGGCTTCTACAAGAGTTCGATTTCGTCTTTCAACTACACCGTTCGGTTGAGGAGTTCGTGGAACACTTCTTTGATGGTTGATTCCAATGCTTTCATAGAATTCACTAAGTTGTTTGTTAACAAACTCGTTCCATTGTCCGTCCGGATAATTCGACGGTTTTGTTAAGTCGAACCTGCAACTGTTTGATAAGTTTGATGATGATATCAGGAGTTTCATCCTTTGTCCTTAAGAACTTGACCAGGTGAATCTAGAGTAATCATCAACTATAACTAACACATATTTCTTCCCAAAGATATTCTGCACTCTCATTGGTCCACATAAATCCATATGAATTGTATGAAGAACTTCTGTGACAGAGTTAGTAGGTTTGGGTTTATGGGCATACTTCTTGCTTTTCCCAATTGACATGCTGAACAAAGATGATCCTTTTCATACTTTAGTCGAGGTAAACCTACAACTAAGTCCTTTCTGGAGAGATCATTGATGGTGCCGAAGTTCAAGTGATTGAGACGTCGATGCCATAACCATGACTTTGTTTTAGAAGCCTTTGACAGCAAGCAAATTGGAGAAGACTTCATCATATCTTCTATGGAGATGGTGTAAAGATTTGAACCACGAGTTCCTTTTAACAATTCCTTGCCATCAAGTTCTCTAACAAAACAAGTATGTTTTCTGAAGGCTACTTCTAGATCGAATCACAGAATTGATCAACAGAGAACAGATTATGACCCAAACCTTCCACATAGTATACTCTAGAGATAACACTATCACCAACAACATAATCACCATAACCCTTAATTGCACCAAAATGATCATTACCGAATCTAACAGTCCCGATGAATTTGCTCACGAAGTTCATGAGCCGCGACCGGTCTCCAGTCATATGCTTGGAACAGCTGAGTCCAGGTACCACGAACGATTTGAATGATCTGCAGTTGAACACAGACAAGAATGGATAAATTGATAATTGGGATCCCCATGCAAGAATGGGTTCCACTTGGTTAGTAACAGAAATTGGAACACCCACATCGAAACGAAACATCCATATCAGAAGTAGAAGCAATGGAATCATTGGGAATAGATGCAATTTTGGTGTCTGTATTTGACCTATTCAAAGTATGTTCACTTCTTAAGGGAATAGTTCTACCAAGTAGGCATCCATTTTCTAGTGGGCATAATCTTAGCAGTTTGAGAACAAAGCTGATTATTCTTATGGCCAAAAGGTATCCAATAATAACCTATCTTTATAAAAGTTCTTCCCGTGGGTTTCCACTGTTTTCTAACAATCTTTCGTTTTTGCCTTTTTGCCTTATTTGCACGATTATTAGCATTAACAATTTTAACGGGCATTTGACAGCATTAGACAAAGCATTCACACCACATTCATGATTAGCAACGAATTCAAGCGACATCATTACAAGGTTTGCAAATAGTATCGAATTGAATTAATTACAATATGCCTAAGGCTAATACTAGAATCAACACGATTCGTTTTATTCAACTCAAGCTTAATGTTCCTAGATTGGTCTTCTACTCTCTTCCAATGCACATTCTTAGCTTGCAAGGTCCTATCATTCCTTGTATTGTCTTGAGACTTTGACCTGCTCGCTTTAAAGTCACCGATTACTCCTGTAGAGGGAATGGGAACATTAGTTGGTTGATCTAATTTTTGCATTCCTGAACTTGATGTGCAAGGATCTGAAGTACTAGAAGGCACATTAGTGTATACTTTCTTAAGACTGTGATTTGAGCTTTTGGCAGGCACACTAAAGTTCACTTTCTTAGCACTAACATATCCGGAATCTGAACTACTTGAAGGCACATTAGTGTTTCCTTTCTTAAGACTGGCATAGAACGGATTTCCTGCTTGGCACTAGGCATAGAACAAGGCATCACAGCTTTGCCTTTTGCACCTAAGGTTAAGGATTTGGGACATGTTGCAATTACACATTCTAGCAACTCTTGAGATCGTTTGGCCGGGAGGCAAGCAAACCTAATTTCACTATCAAGAGGTTTGTTAATGAAATCCTCTTCGACAATCTCACGGAGACATTCTAGACTATCCTTAAGGTGAGCACAGTATTCATGAAAAGCATGTTCATTATTCCTAAGATGAGGAGGAATATATTTAATTGTCACAGTGTATTTGCAGTCTAAGGGTGATTTTGAGACAACATTCTTATTGAAAACAAGTGGCGTTTCCCATTTCCTCGACTTCTCAGATTCTCAATTTCCTTTTGTAAAGACGTTATTTTTTCGTTGTTTTGGTCACGGGTGACTTTTATTGAATCATATAACTCTTTAAAATGTCGTTTAACTTTTTCATTTTCTTCTAGAAAACTCTTGTTTTCCTTTTGTAAGGCATCAACTAAGTTTTGAAGATGAAAAGTTTGAGAATTCTGAGAATCTAAAGGAGGAGGCATTTGGGAGCTGTCATATTGTTCGTTTGACCCTTTAATTGAGAGATTTGGGCTTTCAACTTTCGGATCGTGTTGCACTGAGCTTGAATCTGTTCATCACGTTTGTTAATTTGAAAACTGCATCAAACTCTGGAGCATCCGAGGATGTCTTGATATTTGAAGTTTTGACATTTTCTTTAAGATGTTGATATTTTAGTTGTAAATTAAAATGCTCAACTTCCAGTTTAGAAAAATGTTTAACCAAATTGTCGTGATCATCCAGTTCAATTTTCTCGTTTAGTTCGAATTAGTTTTTTCAAGCTCAATGACACGATCATGGGAGACTTTCAGTGCCACAGATAATTCATGAAATTTGGAAGCATTAATAGAGCAATTTGAAGCAGTGAAAAAATATCTTGAGCAACACATTCAGTAATAAGAGTCTCATTTAAGGTATGCAAGTTCTTCCTCTCAATCTCATTATATTTTAGTGCACGCTCATAATCACTAACTTCAACTACCATTGCATCAAATTCCTTTTCCATTCCCTTGATATCGGTTTCTATCCCCTTTTTAAGACTCTCAAAGTGATCTTTCAGAAGTTTAAAGAAAGGCATGACCTCAGTTAAATAACATTCTTTCATTTGCTCAAAACCCCTTTCTCCTTCCGTTATACCAGTGGGTGTGATCCTTTTCTTGCAAGTTTTCTCAAAATCAACAAATAGTTGAAATATAACATATTGGCTAATTAAGGTCTTGCTTTTAGTGGCAATTTTCCTAGGAACAAGATGCATTGGTGTATTAGGAGGATACACAGTCGCTCTAGGCATTTTCCATAGGGGAGGGTTTGTTTCAACAATATTATCAGCTTTCTGCTTATCTAAATCCTTTTTCCAGAAAACTTGTTCGGGAGTCAACAATGTCTGAGGCTTAAACATGTTCAAGGAAATCCAGTTTTCCTTTTTGTAGTCATGGGGAGTGATAATTATTTTTTTCTCTTTGCATTTAGGATCATCTAATTTTTGTTCATCCTTTCCCTAGTGACTTCATCTGATTTCTTATCTTCCTCAGTGCACTCAACGCAACTAGGTTTCTGTCTAGGTTTAAGAATCTCATTGCCATCATAGATCACACTTTGAGCTGCTTTTGCTATCTTTCCGTATCGGGTTGGGTTTATCAACAATGGGAACACTATGCTTATCGCTTAGAACTCTATGTTTAGTGACCATGTGAGCAGTCTGAATGGTGTTTCCTTGTATGTACAACTTGTTTTCAAGTTTGTTTTTCAAAGTTTTCAGATTAGAAAAATCTCTCAAGAGTTTTGATTCCTTTGCATTAAATTCTTGCTTAAGCATTTTCACATTTTCTTGAAGTTCTTGTTTTGCTTAGCTGTTTTAGAAAGTTTTTCTTGCAAGGAATTCAATTCTTGTTTCAATACTTCTTCTCTAAAATTACTTTTTCTAATGACTGTACGCACTTGGTCATCCATTTCCTGCCCACGAGTGGTCAACTCAAATTTAGCACGTTGTTCATAAATAGCAACACGTTCTTTATAGGCATTTAGTTCGGAAATTACAGAATCATCAGGCACATGCAGGTATTCATCAAAAACACAGTCATTGTTGACTGCAGAAGATGCATCACTTGGTACACCTTCACTTTCACTTTGTTTCACGTATTGATCATATGGGATAATATCGATATTACCCATATTTTCAACATTTGATTCAATAGTTTCAGTTGAATGTACTTTGTCATGCATCTTTTGCACATCAGATCATCGTATAGTTTTAGTACCTCTGAGATGAGTTTGTCTTGGGATGGGCCAGCTAGTGGTGAAGAAGAGACCTTGGGAGAAACCATTGGAGAAATGCTAGCCATAAAAATTGTGTGTGCGTAGGTCCATCATCCACATCAGAGTCGTATGCATCACAATCAACGACTTGAAAGGCATTCTGATGATTGTGACCTATCTCCTGAATAGGCTGCTCATCCACATCTGCATCATAGGTCTTGGCATTGCCCTCAGCTAGAAACAACAATTCCTCTTCATCCAAAGCAGCACCATTGTCCTGAGCTTGTACCAGCAGATCTTATCTCTGAAGTAATCGCATTCGTGGACGCTTTGGAGATATACAGTTCCTTGCAATGTGTCCCTCACCACCACAGTTATAACATTTGATTGGCTTAGCTTGACCTTGGTTACCATTCCTTCCTCGATTCGGGTTGCCAACATAACCTCTACCGGCTCCACCTCTTCCCTGATCATACTGTCTTTCCTGAACTGGTTGCACCACGATCCTTCCATCTTTAACAAAGGGCTTGATTGTGTGGGTTAGATGTCGTTCGAGGTTGTTGTTGGTATGTGGGAGAGAATTCATGTTTTGACTAATCAGAAGAGCTAGTTGATTAATGAAGTTACCCACGTGTGCATCAAAGCATCACTTGTTTGAACATACGATCAGGAATGAGTTTGTGATTACCATTACCCAAGGGTATGACTTGTGATGCTTTGGTTGTGATTCCGATGTTTGAGTAGAAGGCAGTTGAGTCATTAGACGAGCTTGTCTCTCCTTGGTTGGTTTTGAACTGATTGAGAATCAATTTTTCAAACATAGCATGTCTCTCATTCTAAAGGAGGAAGGCATAGAGTTGCTCATAGTTTGTATTCTTCAATCCTTTAGTGAGCTTCACAGTGGTAACAAACTTGTGCCATTCGGGATTCATGTTGTTCACAAATTTTGAGTTCAAATGAATGTTAGGCATAGTCATTCTGATGTTCCTCATGTCATTCACTAACTTATGAAATCTCACATAGTACTCATAGACATTCTCATCTGGTTTCATCTTGAAGTGTTCAAATTCGTCATAGAGTTGGGATTCTCTGTCTTCCATAGTTAATTCGGAACCTGAGAGAAGCATCTTAACATTATCCCATACTGCCTTTGCATCAGTGTTATGATTGATCAGCTTGTAGATGTCTTTAGGAAGACCTTGAAGAACAATGTTTGAAGCCCCGATATCCATCGAATCTTTTTTCTCCTTATCATCAAGCTCATCATACATTTTAGGTCTGTCCATTCCGTAACACAAGAGTACCATCTTCATTAGTATCAAGTATGTCTCTAGTCGTCTCAACTCGATATGGTCCTTCATCAATGGATTTGAGAATGTTGACACCATTTTCCTTTCCAAGGCAGTACAATCTTATTCGTTGAGCCCAAGAATCGTAGTCAGTTCTGTCAAGCATGGGTGGACGAGTATCGACCCGCTTGCTTGAACATCCTCAACAACAGTGGAGATGATAGTAGGAACGTTGGTAGACATGTTAACAGATAATACGGAATTTTATAACTCTATGATTAAACCGAGAAATAGATTCTTTCACGGGATTTTACTAAATCAAGAGAAAACCGTAAGCAATCACCCAAGTCGCTAGAAGATAATGCACCAAGTCGCTAACACTTAACTCGCTATACAACTAAGTCGCTAGAGTCCCAAGTCGCTAGACAAATGCAAGTCGCTAAGTAGTAACTCGCTAAGCCTCAAGTCGCTAAAGCAAAATTTGGCACAATTCGCTACTCAAGTCGCTAAAGATACAAGTCAAGCTAAAGAGCAACTCGTACCAAGTCGCTACCACCATCGCCCGTAGTCGCTAGCAAAATTTTGGCAGCAATTCGCTACTCAAGTCGCTAAAGATACAAGTCGCTAAAGAGCAACTCGCTACCGACCAAGTCGCTACCACTAAGTCGCTACCGTAGTCGCTACAAAATTTTTGGCAGCAATCGCCAGTCGCTAAAGAGCAACTCGCTGGACCAAGTCGCTACCACCAAGTCGCTACCCGTAGTGGAGAGTCCACTACTTGTACTGTAAATCGCTAGGTCTAAGTCGCTAGGTCTAAAACTGTAACTCGCTACAAATTTGTAAAGCAAGTCGCTACGAAGAAAGTAATCCGTGAGTTAAGTCGCTAGCAAGAAAAAACCACATAAACATCACTTTTCAATCCAAAAACAACCCAACCAAGATGATTCAAGCTTACCAAATGAATACCTACACCCTTGTGATGATTCTAAACATAAAAGTACTAACAAAATCCAAACTTTAACACAAGAAATCAACCAAATGATGCAAAAACCACTAAACTTTTTCAAACTCAAAAACCACCTAAAAACCACTAGAAATCCAAAGATGTGCAAGATATGATCTAACCATGGCTCTTGATACCAATTGTTGGATATTGGATTTCACAATCACATCAAACCATTAACACAAGTGGGCGTATAAGTGGAATTCTAGAGAGAGAAAGTTAGAGGTTTAGGGAACTTAGTGAGAGAAAGTGAAAGATATTATTATGAGCTCCAACTCTCTACCTTGGGAGGTAGAGAGTATTTATAGTCTTACATAAATCGCCACACAACGGGCTATGGATCAGGCATACAGTGGGTAAAGAGCCTTCCGTCCTCCACGGTGTTACTTAACTAAATACTACTAACCTAAATATAACTACGACTACGAGCATTCTAACGATTACATATACTTGAGGTGACCGACTCTTTAACACCGGGAATTTCTAATTCCTAACAAAGTTCATCAAGTTTACTCGCCATGAGTCAAACCTTGAGTTTCTCTGCGGTCATAACATTTGTCTTCTCGGGATATCTTCAATTACTTAGAAGTATTTAGCTCATCAAGTTTACTCGCGTTTAGGTGCTTGTCTCCTTCCCCCTTGCTGGTTTTTGACACTTCGTAAATCAGAAAAACATTATAAGCCCAAATACTTGAAACTGTTGAGAAGATCGCCAAGTCTTTGTGAGAATCAAAATGTTGAATAATGTGAGCAAGTCTAATTGGGGATTAAATTCGACATATCACTCTCCCCCAATTAGTGCTCTCCCTTAAACCGACAATCTTTATGATGAATGCTTGAATTAAGAAGAAGTCTTTAGATTATCAAATGCAACTCGTCTTTAGTCTTCTAACATGTAGCGTAAAATGTAGAAACGGTATGAGACTCGACCTTCTTAAAGATTGTTCAGTTGGGGAATAGATAGTTAACATCTTCAACTCACACCAAAAAAGCATCCCACCAAAAGCATCCCAATTAACTTACATCTTGCAAATCCCCTTAACTAAAATCCCTCCCAATAAAACAAGAACGTAAAGATGTTCATCAAGGAACGCTATCAAAGCAACAACGAACACACAAGATGGTAACACCAAACTACCAATCACATCAAACAAGAACGTATAGATTGTTGGAATCATCATGTTGATGTATAATGAAGCATTAACCGAAGCACTTTGTCGATAAACTCATCAATCCGAAAGTGAAGATGTCAACCAACAAATCTTAGAAGAAACTCCATTTGAAGATGACCCGATAAGAAGAAGCTCGGTTCTTACATGAGTTTAGAGCCGTATGACCATTTATATTCTCAAATATCAATCAACAATGCAAAAATTCACACTTCTTCTCCCCCTCAAGAATTGCATACGGAGATGCCATTCTTGACTAAATAAGTGAAGATCATCCGAATGTTCTATTCACACTTCTCTCCCGCAAAATAAGCACATGATGTCGCCATCTTCATTATAATCGAGCATGTGGAATGAGAAAACAATCGGTGGTAGCCCGATTCACTTGATGCATCAAACGCATAGAAAAAGTATGAAGCATGTTGATGAGAATGGTCATAATAAGAAGATTTCTCTTCTTTCTAAGATAAAGCGCACTGAAACGTACACTTTTCTTTTCTTTAGAATACGAGGCATGAATCGGATGTGTTCATACGTCATAAGAAGATTTCTCTTCTTTCGAAGATAAAGCACACTAAGACGTACACTTTTCTTTTCTTTAGAGTACGAGGCTTGAACTGTTGTGTTCAAACGTCATTATCTCTCTCTTTTCAACCTCTCTTGGCAAACTTATAATCAACCCGTTATCATTCAGTAGGCTCTTTGTTGTGACAGCAGATGGAGAAAACCCAATATGATGAATTTGACCCTGAAGTAAACTAACCCGAACTTGTGACTTAAACTTGCACATATTTAACAAAGAGCGGTGCCGAGACTTCATGCCCATTTGAATCTCTAAGTACTCTATACTCTTCAACCAACCAACCATCGAAAGTATTAGACGATGTCACCTCTTGAAAGTCTACAATTGAATGTGACACTGAGCACTACAACGTAACTCCTTTAAGTGATAGTTATTTTGTGGTGGTAAGAGCCCAATTTCCCCAAGTGGTAAAAGAAAAGGTAAAAGACACCCAACAATAACTAGATTTCCAAGTCTTCATTTTTGATAATAAGCTCGAACAAGGATCTTGAAGAATCTTCATCCATCCATCCCCGATATCTTTAGATACTAAGTACACTTGCCCGTGATATTTCACTTCAACCACAAATAAATAATAGTGAATTAACCCCGTTGTCACATCTTCTTGTTAAAAGCTCAAATCTAGCCTCCTTTGGCATTTTAAGTGAACTATGATAATGGTTTCATCCCGACCATGGTTAAAAGCACATAACCCCGTAAAACCATGTAATAACCAAACTCCCATGACGAATATCCAAACACACATCCAATTCATGAAGTACACCCTTTTATCCCTTCTTCGAAGTAGAAATCGTAGCACTAGCATCAGAAAGGATCCCGACCTACACTTTCCTTTCTCCAGGATGGTTCCATCATCACGGGATTTTACAATTCTATGGTTTAAACCGAGAAATAGTTTCTTTCGCGGGATTTTACAAAACCAAGAATAAACCGTAAGATAGATCCGGAAATGCTCATTACTTTAACCAGGATGTTTTCATTGTCACGGGATTTTACAAGTCTATGATTTAAGCCGAGAAATAGGTTCTTTCGCGGGATTTTACAAAATCAAGACAAAACCGTAAACAATGTCAGCTTGAATGAGTTATGACAACCTTGGTTTCGGTGAATATCTGTTTTAGGGGAAGATGCAACGGTTTATCAATGGTTCATTATCCAACATCAACAACATCATCAAACAACCAATCAACACTTTGGTAAACACATCATTCATGCATTCTGTCGGCAATTGCAGTGACAACATGGAGAAGTAAACCCGATATGCCAAACTTGATCATGAAGTGAAATTCCCCAGATTTGTTACTTAAACTTGTACTAATCCTTGTGAAGAAGAAACGGTGTACCCAATGTAAAAACCTCTTGACATTCTCAACTGAGTGAGACACCGAAGTGATAGTTACGTTGTGGGTTAAACGAGAAAGAATCACAACCGTAATTAAATAGCCAAGTCTTTATCACTCTCAATAAACGCCCAAACAAGTCATCTTCGCGGAAGGGTAGAAAGAAAGAAGACGAAATAAGTAAACGCGCCCGGAAAACCTCACTTCAAAGTCAAATAAGAAATACCGTACAAACAACCCTGTAGTCAACATTTTCCAATAACCATTTTAAGCCGTGATATAATATTCTTCGTGAAAATGTATAACCCAAGGTACCAAACAAGATACCACAACAACTCTCATTATCATACCCAATGATATCATCATCAAAACTTCTTTAACGAATCTCATAAGACCCAAATCACATAAACCTCATATCATCAAGTCTCATATTAGTCAAATCACATCAACAAAACACATCATCAAAATTCATGATCAAATCTCATCGGCAGATCTCATATTAGCCCGTATAAGAGCAATCCAAGTTATAGAAAGCCCATCTGTTCAACATCACATGGTCCAAATAAATATTCCGCCCGAGAAATATCAATTCAAGCCCATATAATTCAAACCGATTCAACACCGCCGCAATTCATGTTAATGTCCAAGTAGTATACGATCAACCCAGGAGAAAAATATTCAAGCTCATGTGATCCATTAAGAATTTGTAGCCCATGTGACACCAAGAATGGTTACACCAAATCAGTTACTTACTTGGCCCAATAACATAATATTAACCGGACATTGCCCATGAATACGTGATATATTAGTTGTGACCAAGAGTGGTTTATAATGTTGTGAATGTGAAAACAACGCTCTTAATTTAATTACAACTACTAATCACAATCCATGAATGTTACTTCCCACATTCAAAGTTCAAACAACGTTAAATTTTGAATAATCGTCTATGCGAAAATACTGCACACCACTTACATAAACGTTTATGAGATAACCATTCATAGCTTTATACTCAAACATGTACATACACACATGTACATACGGCTGATGAAGTTAAGCATACCATGGTTGGCCCATGATCAAGACCCCATACCATACGGCCCATTTAAGATCCAAAATTAGGATGCCCTAAATCACTGGTGAATAAAAACGCACAACCCTCAGTCTTAACCATTTACAAACCCTAAAAATACTCACCAATTACCTCGCCTCTTTCACGATCAAATCACCATCAACCCTAAAAAATCTCTCTCAAGAAAAATAAGCCTACCTCCTGATGTAATCACATAATACGTACAACAAAAAGATCTTGCAAACCCCTTAAATCTCATTTCTGCTCCAAACCCAATAACCATATCAACGACTCCATTCATTCTCACATAGCATACCATCATTCGTCATATGCACAACATAATTAGAACTGGCTCACCACAGGGATGGTTTGAGCTTGGACCTCAACGCCACAGAGATGGCATGGAGGTGAAGAGGACAAGATATCTTTCAAGACTATTCTCAGGTAGGTATTTTGATTCATGATATTGTTTCAACTCGAGCATGAAGGGAAGATGATAACACTCTTGTTATTGTTTTTCCTTTCAAAAAAATTCGTATATAAGTTTATACTTATAAGAGATAGATCAATGAGGGCAAACCGATTCGTGTATATAGACCCACGATATTCTTGAAATATCATGTATATCACACGAGTCAAAGCTGAGATCATTATGTGTATTAGTCCTTTCTTTAGTGAAGAGTCGAGTCTTGTGAGATCAATGATGATTTAACTTTGTGGTTGTTTGTATCTGACAAGGTCACTATAACATCATTTGACCATGAAGAAACTGAGATCCTTTACGTTTGAACGAACCAAAGTTTAAGAGATTAACACTATTGTTATTCTTCTTACTTTATGTTCGACGAGAGATTGAGGCCATGCTTCATAGAATGATCGGTGAGGATATGAGTTTCTTTCGAGTACTAGACCTAGAAAGTGTCTTGATGTTACATTAAAAGCCTCGAAGGAAACCAACATCTGAGATCTTGTTTGATTGATTAGTTTACAATGTGTGAATGGAGTCTTGATGTAGGCAGTAGTTGAGGTTAATAGTTGTTGACGGTTGATGTTAATTGCTTCTTCATCTTTCTTTCTGTCAAGTTCTAAAAGCAGTCAAGTCGCTTTTTAAAACAAGTCGCTAGTCTTTTTGAGTCAACTCGCAAAGCCAACTCGCTTTAGATTCTGTATACCCAACTCACTTACCGAACATTGAATCTAGACAGATATCAACAACTCGCATTAAGTAATGCAAGTAGGCAACTCGCATAGGGGCCATTGTATCAGGACATTATTGCAACTCGCATCATAGATTCATAGTATCTGGACAGCATAACGACTCTCATCCAGTAATACATTGAGTCAGGACAATAAATACTGTCAACTCGCTTACAAAAAATGGTCAACTCGCATCCTTGAATCAGTGCAACTCGCATTCAAGAATCTGCACATAACTCGCATAGATGAATGACCCAGAAACTGCATAACGAGAAAAACATTATTGACCCGTATTTGACCAAGGATAATCAGACCATATGACCCATATAAAGCATGAAGAGTTCTTCATTTAGACCCGTTTGACCATGTTCAAATTCAGATAAAACTGTTAAGAAACAAGAATGCTAACCCACTTAAAGACCAAAAATGAATCAACAACTTGGACAAACAACTCGCTCATATGAGTAACCATTTAAGACCAATGAGAAGTTTATAAAAACAGTTAACACCAAAGCTTAAAACCAGATAAATATTACAACAAACAACACCAAAATCATGTCAAACTTGTATAAACATCACCAAAAACGAATCAAACCGCTAACAAGAAACCATGAAACTCATCAAAACAACACAACCTTGGCTCTGGTACCAATTGTTAGGATCCATTATTTATGTTGTTAGATGATTCGGGTGGTCTAGGATTGTGATTAAACAAGAAAGCCATTTTAGAGAGATGAAGAGAGTTGAGAGGAGGTTCTTGAAGAGAGTTGCTTAAACAAGTGAAAGGTTTATTCAAAGAAGCCACACCCCTTCCATGGATGGAAGGGGTATTTATAGTTACAGAATACACGACCTCCTATTGGCCTGTGGATCAGGCATACAGTGGGTAAAGACCCGTCCTTCCTCCACGGTGTTACACTACGCTAAACTAGGCTAATAACTAACTAATAAAACAGTAAATAATGTAACTAACGATTTGTCTACGAGCTAACTTATGCTAGATAACACTTGGGGTGACCGACTCTTTAATATGGAATTTTATAATTCCTAACATATTCTATTTCTCAAACCAGTTCATCATGAACTATTACGCAGCTCACAAGAGAAGTAAAATCTTATCATATATCCAATGGTGAATTTATGATACACGAAGGAAGAAAGTTTTGAATTACACCAAGTCACAACCAACTAGATAAGACATGATCTTTGGGGATAGCTACTGAAAGGTTATGGATATAAATTAATATTAGTATGACCGAATTTGAACTCGAGACTTCGGGATTGCACACATTACGAGTGAGAATCAATGTTTAGAATATTTAATATATAAATGTTATTATTAATTATTTAGTCACGAAATAAACACCTAACGAATGTTAATATTTAACGAGTTTGGACTAACGGTCGTTAAATGTAACATTAAAGGACTAAAGATGGACACAGTGGACAAGAAGGATCTAGAACCCCTTTGGGTTCTCTAGGCCGGTTATGGGTTCCAAAAGCCCAAGGGATCCATTACTTGGTCATCAAGTTTAGATGTGTATAAATACAAACCCCTTGTATTCATTAAATCTAATCTTGGATCACCAAAGAACTCTAACTTCTTCTCCTCTCCTCTCCTTGTGCCTTGGACTATCGACCATATATCCGTAACACTTAGGGATCGATTTTCCATTGCTCAATACAAGTGTTTGGTTTATTTGTGATTCAAGAACCTAGCTTTTCTCATTGATTTGCTACTAATACGTGTGTACAAGAATGAAGAGCAAATACACTTGTGTTTGTATATCTTGGGTATTCGAATTTTGGTGTAGTTGAATTTGTTAAACCTTAATTTATTATGGTTTAGGGTTTCTTGGTTCTTGATCTTAATTTGGGGCTTTCTTAAACCTTAATTGCATTGTTGATAAAAGGTACGCATATACTTTTAATTCGGTTAATTAATTTACAAGTATTATTCCTATTACTTCCGCTGCATGCTTTGATGATGTTTACGTGTTTACTTTAATTGTTATGATTAGTAAAACCCAACAGTGGCATCAAGAGTCGTTAATACGTTGTACTTAATTACCGAAACACATAAAAATTGAATCTTTGTGATTATTACATGCTTTTATGGTTTCTAGGGTTTTGAAAATTGAAACGCTAATTTTTTTAATATAAGGGTCGATTACCCTTTATTTTTTTTAATTAGGTTTTATTTTTTGTAAAACTTGTAGAAACCCTAGGATTGCATATATAATTTTTATGTGGTTTTAATGAATAATTGTTATGTGTCATGTATATGCGTATCTTGGGATTATAATTGTTATGAGAAATCCATGGTGGAACATGCATGTTTTGCCATGGATTGTTGTTTATTGTTTGTTTTGATTAATTGTTAAGTAAAATTCACATGGTAATTAGTTTGATAAATATAAAATTGGGGAAGACCTCAATACATCTAATAATAATTCGTTATGTGCAATATGGTATATCATTAACTTTGACTTACGCAATCGACTTGTCGATGTATGTGGCTCACTTGCACTGGTAGGTGAAAGCCCTAGTTAATATATGCATGGTTTTACTCCTAGAATTGTTTATTAGGTTTTATCGAAAAAATTATGCATGTGGCTAATTGTTTTTACATATGTTAATTGTTAAGTTATATGTATATTATTTGAGTTCGTTATAATTTTTATTAAAGTGTTTTTTGTTTATATTGTATGACACGTTAGTAAGCAAAAAGGGTTTTTTAAGAATAGAAAATTAAATGGACTAAATAATGGCGAAATTTGATTTGTTTTCTAAGTATTAAATCTTGAACTTTTAATCGATGATCACGGTGTACTAAATGGTTAGAACACCCATTATAACAAACTGTGTGAGTGGTTTAAGGAGGGTTCGACATTAAATTGCGACTCAAAAGAAGAAGGGTTATTCATAATATGCTTCGCGCTAACCAGCTTCTCTGCCACTTTGTAAGTTATATTTGGAGCTACCTAGTATAACTATTCTATGTACGAAGCATCTTAGTGCAAAGTTGTAAGTTTCTCAACGCATCGATTAAAACTTTGTAGAATTTAATCTTAGCAATTTAAAACTATGAGTAAGGTTTTGAAAAAATTTATGTTATGAAGATGTATGCATGCTTCTTCATACATAAGTTTTGATTACACATAAAAAATTGTACCCTTTAAAATTTAAGTTTATGCCATCTAATGGTATGAAACACTTGAAGTTGTAATTTACGTTATGTGGGGCCTTGAACTAGATTACAATAACAAGGTGAATCTTTATGTTGTGTGAGACCTCAGCTTAAATAATTTGCAGTTTCTAAATTAGACAACTTAATTAAGTTAGTTAGTGAGACCTATAGCTTAAGGCATAAGATGGGATAAAACATGCTTACGTTTTGCATAATTGTTTGGCAAAATTGTAAATCCCATATTTTCTAGGAATTGAAAACTTGTTTGTCAATTATTGTTCTTCGACAATTACCTATTCTATACATTCATCACTAGTAGATCAACTGATATGGTGAAACTATGATAATGAGGGTCCTAGATTCAAGGAAAATTCTATGGTTAATATGAATATTGACCTAAGGGTATTTTATTTTCTTGAAAGATTTAATTATCGAAAATACTAAAAATTGAATTTTGTTAATTCTTTTGATTGTATTAATGCAACATTAAACCGTAAACGTGGTTTGGGCTATGGTAAATTGATCTAGTTCTGTTTTCAAACAAATGTTTAATCAAGAAAAATTTACTAAAAAGACAAACATAGACTCTTTTCCATGGAAGAAGAGTGAGACTCAATCCTATTCCTTTTCATGATTGAGAAAGGTATGTTAGGAACATTAGAATTGTCTAAATTCTAATATAACTCATAGCAACTTTAATAGTTAATAAAATTGCACACCATGTTTTCCTTAAGAGATTTCATTACCCTCTGTTGGTGATTAAATTCTTATATGACATTTTGGTCAACTAGAAAACATGTTTGACATTTTATGAGTTATTAAATTAGAAGCTAGACTAATTACCGCGAAATTAGTAAAAGACAAACTAGTATAGTTTATCTAGTTGTTTTGCTATGACCAAATTAAAAGTGCTACACACCATTGTGGGGATAGTAGACCTATTAAGGAAGAAATTGCATGCTCAATTTTTCAAGTTAATAGCATTGATGGATGATTCATCAACTACAGAGTAGAATACACTCTTTTAGTACCTAAGTAATTGTTACGAATGGTCTCTAAAATGGGTAAAAACGTAATAGCACGCTATTTTCACTGGTTAATGAAACACTTACAATGTTGTCAAATCCAGTGGGAGTATGGTGTATTACTGAGTAAGACATTATTGTAACGTTGTCTAAATCAGTGGGAGTTTGTCACACCCCCAAATTACCTGTTTTGCAGCGGAATGGAATTCCTGGGGGATGACTATCATAGCATCAAAGTTACAGTTATATCGAACGACCTAAAGTGTCGTTTTGAAAATACCGTTTGATTAAGTAAAATAATTAGAGTTTACAAAACATAGGTCCCAAAATATTTCTCATATACCAAAATGAGTTTGTTACAATCAAACGATAGTTAAGTGCATAAAATATATGTGAGACGCGTCGTCATCGCGACTCTATGATAAGTCCACATGCATGCCATGAAGTGAATGCCTTAGATACCTGAGATAAAACATGCTAAAAGTGTCAACACAATGGTTGAGTGAGTTCATAGTGTTTGGTTGAATTGTAAAGCCTTTAAAGAATGTTCATGCAACAAAGGAAAAGTTTTTGGTCATATAGAATAGTCCACAAAAGCAAAGGCATTGTAAATCCACTCAGTTCCAAGTTCCGCCAATACAAAACTTGCAACCTGTGTGTTCACAACCTTAAAATATGTCTAGTTTTATGTTCATGCACACGTTGTCAAATGAGGTCACAAAGCAAAGGCATTGTAAATCCACTCAGTTCCAAGTCCCGGCCATACAAAACTTGCAACCTGTGTGTTCACAACCCATTGCACAAAATATAGTGTGTCTAGTGGCCAAGTGTACGATGTCATAATAGTTCATAGTATAGCACCACGTATATAATAACTCAGGGATGCTCCGAACATGGGAGACTTTGCAATGCTCCAACAAGGGAGACTCCTTTGTCACTCGACCACCTAGGCGAGAATTATTGAAACACTCCACCATTAAAAATTATTGAGAACACTCCACCATTAAGGCGAGAATTATTGAGAACACTCCACCGACAAGGCGAGAATTATTGGGAACACTCCACCGACAAGGCGAGAATTATAGTGATGCTCCGAACAAGGGAGACTTTATAGTGATGCTCCGAACAAGGGAGACTTTATAGTGATGCTCCGAACATGGGAGACTTTAGGTCAAGGTCATAGCACGTACGGTTCAATAAGTTCAAACAAGTCATAAGTTTGTATTTAAGTTCAAGAGTTCCGTTCAAAAGTTCGTAGTTAAGTTCAAAGATTTAAGTCGAGTTCAAAAGTTCAGAACAGTCAAAGAGCTCGAATAATATCAAAAGGTTCAAGATAGTCGAAGCGTTCAAAATCACGTCAAACAAGTTTAAAATATATCAAAAGGGTCCTTGTACAAGTTAAAAGAGTTTACTATATGTCAAAAGGTTCATATCAAGTCCAAAGTGTTCACTTATATGTTAAAGGGTTTGAATCAATTTAAAAGAGCTCAAATATACATGTGAGAGGTTTAAAATCAAGGAAAGTGTTTCAACTAATATCGTTCATAACATAGTGATCAATTTAGTTCGGACATAATCTACTTACGCGCACATAGAGTGAAACAAAAGATATTTAAGTTCATATAGATTTAAAGTAAAAGCAAGTAGTTGAGCATGTATCTCCCCCAAAGAGTTTATAAAACAATTAAACGAGTAAAAGTGGGGCTACGAACTCACCTGTTGCAATAGTTATGATGACAAAAGTAGATACACTGAAATGAGGTGCGATCTCTATCCGCAACCTAATATGAATTATGTGCTCTAATATAAGTCATGAAACAATGTCGTGCATGCAAACTCATACGATATCCATACCACTTGTACACTCTTGAAAATAAAGTTTATCGTCGTAAAATAATCTTATGAAGTCTTGACAATTTATAAATTATTTTACATGTATTTACGTTGAAATGATATCCTACGATAATCATTTAGTGATTTATTATGAAATTATAGCTTTTCGTCGTAAAACAAATGTCATTTGACAATTTCATGAAAGTGACTAAACGGCCTTGAAATGCTAGTCGTAAAATGGTGCACATCGAGTGTTAGGAAACAAACTCAACGGTTTTGGGAAGCTTGTATCATTATCTCAAAGTTTTAGCATTTAAGTTTTCATCCTAGAGGTCTCGATCATGGAGAAAAATATAGGTAAAGTATGGTAATTGTGTCCAAAATATTGTTTAAGAGTGGTTTTCGGCAAAGTTTAAGTGACCGTATTTTATTCATTACAACTCCGCTTTGACGGTTGGACATTTTGGAGAATATGCTTGGCGAACTTACTTTTACTAGAAGACATCACGTTATAAAAAGTACTACATCCATGTTAAAAACGACCATCAACATGGTCCTTCGTGGCCGATATGTTTGTCTATTAGAAAATATATTAGTTATACTTATATAAAATAGTTACGGCAACTTGTTTAAAATGTGAATAACTTAGTCGTTATAAGTCTGTTTTCTACGTTCTTTATATCCACGGTTTCGTATTAACATATACTAATATATTTTTGATAAGTCGACACATTTAATAATGGTTAAGACCCATTTCTGACTCGTAAAAAGTTGAGAATACATGCTGAATTTTCTGAAACAAATAGTTTTCGTCGTCAAACTTGAAAATTCATATCTTCTTAGATTATAACTCCGTTTTAACCCGTTCAAGCGGCCACGTTTTTGTTTTAAAGTATATTTTCTAAATATCTAACCCAAAAATTTTTATCTACTGTCGAGAATCCCAGAATTTGAAAATAAGATCAGACCTCTAAATAAAGTTGTCGAAATGAGTTTTCTCGCGCAAAACCTATTCTAACCAATTCAAAACAACTCCGAAGCTATTCTAATCCTACCATACACCTTCTTAGGGTGTCATGGATTCCTAGACATCACCAAAAGTGATATGTTTCAAGGGAATATATATAGGATGATTATAATTCATAATAAGTAATAAAATCACTAAAAGTGGTATAGACACACATGATACTTGCATATTTTCTTGCAAAAATGATGAAATAACATAAATATGAATATGATAGATGAATATGAACATGAAATGCTTACAAGTAACTTGATGAGGTTAAATGAACAAGGGTTAATCCTAAACACCCTAGGTTTTTATTTCAAAACCTTACTTAAGAGTGTGCCTAGATTGTGATGAACTTGACTTGAAAATTTTTTATGGATTCCTTCTTGGTCTTTCAAGGTGGCCGGTTCTTAGGGGAGAAGAGGAAGAGATGATAGCTTTTTTTTCACCTTTTGATATTTAGTTGTATGTGTGTATGTGTAAGTATAAAACATTATAAATGTATTTAAGTTAGATATTTAGTGAATGAGGTGTGACTCATCCCCTTGTGGGTCGACATACACAACAAAAAAAAGACTAGTTGTAGTTTGTAATAATTAAATGTATAAGTGAAAGTAAATGTGTAGTTATTTAAGGATAGTTGATAACTTGTGTACATATTTAAGCATTTAGGGTAGCGTTAACTAAAAATAAATTTTAACGGATCAAAATAAAATATATTGAAGTCATAAAAATTATAAAAATACATTTCTTGCAAAATTTGAGTGAAATAATAATTATCGTGTAATCTTTACGAAAACCGTCATAATTATATAAATATAACAATTTATATACAAAATAAATTTAAAACACCGGGTGAACTAATAATATTATTTTTATAATCTTAATATGAGCATAAAAATATATCGGGATAATTTTTGGAAGTATCGGATCAATTGTTCAAAATAATTAATTACGCGATAGCGTTTATTTAATACGAAATTATACGTTTAAGGTAAAATGCAAAACCATGCATGAACTAATATGATGATTATGATGCTAATGATATGTAGACTAAACCTAGTCTATATGAAATGCCCTTGATGATTGTTCATGAATTCACAGCTAAACCCCTAAGGTTACGCGAATTTGATACTTGTAAACCTAGTTTACGAAAAATGATGAATAGTAAATTTGAGAAATGACCGGAAATTGAGAATTGTGACAGAGTTACAAGATTTAGTATCTTGGTAGTAACTCAGATTATTTATAGATTTTCTTGAAATAATACATTATGTTCAAAAATGTAGACATTCATATTCTCAAGGATAGTCATGAACGTTTCCTTGATAATTAAGTGCTCCTACATCTACTTATAATGCTTATATATCTATGACACTATCATATTGCTCACATAAACAAACGAATGTCATGGTGTTTATCTACTATATGATGTTGTTCTATGCACAAGTGGGAGAAGTATTTATTGTGTGCAAAGGAACAACACATACAAATATGATTAATTGATTCTCTTGATCGTAAGGTAAGAGATTAACGTTCTAATAAGATTGTCTTGTTTAAAGAACATGTGTCATGATTATAGCATAGACTACTTTTATGTCTTATGTCATTCAAATTATAGAAACACTTGAAGTTACATTTTAGGTTAAGTGAGATCTTGGCTAGATTGTAATCTCAAGGTAAATCTCCACTTGCCGTGGGATCGGACGTGGATGCTTTTGCAGTTTCTTAAGTTGGACACTTCAAGGGATGATATAATAAAAATTAAGTAATCTAATGCTACTTTAAATATTTGTGTATTCTTGGAATGACATAAATAGTTTATTAACTTGAAAATTAATTAATTGAAACCATGGTGTGATGTTCATAATAACTTTAAATTATACATGGTTATGTGTTTCTGTATATACTCACAAACATGAAGTCTTATAAAGACTTATAATATAAAGTAAGATATTATAACTGTTATGTCTTTTGACTTGGTCAAAGAATACTTATGTTATAAAACATACAATTGGCTTGAATATTCTATTATACCATTAAGCTGACTTAGTTGGTAAATAGGTAGGCCAAAAGGAATAAGTTTATCTTACATTGTTAGATTGTCTTACAATATTAATTCTAATGAAATACTGTATGTATATGGTATGTTCAGTTAGAAAAATCAAACTTTTGTCATATTGTTTGATTCAAGATAACTATATCCTCTTTTCTTCCAAAAGTTATCAAGGTTAGAAATTGGGTATTGATTGGATATACTTAATAAAACTCAAAACCTAGAAGATTAATAAGACACCATTTTAGTATAGAATGTGATGAATCACATTGAGTCTTATATTGAAGTTCTGATTTGTTAAAACTACTTTTGGAGTAGGTTATTAACGAACAAGATTTACGAACTATTAATGTGATTTGTAATATCCCAAAAGAAAATAATTTAGTGTTGCTAAAGCATTTATAGATAGTCTTTAAATTACAAAAGCAAGTGGGAGTTTTTTTTAGATCTTGAAGAGATTAAATTACAATTACAAAACACATACTCTTCTAAAATACACTAGTAAATATCATGATGAGGTCAAATATGATAGACCTCAAGATGGTGGAATTCTCATTTATAGATCCGCAAGGATATCTCAGATATTTGATATGATGAGAAACATGAATTACAGGATTATGGTAAACCTGTTAATCATGATGATGCATTTACCTAATATTGAATTGTGGGAAAATTATTCATACTATGAATGTTAAGATGCTGTCCAAAAAGATAATCAACTTTGGAAACTTGGTTTATGATAAGGTTTTAAAATGTACCTTTTTGAGGGGTCGTTTAAGCCCTTATTTGATCACTTTTGTATCCGTTATTACTTAATATCGTTCCTTTTCACTTTTTAGGTCTCTTGAAGGCAAATTGCTGGAATGGCACTTATTTGGACGAAAAGGCGCGGATATACGAAGAAAATGGCCAAAGTTAAGAATCGAGACACTCAAGCTGCTGAAATACAAGGAGACGACGTCAGGTGTTATCTATGACGCCGTCGCATCACTTTTGTGACGGGTCAGTAGCCAAATTGCTTATTTTCAAGTGACGGTGTCAGGCTTTAAAAGAGTAGGTCGTCGAAACTCAGACGGCCTAGATTTGATCAGGCGGTCGAAGCGGGGACGGCGTCACAATCACAAGGTGAGGCCGTCGCAAGACTAACGTGGCCAAGACGAAACACTAATGACGGTGACCCGACGGCGTCACAATTCATAAGGTGACGCCGTCGCAATTGTAATCTTATATATAGAATCCGAATTTTTTAGTTTTCGGTGTGTAGTATTTTGGAGTAAAAACCTAAACCGAACCAAGGCTGTCTTGTACAGTATTTTAGGGTTCCAAACCCTATCTTACACCAAGATAAGTGTTTTACTTCATTAATTCAATTATTGTTGGGATTTTAGATCTAGTTAACCAGTAACCTCTACGAGTACGCAGCGGATAATGGATCTAGTTGATACAATTATGTTAACACGTAATTAATAAACACATAATTAATACATTATTAATTAATTAAAAGGGAATAAAGAAGGCTAACCTTGCTTGGCAATTGGACTCTAGTAACGGAACAAGAAATCCTACGAAACCTTTAAGTATCTAAAATAGATACCTCGAAGAGTATCACACACAAACCCAATTCACGTATACGTTCGATTGTCGCTAGTCAGAAGTAACTTATAAAACCAAGTCAACAACCTTGACCACTTGAATCAATACCACAATCGAATACCTCGAACTAGTCACCTTCTGCAAGATAACAAACTAGAAAAACAGCTTTTAAAGTATTACCCGATATCCGATAAATCGATCCGATATCCTGCCTTCTTTGTCCGAGATATTAACCCACAAACGAGCAGTTTACTTCTTGTTACTGCTGCTTAATCGACTAGGAAACAAGTAACACAGTAGCTACAAACCTTGTCTAAACACTTGTCAAGATTACAAGTTTAGAACTTAACTAAAATCAAAACCCTTAATCGTTTTAATGAAGTAAACGACCAAGAGCAGGAGAAGCAGAAAAACAATTTGATTTTAGGGTTAGAAGAAGTATGTTATGCATGAGTTTATGTGAAGGGTGTATTTGCTTATATAGTTGAGCAACCCTACTCCTAGAAGGAGTCTTATTCTTGGTCAACAAGTCACAAGCAAACCCAACCCATGCACTCCTATTGTACCCGATCAGTATGGATCATTCAAGGCCCAAGGCTCCTCTCAACGACCACAACATAGTCGAAACAGCCCCGGTCATATATGTGATCGGGTCATCCTCATGCATAACGGGTAACGTATAATTCAAGTATAAGTTAACGTTCAACACGTATACTCGTGTTTATCGCGTGTGCCCCATCGGCTCATACACGTTTAGTTGCTTTGTCGTGTTTTAAAACTCCCACAAACCAACAGCTCCCACTTGGGAGTTGGTGTGTCGAATAGCACACAAAACTAAAGACGGAAACGCCTAGCATACGCTCTCACTCGCTTTTTAACTAAAAGTGTCTGAGAGAATAGTTTCGTAAAAGTTTCTCATTAGCATGGTCATTCAATGTCTTGCTCTAATCATCCTTTGTTATAGATACCGTTAAACCATGGATTATGGATCTCAAATCATTCCATATAGTTTAACCATTTAGAATCGCGTTATAGATTTTAATTCAGATATACCAAATGTAATCAAGAATCATCTTGTATTACCCTTTGGGTCCGGCCAGACATTATCGATTAAATCTGGAGGCGCCATGGTATTTTTCTGCACATATCAAGTGGAGTAACAAATCCTTTATTGACTACAAGTGATGTGGATGCTGCTTCACATCACTCCGAAATATAGCTTTTATGACTACCTTGTTCAGATAGCGTTTTGCGTATACTTACAAAAAGTGATATCCACACATAACAGAATTTCCTTGCATCTCAAGTCTAAGGATGAAGATAACAAACCATTTTCAATATTTTACTTATGACAAGGATCCAAAAGTAAATGTTTGAAAGTTGGGGAATCCAATATGCATCTCTAGTGAATACATATGAGTTTGGTGGGAACAATCCGAATCCTCGTTAGGATTATAACCAACACTCACATTTGCCTTACATAACAATATTCCCATATTGTTAACCGACAATGGAAATATCTAGAATAATAAAATTATTCAAGGATTAAACATGCAAATATAGGATAACAATTATTATATGAATGAATAACAAATACCAAGTATCTTTATTCATCATAAAGTAAAATTGTAATCCCAATTATCCAAATATTAAAACAGATATGCATGAAACTCATTTAGTAAGTTGAAGTCTAATGTTTCCAACATTCTCAACCTTTCTGAGTAAACTTTCCGAATACTTATTTCAAATATCACATATAGTGAGTGATCTGAAATATAAGATGAGTGTCTTATTTCATATGCTCATACTATTGCAAGAATTATAGTATGGAGATGTTGTCTTACCTTGCATGAGGTAGTAAAAGTCAACAACATACTGACAGTCATCTTTACAGTTTCTAAAAGTGTAAAGTATTCTCATTCATTAATGTGTAATGCAACAATGCTCTATGTTGAGCATAGCTAGTTAGCAGATTTTTCATCAATGATAAAATCCTACTACAACTAGTATTAATAATCCTCTAGCATCATTTGTACTTATACAACACTATGCTTTATAATTCGTAAACATTTATAAAAACAATAATCTAAACACTCTCAATTAGATATTGCTGTTGTCAGCTCATTTTGTTCTTGTACAAAAGCAACAACTAGTCTTATACACAATATAATATATACATGATAAATCCTTAGTTTAAAAACACAAGGTTTCCATCTATATAAATTATTCCAAGTGAAATATATCATTGAAGACTTGCTTGAATAATATATTGCATTTGTGTTAGAATTTATTTTCCGCATTTGTTTATTCCGTAAACATTATTTATTCCAAGGTTGTTTGTTTTATTCCCTAAATTCCAAGTGAAGTTTTATTCCAAGCATAAAGATCAATATCTAGCTTAAATAGAATAATATCTTCAACATGTAAATTTTAAGGATAAACACAATGCTCCCACTCAATGTCAGATGTACTCAAGATTTATCTTAATTCAACCAGAATCATATTGTAATTAAATTCAAGATCTCAGCTCCTATATGCATGATACAATCCAAAATATGGATTGCTCAAATTTTGTATACTACATAAAGATAATATAGATTCATAACCCTTTTGATTACACACCGTCCTCGCAAAAGGTAATCATAAAGAAAGAGTTATAAAATCTAATTGTCATATTCAACATACAAATCACATGTATGACCATTAAATATCTTTATATAATTACTGCATGTATTATATAAGAAAATTTAATCACAGTCAATTACTTAAGTATGATTAAAAATTTCTTATTAAATGCCAAACATTAATGTGTACACAATTTTGTCCTTGTGAGTCATTCTTCAAAAGAAACTCATACCAACCTCATAGGTTAACTGTTAGGCGAAATAACAATCAAGCTCAAAACTCGATTTGCCTTTAAGGATGCATCTTATCATTCATAGTACTAAAACATTTATCCTATTCAAGATGTGATAATGTTCTAGTAGTTAGCTGATTTACAACAATCTTCTAACTTATATCCTCACATTGATATAAAATATCACTCAAGTGATGAGGCATCCTTTCGGATTTATGAATGAGAGTAATCATTATACTTCGGTCAACATTTTCATGTTTAACCTTGGTATGACATTAATAAGCAGATTTTAGAAGGTTAAGTATTTTGTTCTCAGAAACTTTGAAATATGTATATACTCCCACTTACTTTTGTAAGTAGAGACAATTCTCTAAATACTAAGTATTTAAGCAACAATAAATTGTTCCTTATGGAGAACCACAAAATACATTTTAAGTTCTCATCTCAAGATTTGTTAATAAAATGCTTCATAAGATTTTAACAAATTCAGAACTTAAAGCAAGACATGATGGAATTCCTTCCAACAACTCAAATTAGGGTTTATAGAAAAACTCTAATTTAGTATCACTCTTTAACCAAAAGTTCTAGCAATAGTTTTGTGTTTCGTCAAGCTAGGAAGAACACCAAAACTACAATCTTCAAGCTAGGAAGTGTAGAAAAATCAAAAATCCAAAAGGATTTAGGATTCAATTGGTTTGAGTGGTAAAACTTCAAATCCCTAATGAATTAGGGTTTTCAGTTATGGGTTGTCTTGAATACCTTCTAGGTTTGAACTATATTGAGTGTATTCATGACACACGCAATTTCTAACCTTGATATGTTTTGGAGGTAGAGCAATTAAAGCTATCATGAACCAAACAATATGAATAAGGTTTGATCCAACATATTAGACATACCATAATGAAGTGGTATCCTATGAGTTATTAGAATTGTGAAACTATCAGAATTCTATAGATAACTTAATTCTCTTTGGACCAAATACTTGTCAATTGGGTCAAGCCAAATTGCATATTAAGTATTTATGAACCAAGTGCATGCTATAATGTATATTCCTTGAATAGTACAAGAACCTTATGTTCACGTGTTCTCAAAACGAGAACTGTTCAAGGATTATATGTTCATGTGTTAACAAGAAAATAGAACAATTCAATAATACATTATAAATCTTTGAATAATTCAAAGGCCTTATGTTTATGTGTTAACTAGAAGACATAACACTTTTACTATACATACTTTATGTTATAAGTCATTGACAAATTCAAGGACTTTATAATTATGTCTTAACATGTAAGCATAATTATCCTAACGAAAGTAATCATGAACGCAAACTGCTGAGTTCTATAGTAATTTCAAGTTAATTATATACTTCAAAATTATGATCATTATCATATAACCATAATTACGTTGACTAAAATATGTAGTCAAATGTTGAAGTATCTTTACACTATATCATGACATTTGAATTTAGTAGGGCAACAAACATCTAGCGTGTTCAAGTCCTAGTAGAATCATTATTAGAATGTAGTAGGGCAATAAACATCTCATGTGTTTAAGTCCTAGTAGAATTCTTATTTACATGTAGTAGGGCATTAAACATATAACGTGTTTAAGTCCTAGTAGATTTATTAGTTTTCTTACCTTGCGGTCAAGAGATACCAATAATCTTGTTGTTTCTTGCACACATTTTGAGATTTCTCCCACTTGTGTAAGGTACAACATCATATTATGAAAACAAACAACACGTGATTGATTGTTCAAACGATATGATAATGTCATAGATATCATAAGTAGTTTTAGAACCATAAACTTTAATAAGGAATTGTGGATTATTATTCTATAGATAACACTTCAGAGAGCGACAGCAGGAAGGCAAGTTATCGATAAAATAAAATGCAATTTTCCTTTAAGCAATGGTTGTTCATATTCGGAAGTAATAGATTATTTCAAAGCAAGTTTGAAATGATATGGGTGACTAACAGGAAATAAATCCGTAGCTCCCACTGAAATTGACAACATTACATGAATGATGTTTATAATAAAATGCAACTTCTCCCACTGGATTTGTCAACATTGTAAGTGTTACATTTCCAGTAGAAAAGCATATAGCAGTTTTATATACTTTCCTATTCTCTTCAATTTCCTACTAGTAGCATGTACTTAGGTATTGAGCAGAGTATATGAAGTTCTACTTATGTAGACAATGGACTAGCCATTCTATTATTCAATTAACTTGAATCTTTAGCATGCAATTCCTCCTTTATCGTCTACAAAGCCCCAAGGGTAATTAGCACTTTAGGAATAATAAGAGTTCAAGAAGATTACCTAGCAAATATGCTAGTAATTCCTTTACTCTTTGCGGTTTAAACTCATACATCGTGAAAAGTGCAGGATGTTATTTATTTTGGTAGCTCTAAACACAATGTTTCCAGCTACACAAAATATTCTATCTTTCAATTAACTCTAGACCACGAAAAGGGTAATGAAAGATCATTAATGAGTTTACCAATTCGTAATCCTATCTTTGTTTGTCAGCTAAGGAGAAAAGATAGGCATAAGTCTCACTCTTCTTACTAGGAAAAGAGACTAAGTTTGTCTTTCAAAGAAAAACAAATTTGTTTAAGAATTATGTTGCAATAACACAATTAATCAGAACATAAAAGTTCAAATCTAGTATTTTCGATAATTACATTCTTAGAAGAATTAACTACCCAATTAATTACTAATTAAGACTAAGATCCATCTTGCAACCCCACTTAATTACCATAGGTCCACTGTGTAAAAAAAATAGGACAAGAGGTAAGCGCATTTACGGAATGTTAATTCCATAATGCAACTCTTAGACTTTATGAGAATGTTTAAGGCATTAGTATCAAGTAATAATGTCAAAAGCATGTTTAGTTCTCATCTTATGCCTCGGGTCCGAGGTCCGACCAGGTTAACTCGATATAAGTCGACCAAGTATGAACGTGTAAAAATAACCGAGGTCCGACTAGTGAGAAATAAATACCATGGGTTGGAAAGGCCCTTAGGTCTGACCAGAGAAGTCAATCCAAGTGCACGGGTCCATAGTTGGGTGGCATAGACTTAATATTAACAAATAGGTATGCACACATAAATGTGGTAAAAGTCGCGTACAAAGAAGCATGCAAAACAACTTTGTAACACTAATTTTAAAACTTTGGTAATGACACTGTAGTGATCATCATGGTTCACGGTAGCTCCAATCGAACGCATTGTGGAGGCAGAGGACCGTAAGCGCTGAAGCATAACCTTAGACATCCTTTCAGCATCTGGCGCACTTCTTTAAACCCCATTTTGAGTTTGTTCTAGTGGGTGAGCCGTACATCCCAAGTGTCCATAGCGTCAAGTTTTTAAATTCTTGAAAACGTGTTTCATATGTTAGGTCACTTTATTTTACAAAAACAATTTTCCACGAATCAAATAGCAGTTCACAATGAGCATGATATTTAGAAGTGTAAATAAAGACCAATATTAATGTTATGGTTACGATATGTATTATTCCATATTGCATACAATTAGGTGTCAAAGCAAGTAATAATGCACATATAGGAATCACAAACATACAAGCATAAACATCAATATAAATAACCACATATTGTTCCGAGTCCTCTTGCGAGTCTTCCCCAAACTGAGAACCATAAGACCGTCCCTAGGATGCAGTACCTTGATCGCCCCATACATCACTTAGAAAAGCAATTGAGTGGGTCTTGTGGCCGGAAAAACACATAAAGCATGACAATCCCAATTAACAAGTAATTACGCAATATATGTATTTAAATCAATATGTAATTCTAATTATCACAATAATTCTAATTAACAATTAATCAATACAAATTAACTTTTAATTCTAATTAGCAAGTAATTTTAATTTAACATGTAATTCTAAATTAACATTTTAATTTTAATTAACAAGGTAATTATAATTCACATGTAAATTAAATTCTAATTAACAAATTAATTCTAATTATCAATATAATTTTAATTTGTGTGTGACTAGTTATTATTTATTAAAATTTGACAAGTATTGCATGTAATTGTCAAAATTAAAATAAAACAAAATAACTAAACTAGGTTTCATGCAACCCTTTTAAAACATGTTTATTAATATCAAACGTTCTAACCCATAATCGCAAAAACGAGATAGCTCGTGATGCCACTGTTGGGATTTTAGATCTAGTTAACCAAGAACCCTATGAGTAACGCAGCGGATAATGGATCTAGTTGATACAATTATGTTAACACGTAATTAATAAACACATTATTAATACATTATTAATTAATTAAAAGGGAATAAAGAAGGCTAACCTTGCTTGGCAATTGGACTCTAGTAACGGAACAAGAAATCCTACGAAACCTTTAAGTATCTAAAATAGATACCTCGAAGAGTATCACACACAAACCCGATTCACGTATACGTTCGATTGTCGCTAGTCGAGAACGTAAACTTATAAAACCAAGTCAACAACCTTGACCACTTGAATCAATACCACGAATTAGAATACCACCTCGAACTAGTCACCTTCTGTCCAAGATAACCAAGCTAGAAAAACAGCTTTTAAAGTATTACCCGATATCCGATAAATCGATCCGATATCCTACCTTCTTTGTCCGAGATATTAACCCACAAACAGAAGCAGTTTTACTTGTTACCGCCGCTATGTCGACTAGGAAACAAGTAACACAGTAGCTAAAAACCTTGTCTAAACACTTGTCAAGATTACAAGTTTAGAACTTAACTAAAATCAAAACCCTTAATCGTTTTAATGAAGTAAACGACCAAGAGCAGGAGAAGCAGAAAAACAATTTGATTTTAGGGTTAGAAGAAGTATGTTATGCATGCGTTTATGTGAAGGGTGTATTTGCTTATATAGTTGAGCAACCCTACTCCTAGAAGGAGTCTTATTCTTGGTCAACAAGTCACAAGCAAACCCAACCCATGCACTCCTATTGTACCCGATCAGTATGGATCATTCAAGGCCCAAGGCTCCATCTCAACGACCCACAACATAAGCTGAAACAGCCCATGGGTCATATATGTGATCGGGTCATCCTCATGCATAACGGGTAACGTATAATTCAAGTATAAGTTAACGTTCAACACGTATACTCGTGTTTATCGCGTGTGCCCCCATCGGCTCATACACGTTTAGTTGCTTTGTCTTGTTTTAAGACTCCCACAAACCAACAATTATGTCTTCAATTATTTGTGTGTATGCTTGCATGTTATCCATGTCCGGCTAATTTATTTGTGTGTTTGCTTAGGGAATATGAAACTTAACTATTGAATATTGATTGGTTGTCTCTTATCTTAATTGTTAATGATCTAGTAATGCGATAGGTCATTTGTTGTGTAGTTAATGCTTGATTAATCTTTGTGAACCTTAGACTATAACACCTAGAGTAGTTGTAGGCTAAACCATCCAAAGAGTACCTTAGAGTTAGAGTTTATAATTCCTAGAGATTTTGTAGACGAGACCCTTTGGTAGTTTCAAAGAGTTAGGGATAAACGCATACCCTATGACTTTAGACACACAACGCGATTAAGAATAAGGACGTGACAATTCAACCATCAATAGGAGATAATTAAGGAGTAATAAAACCTAAGTAAACACATATTTAAACTATCATACGAGCACACAATAATTAGACATAGACTACATACACCTTAGATTAGATAATTAGATAAGTAGAGTAATCGGTAGAAATACCAACCCCCAAATCCAAACACCGAGATTCGTACCTTTCCATTCCCTTAAAAATATAAAAAGATAAAAAATAATCTTCCTCAACCCCAACCTTAGCGTAGTAACTTCTCACTAGCATTCCTATTCCCCTAGAGAACGATATCAATACCCGTGGCTTACCCTACTACTACACTACAACGATTAGGTTCACTGCCTAGGGTGTTGAAAAACTTGCTCGACGAAAAGGAAGTTCCTTTGACCCCGAACGACGCGTGTAGCGTTATCAGTTTATCTTAATAAAGATGAGTTTCTTCAAAGGAAGGAAAACCCTAGTGGTTTAAATCTTTGTGTAGAAATCATATGGATAATATTGTACATGTGTTTAATGCATGACTTGTGACAAGATCATTAATCACACTTAAGCAATTAACTGTGATTGAATATTCTTTGCTAGACACATTAAATATATAAAGATGATAGTTGTCATACTTATTTTTATTGATATGAAAAATGACAATGGAATATTAAAACTCTTTCTTGCGTGATTGCTTTTGCGAGGACGATAAGTAATACAAAGGAGTTTTATGAATTCACATAATCTTTGAAAATGTACAAACTGCAAGAATCCATGAATGGATATATGCATGCATCTAGGAGACGATTCTTATGTTTAACTATTAAATCCAAGTTTTGGTTTAAAATTAAGATAAGATAATTTCTAAGTATTCCTGAAAGCTAGTGGGAGTATTATATTTATTTTCTTTAAATCTTATATGTTGTGGGTAGTAACATTCCATCTAAGATAAATGTTAGTTCTAGTTTGGAATGGAACTTCACTTGAAAGATTTTGAAAATAAGACAAACAACCTTGGAATATATGTTTATTATTAATAAACATGTGCGGTAAATAAATGAGTCTAATAGAACATGATATATCATTTGGAAAATAGATATGTAGAACATGAATGAAATCTTAGTTTGACACAAGGATTTTTCATGTACATCATGTTATTGTTGTATCATACTTGAATGCAAGATGATTTGACAACATTAATATCTAATGAAGTTATTAGATAACTGGTGTAATGAATATTCTAATAGAATATGTTTGAATCTAGAATTACATTCCTTAGCCTGGAATTGCTCTCAAAATTCTATGGATGAGCAATACATCAATTGTTGCGTAATTGTCATAGCCAACAAACTTGAAAGTTTTGAAAGGCATCAAACATTACACTATAGATATTGAAGTTTATGGAGATTATTTTAAAGAGCATATTGTTGTTTGTATACAATGATGCTGGTTTAATTGAGATGACACTCAATACTAGTCATGAGAGGATTTCATCCTTGTAAATGGTCATGTGAACTAGTTGTGCTCAACTAAGAGCATAGTTGCATTATACAATAAAGAATAAGAATACTTTAAACTTTAAAATGTTTGAAAGTTTGATTGTCATAAATTGGTGGTTGAGGATGTCACACACTTTATGAAAGTTAGTTGAATTCTTGAAATAAGTATTCTCAAAATTCCAATAGATCAAAGTTAGTTGAAATTATGCCTTGTCAACAAGTATGATTGTCATTACTTGAGGCATAATTCATTAACAAGTATTATCATGCATTGATCTATTTAGTATTTGGATAAGGGATGTTATGAACAAATATTATTTAAATAGAATAAAATATTGGTTATGTTTATTTTTCTTTTTCTTAATATTATATCCTATATTTGCATGTTTAATCCGTGAATAACTTATGTTATTCTAAAAGTCCGTTGTCGATCAATGATGTGGGAATGTCATTGAATTAAGACAAAATCTAAGTTTTGGTAGAATATACTTTAAGTATATTGATGCGTGGGACATGCCAAATTCACACGATATTCAATGAATTGAATATAGGACAGATCCCAACTTAACATGATTGTACTTTATGGATCTTTGTCATTATGTAAATCATGTATATTTATCCTCAGGCTTGAGATACCAGATAACTGTTATGAATGTAGCACACTTGTGTGAAATAGTCTAACGCTATCCGTAAAAGGTGGTCATAAGGGCTATTTTCAAAAGTGTTGCAAAGTTCATGAGTTATGTCTTGTAGTCAATAGAATTTGCTCATTTGAATTTGTTTCAAAGCATAATACTGTTTGGGCCCCTTGTAGGGTTGACAAGATGTTTGTAAGGCCTTACCCAAGATCTATCTGAAATACGTTCAGATGATTTGGTAATCTTGTTCAATCGGATATAACGAGAAATAAAATATTAACTTGTGAAATGACTCGATCCATATTCACAGTTAATGAAGTATTAGAAGTAAAAGGATAAGTATTAATGATGAATCATTAAAATGGTTTTTCCAGGGAACCACACTCGATTCAAATCTGGGGGCATTGGCGTGTTAAGCTAGACTAAACCAATGTCATTACTATATTAAGATATATCCAAGTGGGAGCTGAAAGGTTATGGATATAAATTAATATTAGTATGACCGAATTTGAACTCGAGACTTCGGGATTGCACACATTACGTGTGAGAATCAATGTTTAGAATAATTAATATATAAATGTTATTATTAATTATTTAGTCATGAAATAAACACCTAACGAATGTTAATATTTAACGAGTTTGGACTAACGGTCGTTAAATGTAACATTAAAGGACTAAAGATGGAAATAGTGGAAAAGAAGGATCTAGAACCCCTTTGGGTTCTCTAGGCCGGTCATGGGTTCCAAAAGCCCAAAGGATCCATTACTTGGTCATCAAGTTTAGATGTGTATAAATACAAACCCCTTGTATTCATTAAATCTAATCTTGGATCACCAAAGAACCCTAACTTCTTTCTCCTTCCTCCTTGTGCCTTGGACGACGAATCATATATCCCTAACACCTAGGGATCGATTTTCCATTGCTCAATACAAGTGTTTGGTTTATTTGTGATTCAAGAACCTGGTTTTTCTCATTGATTTGCTACTAATACGTGTGTACAAGAATGAAGAGCAAATACACTTGTGTTTGTATATCTTGGGTATTCTACTTTTGGTGTAGTCGAATTTGTTAAACCTTAATTTATTAGGGTTTAGGGTTTCTTGGTTCGATCTTAATTTGGGGCTTTCTTAAACCCTAATTGCATTTGTTAAACCTTCCGCTGCATGCTTTGATGATGTTTACGTGTTTACTTTAATTGTTATGATTAGTAAAACTCAACAGCTACAAGCCTACAAATCATAATATCCTGAACATAATTTTTAAAGTTGACTTTTAGGTTTTTCCTACTAAAGTCATGTCTAATTAACACATAAACAAATTCTATGTTTCAGGGATCATCAGTTGAAGAACTGTCAAAGCGAAGCTACATATCTGGTGTAAAGAATGAAGAGTACTTGTGGCAAATGAGATTGCTTGCATCTGTAAGAAGTGCATTCCTTCTTCCATGATTCACCATCACTATGTATATTTACAATCAAAACACTGTACAAGAAAAAAGAAAAAAAAAAGAGATACATTTCACACATCGTATTCACTGAGACGACTTTTATATTGATTGAACGAGACCATTCATCAAATTAGTGTAGCTTCTTTCTGGAAAAAAAAGTGATTAAACCTCAATTAACCTCCACAGCCTCCACAACCACCGCATCCACCGCCATCGCCCCCATCTCCACTACCGCCAATAGCTTCTACAAAGATCAACCGATTTCCAATTGCCTTTGTGCCACAACATTTAGTACATAAAAAACATCAGCCGGCAGAACAAGACCCATCAAGCAACAACAAGACCTACGATCATGAGAACATAACCAGTTGTGTTCATTTTTCTCTGAATACATTAAAATGTTACCTTGTTATCCTTTTTATTATTAGGTTGCTTGGATTTTGGGCTACAAATATAGATTATCTTGTAAGTTGATTATATTTAAGGTGGTTATGTCAATTGACTACAAATATTATATGGCTTATTTTGAGCTCTACATCTTATCTAATCGACCTAATAAAAAGTTTATAATTAAATACATGTTTAATTACAAGACCTTTTCTTGTCATCAATACTAGCTACTATTTCTTCAAAATAATGAATGTATCAAATGAAACAAAATTAAGAAAGTACGTCATTTACCATGTTTTTAGGCCTTGAAGAGCTAGTACCATCCAAAGCGGTAACAGTTTTGAAGAAGCAACAAACCCTCAGATCACAGTTCACTAGCTTTGAACCGATGTATAGATAGGGTGAAGATAAGTGCGTCATCAATGTTTTTAGAGCTCTTTTCTACTGTAAAAATCAATAAGAATTGTTCTTGGCCATTAATGAAAAAAACAGCGTGATTATAATAAGGGAAAATGATGCAAATGGACCGCGCGCCCTGAGGCTTATCACTTTCCGGACCACGCCCTTTTTTAATTTGAAACTAGACCGGTTGCCCAGCGATTTTCTTGGACCCAACCAGGCGCTGCCACGTGGCCAACAACTTATGACACCGCCACCACCTCCTCCGACATCTTTTCCTCCGCTACCTGGAGTATCACTTCCTCCACCTCCTCGAGTATCACATCCCCCACCTCCTCCTCCATTTTAATTTATGAAAGAAAGAACCCCTGAATGGAACAACTTTTGACATCTCAATACCTGATGCCTTGTGAAAAAAAATGTTAAGCTCTTTGATCAAGAATTTGAAATTTGAATTTCTTCTACTAATCTCTCGCTCTCAATAAGATCCAACACCGCCATCATTCGTAGATTCTCTCCTAATGTTTAAATTCAAATCCTTTTCTCATCTTTCTTTTTTATTTTGATTCCAATGAAAACAAGTATTTCTTTATTTTGATTCCAATGAAAACAAGTATGTTGATTTTAATTTATCGCTTTATAATTTTGATTGATTATAACTAAATCTTATTTTTTCGTTTCAAGATTGAGCTTAATTGAACAAGTATGTTGACGTTGTTAAGATTGTTGAGGTATTCCTTATCATTCATATGGTGTTTTCGCTATGAAATTTATTGGATTAATATGAAATATTTATTTATCTATATGTGTTTGTACATCAAGATTATTTGATTATGGTGCTTATGGAAAGAAAGTTTGACTATTTCAGTTTAAAGGTTATATCGATTGTAACACCCCAACCCGACAAGGGTAGAAGTGTCACATTCTGGTGTCATATCAGAACATACAGATAAAATCCTTACAAACGAAAACCTTAAAAATGAAGTATCAAATCATATAAACAATCGACTAACAAGGAAGATTACAAAATCCAAAATGTCTAAAAATAAAACTGAAATCTCAAAACAAGTACGACAAAATAAATCCAAATAATAAGGTAATAGGGTTGGTCCACTCAAATAATCCAACTCTCATTCCCATCAAAGCCCATCTTCAAACCTAATACCACAAGCAGAAAAGAAATGAGGCTAAGCTTAAAAAGCCCCTGTGAACGATATAACAAAGCGAAAGCTAAATAAAATTTGAAATGCAAATGAAACAAAGGAACGGATAACAAGTCATATAAATGAATGAGAGTAATGAGTCAAAGAGGATCCTGCTAACAATAACAATTATACGATATCCAAAACGAATGTATAACAAGGAGAGCTAAGTTTAAGCAAAGCATCGATGACATATAAACAAGCACATACAAACCAGGCATACAAGAATGAAACATAAGCAAACATAGCAAAAGAGCATCACACACAACATATAAACAATTCAGAAATCAAAATACGCATAAGCCAAACAGATATCTACGTAAAAGCGGAAGCAATAAATGAATCAAGGAGCATGGCAATTCACAAGTGTTAAAACTTTAATTGAAGACATGATCAAGATCGAATCGGTAATCAAACATGGCAGTCACAAGTAACAAGTAGGATACAATAAGAACACTATAATTAAATGAATTAAATACATAGTAGGGCAATTAAAATAAAAGCTAGGCTTCACAAATTGAACCATTTACCCAATCAAACCGTATCATAAATATAAATGCAAACATGGCGGTCAACAACAAGCATATAAGGACACCACGGATAGTCATAGTCCACGAGATTAATCGAACGAGGTACAAAAGATAAACAGATCAACAATCGATTTCACACAAGCACGGTTACCGGACACATCAAAGGATCACATAGCAAGAAGATAGCATATCATCGATGACAACAGTAATCTTATATTGCATACATTCATATCATGAGTAATCGTAATCATATAAACATGAATATCATAATCAAATCCAATAACATATAACAACCCAAAGACGTGAATGGAATGAAAATCAGAAGTAACGGAATGAGAGTGTGACAGATCAAAGCAATGGAATGTATAAATCTTGGTAGTAGAGTGAGTCATATAAGGGTACATAGAATATGGTGCGTTGGGGAATGTAGAAGGTACAATATAGGTATATCAAAAGTGTAAGGATTATCAGGAATCTACCCGAGCCGAGAAACATATCATATCATATCATATCATAAGTAGCCATTGTATTCTGGAGGGGTGACCCCTAATACCATACATAATAGAGGGGAGACCAAGAACAAATGGAGTATAGCTCCCGTGAATTGTGAAGACGGATTGCACCCACATCATTCACCAAACAAAGCTCCAATCATTAAATCCTCAAACAAATCAAATCTAGGATGCATCCATATGCCCCCCAAAACATATAATGGCCAAATCATATACATATAGTGAGCTCATAATCATATCAAAATGGGGACGGTGTGGAACATCACTCAACCACACTAAAGTCATGCCATTGGTGCATCAATGACACGGTCAAGTTACCTTCCCGACTAGAAACAAATTTGGCTCTCGGTATCAAACTGACGGTTCAAAACATAATCATATCATATCATAAGGTTTCATATCATAGTTCATATCAAAGTTTCCATATCAAAGTTTCCATATCAAAGTTCATATCAAAGTTTCATATCGAAGTTCATATCAAAGTTTCATATCGAAGTTTCCATATCAAAGGGAGCATAGCAGAGTCATAGGGAAGCCCTAATAAAGAGGCTTAGAGTAACGCATAACATATCAAGCTAGAATCGAAAGATGAATACCTAATCATGAAACCTTAAGAGGTAAGGTAAGATCTAATATTCAGACCTTATACCGCAAACGAAACACAACAAAATACCAAGGTCGGTAGCAAACTCCATCTCCGGCGAATCTACACGAATTCATGACTGGTTTTATTAAAAACTTATTTAATTCAGATTACTTATTTTATCGGCTTTCAGCTTTTAGTAACTTTCCATATTTAGCGTGTTTCCAAAAATAGAAGGTTTCCATTTTTTATTAGAAAGTTTCCTTATTTAGCATATTTACACAACAAGCCCTAAGTGTCCAATTTACATATTACACCCTCATCATCCTTATTTATACTAAATACCCCCAAGTTTTCAGAATTTACAAACAAGCCCCTCTATTTTAATAATTACATTTCTGGCTATTAAATTTACCTCGATTTACAAAATAAATCCCTAAGTCACATATTTTATGAGAAAGGTCCTCATGTTACATTTCATACTAACACCCCCTGGTCCAAAGTATATTACAAAAATAGTCCACAAGTTTATATAATTTACTTAAACAACCCTTTTTATTTTGAAAACTCAATCGGTATACAATAAAATCATCAAACCCTAACCCCATTCCCCAAATCAAACAACAATCATTATTCCATCATTATTTCATCTTTAAGGTCAGATCTAGACCATAACATAAACCCTAGGTCAATCGTTCCAATTTTGTTTATCCATTTATACGATTTTTTAAATAAAACCCATTATAAATAATAATTAGACAAGGCCATTTTAGACAATAACAATTCGAATGAACATTTTTCCAGTATCATATTGGTCGTATAGGTCTTAAATAAAATGGGTTTGACACCCATAAAATTCGTTTCTAATTATTTAGGGTTTTAACACGTTTTTAGGGTTTAATTCTCAAATAATTCGTATACCATGAATGGTTCGTTTTTATTATTTTATTTGGAACCTATAGGATGAATATAACATGAGAAAGATACCATACAAATTTTAGAACGTTTAGAACACGCTGGATGATATTATTCCTCTCGGTTAGGATAAAAACGACTCCAAAATTCCAAAGAATAGAAAATCGACTCCATAAACCTTGTAATCAATTTTCACAGATCACACATGATGTAAGGAACTCAGAAAAAATAGAAAATGAATTTATGGAGGGTCGTATGAATTATTATGAATTTTACCTTGCATATGAACAAAATTCGACAACAAATAGATCAGGCCTTCAAAATTCGAATTGTCAATTTTTTTGGCTTCCTAGCAGTGTATAGATCACAGGAAAAATACTCTTAGAATTTATGGTGGCTTGTATGATTTTTGGGAGAGAAAAGTGATATTAGGGTTTTAAAATAGAAAAATTGGTAAGTTAGCTAATTAGGGGAGTGATGGCCGGATTTTTTGGGGGGATGGGCTGTATACTCGGTCCAAGGTGAGACCAAATCATGGTTTCCAATTTTGAAAATTATTTCCTAAGTTACTTATAGTTATTTTGCTTTTAATTAATAATAATTATAACATAAGTAATTTAAATGAATTATTCAGCCCACATGACATATTTTTGAGTGTTTCATAATTTAGTATTTTACAAAATATTAATATGTAATAGTAAAAATTAATTTACTTCATATCTTGTTTAGTCTCCGTTTGGGATTTATTTTGGCACTTTATAAGCTTTTAAATCAAATTTTAAAATTGCAAGGGCATTTTGGTCATTTTGCATGTTTCAGATTTTAGGGTGCTACATCGATAGTGTTTGAAAGAATGACTAAAAGGTGTATGTAAGCAGTTCTTTAAAGAACAAGCATGCCAACTGTTTGATAAAATGCTTAACCAAAACATGACTTTTACTATTTGCCAAAAGGAATTTAGCGAAACTTTATTGTTATCCCTTATGTTTTTTTGACATTGAATACATGGTTGCTTAAACTAGAAAAGTGTATATTTAAAAGGTTATCGTATTAACATGGTGTTTCGGTAGTTAGGAATGAGATTCTTGGTTGACTCAAGGTTGCAAAAGTCTGCATAATATCTATTTCATTTGGTGTTTACGTGTCTCTTATTTTGGATGTTTATACAAATAATGACTATATCGAAAAAGTTATTATGATTTCTGAGGATGGTTTTAAGAATGAATAGAATGCAAGTTTGTAAATGGGGATGAATATTAAGGACGAAGGGAAAGTAATGAAAAAAATGTATGATCAATAGGCCTCGAGTACTTCTTGAGCACCACCCACTGATTAATTTGGATCCAGAATTGAGATATCAATGCCGCCTCCACGAAGCCTGTCATCTCTATTTGGAATCTCAAAAGCAGCAGTACCTGTATCGGTGTTGTTGACGCATGCCACTCACTTGGTGTTATGCACAGAGACTTGAAACCTTAAAATTTCTTGTTGGTCAATAGAGATGACGATTTCTCTCTCAAGGCAATTGACTTTGGACTCTCAGTTTTCTTCAAGCCAGGTAAAATTGAATTACCATAGTATAACTGCTGCTAATTATATCTAGAGCTTATCGTTAATGTGTAACTAAATTTTATGTTACTGTTCAGGTCAAGTATTCACGGATGTAGTAGGAAGCCCGTACTATGTTGCACCTGCTTTTGAAGCACTATGGCCCAGAAGCAGATGTATGGACTGCAGGGGTTATACTTTACATCCTACTGAGTGGTATGCCTCCATTTTGGGCTGGTACGTGTTAAGAATGCAGCAGAACGTTTGCTTTGTATCCTTGTGTTCTGGATATAATCAACAGGGATGCTCACTTATTCTCATTATTTTTTAAATGTAGAAACACAACAGGGGATATTTGATGTGGTTTTGAAGGGATACATTGACTTTGAATCAGACCCGTGGCCACTTATATCTGACAGTGCTAAGGATCTTATCAGGAAGATGTTGTGCTCTCGACCTTCAGACCGTCTAACTGCTCATGAAGTTCTTTGTATGTTGTTCCTACTATTTTGAATCGTATTATATATAGTTAGAATGCCTTATGTTTAAGTAGTTTTCATTCAAATAGTGTACGTTATTCGTTACACTTATCATTATAATTTATAAGCTTGAAGATTATTTATGCGGTTGGGGGTTATATGAATTGTACAGGCCATCCTTAGGTTTGCGAAAATGGTGTTGCTCATGATAGAGCATTGGATCCAGCTGTTCTTTCTCGTTTGAAACAATTCTCTACAATGAACAAGCTAAAGAAGATGGCTTTGCGGGTATGTTCATATTATTGAGACACTGAACTTTTAACGTGTATATGCTTCTTGTTGCAAAAGATTTAATAATCACATAAATAACAAGGCATTTCATTCCGTTATATGAATGAAGACTAAAGAGCCTGAAACAATTTAGTGATTTAGAATTAATTATCGTTTGGGTCAAGGTAATAGCCGAAAGTCTGCCTGAAGAGGAGATTGCTGGTTTGAGAGAAATGTTTAAGGCAATGGATACTGATAATAGTGGTGCAATTATATTTGATGAACTCAAAGTCGGTTTAAGGAAGTTCGGCTCTACATTGAAAGATACAGAGATACGGGACCTTATGGACGTGGTAAGACTATTTCCTAGGTCATTTACATCTGTCAAGTTTGAATTTAACCTGACCTGTAATGTGGATTTTCAGGCTGATGTGGACAACAGTGGGACAATTGATTATGGTGAATTTGTAGCTGCTACGATTCACCTGAATAAATAGGAAAGAGAGGAGCACCTTGTGGCTGCGTTCCAATATTTTGACAAAGATGGTAGTGGTTATATAACTGTTGATGAACTCCAGCAAGCTTGTGCAGATCACAATATGACCGATTTTCTTGTAGAAGATATCATCAAAGAATTTGACCAAGACAACGTAAGTCTAAACTTTATAAAAGGATTTTTAAGTTGTTTAGTTTGGCGAACGAAAGAATGATGGGTTTATGTTGTGATACAGGATGGGAGGATTGATTATGGGGAATTTGTGGCAATGATGACAAAGGGAAATGCAGGAGTTGGACGAAGAACAATGCGCATTAGCCTGAATATTAGCATTAGAGATGCACCAGGGCGTGCTCTATGCCTCTCCAGGTATGTAAATTAAAGTTTTTTAGCTATTTAAATAAAGATACTTTTTAAGTTCATTAGTATTTTATAAAATGAATGCAGGCTGCTCTAGTGAAAGATCCTGGTGTCTCTATGAACCATGTAATCTGGAGCCCAGATGGTTCATTGTTTGGTAAGTCCTGCTAAATCAATCTTTTAATTTCTTGGTATATGAACAGGCGTTGCATATTCAAGGCACCTGGTACAAATATATTCATATCATGGAGGTGATGATGTCAGACAAAATGTTGAGGTACACTTAGTTCATTTCTGCTGACTGCTGAATTCGAATATGTATGCCCTCATTATAAAGAGAACATTCAGTTCATATTTTCAATGGCTCTTGATGGAAAGATAAAAACATGGTTGTATGATAACATGGGGTCACGAGTTGATTATGAGGCTCATGGTCGCTGGTGCACAACAATGGCATATAGTGCTGACGGGACAAGGTTTGATGTCACCTAGACTCGTGCATTTCTGTTTTACATCCCTTTTGGAATTTAGAAAAATGACAAATAGTAATTATTTCAGGCTTTTTTCATGTGGGACTGGTAAAGATGGAGAGTCACATATTGTAGAATGGAATGAAAGTGAAGGGGCTGTTAAAAGAACTTATATGGGTTTTCGGAAAAGATCTTTAGGCGTTGTGCAATTTGATACAACCAAAAATAAATTTTTGGCAGCCGGTGATGATTTTTCAATCAAATATTGGGATATGGATAATACTCAGCTTTTGACAAGTGTTGATGGTGATGGTGGTCTTCCGGTAATTAATACCTTCTTTTCACAATGAAAACATCTTTTCAAATAAAAAATAAGCGCTTTACTAATATTGTTCTTACTTATAATCAAAAGGCAAGCCCACGTATTTGACTTAATAAGGATGATGCTCTCTTGGCTGTTTCTGCGAATGATAACGATATCAAAATATTGGAAAATTATGATGGTCTTCGGTGACTTCGCACTTTTGAGAACCTTTCATTTGATGGTGCTGCTTCAAGAACTCCTGAAGCTGCAAAGGTAGCTGTTTTTTAAGATTAACTGGAACTCATAATTTAGTTGTTGTATTTCATGATATATTCACATATAATGTTGTTTCCAAATGCAGCCTACCATAAAACCGATGCCTGCTAGTAGTGCTGCATTAACTGAAAGGATTGCTTCAACTGGCTCCATCTCAGCAGTGGTATGTGCTCATGTTTGACTTTGAAAAAGTGTTCCAAGTATCAATTTCAATAGTTATAGTGGTGATGTTTGACTTTGACTTGATATTCATGTTTGACTTTGACTAAATGCTAGAACGGAGATGCGAGAAGCATGGCAAATGTGAAGCCTAGGATTGCAGAAGAGTCTAATGACAAATAAAAGATTTAGAAACTTACTGAGATAAGTGAAGCTTCTCAGTGTCGGTCATTGAAGCTCCCTGAGAGCATGAAAGTAACAAAGGTATTATCATATTATGATATAAAGATAATTGCATAAAAGAACTTTAATCTAAGGTAATGACCTTAAATAAATATTTTGAAACTTCAATGGTTGTTTTCTGGCCTAAAAATAGCTATCTGCCAAAAACAGAAATAAGGCCAAAGCTGCTTTCCTTTCTAGGCAATTAGCCTATTGACATAAGCTGTTTTTCTTTTTTGCATGCTTATTTTCCGCTACTATAGTGAAGATATTAACAAAATATTTTGATCACACAAATTTTAAGATTGATATATACAAACTCAGGAAATGCTATTTTAGCATTAACATCGACAAATATCCATTTGCTTTGGAAATGGCAGCGTAATGATCGAAATTTAACTGGCAAGGTGACTAATGATTTACTGAATATAAGAAGATTGAAATGATTTTTTTTTAGTTATATCCCATCATAATGCACAATTTTTCTGCAGGCAACAACTAATGTTTCGCCACAATTATGGCAACCTTCAAGCGGGCTTTTGATGACCAACGATGTTTCGCCACAATTATGGCAACCTTCAAGCGGGCTTTTGATGACCGTATCCATCATCCATGAAAGCTTTTTGGATGTGTTGTTGCTGATATCACACGCCAACTGTTGCAGCAAAGACATCAGTACTCCTTTTCTGCAATCATGTACTACAAATGTCGACAGCGATGGTTCTTTCTTTTCTTCCTGCTTGTTGGGTTTTATTTGTAACATAAATTAGTTTTTACACATGCTTAAGCCTGGACATGTCACCTTTCAAATGTTCCTTTGATAATGTATCATTTGTGATCAAGTTATATTGGAAATTATGTGTATTAATTATGGATTGTGTTTCTATAAAATATCTTTGATATAAGCATGGTGTCAATTTCTTTTAAAAGATATAAATTTGGGCTGAGCTATCTTTGTCAATCAAACTCTCTTGTTCAATAGAGAAAGAATGTCTATTTCTGTAAAATATCTTTGATATAACCATGGTGTCTTAATTATGGATCTATGTCTAGGAGCACGTTTAGTAGTACACGGTTCCTCATCATTTCTTCTTCCAGGTTATCGCGTCGTTATGTATCCGCGTCAAATGGCACATTTGGTCCTAGAATTTGGTCGTACCCGGTAATGCAAAGAAGAGTATTTGAGAATTGTTCAAATGAAAGGTTGCCCAATTGTTCAGATAAAAGGTTGCCCAATTATTTAGATAAAAGGTTGTCCAATTGTTCAGATAAAAGGTTGCCCAATTGTTCAGATAGTGGTCAACTTCTGAAAAAATACAGATTTTTTTAGAGTTCAGAATATGATTTTCATACTGGAACATAGAATCATTCAAGTTCATAGGAGAACTAGAATAAAATGTGCTAATTTAAAAGGTCAACGGGTCAATCTGGATTATACTTTGCGGTCAAAAGTCCCCCAAAAACTATTCAAACTGTATAGAACTTCATAAGCATTTTACTTTAATGATTAAATATTGATAATTCGAGAAATGAAAAGACAAATCATGTTTATGGGTCGTCCTGACCCAATTTCACCCACTCCAAAAAATACCCATTTTGCCTAGTTACCCAACCTAATAGATGATTTTGCCACCTCTAACTAGAATTATTTCAGAAGCAGATGGCGTTCCTTCTATGTTGTGTTACTTCTCTTGTGTGTTCCATTCACCTCTGTTACAGGCTTGGATGGCATTAGCATCCTGGAAAATAAATGTAGACAATAACTTTAGTATATGACGAAATTAAATGAACGTGTATTCTTTCATCTTTAGATAGTTCAAAAATAAATTATTTGTTATTCATGTGAACAGCGTGAACGCTTGAAGAAGCAACTGGAGAAAACCAAGAATCAAAAAGAAAAGCTTGAATCATTATGTAGATCACTCCAAGAAGAAAGGAAGCATAATCCAATTGGGCAAAGCAATCCTGATTCGGTCGCTGCAGTTTAGATCCAACAACAGTCCGAGACACTAGATCATATTTGAGATTTCATTTTCTTAATCCAATTTGTTGTGTTGGTGCTAAGTTTTTGGCTTTTTGTACTAAAATGTCTGGTCAAACATGTCTGATCAGAAACAACTAAATGGTTGAGCCCAACATTTTTGCTTTGTAATGAATCTTAAGATATTGGCATGATCATGACGTAGCAAGTTTAATCTGTTCATCATTTGTGCTTAGAAGTTAGAATATTTTCAGGAACACATCCCAAATATTTGGAAGACATATCTTTAATTCTTTCAGCGGATCCTGGGGGATGGTGAGAAGCAGGTGATTTAGGTTGAGCTTTAGAAGCACTAGACAAATTGGGTGCTTGTCGCCATGTTACGCGACCAAACATGGAAACCACTGCTAGTTTTAATTCGTTTCCACTGCTAGGCTTCTCGAAACCACTGCTAGTGGTATCGGGTACCACTGCTAGCTTGTCGTTTCCACTGCTAGTGGTATCGGGTACCACTGCTAGCTTGTCGTTTCCACTGCTAGTGGTATCGGGTACCTTTGCTAGCTTATCGTTTCCATGAGGCCGAGTTATGCATTCATCCATTAACCACTACAAAACAAACTTCAATTTGATTGATTGACTATACAGTGAATAATCATGCCTGATGAGGCTCCAAAGAAAGCCATATTTACTAGATAGTTCAATAGCCATTGGCCATGACTCAGGTGCATACCATTTGCCTGTGAGATCCAGTAAAGCTAACTTCCTATGATGATCAAACTTTAAGTTATAGGACTTTACACCATTTGGTTTTTCACTCTCTTGTGCACTACCATTTGCCTTCAACACAGGCTGCGGCTGCAGCTTATTAGACGAAGTATTAGTTAGAATCTGACCAAAGAGCTTCACATCACCATTCCCGCTTGGCTTTTCAACATCTGAAGATGAACTACGTCTCCGTTCATTGCACATCTGTAAAGAATCGTCTGTCGGCATTAGAAGGCTCTCATCCAGCTTAAAGTTGCACTCTGTTTTACTGTAACTTGAACTCCCATTTATCCCTTTGTTATTTGAGACTGTAACAGTGCAGCTCCTAAGAATTTGGGAGGATTCTGCACAATCTAGTAAAGAATGTTTGGGAAGATGCAGATGATAACCATCTGTACTTGAACATCTTTGACTGCTCTTCCTAAAAGAATTTTTGGATGATACATCATCCTGGCTAACAGTCCTCCTCTTTGGAATAACACTAGGATCTTGAGGAAACAAATTCGACGCCACAAAACCATTAACTGGCTCCTGAGTGGACATGTTCTCTAAAGATGCATTCAAGTCCATACCGTTTCCACGATCCAGGGTTAGATCAAACGAACGGCCTCTAGAGTACAAAGAAGTAGAATTCAATATTTGTATACTGCCAGCAAATGCAAACAAGATAGCATAAGGAGTGAGAAAAAAAGATATTACTCACTTTACATCGTTGCAAGCCGCGTAGTGGTCTGATTTAAAATAAGTGTCAAGCTCTAATTCATCTTTGTATACCTTTATAGCCAGCTGCAAACACAAAAAGATAAAGTAGAAGTAAGAACCATCACATCTCCAGAGCACATGATTACAGTGGTCCCATAAAGAAACAATGCCAAAAATCGGCTGGGAAAGAAACCTTATTGGACAAACAAAAAAGATTATGAAAGCAAGCAGCTTACAAAATATTACTAATCAGATAGGATTTTGACACGAAAAAGGTATTGTGGCTGTCTTGCATGTTGCTTTAGATTAACAGCAACCAAAATGATTGATGAATAACATTATAAGTAACATTGCCTCAGTAGAGGTTATATGATTTAAAATTTTTCAAAATAACTTACTACACTGTAGTCTCTCAACTATAAAAAATATAATGTCAAACTCACCAACAAGTTGGTGATTTCAGAGTTTCACACGCTTGGTTGGATTAGGCTATGCTACATAGTACTAGATACAGGGTATGACACCACAAATGAAAGTGAAAATTTTAGCAAGACTACCATAAAGTAATATAGAAAAAGTTTAACTAGATATTTTAATACTTGGTCAATGGTTGTTGCGCATTTTACTTGAAATTTGATATCTGGGAGAGCCAAAGAGTAGCTAGCTACTAGTTCGTAATTGCATAAGTGCGTAGGGGGCACAAGGGTTGCTTTGTTTTCGAACAGCAGGGCATAAGGTTTGGTAATAAATAGCAATACACGCATCTTAGTTACCATTCAATTGTCTTAGATGTTCAACGATTTAGTTAACTCTATGGCTGCCAGTATGGATGGCATGGTCGATGTGTAGGTAGTACATTGTTAAAACATAAATGTAAACATCCGGTAATTTAAAATCATATGAAAACAGCTAAACGATAACAAAATCATGAAGATGTGCCCATACCTTTATCAAGGGATATTTATATGACAAAATATTTATCATCATCCTTGTATCGCTTGTGTTAGGTGCAAAAGCCAAGTATTCATCATTAGCCAACAAGGATTCCAGAACTTGATCAAAAGTTGGGGATATAGTGCTCTTTCCTACTTCCACAAACGTGTCTTTCTGTATGTACCTATAGAAGATTTGCAAAATTACCTCACAAATGGCATTCATATTAAGCATGCTAATTGTTTCATTTGGTCATTTTCTACCATCTTCATCAACTATTCATAAAAGTTGAACGTCTAAAGAATGTGAAGGAAGATGAAAACAAGTACATGAGTTTAACCTCACATTAACTATGTAAAAAAAAAAAAGTAACGCCCAATGCCGTCTTCCACGGGTTATGGGGACCCAATACCGTTTCCGGTGTATGGGGGAGGTTGTGATGTAGACAGCCATACCCCTACCGAAGGTAGAGAGGCTGCTTCCAATTCTACCAAAGGTAGAAAGGACCTCCGGCCTTTTGTAGGGAGTGAGGTTCGAACCCGTAACCTCTCGCTTGAGAGGGAAGGGGTTTACCACTGAACCAACCCTACTATGTTTAACCTCACATTAACTATGCATTTGTATAAACTAGTACAACAACAACAACAAAACCCAATCCCGCTGGAGCAGGGTAAGGGGGAGGTGAGATGTAGATAGATCCTACCACTACCGCCAGGATATTTGTATAAACTAGTAAGCATTCAGAATTTGCTATCATCTATATCAGCTATCCATAAAAGTTAGATACTCAAAGAATTTGAAGGTGTGAACGTATATGTGTCATGTGTGGTAACTAGTAACCTAACATTGCCTATGTATTTGATTAACAAATTACAATTCAGTTTAGTTCTCGCGAATATCATACATACACAAATTTTGTACATACTCCCTCTATACCGAAACTGTGATATCAGACAGAAATTTTGCAGTCTAGTAACCGATAAAACTAGATTCAGTCTAGAGGAAAAGATGACATTTCCAATCAGTAGTGGCAAATAATAAACCTAACAATGGTATAATTTGTGCCAGCCCGTTCTTAACTGAACAATCTTTACTATGCGCTATTAATAACCATGCTTGAAAATGCCGAAAAATTAGTATTCAATCTTAGAAATCGGACGGAAATTATAATAAAAGTAAAATAAAAAAAATAATAAAAAAAACAAAGACCGCTATGACTTACGATTGAGCACGATGTATCTTTGTGTCAACTTGCGTCCTAACCACCATTAACATCAGCATCACCACCAAGGGAAGTAGAATCTGGCCATAAAATCGAGAAATGAGTCACTTTTCAAGTCCTAAGTTGCGCCGTATCGGGATGAACCCAATTAAAAAGCATTTCAACAATTCACTAACTATTAGGTTCATAGTTTTGGCACCTACAGGGCAAAATTCTCCTTAAGAAGTTCAAATTTTAATATGCTTAATAACAATAACGATCATTCTACTTCCCAGGTAGTTTTCATAACTAATAATCTCACATGGAAGATAGTAACTTAACCACAATCCAAATTCACCTTCTTTCTTATTGATCGAATTTTAGCATTTCAAACAAATATAAATTAAGCACCAATATAATTACTCAAACCCTAAGCTAAAGCATAAAACTAAGCTAAACCTCAATTCGAATCATAAATGAGTAATAAAAAGGGGATATATATGTTAATTAAGCACCATGCCTTGAATCTGTGCTAATTGACGAATCATAACTTCATACATGGGTGCCTTCAATTTACCATCCGAAATTTGTATCTTTTTTCCTGAAAAAGGAAGACTTGACCGATGGAGTGACGGGTTTGAATCGATTGTAATTGCCAATTTCAGTTTTAGGATAATGGGGAAGGAATGACAGAATTAGGGCTTGAAAAATATTTGGGGATAAATTGATAGATAAGGGGGAAGGAATGATGTTATAGATAGATGCTTATGTAAAAATATATGTACTTGACAATTATGTAAAATGACCAAAAAACTCTTTTTAAAAAATAAGGTTGCTCGGCGCTTTTTAGTTGCCCAAAAAACATTACCTTACACATACGGGACACTTGTCACAATTTCGATGAGTTGCCCAATGACAGCGGTTGCCCTCGGTCCATTTTCAAATTAAAAAAAAAAAGTGGTCCGGAAAGTGACTAGCCTCGGGGCGCGCGATCTATTTCACTAATTTTCCCTTGTAATAATCAATAATCTGTATATTGTAGCAGCGTTTGAAAAAGTAAAACAAAAGAGACCATAAAGAATGTTTGATTTGGACACACACTTTGAAGTTGTTTTTTTTATTGTGGTGCAAAATTCATGATGAAGCCTTATGTTACTATTTGACAGAAGGGAATCCGCAAGCAACTAATATATTATCATTTGGCATACAACTCAGACGCTCTCGGCACAACTACAAAAGCTGTACAATTCACAAATGATGGAGCAATGGTTATTCTAGCAGGTACTGCTGTAGCTGTTAGTGCTAGTGGTGGTGGTGGTGATGGCGGACGATCTGATGGTGGTGATGGAAGTGGTGGTGGATGCGGTGGAGATAAGTAAGGTTTTATAACTCTTTACGACCAGAAAGATTCAATCATCATGACAGTTATCTCAATGTACACATTCTGTGAAATTTGTAATTTATTTCTATCTTTCTTATACGATGTTCAAGTGTTGTAAATGGCAAGTATGATGACGATAATGAAATAAAACACTTTCATGATATCTTATTCCTTCCCGCAGAACATGCCACAATGCTTGATAAGCAGTCGACTGTTGATGGATATACACAGTCAACTACACATTGTTTCTTTAACACATGATATATTAAATTTACGTATGCACTTACATATGCATGCCACAGTCAAATTACATGTGATTATATTATAGATAACAGGATGATTGACATTGACTTGAAAAAGTCTCCTTGCTTACAAATCTTTATTCTTTTCCACCAAATATGGAGCTTCACTTTGAAAGAGTCTTCTAAAGATGATATAACATGCATGGAATAAATTCTTTACGGGTGTATTAGACTTGCGATAAGTATGAGAGAATCGCAAGAGTCAACCTAATAATCCCAAAAGTCAACCAGTACCCATTCATCTTGCATGAACCTATACATGATGGACTTTCCAGGAACAACTTTCAGGAAATTATCTTCTGAATCTGATGACTAGAAATTGTATAATGAATTACTTGTAATGCATACTGTGATCCTTTTGATAGTTACTGGCCTTATTGGTAGTCCATGGTAAGCCCCTAATATTTTGCCCAACCCTCCGGTCCATGTGAATTCAGCACTATGGTTTTCGGTTCTTTCAGTTCTCATGCTTTAGGTACATCACTTGTGAAATCAGCACTGTGGTTCTCACATGTTCAGTTTGCCAATAATCTTCATAGAATTATAGCCAATTTTGAAATCTGAATTGGACAACATGCCAAAAATAGTACTGCCCTTGTAAAGGCATGCTTTGTAACCTCAAAAATCACTCAAGGGACATTAGGGATTAAGTTTTGAAAATAAATTCAACTACGACTTTAATTATGATTTGGTTAATAGGTTGACGGTTTTCGGACTCACTTTTCGTTTTTGACTCATAGGATAAGAAGATTATTTTCTTCACTGAAGCAGAGGCCGATAAATGAAAGGGACGAAAAAAGAGAATAAGATGGACAAGTGTTGAGGATTTACCATTTTTAAATTTTGATCATTCTGACTTTGTATGAAAGAACAAATAAAAGATAAAAATTGAAGGTTAAAAACAATAAACTCCATGTTAACTAGGAATACTAATCAAGCAACTTGAGCTTTTCACAGGCTTATGTATCACAATCCCAAAGTCTAATACTACTGTAATATTTTAGCAGAGGCAAAAAAATGTCTTGGAAATTAAATTTCCCTGAAATTAGCACAGTTGACTATAGTCAATTGCCTAAATCAAATCAAATTTCCTAGCATTTCTCCTTCATTTCCACTGCTTTGAGACTTCCTTCATTTAGTGAATTTTTAAACTTTTTTTTAGGTCTATTAGAGAACATATAGAGCCTAATTTAGGCATATTATACCAGAAGTCAACTGACAAAACTACGCTTGGAACAAATCAACTCATAAGGAAGCAACCTAATACTGTATAAAGGATACCAAACCAACACTTTATTCTCATATTTTTAGAGGAAGATGAAAACATATGCTATAGTTCTCATAGTCTGCGGTTCTGTTGCTGCAGCACTAATTGTCGTGTATTGTCTCTGTAATATTCGTAAGAAAAAGAAAACCGAAGTTCCAACTACTCCAAGACCACCACTCAGAACTAACCGCGACCTTGAAATGGGTAAAACGAGCAAGACCAATAATTCAAGAACAAACGATGGAGACATGGTTATTCTACCAGTAGCTGCAGCCTCTGTAGTCATTGGTTCTAGTGGTGGTGGTGGATGTGGTGGTGGATGCGGTGGTGGCGGGTGTGGTGGCGGATGTGGTGGTGGATGCGGTGGTTGAGATTAATTAAGGCTGTAGCATTTGCGTTGTCCAGAAAGAAGATATACTACGGTTTTATGGAGGGTCTCGTATGAGTATTATGTGTCATCTCAATGTACATGTGTGAAAATTGTTTTTATTAGATTCTTGTATGATCTTCCAATGTTTACAAGTGTTAATACTTGATATATGATGCTGAAATAAAATAGACTGATTAAACGATACAAGAAATGCACTTGTTATGGTTTTACATACTTTCTGCTTCCAATAGATCATGCACACAGGCTTGATAAGTCTTTGACTGTTTGTGGAGTTCAAGTAACAAGTTTCACCTTTGCTTTCGAATTATCCGCTACAGCTGCACTTTTTTCTATGGAAGCATACGGAGACAAGGTGCTAAAACAGTGAACGATTTTGGGTAGATAGCCAGCTCACCCCATCTGGTTTTCCTTGTGATAAGAAAAAGAAATGAGAAAATGTGCTATAATAAAAAGGGCTAATAACCTATTAAAACATCATACTTGTCACAAAAAGCAGTTTGACGTATCAAACAAAAAAAAATAGCTCTTTTGGCTATTTGACCCAACTATGTTGTCCTTTATATGCATTTTACCACTTACCAAACAAGTACCAGGTAAATTATACATTTTGAAAATATTTTTTTTATGCCATGTCATTATATAAATACACATCACATTAATAAATCTCAAATCCAAACACCATCTTCTCTTCCATCCTTGTCTTCACCATTTCAGCCACCACCAAGCACCACTTGCCACCATCTCCACCACACTCACCTCCATCATTTCTTGTCACCCAGACCTTTAATTTAACAGTCGTTCCTCGTGACTCAGTCCTTTCACCCAGACCTTTAATTTAACACGCACGGCAACCCAAACAAAACCAATTTAAGCATCACATTGTTCATCATATGAAATTGTTCATCATTGACCATAACACTGTACTTTACACAATCCTTTGTTCTTACTTCTTCCTCGTATATCCATATTCATCATTTACAGTATCAAACAAATAAATTTTGTTCACCCGAAACATTCTTCTTTAAAATACAGAGATCCCACAAAACTTGAAGGAGCAATTCGTACCGTATGTTGAGTAAATTACAGAACCCTTTGTAATCTCTTCTTCAAACCCCCTAGTTATCTAATCATTTCCACATTAATTCAAGTCATTAAACAAAAAAAGCCAAAGCAAATAACAACCATTGTTGTTCATCTTCTAACTTCTTGACCACCAAATAAAACTTATATATAGTTCAAACAAAAATAAGCACCCACTAAAAACCCGTGATCTGAACATATACCTAAAACTCAAGTTTAAGACCTATTCATAAGCTCGAAAACTTGAGATGTGACCAAAACTAGTGTTCCAGATGTTTGGTGGCGGCGGCTTACCGTAGATCCGCTATGGAAAATCTGGTAGTTATGGGGTGTTGTTGGAGGTTACACAAAGGATAACGTTTACTTTTTTGGTTCTTTATTCATTTGGGATAATGGTGGTGGAAAAATGATATAGGTGGAAAAATTCTAATAACCATTTTGTAGGTGGAAATATGCATAAATGGTAGGTGGAAACACAGATAAATTATTGATATGCATAATGGTAGGTGGAAAAATGGTATGTGGAAAAATGACGTGGCCAAGAAACCGGGTACGTGGCATAAACCGGCTGGGGAAGGTAAATGATGCATATAAAGGACAAAATAGTCGGGTCAAATAGCCAAAAGGCTATTTTTTTTGTTTGATACGTCGAACTGCTTTTTGTGACAAGTATGATGCTTTAATAAGTTATTAGCCCTTAATAAAAATTACCTGTATCCACGGTATAAAATGAAAATAAGGCGAAAATGATAGGGTTTTACTATAAATAAGAGTAAACACATTGGAAAAGAGACATTCTATCAACATGAAAACAATACTTCATCTCCCATTTCATTGTACGAACATTGAAATACACGAATATCAAACAAAGCGAACTTAAAATGCACACCTGGAACCCAACAAGGCAACAACACCAACGATATCTCCACGTTGCACACTATGAGGTACCTAGAAAATTCAGCTTCATTCAACTCAGAGTTCCTGCAAAAACATGTTACATGTTTGCTTTAGTATGTGATATATTACATCAAATAACTTAACAAATAACATCCAAGGGTTTGCAAAGTTAAGAGCATGTCAGTGTTATTCATAAAACTATTGCCGTGGCTCAACATTTAAGCACATAAATACCATCCAACTCTCCTTATTGTACACTTACCATGAATCGAGAAGATGCATATGCCATTAAATAAGCAGTGTCTTTGCAGGGGGCAAATTCAGCCCATTTAAGACTAGGTCGATCTCGGTTGTGCTGAATCTCAAACGGGTAAGCTATAAAATTTTAGCTAAAGAGGGACAGGTCAATTGGTCAAATTCTACTTTTGTTGCATACAAATTCATAAATACGTCGTATTCAAAAATCCAGGTTATCACTGTAGTAATATTGTTTTGGATGGTGATTTGTACACCACTTTTAGCCATACACCACGTCACCACTAAACAATTCTACCGATTCCATACTTCACTTAATTGACCTCTTTTACTTGATGCAGCTTAAAAATATTCAAAGTTATAGCCAATAGTTTAATGGTGCACGGCTAAATAGCGATATTTATCAAAGCATTAGATAGAACTAGTAAAGTGTCTGTGCATAAACCCAATCCGGCCTGTTTCTGTTGCCTTAATTGTTCAACCCAAGTTTGATAGTTAACGGGTCAAAAGTGTAAATTGACTTAAGTATGTATTTTGGAGTCTAGTATGTCATTATGTTAGAGTCTAGTTTATAAACCTAGAAACCACTGTTTAGAAAGTCACGTCTATTCAATTGAAAGGATACGACGTTTATGTATGTATATATATGTGCAATCATAACAGATTGCATCTAACCCATTATTCAGATAATAAAACTTTCGTTTGGGTTCATCCCTTTTGTTTCTTGTTCTATTGTTGTTATGATCCTTGAGTATGGATTGGCATCAATGATTTCTGGGACAATAGTTTCAAGCATACTAAACAATGACTACTTTAAACCCAACCCATGTAAAACCATCACCCAACCTACCCACACATCTTGCAACCAGTTTATATGTAAAAGAAGTATGTAGTTACCTTAGATCTGCGATAACTTGCAAGTTTCCATCAGAGTCGTGCAAATCATAGAAGAATAGCTTTGATGATGAAGACCATTGCTCATCACTCGTCCTGAAAGAATGGAATTATCAACATCATTATAAAAGAAGGAACTGATATAAAGTTTAGAATCATGTACCAAATTCTGCTTACCACCCAAGGATTCTTGTTCTCCTTCCTGACGCTCCCCACTTTCCAACATTTCATACTTCTGTATATATCGAAGAATGGACCTTGTTGTTTGAAACTTGTGAGGATACGGATTTATTCCTGCTTCTTTTTTAGCAGCAAGCGTGTTCATCCGATTGTTATAATATTGCTGCAGGAAAATAAAGAGACATAGATATAATTTATACATTGAAGACTTATATATTACTACTATTGAACATTTGATATCAATTAAGTTGTACCAACAAATATTCATGTTTCACTTATTAGATACTGAACCATCCTCTAAGAATGTTTAAAAAAACCCTGTAGGCTGTAATGATTAGCTCGTGTAAACCTTTGCAATTTTTTAACCCACAAATAATGTCACCTTCCAAAGCTCTAAGCATTAGACATGTTAGCAAGGAGCTTTTAACGTTAAGGAGCATTTAGCCTTCACAATTTAAAGCTAGTTTGGCAAGGAAAGTTTAACATTTGTCTATTTCTAAAATGCTACATTACCAAACAATTTTATAGAACAAACGGCCACGGGTAATGTTATAAGTGTTTGCCATTACCACCGCTAGTTGTGCCAAACATAGGGTATATATCTTTTGGCGAAACAAGGTAGCTTTTGTTCTGTAAAAGTGTTTGACAATGTAACTGGAATTATAAATTATAATGTGTAAAATGAAGTAAAAATAGCGTTATAGTTATAGTTTTTATGCTTGTTTTAGTAGCTTTAGAATTTTAAAGTTTTTTTTTTTTTTTTTCCTCACTGAACAAGCTTAAACCCTAAATCGTAAACCCTCCAAAGTTCTCCTAAATGCTCCGCACTAAAAACGGATGAAAACGTATAAAATAGATAAAAACGAATGAAAATGTATAAAAACGGAAAAAAAAGTTGAAAATGTATAAACCGTATAAAAACGGATAAAACGTACGAAAAAGTACAAAGATCCATTATGAAAAAATAGTTGACTATAAAAAGAAAAATGTTTGAAAATAGCTTATTTTTTTTTTTTTTTTTTGAAAGGCAACAAAATATATTACACTCAAAACACAATTACATAAAAAAAGGCATCCCTCTCTTTAAATAAGCCACTTAGGCTATGTTTATTGGTATAGGTTGCCAACCTATTGAATGACAAAAAGGACATAAAAAACAATATTATATCTATACTACTTTATAATGCATTTAGGCCTTCTAAAATTAGAAGGCTTAAAAATTCAGACTTTTTTACTTGCTTATTATGGAAAGAATTCCAAGCCTAACTCCTAACCAAAAATTAAGATAAGGAGCTCAAATCATGAGATGACATGTGTCACTTCTTAACAAACTCCAAGGCTAACTTCTAACAAACTCCAAACCTAACTCCTAACCACTAAAAGTTAAGATAAAGATCTCCAATTATAAAATGACATGTGTCATTTCTCAACTAAAAATTCATCTTTATTTTTAAATTAAAATATCTTTTTATCTACTTATTTTTTTTATAATCTAATTTCACCATATTTTCTAAAATTTTATGCTCTTTAATTCAACATCCATTTTGATATATTTTTATGAGTTTTTAGTTTTTATATTTTTAGTAGGTTTATTTTATTTTAATTCAAATTTTTACAACTTTAACCTTTATTTCATTTATTTCAATGAATATAATCTTGATTCGTAAAATCATATACTTTTGGGGTAGTGTTTGACGCGTAAGAGATTGCGATGGTATTTCTATATGCGGGAATAATGATGTCGCGGGAAAGCTAACCCAAACAAACACTTACAACAAACACTTACACATTCGAAGTGTTGTGAAACGAATTCACTAAACGGGTAAGCAAATACATATAACTATACTTATCGCCGCCGCTGTGCGCGGGTATCCGACTAGTTAAAAATAAACAACCTAATGAAGCAACATGGTCGTTGTGTGACTCTCAAATTTGGAGTCCAATCCTCCACTTGTCACCATAAGAATGGTTATAGTCTTACACACTATTTTAAATAAAAAACTTTAAGTAATTAAATTGAATATAAAGAAATAATATTATATGTTAGGTTGGGTTGTTAATAAATGTTAAAAAATTATAGATTGGTTGTATGTATTGGTTGTGTAGGTAAAAGAAAGAGAAAATAATATTTTATTAAGAGATTGGGTTGTGATGAGTTGTTGATAAAGATAGTCTTAAAGAGCAAGAGACCCAAGAGACCAAAACATTACAAGCTAAGGATACAATGGACACAAACACAATAACACAAAACAAGTACAGACACAAAAACTAATCTTAGGAGCCAAACCAGTAGGACGACACTTTATTGAACTATTCAGGCAAACATCCATAACCTGCATATCAATATGCAACCCATCCACTGTGCCAAACACCCAAATGAATAGAAACTAGAATTTGCAAGCCATGATCGGGTCCAAACACCACTCTGTCCACGATGAAATAGTTTCCTTTGCTCTATTAGAGAAAAAAAATAGCTTCATCTAAACATCTTTTCATTTTTTTTAAAAAGAAAAAATATAACTCAATTTAAACTGGTTTTCAAAATTTTCAACTTTTCTCTAGAAAAGAAAAATCAATCCATTCTCTAAGAATTTAGAAACAAAAAAACAGGAAAGATTTTCACCAACTAAACACCTCCTAAGTGTCCCTAAATAAACTTTTATCTTCCTCCCTCCGTCCCAAATTATAAGTCCATTTTGACTTTTTCAAAATCTTTTTATTTCAACTTTGACTTTAAATATATTTTTTTTCGTGTTATATAATACTTGATGAAAAATATACCAATAAAAATGCATTTAAAAATCCGGCAAGTGCAGGTGTGCGGTGGAGAGAAGAAAGGAAAGAAGGAGAAGACAGTAAACCACAGGCAAAAGAGAGCAAGCAAAAACAGGCAAACAGAGCAAAAACAAAATATTATATAACACGTAAAAAAATATTTAAGGTCAAAGTTGAAATAAAAAGACTTTGAAAAAGTCAAAATAGACTTATAATTTGGGACGGAAGGAGTATTAAAGTAAAGTTAATTAGGCATATAGGGGATGATGTGACGTTGATATGCCCGGTCTAATATATACACTATTTGTTTTCATCTTTCTTTCAGAAAATAAAAATAAAAATATAATTTCATTTAAACAGGTTTTCAAAATTCTATAGATAGAAAAACCATTCCCTCCTCAAGGAATCTGGAAACGACAAAACAATAAAAATTTTCTACAGCTAAACACTACCTTAGCTTCTTCGCACAGAGTTCGCAGGCTTACGTATCACAACCTAAAGTCTAATAAAATCATAGCAGTGACAAGAAAATGTTTGTAAATTTAATTTCCATGAAATTAGCACAGTTAACTATATTCAATTGCTCAAATCAAATACGATTTCCTACAAATTTTCACCATTTACACTACTTTGACAGATTCTTCCTGTATTCACTAGTGTATTTGACGAACACATAGGGCTAAAATTAGCGGTACAATACCAGAAGTCAACCGACATAACTTTGATAAGATAAATCAACTCATAAGGTAACCTATTTTTCTTGGCAACCTCTAATCAACCTGATACTTATATTCTCAAGTTCATTAGAGAGAGATGAAAACATATGCTATCACACTCATAGTCTGCGGTTTTGTTGCTGCAGCAGTGATTGGCTTGTGTTATCTCTGTAATATTGGTAGGAAAAAGAAAACCAAAGTTTCTACCGCCATAAGACGAACTGATCGTGACCTTGAAATAGGTAAATACAGCAAAACCACGAATGATCGAGTAATGGCCCTTCTAGCAGGAGCTTTAGCTGCAGCCACTGAAGTTGTTAGTTCTAGCAGTGCTGGTGGTGGTGTATGTGTTGGTGGTGGGAGTGGGAGTGGAAGCGGTATGTTGTGGTGGCGACGGTGGTGGCTGTGGCTGTGGAAGTTGAAGTAAAGCTTAGTTTGTTTCCTTGTAATAATCTGTAAATTTCACATACGAAATGTCAGGGCCACAGGGTATTGTTATGTCTTATGAGTAACATATATAACTTTTATGAAGACAACTTCAGTAACTTAAAACAATCTCACTGCTTGCAATTACAGGTGTTCTAGATTTGGTTAATCTTAAAATTTAAGAAACCTCTAATCTAGATTTTCTGATCCAGTTTATTAGTAATTTGTTATTTATGTAACAAGAGAAATATCAAGTACTATATTTTATTTCTAATATCAATGATCCACATAACGGTTGACCTCTTTTTCTGTTTAGTTTCAGTTTGGTGGGTTTCTTCATTAGCCCTTACCTGCAGATTTTTATTCCTTTAAACCTAACTTGCACCTTGACTTTGACAGAGTCTTCTACAGATTATCACTGAAACATGGAATATTTCGTTTAGAGGTTTATTAGACTTGACATACGTATGCGAAACCTGAAAGTCAATCTAAATGTTCTTTTCAAACTTCCAATAAATATTTAACATTTGCAAGTCTGCACAACAATTCTTTTGCAAACTGGCATGGTATACAGAATTTGAAGTTCACGAAAAGCATAATCTTACAGATATTCACATTAATTTGAAGAAAATGAATTTGATTGCTGCTGTCGTCTTTAGTGGCTTAATCATGGCAGCGTTTATCATCTTTTCCTTTGCCGTATATTTCTCTCGTTACGCAATTATGGATTATTGTGATGACTGGATTTATAAATGTGGAAGGAGACACAGATTCCCACCCACCATGAGAGCAACAACACCCACTCCAACCACCACAAGAGCAGCAATAACTCATCGACAAGTCCAAGCTAGTATTGACATTATAAGAGGTCAAAACGTCAAACACAGCACTGTGACAAAAAAAGAAGAATCTGGAGCTTCCCGACCTGCAGCCACAATAAGCATCCCTGCTAGTGATGGCGGCAGTGACAGTGGATACAGTGGCGGTGGTGGTGGCAGTGGAGGAGGAAGTCCTGGAGGGGGTTGTGGAAGTGATTGACGTTGAATCATTTTCTTAGTTCAAAAGGACCTGGTATTCACCTTTGGGGCTTAAAAGAAGGTTGTAACAAGTTGTCTCTCCTTGTTTCCTCTTGATTTCAGTAGCAGGAACTGTTAGTCTAATCTCTATCTATGAACAATCGAATATATGAAATATACTAAGTTTTTATTATAATCAATCATTAGTTTACAAACTTGGTTTACATGGTATTTATAGACCATGAACCGACACAACAAAACAACATAACGTTTCACTAATAACTGCCATAACCGAAAAACGGTTATTTACTTTGTTCTTGTCATTCTTAGACCCTATACTTTATACATATACATATATTTGACTTTTCGTATTTGACTTTGACTTTCATTGCTTGACCTTCATGGATTAGATAAATTAGTATCCAATACTCCTCCCTAATTTATTAATCCATTTCTTCGATATCTTCAAGCTCCATCATCTTTTAAACTTTGGTTTGTTTCCATTTTCTTTGTCTTGATCTTCAACACGAACTATGTCTTGAACTTCCTCCTTGATTTTACTTCTTTCTTCCTTGTCTTCAATCTCATCTTTATCTCCTTTGTCACTATCTTCTTTCATTTGTATCATTTCATAATCTTGCATCTCCAATAATCTGTTTCTTGTATCACGATCTTCTGGTTCAACTTTCTTGTTGCATGATTTAATATCTTTCTCAATCTGGCTTTCCTTCTGAAGTCTTGATGCCGTCTCTTGATGCTTCTTGCATTCGCCTTTGTCAACTCTTTCTGCTTCTAGATGTTTCTCATTTGAAACAACTTCATGGTTCTCTTTCTCAAACAATTCTCTTACTGTCTTTAACTCTTTCATCTCTTTGCTTGTGCAATCTCTCAACTTCTTGAGGTTCTCTGATTCTCTCTGCATTTGTTTCTCAAATGCCATTTCTCTATTTCTTATTTTCTTCTCAAACTCTTGTTTTTCAATTTCTAACTCTTGAAGCATTTCAAACTTCCAAAACTCTAATTTACTCTTCAAATCAATTTCTATCTCTGACCGCATATCTTCTAACTTTTCCTTTTGAATTTCATCCTTTAAGGATGTTATCTCTTTTCCATCGTTACTAGTAACCATCAATAGTGTCGGTTCGTCATCTTCAAACACAAGGTTTGCTTTTTTCTTCTCTTACGGTTTGGTTTTGGATAATTTGCAGCAAAGTGTCCAAACTCATGACAATTATAACACTCTATTTCTCTAAAGTCTCTCCTATGGTAGTTTTGATCTCCATGGTTTCTCTTGTTTCTATCATAACTATCTCCATTCTTACTATCTCTTGTGAATCTTCCTTGGCCTCTTCCTCGTGTTGATTACTACCTCCTCGTCTATCATTTCCATAGTTGCGTTCATAATTTCTGTTATTCCCTTGACGTGTGAATAACAATTTCTCACTATTATCTTCCTCACTTTCTTTTCTAAACTTAAGCCTTTCTTCATAAGTCTTAAGTTTCCCAATAATCTCCTCTAATTTTGCTTTCTTAAAATCAACAACCATTTCAATGGTTTGCTACATGGTACAAACTTATCTGGCACTCGCATTCAAGAATTTCCGTACTTTTGATTGTTCATCAAACGTCAATCCACATGTAGCAGCCTTTGTAATAATACTCATCAACCTCCCAAAGAAATGAATCTATTGATTCATCTTCTTTCATCACAAGTCTTTCAAATTCTCGATTTAAGTTGTTTGCGAGTGTGCACATCGTTGGACGTCTTCTGTTCCAATAAATCTGGACTTTAGAGAGTCCCAAATTTCTTTTACTGTTTCACATCCCGCAACTTGCATTTGCAAATCTTCTGGTAACCCTTGAAATAGGTATGCTGACGCTGAACTATCCTTTTTTACATCAATCTCTTTTGATGTACTTACTCCTTCTAGTAAATCCCATACTCCATTTGCCGTTAATATCTTCTTCATTCTTAATGCCCATAATGTATAATTTGTGTTGCTTAAAACTGGGCATTGATATGATGGTAGCGATGTGGTGAAAACAACTCTGTTTTCGTTTTTATCTCCCGTCATATCTTTCGATTTGGTTTTCTTCTAACACCAATATACTCTTAATAATAGTAGACCTTAAATTCTTATTTCTAATCCACAATAGTAATATGCAACTTCTAAAACCAATATGATCTTAATAAACAGTCGAACTTAAATTTTCTGCCTAATCACAATAATTCTCAAGCAATTCTAAACGTTTTCTAATACGAATTGTAATAGAAAAGAAAATCTATTCTACTAAATAGAAAATAAACTATCACAAGTAAAGAAAATGGAACCTGTGTATATTTCCCTTGGGCCTTATCAATTCTTGTGGGCTTAAAAAACGTTTCTGTTCCCAAATAATAAAAAGCGCTTCCTTTTTTTTTATATCCCCAATTCACTTTTTCTGCTTCTGCCTTCTCTCTATCCCAAATAACCTGCTTCTGCTACCTTCTCTCTCCTACACCCAATTAGGGTTCTTCTTCTGGTTTCGTTTTAATCAAACGACTATGGTTAATCGGTGTTTCAATCTTCTTCTCCGGTAATGATGGTTACTATGGTATGGTTTCTCTACTTCTCCGGCGGTGGTTTATTGTCTGTTCTCTGTTCTCGTTTCAAGGCACACGGTGGTGGTTCTTGCACAACCGGGTACGTTTCTCTCTCTTTCTCTTGATTGATTCCCTGAATCAATCTCTTCTTCTTTTCTGGAACGATTCCCTGAATCGTTATAGTACTTCTTCTCTGTCTCTGGTTCGAATCGTTTGGCTCTGATGCCAATTGTTAGTCTAATCTCTATCTATGAACAATCGAATATATGAAATATACTAAGTTTTTATTATAATCAATCATTAGTTTACAAACTTGGTTTACATGGTATTTATAGACCATGAACCGACACAACAAAACAACATAACGTTTCACTAATAACTGCCATAACCGAAAAACGGTTATTTACTTTGTTCTTGTCATTCTTAGACCCTATACTTTATACATATACATATATTTGACTTTTCGTATTTGACTTTGACTTTCATTGCTTGACCTTCATGGATTAGATAAATTAGTATCCAATAGGAACTTCTATTAGACACCATATTTGCCTATCTATAATCCCCAGTCACCTATGGTCTCTATCTCTCATTCTCTGTATATTTCCTAGTTTTGCTTAAAATGCACAAGTAATGTTGTTGATAAGATTCGTGCAATGCATTTAAAATTGATTGTGAGCACACACGGATATATGTTGACCTAAAACTTATACAACTGTCCTCTTATTAACATAAAGTTCGCCTCCTAGTATTTAATGATAATATATACTACTATACATAAAAGATTTTTGTTAACACCAATCTATTATCATTTCTTGCATGTGCTCGGAAAGTTAAAGTAAGTTCATATGGACACCTACACAAACTTTGCATCAAAAGCTAAGTAGTAGATAAACAATGAAAATGAAAAGAGCTAGCCTTACCTTGAAGAAGCTTTCAATTTCTTGTTATATTATCCTTTCAACAAGCACCATGACTTTAAACGAGCCTTCAACTACAACTGTTATTGTTTATGTGACCAGCTTAGCTACACAATTTTATCCACAATTTTCCATACAATATTACTGTAAATTCAGCAATACAAATATTTTTTTTTGTAAATTAATGAAGTTCTTTCATTTCATCCACAAGTGTCCAAATTGTGCCTTTAATTTCTGTAAAACTTATATGAGAACGATCTCCTGACAAAAACAAGTTAACATTATCCTTAATCGTGATCCAACTACAACCAGGACTCTTTTTTATTCCTTTCAGTCTTCTCATTGTTCTCACTAACTCTTCATCATCTTTCTTCTTTGAAAACAAGTATATGTCAGACAAGACCACATAAGGTGTAGCATTATCAGGCTCCAATTCAGATATATGCCGAGCTGCAATTTCTGCTAGATCCAAACGACAATGGGTCCTACTTGCACTAAGAAGTGCACCCCAAACTCCAGAATGGGGCTCAAATGGCATCGAATTAACAAAATCAAATGCTTCATCAAGACAACTAGCTCGTCCTAAAAGGTCAACCATGCACGCATAGTGGTCTGGACTTGGTTCGATCTTAAATACAGATCTCATTGATCTAAAGTAACTCCGTCCTTCCTCCACCAATCCCACATGGGTACACGCAGAAAGAACGCTAAGAAAGGTTATGTCATTTGGGTCAACACCGTTGTCCTCCATTTTCTTGAATAACTCGAGTGCCTCTATCCCATATCCATTCTGCGCAAACCCATTAATCATAGAGTTGTACGAAACGGTATTCAGAGTGGCAATAGAATGGAACACCTTGTAGGCGTCATCTACGCTACCACACTTTGCATACAATGAAACCAATGAATTTTGAACTGACAAATCAGATTCCATACCAGTTTTAAGTACGTGCGTATGAATCTGCACACCTTGATTTAATGTCGCTAAAGAAGCTGAAGAACTGAGAACGCTGCTGCACGTGAGAGCATTAGGCTTGACTGAGGTCCGAAGCATCTGAATGAACCAACGAATCGAATCCTCATATTCCCCATTACTCGCAAACCCTGATATAAGAGCAGTCCAGGCAATGTCATCTTTATGTGGCATCATGTTGAACAACTCCAGTGACTTTTCAGTAAGTCCTTTGTTACTAAACCCAGTAATCATCGTTGTCCAAGAATATACATCCTTATGTGGCATCATATTGAAAAATTTATAAGCCTGTTCAATCTCTTCAGCTTGAATGTAACCGCCAATCAAAGAGTTCCACGAAACCATATCTTTTCTCTCCATTATATTAAACAACTTTAACGCTAAATCTAAATCACCTAATCTACTATACATCGTTATCACGGAATTACCTAAGAAAGTATCAAACTCAAATCCCATACGCATGACTAACGCATGGACTTGAACCCCTTCTTTATGCCTATCAAATCTTCCACACCCTTCAAACACTACAGTCAACGTGTTCGACGCAACTTTAATCCCATCTTCACGTCTCATTTCACGAAACAACCCAAACCCATCTTCAAAACACGAGGCCTTCATATACCCATCAATCATCGCAGTCCAAGTCACCACATTCCTCTCAGGAATCCCATCAAACAACTCTCTCGCCTTCCCAACTTCCCCTAACTTACAATACCCATCCACCATCGCGCTCCACGACACCACATTCTTCACCACCATCCCTTCATAAACCCTCACCGCGTCCTCCAATCTCCCCAACTTCAAATACCCATTCATCAACGCATTAGAACAAAACGGGTCCCTCCACTCCCTACACATCCCATCATACACCTCCCTCGCCTCACGCATCCTCCCACTTCTCACAAACCCCGTAATCACACACGCATACGTAACCGCATTTCTCTCAGGCATCAGCCCAAACAGCTCAAACCCTTTATCCACCCCACTTTTATCCCTCATATACCCCGTGATCATCGCGTTCCACGACGCCACATTCCTCTCAGGCATTTCATCAAACACGTTACGCGCATTGCCAATATCTCCATTTTCGACATACGCAGACACCATCGCAGTCCAGGAAACTACATTTTTAATTGGCATTTGGTGAAATATGTGTTCAGCTTGTTTAATGTTGCCATTTCGAGCTTTTTCGGTTATTTTGGAGTTTTGAAAAATGATGGATTTGGGTGATAATGAAGATGAGTGAGTGAATTTGTGTAGATTAAATGATTTTGTTAGGTTGTAAATGTGGGTGCAAGTTTTTTTAGTTAACATTGCGGTTAGCGATCCATTAGAACATTTGAGGGTTTAAGAGTTTGAATATGTTTAGACCGACGTCTGTTTTTTATTTTTTATACTTCATCCCTCACAAAATTATTGTCCTTTATTTTTGTTTGTGATATATAATACTTGATGAAAAATATATAAATGTATTGGGTTTTAAATATATTTTTATTGGTATAATTTTTATCAAATATTATATAACACAAATAAATATATTAATGATCAAAATTAAACAAGAAAGACTGGTCAAAATCAAAGTGAACAATAAAAATATAACGAAGAGAGTAGTATTTAACTATTTATAGGTATTGGTAAGATTCATTTTTGGTGCCTTTGTCTTTTAAAAAGATAAGGATCCTCTCATGAAATGAACATGAGAGGTAATGTTGTGTTTTAAGTGATTGTACATAATCATTATTGCAAAACATTTGTTTTATTTTAATTCAGATGTACAATCAATTACAACACAACATTACCTCTCTCATGTTCAAATGAACATGAGAAGATCTTTATCATTTTTAAAATCGGCATCGGCAAGCAGGTTTAAGTTTCAAACTTTACAAGATATCTCGGTTAAATCACGTAGATATGTGTTAAACATGAATAGGACCTCAATCATTTATTCTTATGATGTTTTCAGGTAAAATGATATGACAATGCTCTTTAACAAAAAGTACTCGACCATACCGGAGGTGGTATATAGTTTTTGACTAAATTTGATGGCCGACCTCTGTGTGTGGTTTGTGTAGTGTGGGATAGTTTACATGTGATTCGGTGTTTTGTGTTACGTTAATGCATATAACGAAAAATCATCGACTTTATAGTTTTTAGATAAAACAAGATAATATACTATTGTTACAAAAAAAACTATAATATCGATTAATCACCATTTAGGTGCTACTGGGCCATTAACCTTTTTGATTTGTGTAAATCAGTCAACGATAGTCAAACTTGCAAATCTTGCATAAATAACTAAACTCACCGTAAACTAATTTTAATAACTTATAGTCGTTGTGTTATATCTATTACAAGATTTGTTTTTAGGAAAATCTTGTCGAAAATACTTAAAACTCGCCGGAAATACCCACAACATTTCAAAAATACCCACAACAAGATTTGTAATCTCACTTAGACCGATTACAAGCTAAAAAAAAAATCGACCGTTCAACTACCGATTCGCAATTTTTTCAACGTTAAATATAGCATAGGCTCCACGTAAATGAACCTGGCTTAGCTAACTCACATCTTTCCATGTTTTGTACTCTTCATTTTAATGGCAACTAAGATAAGTCTTGTGAAATTTTTGTGTTGGTTTCTTTGTTGGCTTGCGAACTTACTTAAATTTGAAAAAGCGCATACTTTTTTTTTTCTTATTAGCTCCTCAAGTTGATTTTGTGGCTTATGTAAGACTATAAACTCAACTTGATTTACCAGAAAAAAATTTCTTAATAAGCTTTTTTAAATTTACATCCGTATGCAATGAGACACTAATAATTCGTCCATACATAAAATACAAAATCACCTATTCACCTCCATGATTTATAGTTCTATGGATCTTCTCATTAGAACTTAAGTAATGTTGATAAATCATCTTTTTAACTTAATCTTGACATGATCTTTTAATGCTAGTCAAAATGGGTTGGATCGTTGACTTGTTGACTTTCTTTAATCACTATTCTTAGGTTGTTAGGTTCATAAAGATTTTACGTTTAGTATGATCACTAATTACGCTTTTACCTAGAAATTTTGTTTACCATATACTAAAAGACAAAATATGACCCAAATCTACACATTATGTAAAAATAAGTCGAAATTTCCATATCTATAATTCTTGTTTATAAGCTCTACTTTTTGTGTCGAGCATGTCATATTTTTTCAAGTTGCCTCTTTACGTGTAGATGATACACTTAAGATCCGTTAATGGGTACAATAGGCTGGGACGAACCAGAGCTTGTATTGAATATCAATTGTTTATAAGCTAAGTGTAGAACTCACTCCAAAAAGCTAGCTTGAAGGAGGAGGGGACACCTAGACTTTATAAACCACCAACTAATCCCATACTTGGCCGATGTGGGATCGTAACAGTAGATTAGTTCAAGCCAGTTATTAAGTGATTACGTCAATAACAAAGATGAGGTATAAAGTGTGGTGTTTTAACAGTTGTATCCACAAAGTTAGTTACTTTAGCTAAATAATACTAGTACCTATTAAATTACATGATTATTTCTTAATAAGATTGTTGTTGAAAGATACAAGTAAGTTAAAAACACGACTACACTAAGAAAAGAGTGAAAAGGTATGGAAGATAGCTTTTGACAAAGTTAAAATACATGTGATCTTCTTGACCATTTGGCACTTCAACTTTTTTGCATTACTTAGCCTTGTTGTTTTCATGTTTTTTGAGTTATTATTTATTTATATAAAGAAAGAGACAAATCATTGCAATTATTTATTCCTTTGTTAAAAGCCAACACCTAAATACTTCAAAAGTAGAAGCCTTCGTGTTCCATGACTACATGCTTTTATGTTATTCTTACCTAATTTCAATCTTATATTCACATTCATAACAACCCTTATGCCCAAAACAGATATAGTGTTCTAATTATTTGTAAACCATGCACAAAAACTATAATGATTCGAAAATAAGTTTTCTTGATGTAATCATTGGACGTGAACATACTTGAGAACATATAAACAGTCATTCATGAGAAAACATGTAAGTAGCTCGTGTTTATACTAGCAATGCTAAACATTGATTGTAAGTACTTTATAACCTTGTTGATGGAAGCTTTTGGAAATCACTAAAGAAGAATATTATTATAGGATCCCAATTAAGGAGGCGTGATTTTTGGACCCCTATAGGGAAGGTTTCTAATCATTGTATGCATCAAGAGGTTGTACGATGTGTATCGCGATGTTGTACTGTGTGTTTTGCAGTGTTGTACAGTTGAGTCTCAATAACACATCCCCGATTAAGTTTAGGGGCATGATATTCGGATCCTCCCTATAAAGAGGTTTCCAATCATTGAATACATTGAAAGATTGTACGATGTGCATCACAATATTATATTATCTGCATCGCGGGTTATACGGTTAATCATAAGTGTTTTAATAACACATCCTTTAAGTTTATTAAGGGTGGATCCTCATATCAAGATATTATAATTGATGGAACCCTTTTCCAGTCTTCCTATATGGTTATGTAATAAAAAGTGAAAGAGATTTAAACATTTTTTTGTCTTTATTTTCAGAAATCAAATCTCTAACTTTTCATCATAAAGTTAAATAATCTTGGTAATTAAAACAGGGAAATTTGTCTTTTAGGATGTCATCACCACCAAAGTGCTCAAATGATGCACTCTTTAAGTTTTCGTGCATTATAAATAATAATAATAATAATAATAATAATAATCAAAAAAATCCTTTTTATTATATTTTTTTCTTTATATTTTACTTTTCACACCTTATAGCCGATTAAAGTCTCAAAATCTTTAATTATGTTATGTGCTACGTTTTAAAAATCATACAGTTCAATCCAGAATACTTTCCTCTTTAATTTGAGATCGATTTTGACATGGTTTCAAGTTGTATTTTGAAAACTTAAAATCAAATCTGAATGTGGAACGATTTTGACATGGTTTCAATATATTGCAATGCTGTCGATAAACAGTCAAATTTGAATGTGAAACATCGATAGGAAATGAGTAGATACGATATGAAATTAACACGCTTATCTATCGATAAAACTTGTTTAATTTCGCACACAAATCACACTTATCTATCTTGGGAACCTAAAAGACAAGTATTTGGAGAAATGATCGCGAACAATCTATAACCTAGACACTACAGGTAGTTTAGTCCAAAATTTCAGTATCGATATGTATCGTACCGTATCACTATGCAGAAAAAGACAACACTAGAATGACATCCTAACAATATCAGGGAAACACTAGAAGGGTACCCGCGCAATGCGGCGGCGGGTACCCGATGACTATAATATGATTGGAATAAATGAAATAAATGTTAAAGTTGTAAAATTTGAATTAAAATAAAATAAACCCACTAAAAATATAAAAACTAAAAACTCATAAAAATATAATAAAATGGATGTTGAATTAAAGAGCATAAAATTTTAGAAAATATGGTGAAATTAGATTATAATATAAATAAGTAGATAAAAAGATATTTTAATATGAAAATAAAGATGAATTTTTAGTTGAGAAGTGACACATGTCATTTTATAATTTTCCTTATCTTAATTTTTGGTGGTTAGGAGTTAGGCTTGGAGTTAGGCTGTTTGTTAGAAGTGACACATGTCATCTCATGATTGGAGCTCCTTATCTTAATTTTAAGCCTTCTAAAATTAGAAGGCTTAATTTTTAAGCCTTCTAATTTTAGAAGGCCTGAATGCATTATAAAGTAGTATAGATATCTTAAGCTAATCACACAATTGATATTACTCACATCACATCACATATTTTAACCCGTTGCGATATACATTGATTTTGTTTACAGTCTCTTATAAAATGCAAATATAACATCATGCAAAATACATATGAAGACACGTTTACCCAAAAAAAATGAAAAAAACTGCATCATGCCATTTTGTTTTATCGAGTATCTTGATCACTATATGCCAAGCTAGGGTTGTCGCTAAAGTGAAGAGGACAAGTTTGACCATTTGAAGTGACAGACTTGTGTTAAGTCTAACGACATGAGAAGGTTAAGACATCATCTTCATTGAATCTATCGTCCATTTTGGTGATGCAGGTGCCAGTAGTGGAGTTTTTATTTTATAGGATTTCTTAAAATGTAATAATCAAGATTTTAAACTATGTTCATACGGTGTCGTCGAATGTAAAAATTATGTATTAATGAAATTTTACTTGTGTTAGGACAAACACGTGCATTGTAATATCATAAAATACCATATCAAATACAATGGGCTATTACATCACACGAATCATTGATCAGTTAGATTAAATATGTTAAAACATCTAGAGCGAAATTCATTGTTCGAAACATAAAAGACAAACAAGACAATGGTATGATAGTAAACATAAAGTATTTAGACAGTTTAACAACACGTTAAAGAATGGCCATTGTTTAAAGGCAAGATCAACATATGCCATTGATGGTTACGAGAGTATGGTAGAAGTGGTAGCTTTAGTTGACTATCAGGTGGTTTTCATCACCAAAGCTTCATGGCGTGAAGTGATGAAACCTTCAAGTGAGGTGGTTGAGTGACCGCTCAACCTAGTGTGAAGTGATGAGTGCCTTGACATGTGACTGGGTCAAAAGATTATTTTTTTGCAACTTATGTGTGCAAAAGACATATGGGGTTAATTGAGAGAATGTACGCAATCTATGAACCATGGATCGGTATTTATAGAAAACAATTCTATCACACATATTGTATATACGATGCGATATCATCATCCATCTTACAACAACTATGCAAAAAGGATTCAAATAGAGGCTATGCTTGACTACCTCCCCTTCAAGGTATATCCCCATGAATCCCTAAGACACCTAGATATGCAAAGAAGACGCAAAGAAAAAAAATGAAGAAAGCTATTAATCTAGGAGCTGGAAGAAGCAGCGAGATAATAGGTTAACGGCGTAAGGTGATCAAGGCTTTTTTTAAATTGTACTTTGTATTGGAAAAATAAGGAACGTTTTTTAGGGAAACGAAATTAGTCATGGTGCATGTTTTTGGTCAACGTGACTTTAACGTATACAAGTGAAAGAAAATCAGAAAAGATTTATCTGGAAAGTAAATCATATACTCCCTCCGTCCCAAAATATAAGTCCATGTTTGACTTTTCAAAGTCTTTTTCTTCTGACTTTTACTGTAATTATTTTTTTAGTGTTATATAATACTTGATAAAAAGTATACCAATGAACATATATTTGAAACACAAATCCATTTATATATTTTGCATCAAGTATTATATAACTAATTACGGTCAAAGTCTCAAGAAAAAGACTTTGAAAAGTCAAACATGGACTTATATTTTGGGACGGAGGTAGTAACATATTTGTATCGCACGATATCGCAAATTTATCGGGGCTCTAATACAAAGTGGCACATCAATCGGAATTTGTAAACGTTCGCATGTATCGATTTCTATCATTTGCTATATTGTTTGAATCGTATTTTATCGTTAGTTTAAAATTGTACTGTAGTTTTCAATGTAAAAAGGTGAGCAAATAAAACAGTGCACTTTTAAAACACTTGGGTAAGAAAATGAGTTTATTCCAGAAGTATGCTTATTTTTTAAAAGAAGGACACATGTATGCTTGTTTGAATATAGTATTCCAAGAGTATGCTTGTTTTATAAAAAAAAAATAGAAAATTAGGTTCCTCTCATCTCCATTTACATCAATGTTCTTGCCTCCATTGTTCTTTTCTGAAATTTTTTATCTATGATTTTATCTCATCTTTGACAGTAACAACTCCTCAGTAGTCTCGGTGACTCCTTTCTTTTCTAAAATGTTTTATCTATTTTTATGTTTGGTAAAATGAAAAACACTCACTGTTAAACTACCAAAATCAATTAACTACCAAAATCAATTAACCAGCAAGGACCAAATAAAACTTCACAGAAAGCATCATACTAATACTATGATTTTATAGGAATTGTTAGAGTCAGAATGCATATTAGTCAATGTTAGGGGTTCAATTGTAATGCCATTTCTTGCAGCAGGTCAATATCTTCCTCAAAGTTTCAAGTTTTGCTTCTAGATATCTAGGTGTTGGTTCTTTAAACCAACAATAGTCATTGGTTACTTGAGATTACATTAAACATCATGAACACTGCTCATTTTATAAAAGCCATTGAAATAATTAACGTATAATTACCATGTTTAAATAGAATGAAAATGTTACTGTATAAAGTAGTTGGGTAACAGTATGATTAGTTGCCATTTGTTCAATACATATATAAAGTAGTTGTGTAACATAATGTTATGTATGGTTGATTAGTTTAAAATACAATATAAATGTAGATTACAAATAGTTAGTTATTTCTAAACTATGTTCTTTCTTTTTAAATCAATTAAGAACAATGGAGGCAGGTGCATTGATATAAATGGAGAGGAGAGAAAACTAATTTTTTATTTTATTTTATAAATTAAGCATACTCCTAGAATACCATATTCAAACAAGCATACATGTGTCCTTGTTTTAAAAAACAAGCATACTTATGGAAAAAACTCTAAGAAAATATACATAGTTTCATCAAATTTCTCTTAGAATATTTAACTTTCCAATTTATTAGTTTGCATTATTGAGGGAATTGCATATATACCCGCTAAAACATGAATATTTGCATATTTTCTTAAAATACAAGTTTCTAATACACAATGTATAATGATATTTAAGCATGTTTTGGGTATATATATGCAAATATGTAAGTTTTTTCAATTAAAATGGTTGTTGTATTAGTTTATCAATATCAAACTATTCTATTAACCTAACGGATTATTAGTTAATTTGATGGTAATCATTTTGCATTTATGTAAGTTACCAAGCCTTTCAACCAAGACTGTCAAGATCGAGATCTTACTATAAATCGTTTTTGTTTTTGCAAGATCAGAAGATCCTACTTAAATATTCAAATGGCTTATGTGTCTAGTAATTCGCATTGCATAGCAGATTCATGAAGAAAGAAGAGCTCTCAAAGTTCTAATAATGTGAAAATGTAACGCTTAATGGTTTAAAATACTAAAATATATGGAGACCGAATCTTTTCATCTAAACATTTATATATTTTACTCTTATAAAACATTTATAATGATCCACGCCTATTTTATTGTTTTACTTAAACAAAATTCATATTTATAATTTATTAGTTTGTTAATTAAAAGGAAGTATGATTGAATCGGATCGAGATTTTACGATTCTATAGTAAGATTAAGATCTCACGCCTTTTAAGATCCTATGAAAGATTGACTCATTTTTGCTTAGCGGGACCGTAAAATCGAAAGATCTTAAGAGCTAGATCGAGATCTTAACAACTATGCTTTCGACTATTCTCCAAGCTTAATATGCAAAAGTGATTGTTAACCAAACGGTATCTATTAAAACTAGCTAGCAACGCATAACACTTGCTTGAATACTATATTTTGATCAATGTATCCTCTAATGATTTTAAGTGGCATAAGCCTTTAAACTGCGTAGTTGCAACTCGAGATTTTAGTAAAACAAGTGCACTGGATACGGGTTTTGTTTAAATTTCGACCCACAACTATCAGGGACGGACCCAAGATTTTTAAGAGGATGTTGCACAAAAGAAATGTTGGGCTAACTAAAATTAGGGGCAATTCCATATTTACCCAACTTAAACATGATAATGTCATATTTACCCAAAACATGCTTTAAATGCATTGTACATCATGCATTCAAAAGTTGTATTTTGGATATATATGACATTTTCATGTTTAGATTGGGTAAATATGGAATTATCCCCTAAAATTACACCGTAAAAACGAAAGTAGAAAAAAAATGGGGGGTTGCACATACCATAAAAACAACGGTTTTGAAATCTTTTTGCACTTCGTAACCTAAATTCAGGTGTAGCCCGTGCCACACCCGACATACATGTGGGTTCGTCCATGACAACTATACATGTATGCTCTAAAATATGCATCAGACATAGTTCTTATGTACAAAGCTCATGTCATAAAACATAATTTGAAGAATGCTCTTAAATTTACAAACTAATCATCACTACTGCTAAATCTAAAAGCTACTCAGAGACACAGGTTTCATAAGGCCATCACTTGTTAGGTTGCCCAAAAGCTACCCAAAAACTTTTTGGCAACATTCTATCTCGGCGCACATGATGTTGATCCTTTATAATTAAAAGTCTCACCAAGTATTCAATTGCACAATGACACACAGCTTGATATACCAAACTTCTTGTAGTGATATTTCATATATACTTGAGCAAATAAAATAATTGATGTGCAACTTCAGTGTAAAGAAACTGTCTTTGCTCACTGATTGAGACTTTCAGATGATATGAAGGCCAATAATAGGACACAAAAATCTCAGCACACGCATACAAAGATAGTATAGCGCGCTAAAAAACCTGTATTTTACCTTTGTTTTACAGCATGAACAATGAACAAAACACACTTGAGACCTCTTTATACTCTGCTTCTTTTTAATGCATAATTTTTACAAAAGCAAACATTCATGAAAAGCAAAAGCAAAAAAGATCACAGCACCACTAACTACTAATTAATCAAAAAAAAGCAAAGCCACCATGCATCTTTCTTCATAAAGTGTACTTCACATTAACAAATCATGTATATATTACACATAAGATCCCCTTCATATTCTACTCCTCCCCTCCAAAAAAAGAAAAGGAAAAAAAAAAACAACGCATATTTTCATTCTTTATTGTTGGTTAATGTTTAACAATGTCGGAAATTGTTGCGGTAGAGCCAAGCATTGCAAGTACTAGCAATACTAGAGGAAATGATCATGGTTCTAATCGCAATGGTAACGGGTCAAAACCGCTTTATACAAGGTCTATCACATCTGGACGTGAATATGTTCCTGAGCCATTTGATTCTGAGAAACTGCCGGTTACTTTGAAGTCTGAAATTCAAAGATTTCTACGTGTTGCAAATTTGATTGATGCTCAAGAGCCGCGTGTTGCTTGTTTATGTAAGTGTTTTTTCTCTTCTTGCACCCAAGATTCTGATTGTTTTAAATTGTTTATAGGTGACAAGTAAGGTGAATATCTGTTTTTACGTACGTATGTACAAGATTCTTGGGGTATATATAGTTAACATGCTATTTATTGTATGGTTTCGTATATTCACAATGATTCTTGTATGCGCACTTAACCAAGATTCTGTTCCACAAAAATAATATATTGAACTGGACATTTATATGATTCTTGGAAACATATATATCACTATGAATATTCCTTAAATATTGGATTTTTATGTGTCTTGCATGTTTTTTTTTATCCTATTTGTGTAAATGAATGTGAGCTGTGTTTTCTTTTTGTCGGTAGTTGATATATGTAGTCTATGATGCTAATTGCTTGAATTTCTTGATTCCTGAATGGAAAAAGGATGAATCTCGACTCCCGAAATTAAAATTCTTGCTGCTGTTTTGAACTTTCTAAATTCCATAATCATGTTACTTATAATGAGCATATGATTATTTAACCGGTTTTTGGGAGCAGGTCGGTTTCATGCTTTTGTTGTTGCACATGAATTGGACCGTAATTCAAGTGGGCGTGGAGTACGACAGTTCAAGACTGCTCTTCTTCAGCGACTAGAGCAGGTGAATTTCAAACCCGAATAAAACAAAGAATCTTAGAGTAAATAGACATAAGAGTATAAGTAACATCAAAGTATTCTGTAATTTTACTGTTGTTTGACACCTGTGGATTGATAGGATGAAGAAGTTACTTACAGAAGAAGGAAGGAAAAAAGTGATGTGCGTGAGGTCAGACGTGTTTATCGTGAATACAAAGATTATATTATCAAACATGGTGGTGAAAGTACTTTGGAGAACAGGTACTTCTAAGTATGGCATGATACCTCGAAATTCTCATGTTATTTTTACGCTGACATATAAATATCTTTCAGGGACGCGTTAATTAAAGCTGGTGCAATTGCTGCTGTATTATATGAAGTGTTAAATACACTTACTAAGGCTGCTGGTACACAGGTTTGTATTTTGTCTTATGTTGTTTGAAACGTTACAAAGTTAATCAATTCATTCATTCATGATTTTGATTATCTTGTATCTTCCTGCTAGCATCGTGCTGATAATGACGTTAACAGATCCGAATTCTATGATTTCAACATTCTTCCCCTTGATCAAGGAGGTGTTCATCAAGCAATAATGCAACTCCCTGAGGTCTGATGTTATATTATTACTTAGACGTGGCAAAATGCCAAAATGGTCGAGTTGGACAGTTTGGTTCGGGTTGACCCAGAAAATTTTTCTATAATTTATACATATACTTATAATTAATTTTCCATACTTGATCATAAATATTATAGTATTTCTAATCTATTTCTTGTAAGTAAAATGATTTAGGAACTTTTATGCTTTAAATGTACACTTTTTGGCAACTTTTGACTCGTTTCCTTTTTAGCTAATCTTTTTTTTTTTGGATATTTACCCGTTTGACCCGTTATCAAACATCATAAGGATTGACCCGTTCTATGTAACTGCTTGAAATTCCAATTAATGTCTTAGTGGAATCTAACTATCGGAAGAAAATACTACAGATTAAAGCAGCCGTTAGTGCTGTTCGTAATGTTCAGGGTATACCTTTCATTGAAGAATTCACCAGAGTCGCACCTCATTTTGATTTGTTTGACTGGCTCCAGCATTCCTTCGGATTTCAGGTCAAGGACCTTTCAGTTGTCATCTTTTTTTTATTTTGATTTTCATCATTCGCTGATATTAAAATAATAAAATCATTTGCTACAGAAAGGAAATGTCGCTAACCAGAGGGAGCATTTGATTCTACTTCTTGCAAATATCCATATCAGACTTTGTACTAAACCAGCAAATACGTCCAAGGTACCCAACACCAAAAATATACACATTTTCTTGTTTAATTTACAGAACGTGTTTGCTAACTTTGGATATTACAGTTAGCAGATGGCGTTTTAGACGAGCTGATGAAGAAATTCTTCAAGAATTATACAGAATGGTGCAAATTTTTAGAAAAAAAGAACAGTATAAGGTCAGGGAGACTATTCTGCTTGTTTATATTTCATTATTGATTTTTACTAAAAATTTATTAATTAATTATGCAGGTTGCCATTTTCGGCTCCAGAAGCTCAACAATACAAACTATTGTATATAGGCCTTTATCTTCTTATATGGGGTGAGGCTGCTAATTTGCGGTTCATGCCAGAATGTCTTGCTTATATTTTTCACCAAGTAAGTTAAACACCGATACTATCAATCCATATTTTAATATCATCATACTTAATTCCGTTAGTGTATTTGTAGATGGCATATGACTTGCATAGCATGTTGATGGGTGCTACTATTTTATCGCCTGGTGAAACTTTCACTCCTGCTTATGGTGGTCCAGAGTCTTTTCTTAATAACATAGTTTGTCCAATATATAACGTTATTCGCAAGGTACTCCGTCCATAAATGAATCATAATATTTTATAGTATTCTTCATGTTTATTTACGTTCCTTTTTGTAAATTAAATGACTGAAGGAAGCTAAGAAAAATCAGAATGGAATGACTGATCATTCCAATTGGAGAAACTATGACGATTTGAACGAGTTCTTCTGGTACTAATTTCTTCTTTATTGATTCAAAACTTATACTAGTAAATTTTGTGTACTTAACTAAATATTCGCTTGTTACGTATCGCTAGGTCTCCTGATTGTTTCCAATTAGGCTGGCCGATGAATCAGGACCATGACTTCTTCTATGTCCCTGACCCTGAGGATCCTAAACGCAAAAAGAAAGGTTCAGATAAACCTAAGACAGAGAAAAAGAAAGAACCGAATGATGAAGAAGTTGAGGTAAACATTAAGTTCTTAATCAACTATTAGACATTTTAATATCTCAATAATTTAAATTATCATATTTGTTTCAGCTTAATGATGAGAGTCAATCTAAAGATTCAGAAAAGAAGGAGAAAAAATGGTTAGGAAAAACAAACTTTGTCGAGTTCCGCTCATTCTGGCATGTATTCAGAAGCTTTGATAGGATGTGGGCGTTTCTCATTCTATCTCTTCAGGTGCATTTGAAAACCGCAAATTGTATAAATTTGAAAAAAAATATAGCTTTTATCTATTATCAACATTACATAACTTTGTCAGGCAATGATAATTATGGCGTGTCATGATGTCGAATCACCATTACAAATGTTTGATACACCCATACTTGAGGATATTATGAGCATCTTCATCACATCTGCAGTTCTTAAACTAGTTCAAGGTCTTATGCTACTTTAACTTCGGTACTCTCTCATTAAGATGATAAAGTTTGCACCTTTTTCATATTCTGCACGCGGGTTCATGACCTTAATCAATTTACTTATATACCCTAAAAAAAATTGCAGCCATTCTTGATATTGTGTTCACGTGGAAAGCTAGATCAATGATGGATGAGTCTAGAACGCGAAAGCATACGTTGAAGGTGGTCATTGCAATGATATGGACTATTATGTTACCTATATTTTATTCCAAAACTAGAAGAAAGTACACCTGTTATTCAACAAATTATGGAAGCTGGTTTGGAGAGTGGTGTTATTCTACATATATGCTTGTGGTCGCATTCTACTTGATGTCTAATGCAGTCAACATGATCCTCTTTTCGGTACCTGCAATTGGAAGATACATTGAGACCTCCAATTCTCGGATATCTTCGTTGTTAGCTTGGTGGACTCAGGTATTATTATTATTGGTAACAAATGTTCCTAATAAATTTCTAGCTTTATGTATATTCTAACTTTTTTGCGGTTATATATTTAGCCTAGATTATATGTTGGACGAGGAATGCAAGAGTCTCAATACTCTCTTTTTAAGTACAGTTTATTTTGGATGTTGTTGTTAATAAGTAAACTGGCATTCAGCTACACCTTTGAGGTGAGTGTTATTGCATTTCGAATCTAAATTTACGTTTGTTAGTCGATAATTAATTTCTGCTATGATCAGATAAAACCGCTTATAGGACCAACACGACAGATTATGACCATCGGGATTACAAAGTACGACTGGCATGAACTATTTCCAAGAGGTAATAACTGTTTGATACTTTCTCTAATAAACATAAATGATATATTGGATGATTCATTATCTTACAAAGATTTAATCTAAACCAGTAAAAAATAATGCTGGAGCAATTGCTGCTATCTGGGCTCCAGTCATAATGGTGAGTTAATTTAATAGTCAATACTTCAGAAATGCACTCATACCCATCTGTCGATATATGCACAGTGTGCTTTTTGATACCATGTTTAATGTTAATATATGTCATTTTAGGTATATTTCATGGACACTCAGATTTGGTATTCTGTTTTCTGTGCAATCTTTGGAGGACTATATGGAATCTTGCATCATCTTGGAGAGGTAACACATTAACTTATAATTTTAAAAGTTGGATATTATCTAACACTGATTTATTGTGTCCAGATACGCACGTTGGGTATGATGAGAAGTAGATTTCAAGATTTACCTTTGGCGTTCATGAGATCGCTAATCCCACATCCTACAAAAACTGACAAACATTTAAAGAGGAAATCTTTCTTGAGGGAGATGTTTCAGAAGGTACAAGTTACAATCTTTATTTTAGCTCATTAATTGTTCTTGTGGTCCGAACTCACACTGGTTTCTTTCTAGCTGTCCGAGAGACAAATGAGGAATGGTCTTGTTAAGTTTATTGTTGTATGGAATGAAATCATCAAAAGCTTTCGGGAGGAGGATCTTCTAAGTAATAGGTTCATATCTCCAATTTAAGCTATTGTTTTGTCACGAGAACTATTAGGAGCACTAACATAACAAGTACATTCAAATATGAACAGAGAGGTTGAATTGATGAAGATGCCTTTATCATCCGAGTTACTTTCCGGCCTCGTTCGTTGGCCTATTTTCCTCCTAGCAAATCAGGTACTTTTTGGTTCTAAGTTGTGATTAAGGCTAATTTCATATAAAACTTATCCAACTTTGGGTCAATTTTTTTCATTTACAGTTGCCAATGGCCTTAACTGTTGCAAGGGACTTCGTGGGTGAAGATGCAAATCTTTTTAAAAGAATTAGAGCAGATGTTTACATGTATATTACTGTAAACGAGTGTTACGAGTCACTGAAATACATTCTTGATATACTCGTAGTTGGTGATCTTGAGAGAAGGTCTGCTGATCGTGGATCTTTTTTTTTCTTTTTTTCTTTTTTTTTTTTGTCAAAATATTAGTAAATGATGAATTAAAGTTAAAAATATTTTCAGAGTCATTCACGGGATAATAGAGGAGATTGAAGAAAGCATTAGGAAATCAACTTTTGTTAAAGATTTCGATCGAACCGAGATCCTATCTCTAGATGCTAAATGCATAGAGTTGGTTGAACTTCTGGTAATTCTTGAATCCTACAACTCATATTTCTAGTTCTTCATTTACGAGATTTTGATAAGGCTGTAATCTTACGTTTTATTTAGGTTGAGGGAAATGAGAAAAATTATCCAAAAGTTGTGAAAGTACTTCAAGATGTTCTTGAAATCGTCACAAATGATATGATGAGAAATGGATCAAGGTTTGCACCTCGTTTTACTTCCTCTTGATTCATCAGTTTCTAGAATCTTGTTGTGAAGTTAATTTGGTTAACATACAGAACAATGGACTCCGTCAATGCATACCAACAAACTGAAGGATCATACTTTGATGATGTGGAACCTGACCCGCAACTATTTGCGTCAAGACATTCTGTACATTTCCCATTGCCAGATAGCGATTCTCTTAAAAAAAAGGTTTTATTTTTAATGCCTCTCGAACACTCAGATATATACTAAACATCAGATACTTTATAGAAATACTAACACGACACTCGGTTTCATAGATAAAGCGATTTCTTTTGCTGCTTACTGTCAAGGATGCAGCAATGGACATACCTAAAAACCTCGATGCACGAAGGCGTATATCATTTTTTGCAACATCTCTTTTCATGGATATACCTCGAGCTCCAAAAGTGCGCAACATGTTATCTTTCAGGTATGCATGTTTCATAGATTCATCATTTTTATCAAATTACTCTTTTGGATTCTGATAGCCGGTTATTTGCTCTGATTATAGTGTTTTGACTCCACATTTTATGGAAGAAGTTAAATTTTCTATAAAGGAGCTGAATGAAGATCAAGATTATGTTTCCATTGGCTTTTATTTGCAGAAAATATTTCCTGGTAAGTGCCCTTGAAAATCATCTTTATGGCTTTTATACATATCTTTTTTTTATTTGCTTTGTATTTTTGTATTAGATGAGCTGGAAAACTTCCTGGAACGAATGAGGGTTGGAAGTTTAGAGGATTTAGACGATAATGGCAAGGAGGAGCTTCGAGATTGGGCTTCCTTCCGAGGGCAGACTCTAAGCAGGACAAGTAAGTTGCAAGAAACTAGAGATGGTTAGATGGACTGGTCTACCGGATTGAGTAATGGGTCAAAACGGGTTGGTATTGTTGCTGCCAGTTTTAGAATGGGTAAAAATGGTCCATTTTTAAACGGGTCAAAACATGTCAATTTTGAACTGGTCAAAACAGAGCATTTTAAATGGGTTAAAACATGTCGTTTTTCAGAACAGGTTGAAACAGGTCGGTTCGGGCCAGGTAGGTTGACCTGCAAACACTTTTTGTTACTTTGCTTATAAATAGAAATATGATAACTAAAATAGTAGTACTATCATTACATTAGGAATTTAAATTGTTGGAATAAATCCATTTAGTAAGTTATATGCATTAGAAGTGAATCTATTAGATTTTCAACCAATTTGACCCGCTCCACATTTAAGCCATATTTTTTTATATGACCCGTTGAGTTAAACTGCAACCCAAAATCGGCCAACATAAATAAATGGGTCAAAATTTCACCTCAACAAGACATAATTAGCTCTTTTGAATTTCACGTATAAAAGGTACCTTAATATGTCCTTATTTTCTTGATAGTTCGTGGGATGATGTACTACCAGAAAGCCTTAAAGCTGCAAGCTTTTCTTGACATGGCTGAAGACGACGGTATTTACTCATATTCTTAAACAAGTTTTCTTTAAAATTTAGATAATTTGATATATCCATGTTCATTATATGACCAGATATTCTTCAAGGTTATGATGCAATTGAAAGGGGAAATGATACATTATCCGCTCAGCTTGACGCATTGGCAGACTTAAAATTCACTCATGTCGTCTCATGTCAAATATTTGGGTCCCAGAAAACATCTGGCGACCCTCAGTCACAAGAAATCATTGACCTTATGGTAAGGTACCCTTCACTACGTGTAGCGTATGTTGAAGAAAGGGAAGAAATCATCGAGAATAAGCCAAGAACACCTGTTGAAGAAGGGGAAGAAATGGTTGAGAGTAAGCCAAGAACGTATGTAGAAGAAAGGGAAGATAGGAAGCCAAAAACAATTTATTCATCTGTATTAGTCAAAGCGGTTAATGGTTTTGACCAGGTACAAAACACCGGATACGTAAACTGACCACTACTGATTATTTAGTAATCAATAAAGATGTTAACATACTTAAATGTTTATGTGTTTACAGGAGATATATCGTGTGAAACTCCCGGGCCCACCAAATATTGGAGAAGGGAAACCCGAGAATCAAAACCATGCTATAATTTTTACTCGTGGTGAAGCTCTGCAAGCAATTGATATGAACCAAGTACGCTAAGTTTCAATCCACAGCTACATCACCGGTTTAGACTTTTGTAATAGTCAACTGATACACATGTTTACAGGATAACTATCTGGAAGAAGCGATTAAAATGAGAAACCTTCTACAAGAATTTCTACCAAGATTCGGGAAACGTCCTAAAATACTTGGTTTAAGAGAACACATATTCACCGGAAGGTTTGTTTCTTCAAATTTCATATGTATCAGATTCGACTTTATGAAGTCAAACATTGACTTATTTGTTCTTTTTGTAGTGTTTCTTCTTTAGCATGGTTCATGTCTTACCAAGAGACAAGTTTCGTCACAATTGGTCAAAGACTTTTAGCCAATCCTCTCAGGTGTCGGTTTATTGTTATTTCCGGCTCACAATTAGCACAAACCTATCAATCATGAATCACTAACCATTTGTGATTTTCAAAATTAAACAGGATTAGGTTCCATTATGGTCATCCGGATGTTTTCGACCGAATTTTTCACCTAACAAGAGGTGGAATAAGCAAAGCTTCAAAGACGATAAACTTAAGTGAAGATATTTTTGCAGGTTTCAGTTTACATTTGTTTAAAACCTCAAAATACTTTATGACTAGTAACTTTTTAATCATATTATTGAGAACTAAAAATGTTGTAGGATACAATACAACATTAAGGCGTGGACATATTACATACCAGGAGTACATACAAGTCGGTAAAGGCCGTGATGTAAGCCTAAACCAGATCTCAAAATTTGAAGCAAAAGTGGCAAACGGGAACAGTGAACAAATTCTTAGCCGGGATATCTACCGGCTCGGACGCCGGTTTGACTTTTTCCGTATGCTTTCGTGTTACTTCACGACAGTCGGTTTTTACTTAAGCAGTCTGGTAATTTACTAATTTGTTTCCCAAGATCTTCAAATTATCACTTTCGCAAAAAAATAAGCCTAGTTTCTATCTGTTTTCATATCTTGCAGATATCGGTACTAGGCATATATGTGTTCTTATACGGGCAGCTTTATCTCGTGCTAAGTGGTTTAGAAAAAGCTTTACTTGAAGAAGCTAAAGTACATAACATTAGGTCGTTAGAGACAGCACTAGCTTCACAATCCTTTATTCAGCTTGGGTTATTAACCGGGTTACCAATGGTAATGGAGATAGCACTTGAACGAGGGTTTCTTAGTGCCCTTAAAGATTTTGTCCTCATGCAATTACAACTCGCCGCTGTTTTCTTCACATTTTCACTCGGAACAAAAACACATTATTTTGGTCGAACCATACTTCACGGTGGGGCCAAGTACCGACCAACAGGAAGAAAAGTTGTGGTATTTCACGCGAGTTTCACAGAAAACTATAGATTATACTCACGGAGTCATTTTATGAAAGGATTTGAGCTACTTTTACTTCTAATAGTTCACGACATTATCAGACGAGCATACAAAAACCACATGACATATGCTATGGTCACATACGCCATCTGGTTTTTATCATTAACGTGGTTATTTGCTCCGTTTCTGTTTAATCCTTCGGGTTTCGATTGGGGAAAAATAGTCGATGACTGGAAAGACTGGAATAAATGGATTAAACAGCAGGGCGGGATTGGGATACAACAAGATAAAAGCTGGCAGTCTTGGTGGTATGATGAGCAGGAACACCTTAGGCACTCGGGATGGGGTTCTCGGGTTATTGAGATACTTCTTTCTTTACGGTTCTTTATTTATCAGTATGGCCTTGTATATCATCTTGATATAGCCGGGAGTCATAAAACAGTTGTGGTTTATGTCCTTTCATGGGTCGTTATTGTCGTCATTTTCCTGTTAATTAAGGTAAAACTCAAACCATGCTTCAAAATACTGACATATGTTTAGGATTGCCATTTTAAGTGCTTCTGTTTATTTTCTTAAAAACTCAGTTTTAAGTGTTGGTCTAAAACTGCTTAAAAATAAGTACTTACAAATAAACATTTACCAACCTGATTATTTTTTTAAGGAGATAAGCAGCAGCTTGAAACAAGCAATCCCGAACACTCCCTAAGAGGGTTTCTGAAGTCTTAACTGTTTTGACATTTTTTTCGCAGCTTGTCAATATAGGGAGGCAATATCTGAGCGACAACCATCAGCTTTCATTCAGGCTATTCAAAGCTTCTCTTTTTTTAGCTGTTATAGCAACCATAATCACTCTTTCATACATCTGTCAACTATCTGTAGCCGATTTGATCGTCTGCTGTTTTGCGTTTCTACCCACGGGTTGGGGCCTGATACTCGTAAGCTCTAATGAAACCTTTTAAATTCTGAAACAAAACAGTAGGGGTGGAATTTGTGTAGGGTTTGGTTTGTCAGGTTGTAACTCATTAATCTAAACGGGTTAATCATTAGGCAGGTTACATTTCTAAATGAAATGGGTGGGTGGGTTGTAAACAGGCTGGTGAGGTCAGCTAAAAACGACATGCTTATTAAATACCAAATGGGTTAGACGAGTTGACTTGTTTATGAAACCAACCCGTACAGACACGACCATAACCCTTTATTTCATGTTATGATGGGAGTTGCCGCTCCTACAGAAAACTTTTTTTCTTTTTTTTTCTTTTTTTTTCTTTTTTTTGCTTTTAATCCAAAGTAACAAACTTTATTTGAATTCTAGGTTGCTCAAGCTTTCAGGCCGTTGATTCAGGGGACGGTTTTGTGGAAGTTCACACGGCTTTTTGCACAAGCATATGATTTCGGTATGGGAGTAATTCTTTTCACACCATTAGCGTGTTTGGCATGGCTACCTATCATTTCAGCATTTCAGACTCGGTTTCTATTCAACAAGGCTTTCAGCAGGAGACTGCAGATTCAGCCAATTCTTAAAGCGAAAAAGAAACATATATAACTTTTTCTTGTATTTAAAATTCTGTGTACATGATATATATATCACATAACAAATCACATCATAGTGTAGATAACAAACATTTTTTGTGGCTTACCGATTTATAATCGTAATAAGTAATTTGCACGAATCCAATGCAGCTCTTGAAATATCAATGATACATTTTCTGTTAAAGTCAAGAATTATGAAGGTATCATAAAAATATCAATCTTAAAAAGAAGAGTAAACTACACCGCTCGTCCTCGTGGTTTACATTGACCGACAAGTTTCGTCCTTTGACCGAAAAAAATGCACCATCCGTCCCTAAATACGAAACGTTATGTATCGGAACACACTAACATTCTCCCATCATCTTCTTTCTCTCCTCATCTTCTTTCTAAACAAAAAATCATTTTGCCCACCATCCATCACCCACCATCTCACTACCATCAAACTCTAAATAGTACGAATTACAGTCCAAGATTGATTAACTAAAATATCGTTTCTTTTTCGTTCTTTATTAGCATCTTAAATACAAAAGATGACAAATATACCCTTGTATAAATTCAAGAATCAAATTCTCTTCAATCCAGTCTGACGTAGAACGGAAGCGTGTAACACAAATGTGCACTAAGGTTTTAGCAAATCACAAGGATTTAAAAGACAAAGGTCTACATTTTTGGTCCCTATGGTATGGCCAAATTGCAGATTTTGTCCTTAAAACTTTGAAAGTGCACTGGACGTCCCAATTTTGAACTTTTCGTTGCATTTTTAGTCCTTGTGGCATGGCCAAATTGTAGACTTGGTCCCTGTGGTATGGCCAAATTGCAAATTTAGTCCTTGAAACTTTAACGTCGTCTTGGCCAAGGGGACCAAAAATGCAACGGAAACTTCAAAATTGGGACGTCTAGTGCACTTTCAAAGTTTTAGGGACCAAATTTGCAATTTGGCCATACCACAAGGACCAAAAATACAATTAACTCTAAACCGAATAATAACATAAAACCCAAGTCCTATATTTATAGGGAAGCCAAACTTGGGGAACAAGCAAGAAAAACTCGTCCAAAACCGACTCAAAAACTAAAATAGGAAACAGACCCGACTAAAGTTACGGCGTAATTTAGTTTATCAACTACGGCGTAGTTGATTCACAGAACATAACTATGGCATAACTATTTTATCAACTATGGCATAGTTGATTCACAGAACATAAAAGGAAATTTAACAAAGATTTACGGCGTAATCTTGGCTTGGGGTTACGCCGTAGTTAACCCACAAACTACGTCTTGACTTTGTCGAAGCTTCTTGTGACTCTCGATGTGCTCCATGTACTCCTCCGCAAGTTCCTCAATCTTGTCCTCATCATTCCTCCCCACTTTAGAAGAACTCGTCCTCGAGTTCTCTTCTTCATCCGCATCACTACGGTAGAACTCATAGACTTCCGACACATTGAAAGTCTTTGAAATACTCATAGTATTCAGTAAATCAACCACATAAGCATTATCATTGATTTTCCGAAGAATCTTGTACGGCCCGTACTTTTTCGCCTGCAACTTGCTATATGTACCAACCGGAAAACGCTCTTTTCGAAGAAACACCATCACTTCATCACCAACTTTGAATAACTTCACACGTCGATGCTTATCCGAAGCGGCTTTATACTTAGCATTTGATTCAGCAATTTTGGCTCTAACAACCTCATGAGTAGCTCGAACCTCTTCCACCATCTTGTTTGCTTGAGCACTCGTCTCTCCCGGTAAATCAATCAAATCCACCACTTGTCTTGGTGACGTCTTGTAAACAACCTCAAATGGTGAAAACCCCGTTGAACTATGAACCGCACTATTGTAAGCAAACTCGGCTTGAGCCAACGACACATCCCATAGCTTCGGCTTCTCTCCACACTACCTCGGTTTGACCATCCGTTTGAGGATGAGCGGTACTACTAAAGTTCAATGATGTAACCAAACGCCTCCAAAGAGTTAACCAAAAGTGAGCAAGAAACTTAATATATCGATCCGAAGTAATTGTCTTGGGAACTCCATGCAAACGAACTACTTCTTGAAAGAACAACCTAGTAATATGCGCCGCATCCGAATTTTTCTTGCAAGGAATGAAATGCGCCATCTTGGAAAACCTATCAACAACAACAAACATGGAATCAACTCCCCGTTGGGTACGAGGAAGTCCTAACACAAAATCCATAGAAATATCAACCCAAGGGCTCTCGGGTACGGGTAATGGCATATAAAGTCCCGTATTTTGTGCAATACCCTTTCCTTCTTTCCTTCTTGGCACACAACACACCTTTTCACAAATGAACCAACATCCCTCTTCAATTGAGGCCAATAAAATCGGCTCTTCATGCTAGCAATAGTCTGGTCACGACCTAAATGAGCACTCACATGTACCTCCTTGATCAATTGACTCCTAAGTGAAGTCTTAGGAATACACAATCGATTACCTTTAAACAAATAGCCGTCAAGCACAAGAATCTCGCCTCGATGTTGCTTGGTTTCAATTTCTTCCCAAATGCCACGAAAATCTTCATCTTCAACATACAACCCTTTAATTGACTCAAAACCCACAACATCACTACTAATAGTAACCAATAAAGTAGTCTTCCTACTCAATGAATCCGCTACCTTATTACTTATACCCGACTTATGCTTGATCACATAGTTGAACTTCTCCAAAAAAAACTCGCCCACCGTGCATGTATCTTATTCAAATGCTTTTGGGTTTGAAAGTACTTGAGAGCTTGATGATCCGTATAAACCACAAACTCCCTTTAAATCAAATAATGCTCCCACTTCTTCATTGCTTGAACAATTGCATACAATTCTTGTTCATAAGTCGACCACTTTTGTCGAGCCTCATTTAATTTTTCACTATGAAATGCCATGGGCCTACCTTCTTGAGACAAAACAGCTCCAATTACGGTTCCACAAGCATCACACTCTAATTCAAAAACTTTATCAAAGTTAGGTAAAGAAAGTACCAGTGCGGTTGTCAACTTCTCTTTGATAGCTTTGAAGCTTTCTTCCGCTTCACTTGACCACTTAAACAGACCTTTTTTCAAACAATTTGTGATTGGCGCCACAATGCTACTAAAATTTCTCCCAAATCTTTTATAAAAAGTTTCCAACCCATGAAAGCTCCTAACTTCGGTCAAAGTCTTAGGTGAAGGCCACTCTCTAACCGCCTTAACCTTTTTGTCATCCACATGAATTCCATCCGAACTCAAAATATAACCAAAAAACAAAAGGTTGTTAGTGAGAAAAGTGCACTTCTTTAAATTAACAAATAACTCATTATCCGCCAAGGCTTTCAAAACCTTCCGTAAATGATCCAAGTGTTATTTCTCCGTTGACTATAGATCAAAATATCATCAAAATAGACCACCACAAACTTATCTATAAATGGTATAAGAACTTGAGTCATCAAACGCATAAAAGTACTAGGTGCATTAGATAACCCAAATGGCATAACGAGCCACTCGTATAACCCATCCTTCGTTTTGAAGGCGGTCTTCCATTCATCACCCGGTTTAATCCGGATTTGATGGTACCCACTCCTCAAATCAATCATAGAAAACACTTTAGCACCCGAAAGTTGATCTAATAAATCATCAAGACGTGGAATAGGGAAACGATACCTTACCGTGATTTTGTTGATGGCACGACTATCAACGCACATCCTCCAACTTCCATCCTTCTTCGGTGTAAGAAGTGCCGGAACCGCACAAGGACTAATGCTTTCTTGAATATGCCCCTTTCTCAACAATTCTTCTACTTTCTCACGCAAGATATCCGGCTCCTTAGGACTCATCCTATAGTGAAGAAGGTTTGGAAAACTTGCTCCGGGAACCAAATCAATTTGGTGTTGGATGTTCCTAAACAGTGGTAAAGAATCCGGTGTATCATCCGAAACTACTTTACTAAACTCTTCAAGCACGGGTTTAACCACTTCCGGAATCACATTATCCATACCATCTTCAACCCCATTTCACTACCAAAGCATAAGAAACCCCCGTCTCCTTTCTTTCATCTTGAAACTCCTTTGGTGATGAAACCATCGTCACCAAAGTCTTGATTTCCACTTTCTTTCCGAGAGAATTCACACCTAAAGGTAACATAGCAATAGTTTTCCCACTCCATTTAAACAAATACATATTTGACTTACCTTGGTGCGTAGCATCCACATCATGTTGCCATGGTCGTCCTAGCAAAACATGACATGCTTCCATATCAACCACATCACAAGTAATCAACTCATTATAGTGCTTCCCAATAGCAAGAGGAAACTTAAAAATTTCGGTCACCTTAATCGCCGATCCCTTCTTAATCCACCCAATTTGACATGGATTGGGATGAGGCTCGGTTGGTAGCTTAAAAGCTTTAACCAATGCCTTAGACACCAAATTCTCACAACTCCCTCCATCAATAATAATGGAAAAAATCTTCCCCTTAACCAAACACTTAGTTGAAAAATATTATTACGTTGTGAAGAATCACTAACCTTTGGCGAACACAAAGTCCATTGAATGACACATGTCATTTGTTCCACTTCTCCATCTAATGGTGGCGTGTACTCAAGCTCATCTTCCTCTTGAAATGGATCGTCACCAAACACTCCATCATTCCCAATCTCTGATGTATAGAGTGTATTCCTCTTAGGACAAACATTCGACCTATGCCCCGGTTCACCACATCTAAAACATTTGTCACCCGTTGGTTTAACATAAGGATTAGATTTAGCCGTTTGAACTTCCTTACCTTTGTCAACCCCACTTCCACTAGCCTTAGAAGTCGTAGTAGTAGAAGTAGTAGTACTAGGGAGGGAAAATTGGTTTTGATTGGGCCGACCCTCATAAGTACTTGAACTCTCCAAAGTTGACCGTTTAAACCTAATTCGGTTTTAGAAGCCAACCTCTCCGCCTTCATAGCGAAGTTTTGAGCTTGATCTACGGACCAAATTGACATCAAACTCAACTTTTCTTGAATCAAAGAATTCAAACCATTAATATACCTAGCCGCAGTTTGTTCATCCGTCTCCCTCAAATTACAACGAGCTTGCAACCTTAAAAACTCACCCGTGTATTCGGCTACGGTCTTCTTCCCTTGAACATAACTATGATATTGTTGGTACAATATTTGCTCCACATCTAGAGGCAAAAACCTTCCTTTGATCATTCTCTTCATCCTTGGCCACGTGTTGATTGGATACTTACCTTGTCTTATACGGTTTTCTTGTTCACGTTGCCACCAAGCTCCTGCGCCTCCTCGTAACTTATAAGCCACGATCTTCACTTGCTCTCCTTCGGGAACATCCATGATGTCAAAGAACTTATCAACTTCATAAAACCAATCTAGCACCGCTTCAATGTCAAGATTTCCAACAAAGTTAGGAATCTCGGCCTTGACCCGATAACCTTGTCGCTCACCATAACCTTGTTGACGGACATTCCTTTGAACTACGTTCCTATGTCTTGGATTCCTATCGCTTGGCCCTACACCAAACTCCTCATAATCTTCCACATCTCCTTCCTCATCCGAAGACACAAAGTCCTCATGTCCCCAAACTTGTTTAGGAGATTGGTTACGTGCACGATTTCTATTGAAACCCTCGTTGTTAGAACGGTTTCTATGGATACCATGTTTGTCACCCTCACGATTTGGATGTCTATCACCCCCGAGCGTGGATCGAATTTCCTCAAGAACGGTGGATAAGCTCTCGAATTTGGTCGCGAGATCAGTAATCGCACGATCCATGTCTTTGGTCGAACGCACCCCACCACCGGTACGGGTTTTTGGAACTTCTGCGCCATTCACCATCTAGGATACTAATAAGCTCTAGATGTTTAATAGACGAAGAACTTCTAAACTAATTACCACCAGGAATCAACTTGTCTCTGATGCTAACTGACGTAGAACGGAAGAGTGTAACACAAAACCTAACTAAGGTTTTAGCAAATCACAAGGATTTAAAAGACAAAGTCTTGAAATTTTATTGATAAACTGAATAATAACATAAAACCCAAGCCCTATATTTATAGGGAAGCCAAACTTGGGGAACAAGCAAGATAAACTCGTGCAAAACCGACTCAAAAACTAAAATAAGAAACAGACCCGACTAAAGTTACGGCGTAATTTAGTTTATCAACTACGGCGTAGTTGATTCACAGAACATAACTATGACGTAACTATTTTATCAACTATGGCATAGTTCACATAACATAAAAGGAAATTTAACAAAGATTTACGGTGTAATCTTGGCTTGGGGTTACGCCGTAGTTAACCCACAAACTACGTCTTGACTTGTCGAAGCTTCTTGTGACTCTCGATGTGCTCCATGTAGTCCTCGGCAAGTTTCTCAATCTTGTCCTCATCACAGTCAATTGCCATTTCGCTAATTTAGAATATTTTGAAAAATCAACTTTTTGGTGAAAATACAATTAGGGATATGGTGAAAACAAAGGGAATATATGGGAGGGTACTTTTGTAAATGTTTTGAAACGTTTGCCTCTACTTGGGTAGCCATGCCAAAGTGCTCTATTCTTGTAACACAACAGTATTACAAAATAAATATATGTTAGTACTTATGTATTTTCCATTATATTATTGTGAAAGCGACTACAACTTATTCTTGTAATACCATTTTTAGTATATATATTTGTAGCAATTATGAGTTTTTATAGCAATTAAAATTAAAAACGCAACGGGTTATTCTAACAATAGGTCGGCACGACTAACGTGTGTAATTAGTAGGTTAGGTTTGGGTTGAGATTCTCAACTCGATTAAAAACCGTTAGCCCGTTTAAAAATGCATTAAAAGTATTAAATATAAAAAGTTGTGTTTAATTTTACTATAATAAGACGCAACTCATTTTTATCTTTATCTTATGATTTATATAATTTTTTTAAAAATATTTGATAATGGTATATATTTATGAGTAAGGATCAAATGAGAAAAATCTTTAAAATAAAAATGATGAGAAATAACTATAACTACACATTAGAGATGCATCAATTTGAATTAGATGCATCCTAATATATTTTATAGCTAAAAATTGGATGCATAATACATATATTAGGTGCATTTCATCAAGTTATACGAATCCTATGTATCTTATGTCTTCTGCGGGTCAAACTTGTTGCTAGTACTACTTTGTATCGTTTTCACTTCAAAATCATTTTCGAAACTAATTGTGATGCATCTAAATGAATAGAGATGCATCTATTTCAATTTGATGCATCTCAAATATGTCTCATTCTTCTCATTTTAAGTTTTCTTCTCACTAGATCCTTACCACTTATATCAAAATATTTATAGCATCGGTTACAATTTTTGTAACAAACAACTTACTATATTCGATATGTCTCATTAAATTATATTCAAATCATAAATAGGTCGACACAACTAACCCGTTTAATAAACATGTTAAAGTTGGGGTTGAACTTCTCGACCCGATTAACTAAACATGTCAGGTTTAAATTGAGATATTTGAACCCATCAACCCGAACACGACTCAAATTGTCACCCCTAAGAATAATCCCTTCATGCAACGTAGCAACATTCATCGATAAAGTAAACACGGATGGATTGATTCATTTCCCAGGACATGTCTTGTTCCAAGTTAAAAAGTCATTGATGATATAAATGTCTACATTGACTTATTGATTGTAGAAAGTCTACGCTAGTAGATAACAACGTTTACTTTGAATCCCTACATTTGACTTTAAAGCTTAGAGCCTATTAATTTTGATAGACTTGTATAACCAAACCCATGTAATACGTTTATAAATGGAACTAAGACCAAAGACATATTTAGATCATATTCTTGTGAAAACACAATGACTAATTCAAAATTGTTTGTTATATTTTTCTTTTTCTTTTTTTTCGCCCTTTTTGCTTCTCCTGCTTCCTTAAATAGTATTAAAAAATGCCCTGAAAAACAGAGTGAAGCTTTGCTTCTCTTTAAACAAAACCTTTCATCCATCAATTACACAAACGATGCATTTGATTACGAATGTCAAGATAGGCTTGGTTCTGATTATCATCCAATAATGATGACCTGGAATACAAGTACTGATTGCTGTAACTGGGATGGAGTTAGTTGCGACAACTCCACTGGTGACGTCATCGGTCTCTATCTCCAATGCGCAATGATACAAGGTACAATTTATCCTATCTTCAACCTGACACACCTTACTTATCTTGATCTAAGTTATAACATGCTCACTGGAAATGTACCCTCGGACATCTCAATTAACCTGACACGCCTTACTTATCTTGATTTACATTATAACCAACTTAATGGGACATTGCCATCTTGGCTGTTTACTTCTCCCTCTTTAGAATATCTTGATCTAAGTCAGAACATGTTCAGTGGAAATGTTCCTTTTGAGTCATTTGCTCTTCCATCATTAAAATGGTTAGACCTCAGTCACAATCAGTTAGGTGGCCAAATTGATGTGCAAACATTTCGACAACTCACCAACCTCACTTACCTTTACCTTACATATAACAATTTTAGTGGTGAATGGGATTTGGATACATTCTTATCAAGCCTCACAAACCTTTATAATCTCGATCTCTCTTATAGTGGTTTTTCTGTTACAACAAACAATGACAATCATTATGTCAACCCTGGTTTTAGATACTTATTTTTGGCCTCCTGCAAGCTAAAGGTGTTTCCGAATTCATTTCGAGCCATGAAACAACTTTTATGGTTAGATCTTTCTAGCAACGAAATCCATGGCCAAATTCCTCATTGGGCAGGGGAGATTGGAGGTAATGAGCTGATTTCTTTAAATCTCTCACATAACTTGATAACAGGCTTGCCACAATTTAAATGGTATGGACTCTGGCAACTTTACCTGCAGTCCAACTTGATTGAGGGGCCATTCCCTACATCAATTTGCAACATGAGCCAGCTACTGAATTTGGATATGTCCAATAATCGCTTTGGTGGATTGATTCCACAATGCTTTGGACATTTCAGCTCACATCTTCAAATGATAGATATGGGGAACAATAGCTTTCAAGGAACAATTCCAAACACATACGAGGATTGTGAAAATTTAGAAGGGCATAGTTTGAATGGAAATCAATTAAGAGGAGAGGTGCCAAGATCCTTGTCCAAATGCCGATTCTTGGGTGTGCTTGATCTTGGAAACAACCACTTAAATGGTACATTCCCTAGTTGGTTAGAAGGCCTTCCGTATTTGCAGGTTCTTGTCCTCAAATCAAACAGATTCCATGGACACATTCAGCCCTCTTCTGCTGTGAAATTTCCATTTCCATGTCTTCAAGTTCTTGACGTATCTCATAATAGGTTTGTAGGTCAACTCCCTGCAAAATATTTTCAAAATTTCAATTCCATGAAGAATGTTGTTAAAAGCAGCAAAGAACCAGAATATTTAAACATGGGTGGAAGGTATTACTCATTCGTATTTGCAGTGAAAGGGGTGAATCAAGATTTTCCAAAAATTTCAGTTGTCTACACAATTATTGATATGTCCAATAACACATTTGAAGGACAGATTCCAAACTTCATCGGTGATCTTAATTCGCTAATAGTGCTCAACTTGTCCCACAACAGCCTCACTGGTCCGATTCCACATGCTCTGGGGAATCTCATAGAGATTGAGTCGCTAGACCTATCTTGGAACCAGCTCTCAGGAGAGATCCCACAAAGTCTTGCACGCATCACCACTCTTGAAGTGTTGAATCTCTCGCAAAACCATCTTGTAGGACATATACCAGGAGGCCCGCAGTTCAGCACATTTAGCACTTCCTTTGGAGGGAATTCAGGACTCTATGGGTTTCCATTGCCCAATCGTGATCATGGAAGTTCCCCAAAAGTTGAAGATGATGATGACGAGGAAGAAAGTGGATTTACATGGAAAGTGGTGATGTTGGGATATGGATGTGGAACCATAATTGGATTGGTGATAGGCTATCTCATGTTATCAACCACAAGACCAAACTGGCTGAATGCAATTGCTGATGCAGGGGAGCACATGATCTTAAAGAGGCGAAATAAGAGAAGAAGTGTTTATATGGGAAAATGAAGTTATTTTCTGAAAGGCAAGTATATTAAATGTTTTCCGGTTTCAGCAGATTGTTTAAAATGATTAATGTTTTGTTCTTTTTTCTTCCATATTGAATGTTATGGTTGGAGGCAGCTGGATGTTCTGAGATACATAGCTGCTGATATTCTAGTGGCGGATATGCTGCTATAATTCATTTATATCATACTAGCCTTGTAGACAAAAAAAATTATCATTGTCAAAGTAAATAACACATGGTTACATCATTTTGCCATCTAATTTAGTTGAACTTTTGTTCTGATTTACAGCACAATAGTACTTTAATTACTTTTCTGTAACAGAAGTTGTGAGATAACTGAAGATTAGTTTTAGTGATGACCTGATGGTACTCTACATAACAACCGAAAAATTCAGTAAATCAGTAATAATAACAGAAAAATTCAAGTTTCATGGTTTCTGGTGCAAATGACTCAAAACATTATCATTGGTTGTGAAGATACATCTGTAACAGAATATGCAAAAATATGTATCCAAAAGACCAAAACCTTTTAAGGGACATGTAATGACTAGGCTATGAGAATATAAATATCGGTGTCAAAATGGCAGGTTGGGTAAGGTAATGGTTCGAAATGAGTTTTGTTCTGATTTACAGCACAATTCATCACATTTCTGTTATTTCATGGTCATACACCCATTTATATGTTTTATCAAAACTATAAGTTCATGAGACAAGGATCATTGTTTGTGGCATGTTTGATGCTTAAACTTACTCCTCTATCTGCTTTTGTTTCGTTTGTATTACCTATATAAGAACCAGTAGCAGACAATATTTGAATCTGCCATTAATGAGGCTCTAATATGCCTTTAGCAAAAGTTTTAACACATAACTCGTAGCATGGCTATGGTGCTCATAACTACCAAGAATAAATTTGCTAGTTAGATAAGAACTCTAGTTGTGTGCTTTTCACATGTTTTTCTAATTAATCATTTGTTGAAAAGAATAACACTTATGTCTTATGGGCAGTAATTAACACATTGGTGCTAATGAAGTATTAAAGTTTCTTTGTAGTCTCAGTTCTCACATGCATAAGAAGTAAGGACAACGCAGTAAACACACTTTTCTACTTTTCGAACGACTGGCAGGGTGTAGGCTCTTAATTTGCGCATAAGAAATTAATACCCACCCAGTGAGGCCACCCGCAAGCCTCACAAGTTACTCCACAGGTCTCTTGCTAAAAAACACTATTGCAGCTGGATGAATGTAGAAACATGTTACCTTACATGTCCCAAACTATTTTAACTTCATCCAAATTTGAATTATACATTAATTATTAGCTAAGTGAGCTTAAACCAAAGTTCCTATTATCCTAAATATAGTTAAAGTTTGGTGTGATCGTTGTGTGACGATCCCACACGGAATTCATAGACATGGATATCCCCAAGTCATTGGTTGAAAAGAGTATTATTATCCGACCATAGAATATTCAAACCTCAATCAACATCACGTCAATCGATGAAATTTTATGCATGGTTTTGTTTTATCACTACCTCGATATGAAGTACAGAAACTTTGCATTAAAACAAAAAACAAACTTGAAAGCAAGTAGCAAGTAGAAATACCAGCAAGTGGAAATATGTTACGTACGTAGTACTTGTTTTAAGAAAATGTTGAAATATGGTACTCATAATTAACTTAAGTGGAAGAAAAATACTCCGTAATAATTTTGAAAAAAAAAAGTAACTCCCAATACCATCTTCACGGTGTATGAGCAGTGACGGAGCTTGACCAAGTCTTTTCGGGGGGCTGAAATAGAACTGTTTCATTTTGAAGGGGCCAAACTATAATAATACTCTTGTAACAGTGTGCTTATAAATGAAATGCAATAAAAATTACATAGGGTGGTCAGCTTTTTGGGGGGGCCACTACCCCTGCCTGCCCTTATGAAGCTTCGTCAATGTGTATGAGGGAGGTTGAGACGTAGACAACCTTACCTCTACCTAAGGTAGAGAGGTTGCTTTTGGTTATACCAAAGATAGAAAATGACATCCGGCCTTGCAAGAGTGTTAACCACTTAATCCAACCACCTTGCTCTTTAGTTAAAAATACTCTTTTTATTTTTAAATAAATGTTCATTTTACTGTTTTATTTTTCATCACAAAATAAGTGTTTACTTACAAATTATAATATTTCTACACATTTTAGTTACAGAGAACCTTTGACCGACTACTAGTAAAAAGCTTATACTTTTTTTAACATGTGTCTCATCATCAAAATTAACATTTGTTTAGAGATAATACTAATAATTAAAGGTCATATCTTCCAAATCAAGGCTATCAAAATTGCGAGTTAAATCGTGAGATCATACAATCTTACCATCATACTAGCAAAAAGCTTGTAGGATCGGTCTATGAGTATGATCTTACGCGATGTAGGCCAATATGCGGGGATCGTAAGATCATACTCAATGTAGAAAAAAGCTTGTAGGATCCGTCCATGGTCATACGCAATGGCGAGGATCAAATCCAATACTTATTTTTCTATCATTTATAGGTCGTAACTATAATTTTGAAAAACCATATTTTGATTTGTATGGGGAAAATGAAGTTAATTCACACTATATGGCTTATGTGTTTTGAGACGCTTATAACCTATTGTTTATTTTTATCCCGCTAAGTCGTTGATTTAACAATTGAAAGTTGACATCTTGTGTTTTACTATTATTACAACTAGTTATAAAACTCGTGCACGCATGGGGCTTTTTCTAAATATTTTAATTATGTATAATGATTTTACATTAGGATTAAATTATCACCATGAAAGAAATGTGTCCTTCAATATACGAAGTGCTTTACACTAACTAACTGGAACCTTTTCATCTAGAAGACTTATATATCCATAGTGAGACTGGTGGTATCAACTGGTTGCTCTATATATGTGTTATATTTTTGTTGGTACGAGCTTGGTTTAACGATTATATTCAAAAATATTTATTGAAAGTACTATGAAGAATACATGTAATAAATGTACTATAAATACCAAGTGTAAAATGAACACAACAACCAAGGGTTTTTGTGCAAGTGAACAACCCTGTAAATCGGTAAAAGCGCTCATTATACTTTCCTTTAAACACCATCTAAGAAAAGTTGGACATCATTTTTCCTGTAAATAACATGTAACATAAACGAACTTCATAAAAGATATATACAACATGTATAATTGCATAGAAAGGTAGGCAACATAGGTGTAATGTATAATTTTTTGTATCAGATAGTGAACTTATTTTAGACCAGAAAAACCAATCAAAAGTACATAAATCTCAATTCTTTATGAATTGTTAGAATAATAAGAGTTGAATGTTCTTAATTGATGCAAGTTGGTATAGTTGTATTCCTAATGTAGTCTTTATGGTAGATATAGTATAAGGTTGTATATATTCTTTTGAAGTTAATACAAGGTTCACCAGTTCAACCAAAAAAAAAACACTTGTCAAAAAAAAGCACATACCTCATTAAGTTCTAATGCTTGTTCAGTGATCCCAATGTTTAAAGATGAGGGGAGTAAGAGTTTAGGATCTCACTTTCTGAATGTTTCATGGCCGTAGCTCATTCCTGCTTCCGGTTCATCTTGTGGTGTTGGAGATGTTTTATGAGCGCTTGTAAAAAAACTAAGAAAACTGCATATACTTGGATGTTACAAACTACTCACAAAAAATTATCCAATCTGTATAAGTTCACGCCATACCCTTGTATCATGTTGCTTACGGCTTACCATTCTTCCAAGTTAGATATAATCAAAATTTAAAATTAAAAGTAAAGCTAAATATCCGATATATAAAAACTACGATTAAATCATACTAGTAATTTGCTATAAATTCAGCTTTTTTACACTAATCAATACCTAAAATAATAATTTAGTACCTACGATATCTCTTACCTAGCCAAGCTAACAAAAAGTATGGGCCAAAACCAATCCCTGCGATACATGGTTATATGTAGATATTTATCTCAACCAAAAGAAATAATGCATTGTTTTTAAGAGGATCCAAAATACATTACAAATATTCCACCCCAAGGATGGTATACCCCTTTTATCACAGGCACATAATTTGGGCACTACATCACTAAAAAGGTTGTACACTTCATTTGAAGAGGACATTTTGCATGTATTTTGTGTATAAACTTGACAACCTCTAAAACATGGTGATTCTACTATGTTCATTTCAATAAGATATATACAACCAATCATTTAAAAATAGAATAATTTGCATTCAAAGTACACATATAAAGATCAGTGGAACCTATACTATTAGCTGCAATGATATACCCGATGTCCTTCATGCCAAAATCTTTAACAATTTCTAAAAGTGTTGAGTTTTCATGAACCAGAGGATTATTAATCACTTTGGAAAATAGAAGAAACTGTCATCAGAGGTTGAATTCATGCATTCCTAGATAAACACTAAGATTATCAAAAAGATATCACAGTTACCAACGGGTTACTGAGATAATATAACAAAAGATATCAAGGTTTCCACTGGGTATATCATTGCAGCATAAGTAACTTACTGGACGGCCAAAATAGGACATCTCAATCACTTTAACTCTACGCGGACCAAGATCATCTGCATTCAGAAAAATTCAATATTATAAATCTCATACATTCTTCATATATAATATTTCTCTACTTTTCTACTGCTTGTGCGATGATTGAGGTGGAAATATGGCTCGGACCGGTTGGGTGTTGTGTAAAAATAAGTTCAAGTCAAAGCGTGCTAACATTTCTTCATCAGGTCAGATTGTATTTCCCCTAACATTTATTAGCCAAATATGTTTGAAAGTTTCTTAGTTTTTTGGTGTGCCAAACATGATTTACAGAATTATTTTTTCAATAAGAACACCAATTTTTTTGGTAAAAATGTGCTTTTGGCCTTCGCTTAACGTGTAACCTTTGTAACTAATGATACTTTCCTTGATACTTTATAGCTAGAAAATAGCTAGTCCTACGTTGATCATTGAAAGCTGATAATCTGACCTTAAGATGATCATAAGCTTCCTTAGTATATTTAAATAGAATGCCAATCACCATTGTTAATCTAGATTCGGTATCTCATGGTAGTTTCCAAGAAACTTACAATGTGATTCATCATATAGTGTCCCTGCTTGTTGGTTTAGCAGCATAATCCGTAAGAAAAAATTGAACTTCTTAAGCATCTCATACTTCAAGAACTATATATACGGTCGGAGTCCTACATGGTAGTTTGCTGAAGGCATTTACGCTTAGTAGGCTTATTTTCTGCCATGTTTTGTTGTATAATGAGGTAGTCAGTTTCTTGTTCGTAGTTTAGCAAACTTTATTTATGGATATACCTTTTACAATTAGCATGCCAAAGTCTCTTTCCCTACGATATAAGAAGAATAAGTCAGGGGTGGTGGAATAGTGATATATTTGAGGTATCAGATTCAAAAACCCACAGGATCTTTATAAAGCCTTGCAAAGTGAACCATCCAGTCCTCTACACAAGTCGTAACTTTCTCCACTTTCCTAATTTTCTCAAAATTTTCATTCTCAGAAACACTATATAATATATATTAACCTATCAGCCTTTGTAGATCCGTCACTTGTAATTGCCTCGTAAGATGGCTCTTTATCTTGACTAACTTCTACCAAGTACAATTTCTCAGCCATTCTCAGCTCAGATGTAGTTGTGATGGTAAATAAATCGCCTTGATCTTTATACTTAATAAGCATACCCTCTAAGGTAGAAAACCGATCCCGACCTATGTCCCTATCCGACCAATACTACAATTGATAGGTATGTGGCCGAACATATTTCATTATCAAGTTCCAATTTCACTGTTTCATGAAAGTTTTGCTTCTTCAAAACTTTTTTTATCCTCAATGGCTACCTTTTTCTCTTCCACTCGATCAACCCTCTTTTCATTATCTCTCCTATGGTCCTACCCTTGTTATGTTTCACTTTATCTAAATTATCTGCTCTCAATTGATACAATAGTTAATTACATCAGTAAACTATTACATTAACAAAATACAATGGTCCTTAATAGTTGGTTAGCACATGATTTGTCAACAAAATAACACACCAAAACGCTATCTTTTACAATATGTGATATTACAGTTGGCTATCTGTATTATGACTATTTAATACAGCATGATCACTTCTATAGAACACATCCAAAAACCCTGAAAAGTTAAGGGTGCGTTTAGTTGGGGGAAAACACCATTGTTTTCCACAAAATATTTTGTAAAAAACAAGGAAAACAGAAATCGCGTTCAACCAAGTGTTTTCCAACAAAATGTTTTGCAAAACACAAAATCCTCTATTTCCTAACTTAACAAGGAAAATTACAAAACAAATTTTAGTTGTTTTCCTTGTTTTTCCTTGTAACCCACAACTCTCTCTCCCCTTCTTCAAAATAGAAAATACAAATATCAACTAAACGCGTTTTCCATATTTTCAAGTGTTTTGTGGAGATAAATTTCCCTTCCAAATTTTTACAAAACTAAAGATAGAAAACAAAAGAATTTTTTCTCCAACTAAATAAAATTCTCATACACAATTTCCTATTCCAATTACATTCCTCTAACTAACCTAAAAACCAATTCAACAACTTTAACTAATGGAATCCACAAATAACTATGAAACTAACCATATGATTACAGTTATTAACCATTATAAACATCTTAAACAGCTTAATTACCTGATCTCAACTAACTTAGGCCAAAATCAATAATAAACTCAACCTGAAAACCAATTTAATATTCAAATAAGGGAAAGGTTCATCTTTATTACCGTCCACTACAAAACATTTAAACTTACAGAAGAGTTGCCTAGTATCCAGTTGACCATGCTGACCACTCTCGAAAATAAATTAACCTCCAATTCCTAAACCGTAACTTTCAATTTCAGTCGCAAAACCATTATCCATCTTCAATTCTAGTAATCTCAACTGCAAACAAATACCAACTTCAATTAACACTAATACAAACAAATTTTATCACAAATAATGAAAAAATCCACACATTTACCTTCAACTTTTCTCAAATATAAAGTAAAGTTTATAACTTTAGCACAAAAAGCTCAATAAAGATTCAAATCCAAAACATTAGCAAAACTGTTCATATGAGATTAAAAGAATGTACTTATAGAAATTTGGTAACAGATTTAAAATAATATTTGAATTTGGGGGTCACTGATTTTTGGGTACGCGATCAATTGTTGTTGGGTTAAATTAGGGTTTTGAGGTATAATTTTGGGAATCTATGTGATATCACTTTGGTTCTGCAACGATTTAGGTTTTGGGAGAGAGGAATCAAAGATTTATGCTCAGTTCTTTGAGTTTTTAGGGAAGGGAAATGAAAAAGAATAGGAATGGGAAAAGAAAGAGAAAAAGAAAGTAAGTGTTAGTTGTTATGTTCTTGAGATAGAGGAAAGGAAAAGGAAAGTAATCATAATTATGTTCTTGAGTGAGAGGAAAAGGAAAATAACTTGGTCAAATTACATATATGCCCTTTAATTATTAATGTCAAATGTTTTAAAAAGGGTATATTAGTCTTTACATAACATATGGTTCTGTTTCATTTCCCTTTCCTCCCAAAAGTGGGAGGAAGATTTACTTATCAAATCTTCCTCTCTATTTCCTTTCGTTTCGTTTCCTCCTTTAAAAAAGACTCAAGAACACAAAAAACTTTCCGTTTCTTTTAATTTCCTCTTCCTTTTTAACTCGAGAACTGAGCGTTAGGGCCCGTTTGGTATCTGGTTTTTGGGCATCTGGATTAGATTCAAAGTGAAATAACTTATTTGGTCGAAAGATTGGGTTTAAAAATTGGACACCACACCCTGATAAGAGGTTTGCAGTAAAGATATCATATTGGTGGGTTTAAGAGAAAAAACGGGTCCACTTGTTTGAATATTGTACAAATAATAGTTTTTTAATAATTTATGTTATTATTTTGGTACCATCTAGGTGGGCCACTTAGTTATTATATTATTATTAATTTAAAAAATAATAATAACTTCCGATTCTTATTGATACTTTTATTTATAAACCAAACAAATTTTATACTATCATTTATTTTCTCTTTCATACTTTTCTTTCAAATCTAAACCAATACCATATTCTATTCCAAACCCATTTACATACCAAACGGGCCCTTATTGATCGGGGTAATTGTGTTACTTTGTTAGTTTCAAAACTAATACACCCTTTAATATTTGTAGATTATCCCCGCCTTCCCTTAGCTTTTTATCTTTTAATTTTTAACACATGTATTTTTTAGCTCAAATTTACTTTGAAAAACGAATTTACCAATATTTTTGCAAAATATGAAATTATTTAGGTTTTTTTTAAGAGAACATAGTTAAAATAAATAAATAATACTTAAAAATTGATTTTTTTAAAATAAAAAATTCGCACTAGAGATTTTGTTTTATTATATAAAAAATTAAATTGTAAACTTTGACATTTTCGTGAGGCTATCATATAGATTTATTAAAAACTTTAAAGTAGAAATGTAAAACTTTTTGACTCATTTATCCCTTATTAACAAAACATTACAAATTAATAGAACTTTACGATTTCGAACCGATCTTACGATTCCAAATATTGCAAAGATATAAACAATCTCACCTGTGACCTCGATCTTTACGGCCTTGTACCAACCCTTTAATAATATAAAAGAGTTAAGACATGTTTTATTTCTTATTATTATCTTAAGTGTTTTTAAGGGGTAAGAATCGAGTGGTAACAATTGTAGTGACTCATATAACAACCCAGAATGTCCTTCTAGAAAACTATAATGTATTCATTCAATAAATTAACATTTGAGAACCTACAAATCTTTATGCATATTAAAGTTGAGATGCTTTACTGTGTAACTGAAAAATTTTATTGAGATATTCTTTTTTATCGCAATCCACGGTTGGAAATCTTGCATATTCAGACAAAACATGAAGTTTAGAACCCATCAAATTATAGACTTTTACAACCCAATCGATATGCTGATCTATGGAACTAGACCACAAACATATTATTAATCATATTATTGTGAAAGCGACTACAAGAATATTCTTGTAATACCAGTGTTTGTATATACATTCGTAGCAAATGCTAATGTTGATAGCAATTAAAACACCACAAAGAAGTAGCTATGTTTCCATAACAGGATATGCACAAATGTTACCAAACCCTTATAATGAACACAATATTACTCATAAAAAGAGAATAAAACTAGCGGTGGCAGTGGTAAGTCGGCTCAGGTAATGGGTCGAAATGAGTTTGGGTCAGTTTCAAGATCAGTCACGAGTCGACCTGTTACTTCTTACCAGCGTGAAAATAAAAGTAATGGCAGAGTATATTTACGACCTGAAAAGTTTAAAGTTTTTGCCTTTGGTAATTGTGTGTATACAAGAAATCTATACTTGTGTTAATATGTTGGACTTGTAATGTCGAGATAACATCTCCGTAGTTTTGTTTTTCTTATGGACAGAGTAAAGGTTAAGAGCTGTAGTTTTGTGCTTCATAACCTCAAAGGATGAGATATCAGTGGTCATAATTTGTGACAGTTGTAACATGTATACTTCAAAGTTGTATTTAATGAAGGAATCTTACATGACATAATTTCAGCATGTATATGCCAAAAACATTAGAAGGGCCACCAAATATGAAGGAAGGAATGACTAATGAGTTTTGAACTAAGATGAGTTTACTTGGAAAGTCTACACTAGTAGACAACAAAATTAAACTTAAAACCCTACCTCCAATTTGAAGTCTTCTTAAACCCTCATATACTTCAAAAGTTGTTAATCACAAATAATTTTATCCCAATCAACTTTCTTACACATTTCTTTATCACCTAAGTTTCCTCATTGCCTTGCAAGTGACAGTTGTAATCTATATTTAGTGTGGAACTTATTTCAAGTGTTTAACTATTTATTGAATGCAAGCCTAACATATAAAATTTACGACTTGGGCCGGTTACTTCATATGTCTTTGTAGATGTTCAAAATAATAAAAACTTAACGAATTCAAGGACTTGCAGAAACCCCAAAGATTATTGTGTTAAGTTTTTGTTTATTATCTACACAAAGATTCAAATTCATTCAACTTAAACATTTACGAAAGCTTAATCAACTTAAACATGGACTTTAGCTATAGCTGTATAATGAAGTAGGCGCTTATTTTTATTAGTGTTTCAAATAGAAGCGTTTAGAAAAAATCCAAAAGATAAATGCACATTGCCAAAAAAGCACTATATTCTAATTAAACACTTTAAAATGCTCCAACAAGCTCGTCGCCAAACACAACCTTTGTGATAGTAATATGGTAGCAGGTGTGATATCGGAGGATCAAAATGTATCTTTATTTAGTTTGATGTTACATTGTGATTTGATATCCGTTCATTTAAGTTGCTTTATTTATTCAGTTTACATGAGCGGGATGCAATGTGATTTAATTCTAATTTTCAGTTTGTTGTTGTGATTGTTGTTATTTCTAGTGTATGTGCTATTTCACTTGTTATTTCTTAGGTGAAATGTAGGGATATGTGATTAACTCGATTTTATAACGGTGAGAGTGTTTGTGCTTTTTAGTTAGTAAGTTGATGCTGCTGTTTGATTGTATGGATTTATATTTGAGTGTATAAAGCCTATAAATTGTTGTCTGTTGTAGATTTGTGGTAAGAGCTAGGTAACTTTTAACAATTAGGTTCAAATCATGCTAGCTGCAAACTTTTAGGGCCACATTGTGGAGGGCTAGTGATGGGCTAGTGATTTACAAGGCTCTATGGTTCTTGGTCATCAAAGGTGGCTCGGGTGGGGTTGCCTTGTACCCCCTGTCGGGATTTTATAATCTAAGTTAACCATTAACTACTACGAGACGCAGCAGAATATGGATCTAGTTTAAGCAATTAGATTAACACGTATAATAAACAAAGGAATATAAAAGGAAACAAGAAAACTAACCCTCGTAGTCACCCGCAAATTATCGATAAGAAACCAAGTAATCAACGTGATTACCTCTATGAGTGCTCACACAAACACATAACCCGACTATGCCCGATAAAGCTAGTCGTGTAACGTTAACCAAACAACCCTTGTAATAATCTCAAACCCTCGAACCAACACATAACCCGACTATGCTGCCCTTGTTGTCTGAGATCAAAACTTACCCGAGAAACACAACCACCCTTTGTCTGATATCTAATAAAGAGAAACTAGTTTGTTTTCTTTTCTGCCCGAGAACAATAAACTAAACACCACTTTTTCTTGTCTTCTGATTCGACCAGGAACTCAAGGAAACAAGTACAACAGACCCTCAAAACGCCTTGGATCTAAAGATGCAATATTAGGGTTCTTAAGTGAAGTTTCAAATTCCAAAATCTTAATCGACTTAGGGTTCTAATCGCTGGGAAAAGGATGGTGATGAATCAGTGTGTATAAGCTATAAAAAAGAGAGTATGTGTCGTATGGAATGAACTAAGGTAAGGAGTATATAAAGCCTCAAAACCTTAGCTTACTTGGGCTTAAACTTGTGCTCCAAGCTATCTCAGATTCCTTATTCATTCACAACTCTACCTAGCCCAAATCCAATCCAAACGCTCCTCTCCTGGAACCGGCCAATGGGCTTTGTATTGAGTTACAATTGGGTCTAGTATTTAATGGGTCAAAGTCGGGTCAAGTTCGAGCTATAAACGTATAACGTATTCTCGTGTTTCACGTGTGTGCCCCCAATAGGCTCACACACCTTTAGCGTATTTAAGCTAATCAAACTCCCATAGTCCAACAGCTCCCACTTGGGAGTTGGAGTAGCTGATAGTACAAATACCTACGACGGAAACGTCTAGCAACGCTCTCACTCGCTATTTAACTAAAGGTGTCTGAGATAGAGTTTCAGAAATCTCTCTCAGTAGCATAGTCATTTATGTCTTGCTTTTATCATCATTTGTTATAGATATCGTTAAACCATGGATATGGATCCTAACTCATTCCATATAGTTTAACCATTTAGATTCTCGATATAAAATTTAATTCAGATATACCAAATGTAATCAAGAATCATCTTGCATTACCCTTTGGGTTTAGCCAAACAATTATCTGATTAAATCTAGAGAGGGCCCATGGTATCTTTCTGCACATATCAAGTGGAGTAACAAATCCTTTGTTCACTACAAGTGTTATGGATGCTGCTTCACATCACTCTGAAATATAGCTTTTATAACTACCTTATTCAGGATAGCATTTGACTTATACTTACAAAAGTGATATCCACACATAACAGAATTTGCTTGTATCTCAAGTCTAAGGACGACTTAACAAACCATTTTCAACATTTTACTTATGACAAGGATCCAATAGTAAATGTTTGGAATTTGGGGTATCCAATATGCATCCCTTGTGAATACACATGAGTTTTGCGGGAACAAACCACATTCTCATAGAATATAACCAACACTCACATTTGCCTTACATAACAATATTCCCATATTGTTAACTGACAATGGACATATTTAGAATGATAAATCATTTCATGGATTAAACATAGGGAATAACAGATTATTTGAATGAAATAACAAATACCACGTATCTTTATTTATCAGAAAGTAAAACTGTCTTACAATTCCAAATTATCCAAATACTAATTACACACAAATTTACATAAGACTACTAGCTGGTATCAAACCAATACCCCTAGTCAATTTAGAATGCTTAGGATACGCTAAAGCTTTCGTAAATGGATCAGCTAGGTTATCATCTGGGTGAACTTTTGATATCTTCACGTCACTCATTTCAATGGTCTCTCGAAGATAATGAAATTTTGCGCGGTAAGGTCTAGCACCCTTGGTGATTCCACTTTCATTAGCTATAGTAATGGCTCCAGTATTATGATAATACATATTTATGGGTTCTTCAATTGTGGGAATAGTGCCAAGCCTAAAAATGAATTTACGAATCCATACAACCTCTTTAGATGCATCATAAGCAGCTATATACTCAGCTTCTGTAGATGAAGTTGCAGAAATACTCTGCTTTGTGCTTTTCCAGTTAACAGCACCTCCATTTAAAATGAATACATATCCAGTCTGAGATTTTAGGTCATCAGCATCTGTCAGATATCCAGCATCAGTGGAGCAAGAAACCCTGAGCTCTCGTTTTGTATCACCTCCATAAACCAGAAACATATCCTTAGTATTGCGCAAATACTTAAGAATATTCTTAACATCAGTCCAGTGAAGTTCACCTGGATTCTGTTGAAATCAACTTGTCATGTTCTGAGCGAACGCAACATCAGGACGAGTACATCTCACAGCATACATAATAGATCCTATAACCGAAGCATAAGGAACTCTTTTCATGCACTCTTTATCAGCAGGTGTCTCAGCACCTTGTGACTTACTCAACTTAGGCTCTTCTTGCATTGCGATAGTTCTTCGTTTGGAATTCTCCATGTAAAATATTTTCAAGATTTTTTCAATGTAAGCACTTTGACATAAACCAATTAATTTTTTAGATCTATCTCTGTAGATCTTGATTCTAAGAATATATGCAGCTTCTCCTAGATCTTTCATGGCAAAACATCTTCCAAGATAGGATTTTACATCTTGTAACATTGGAATGTTATTTCCCATGAGCAATATGTCATCAACATATAGAATTAGGAAAGTTGCATAACTCCCACTAGCTTTCTGATATATACATGGCTCATCTTGATTCTGAGTGAAACCAAATTTCTTAATCTCATCATCAAAACGTTTATTCCATTGCCTAGATGCTTGCTTAAGTCCATAAATGTAATGTTTGAGCTTGCATACTCGGTTAGGATATTTAGGATTAACAAAACCCTCAGGTTGTCATATAGACTTCTTCAGAAAGATGTCCATTGAGGAAGACGGTTTTGACATCCATTTGCCAAATCTCATAATCATAGAACGCAGTTATGGCTATGAGAATCCTTATAGCTCTAATGTCTGCAACAAAAGAAAATGTCTCTTCATAATCAATCCCGTAGGTTTGAGTGAAGCCCTTTGCTACTAGACGAGCTTTAAAGGTGTGTACTGCACCATCCATGTCAGTCTTCTTTTTGAATAGCCACTTGCTGCAAACTGTTTTACAGTTAGGAGGAAGCTCAACTAATTCCCAGACTTCATTGTCTTTCATGGATTGCATTTCCACATTCATCGCATCAAGCCATTTCTTGGATTCAAGATCCAACAATGCAGCTTTATAGTTATTGGGTTCACCAAGATCCCCTAACTCATGTTCCTCAGCATCGACGTATAAGCACATTCGATCTATAGCACGGCGTGTCCTAGCAGACTTACAAATCGGAATGATATCACTTTGAGGTTCATCAATTTCTTGATCATCCTCATCATGATGTAAGCTGGTGTCTACAGAAGGATTTGTATCTTCATCTTGAATAATTTTAAGATCTTCTAGACTCCCACTTGCTTCTTGATCCAAGAGATTATTCTCAAAGAACTCATCATTTCGAGCAAAAATAACTTTGTTCTTTGATGGAAGGTAGAAAGAATATCCCATCATTTCCTTTGGGTATCCTACGAAGATACACTTAATAGATATGGTTTTAAGTTTGTCAGGTTTGGTAAGTGTATCATGCTTAACAAGTGCCTCACAACCCTAGACTTTTAAGTAAGACAGCTTAGGGGCTTGCCCATGCCATACCTTGTATGGTGTCTTATCAACCTTCGTAGTTGGAACCATATTGAGAATACGTGTAGCAGACTCAAGGGCATAATCCTAAAAGAACTTTGGAAGAGTAGTTTGACTCATCATGGAGCGTACCATGTCAAACAGTGTTCGGTTTCTCCTCTCAGACACACCATTATGTTGTGGAGTGTAAGGAAGAGTGCGATGGGCAATAATCCCATGCTCCTTTAGATGATCCAAAAACTCTTGACTTATATATTCACCTCCATGATCAGAACGTAGTGACTTAATGGTCTTCCCGAGTTGGTTTTCTACTTCCTTTTGAAACACTTTAAATGTTTCAAACACTTCATGTTTATGTTTCAACAAGTAAACATAACCATACTGACTATAGTTGTCAGTAAAAGTGACGAAGTAACTTGCTCCTTGTCTTGACACAACTCTAAATGGGCCACATACATCAGTGTGTAATAGTCCAAGTAGATCTTTAGCCCTTTCCAATTGATGTAAATATGGTTTCCTTGCCATCTTACCAGACATGCATGAAACATAATTTTCAAAAGACTTAATGTCAGTTGAGTTGCGTTTCTTTCTAATGTGTCCAAGACGACAGTACCACAAGAGAGTAGAGTCCAAGGCAGACTTGGCTCTTTTATTGCTAACAGCAAACATATAACTATCATTTGTATAAGAACAAAACATATCAATTTCATAAATACCATCCCGAGGGATAGCAGTAAAATAAACAACATTGTTTCTAGAAATTGAAATTGCATTATTCGATTCAAAACGATTAATAAAACCATCGTCATACAAACAAGAAACTGAGATAATTCCTCTAGTAATAGAGGGAGCATAATGACAATTGTTCAAAACAACCACTAATATGGAGACATAAATGAAAAACACCAATAGCTTCAACTGTTGCCCGTTGACCATTGTCCATGTACAGACTTAAAGCTCCTAGCTTCAGCTTCCTACTTCCCCTGAGACCCTGAGTAGTATTACATATGTGAGTACCACAACCTGTGTCATAAACCCAAGATGTACTAGGAAAAGAATAGAGTTCTATGGTGAAAATACCTGAAGTGCTAGCTCCTAGAGATAGCTTCTTCTTTTTCATCAACTCGGCGAGATACACGGGACAGTTCCTTCTCCAATAACCTACTTCACCACATTTATGATAGGTCGTGTCCTTAGCAAGATTATCCTTCTTGGGTGGTGGAGGAATCTTAGGCTTGGGAGCATAAGGTGGTTTATGCTCAGGAGCATAAGCCAGCTTGTAATTTCCATTCCCTTGATTCCCCTTAGCAGCCTTAAACGATTTTTTTTTGGTTTTTCTGGACCTTTCCTGCACGTATATTGTGAAGTGCAGGTGCAACATCTTTCTTTGGTAACTTCTAATCATGTTGTTTTAGCATAGCATGTAACTCATTTACAGTCTTCCCCATGCTGTGCATATTAAAGTTCTGCGCAAACGTAACATACTCTTTAGAAAGACCAATTAAGATCAACCTAACTCCATAGTTCAGAGTAACGGGGTGACCGAGATGCTCCAAGTTGTCAATATAGCTCTTCATCTTTAGAACATATGAGCTAACTGATTGACCTTCTTCTTGTTTGCACGCGTGAAATTCTCTCGCGGTTTGAAGAAGTTCATGTTCTGCCTGTTGGGCAAACATTGACTTCAGCTCTTGAAGCATGTCATAAGCACCAAGATGAGTTAATTTTCGTTGGATCTCTAACTCCATGGTCATGAGCATGAAGGCAACAATGTCCTTTGACCCATTGACCCAAGCAGTGTGAGCTGCAAGAGCCTCGGAAGGAACAGGGTGACCAAGAGCTGCAACAGGTGCAGCAGGAATAGGATGCTCCAAATAGTTTTCCTTATCTTCAGCTGACAGGATAATCCGAAGCTGGCGATACCATTCAATGAAGTTAGGTCAAGTGTGTTTTTGTTTCTCAAAGAAACTCCTGAGTACCGAATTGTTTCCGACTGAGGTAGTCATCTACAATTTTGAAAAGTTCAAATAATTAGTATTTTCGATAATTAACTTTTTAAAAGAATTAACAATCCAATTAATTACTAATAAGACTAAGATCCATCTTGACCTCCCACTTATTACCAAAGGTCTGACCAATGTGTAAACAAGTAGGGCAAGAGGTAAGCGACGAGCGTTAATTGCCCAATGAAACTCTTAGACTTTATGAGACTGATCAAGGCATTAGTAAACAAGTAATAATGTCAAGTGCATGTTTAGTCTCATCTTATGCCTCGGGTCCAAGGTCTGACCAAGCATACTCGAAATAAGTCGACCAAGTAAGAACATGCAAATATCACCAAACGTCTGAGCAATGAGCAAAGTTCGCCATGGGTTGGAATGGCCCTAAGGTCTGACCAAAGAGGTCAAGCCAAATGCACGCGTTCTTTGTTGGTTGGCATAGACTTAAAAATTTCACATAGGGTATGCACATAAATGTGGTAAAACCATGTACAAAGAAGCATGCAAAACAACTTTGTAACACTTATTTCAAAAACTTTAGTAATGACATTGTAGTGATCATCATGGTTCACGGTAGCTCCAATCGAACTCGCAGGGAGGCGGAGGACCAGGTCAGCGCGAGGAAATAATCGGAAATCCTTTAGGTGTGACTGTGTGCACCTCCTTAAACCCCCTTTATAGTTTGTTCTAGTGGGTGAGCCGTACATCCCAACTCCCAAGTGTACATAGTGTCTAGTTTTTAATTTCATGAAAACTTGTTTCAATAGTTAGGTCACTTAATTTTACTAAAACAATTTTCCACGAATCAAATAGCAGGTCACAATGAGCATGGTATTTAGGCGTAAATTAAGACCATTATTAATGTTATGATTTAAGATATTATTATTCCATATTGCATGCAATTAGGTGTCAAAAACATGTAACAAATATGCACATAAGGAATGACAAACATATAAGCATAAACATTAATAAACACATATGGATCCGAGTTCTCTCGCGAGTCTTCCCCAAAAGGAGAACCATAAAACCGTTACTAGGTGCAATACCTAAATCACCCCATACATCAAAAAAAGCAATTGAGTGGGTTTTATAGGTGGAACAACACACATAAATATAATCATGGAAAACTAATTAACTTTTAAGTATGCAATTTTATGTATCTAATTAACCATTAATTCACTTTTGTGTCTAGGTATTGTTTATTAATAATTGACAAGTATTGCATTATAGCTGTCAAAACAAAAAATAAAACAAACAACTAATTAGATTTCATGCAGCTTTTTCACGTGTTTGTTAAAACGTGTAGCCCATAATCACAAAAACGAGTTGACTCGTGATGCCATTGTCGGGATTTTATAATCTAAGTTAACCATTAACTACTACGAGTACGCAGCAGAATATGGATCTAGTTTAAGCAATTAGATTAACACGTATAATAAATAAAGGAATATAAAAGGAAACAAGAAAACTAACCCTCGTAGTCACCCGCAAGTTATCGACAAGAAACCAAGTAAGAAACGCGATTACCTCTACGAGTGCTCACACAAACACATAACCCGAATACGCCCGATAAAGCTAGTCGTGTAACGTTAATGATAACATCAAATTATCCTGAATATTAAGTGTCAATTTCCCCCGATAATGCTTGTAATTTATATCATTTATATGGATTTACGCTTGTTTTCCATTATATTCCACTTTCAGGTAAATTACGAGCATTGGAGCTAAAGAGACGCGGAACTGGAGAGTTTATTGAAGATTTATCATAGTATGCTCACTTTGAAGAAGTTACGGCGTAACTCCTCTCTCACATTACGCCGTAACTAAAGCGTGGCTCAGAAAACCAACTTATCAGAAGATTACGGCGTAACTCTCCCAAAGATTACGACGTAACCATATTAGGTCAAATGAGGTTCCACGCCGCTGTTAATTATGCCGTAACTCACATCAACTATGGCGTAACCAAGATTTATTGAAGATGCGGCGTAACCCCTTCTAAGGTTACGCCGTAACCAGCAGATCTAGTGCAATTTACGAAGAACTAGTTGATTACGGCGTAACTCTATTTATAGTTACACCGTAACCAAGATCTGGCCTATAAATACCCCACGATTTCCAGCATTTCAAAGCATCCCCATTTCACACACAACAATCAGAGAACGTGAGAAGAAGCCAAAGGCAGATCTAGAGGAGCATACGGAGCTATCTCCAAGGGAGAAATCACTCCCCTACGATAAGCATTAGCTTTTATCTTTTCTTTACTTTCGATTCATGTATTTCGTAACATTAAACATTGAATTGATTTGTATGGTTAATATGGGCGGCTAAGCACCTCTTGGTGCTGGCCTAGTTATGATTCCTTAATTGTTTTGTTTGCGTTTACATTGCTTCCGTATAATTATTTTTAAGTGTATGCATGCATAGTTTATTGGTAGCTACCCTTGTTTCGGTAGTTTTGAATGGCGGTAGAGGCTAGTTGCTTAGGAGATATGACCAACTGACCCTAAGTGAGTAGACTAAGACGGAAAGGATAAGATATGACCAACTGACGACCCTTTCTACTTGTGCGATTTGACCAACTGATCACCTACCGTTTGGATGAACTTAAGAATTAGGGGGTGAGTGTCTAAGATGCTAGCGCCCGGGCATTCACTATTATAAGTCTAGCATGTAGTGGAACTTAATGACTCGGCTTAGGGGACCAAGAACAACTGGACTTATGAGGGGACACCTAACTTCTCCAGTGGTGGCATCTTTGCTGATAGGTTAGGGCGAACTGGCCAAATGCTGTCCTCTCGACTTTGACCCCACCTGAAGTAATTGGAAGTAATTAGACGTAAACATCACTAGTTAGAATGAGTAACTAGGTTAGCACCACTCTCCTCTATTGATCACATCTTTGCCTTTATTTGTTTTAGTAGTTAATTAGTTAATTCGATATCATAACCATCTTATAATCTGTGACACTTAGACTTAGTATTAATCCACACACATAACTCTTGGGACGACCTCGGTTTTACCGAATACTACACTACACGACCGGGTACACTGCCCGTTAGTGCATTAGGGTAGACCATAGGTATAACGAGACATTATAAATATTAAAACTTGGTCAGTAAAACCTGCATCAAGTTCTTGGTGCCGCTGCCGGAAAGTTATTTTAGGATTTTTTATTAAGTCTATTTTTTATTTTCTTTCTTCTCTTAAATGTCAGGATACAAGACTAGAAGCTCGAGGCCATTTCTGGCCACCCCATTCGATGATCCGGAGAAACAATTTCGGACAAAAAAGGTTTTCTCTCCGGTTCCTATTCATAACATCTTTTCGTTTTACGAATCTGACCAATCTGATACAGAACCGGAAGTCATTGATGAAAACAATTTCAAAGAATTAACCATGGAGCAGTATTTGGAGCGACCAAATGAGAACTGCGAACGAACCTTCACACAGGATTCTAGTATGGAAAAATACTCTATTTCGGACCAATTTATTCGAGAGTTACACGAGCTTAAGTTTTCAGGAGATGAAAATGAGGATGTTCAAAATCATGTAGAAGAAGTACTCTACTTATCATCTCTTTTCAGGGTCCGGAGCATCCCGAGCTATTCGGTTACCGCAAGAATTTTTCCTATGACTCTTACAGGAACTGCGAAAATATGGTACAATAAACTCCCTAACGAATGTAAAGGAGCATGGGATAAATTAAGAAAAGAATTTTTTCCAAAATTTTGCCCTCCTTCAAAAATGGCTAAACTTCTTAGTAAGATCCATCAATTCGTTCAAGAAAGAGAAGAAACGCTTTATCAGGCATGGGAAAGATTTAATGAGCTACTTTATCGGTGTCCCACTCATGATTTGAACAAACATCAAATAGTCTATGTCTTCTACAGGATGATTAATGCACTAACACGGGAATTACTCGATTCTCCTAGACCTATTCCTAGCATGACCCCTGACCAAGCCTTGGAGTGTATCCAATGGATTTCTGAACATTGCTACAAATGGCATATGGAGACAGGGTACAGACCAAGGGACAATTTTGATCATAAGGTAATGAAAACATTGATAAAGCAAGAATACAATTATGGTGAAATTTTTGAAAAGCGAAGGCTGGAAAGGGCAAAAGAAGCTGAAGCCTGTAAGGTAGAGAAGGTTAAGAGTGTATTTGGGACCAAAACCGAAAACAGCCTTGAAAAAAAGATTCTTGACCACATCAAGGAATCGAGAGAACGAGATGAGAGAATTGAAAAAATGATGAAGACATTCGTGGAAAACACAGTCTCTTCTCCAAGACTCATGAAGATCGGATTAAGGGATTAGAGAAGAGTGTGACCTCATGTTCGCAGGCCATCACAGATTACCTAGCTGCTCGAGAGAAGGAAGTTGTTAACACGGTTGAAACAACCTTTTAAGAGCCCACTACCTTTTCGAAGAAGGTTAAACGAAGAATCAGCATGGAGAAACTCTCGCTTCCGGACAAAGCTCTACCGATAAACTTCCCTCTTATTAATTCCATTAAAACTGATCATAATAATATTTTGCAGGAATTAAGCAACGATTCTGATGAAACGGTTCAACTTAACGAGAGATGTTTAGCAGTTTTAAGAAATGAACTGCCGCAAAAGGAAAAAGATCATGGTCGTTTCACTCTCCCTTGCTTGATCAGGAGTCTCAATATGTGTAATGCCCTAGATGATCTTGGAGCGAGCATAAGCATAATGCCTCGTTCAATGTTCCTACGTATGGGTATTGGAGACCTAAAGCCGGCCAAAATGAAGATTGAAATGGCCGATCGATCGATGCAGTCACCCTTGGGTACCATTGAGAACGTTTTGGTAAAAGTAAAGAAATTTTTCTTCCCAGTTGATTTCGTGATTCTGGATATTCCTGAAGACTACAGAATACCTATTATCTTAGGAAGACCAATGCTTGCTACTACCCATGCAAAGGTGGATGTCTTCGCCCAAAAATTAACTCTCGAGGCTAACGGGGAAATTGACACATTTAGACCTAATGAACTTCTATCCACTCAAAAAGTTTGTGCAATTGACTCCATTGGTGATTTTGGCGATGCATTAGAGGATTTTCTTAGTGACTCTCCTAAAACTCCTACAAATCTTGGCGAGATAGCTTCGGGAAAGGATTTCGATATGTTTGTAAATTTTGAAGAAGAAGACCTAGGAGTTAGTACCGATGATTTCTCCAGCAACATCGAAATGGTTCCTTGGAACAACTCTGAAAAGACTCTTTCACAACCTGACCAACCCAAGTTTTATGAGATGGGAGCTCGAATCCATCATAGAAACCCTCATTATCTGAAAATTTTCTCGCAAAATTTGGTTCATTGATTTCCATCCATTCATCACCAGAGTCCCCAGTTAACATCATTTCTAGGAATGCTACAACCGGTTATGAAAAAGAACTCGAATATAGAGGAAACAATTTCCTAAGTATTGCAACAAACATCAGTGTCTTTGTTGGGACTCACTCATTTCTGGTTGACTTTGTGGTTTTGGATGACGTTAGCGAATTCATAGAAGATGGGCTAACCGAAGTAATTTTCGGGAAACATTTTAAAGAACTATCTGGGCTAGACAAAAATGAGAAAGAAGGGCTGGTATGGTTAAAGATTGGGGACGATAAAATGGTTTTTAAAATGCCACGAACTGTTACAAATTTTAAAAATGGACAAAAAGGCAGTTAAGCCATGCTCAGCCACTACTCGACATTAGTGATGAAGATAAGGTCAAGGGTATTGACCACCCTTACCAGAAGATCAAGAATTTTTACTCGGGATGTTTAGAACTAGGAGTGGACTACAAACAGGATGAGAATATGATAAGCTGGATCCAACGTGGAGATTGCCATATCCATGAAATGACCAACAAGCACTGGTAGCCCCGAGGCTCTGAGTCTAACTTAAAGAATCGTAAATAAAGAAAAGTGCTCTTTCGGGAGACAACCCGAATTATCCCTTTCATTTGTTTTATTTCCATTTCGGTTGGGTTTTGTGTTTTACCGTTTTGGGAAGCGAAGAAAAAGTTGTTGCTACAGACTTGCGTCGACCCGAGAGTTATGGGTAACCCATTCTCATGGTTACGCCGTAACAGTGCCCCTGCAAGAACAGATGCATTACCAATTACGGCGTAATCCCATCTCAGAGGTTACGCCGTAGCTACACTTTTGCAGTGTATGCTAGGTTTTGCCTAGTTACGGCGTAACTCCTTCTAGAGTTACGACCTAACTATCCTCTGCATTACTTCTTTCATTTTAAACACGATAAAATGAAACACCATTTTATTTATTAGCATACATATATAATACAAATCATACCGAAAGAAATCATTGGGTGTTCAATCCTTAATGGTTTTTTCTTCAAAACTAGCGCATTCTTTGGCTTCAAGCCCCTTGTTCCTTTCCCATAATAGTCTGGGAAATGCAATAAGTTGGCCAAACTACATGTAACATATTTGAATTACTCAGAATTACAAGTCCTTATGTATATTCTTTCATAGTCTAGATCATGGGAAGTGTAGTTTTGTGCCTCATATCCTTAAAATATGATGCAATTCATGTTTATGGTTATAGTTTTTAAATTTTTAACATATGTAATTCCTAGTTAAATTTATGAAGCAATTCATGTTTTTGAACCAATTAGCTTATGTGACATGATGTTTGGATGTATATGCCTAAAACATAGAAGGGCCACCAGATGAAATGAGTGACCAATGAGTTGTTGACAAAGACGAGTTTACTTTGAATGTCTACACTAGTAGACAACCACTTCAAACTCTAAACGTTATCTTCAATTGGAAGTATTCTTAAGCCCTCACATACTTTAAAGGTTGTTGGTCACACAAATTTTATCCCGGTTAACTTTCTTAGATGTTTGTTCCATCATCTAAGTTTCTTCATTGCACTAACAGTGATAGTTATAATCTGTTTTAATTGTGGAAGTTATTTCAAGCATTATTTTCTTTTTTATTTAAGTCAAGCATAACGTCCAAACAATTTTTTGTAGCCTAACTTAATTACAATTGCTTATATAGATGTACGAAGTTGAATTTGAATTCGACTTGTCGTAAGCTATACATTTGGTTTTCCATTTCCATGTGGATATAAGTTTGTCTAAGATGTGTTATATAACTCATCAATTAATTTGCTGCGACTTATATAACACAGCTGAAACAAAATTGAAAGGTGTGTACGTTCGTGACTAATCAAGTAAGTGGTTTTGGTTGAGCAGATGTTTCCCCAACTTGATTTAAAAAAATTCCATCAATGCTTCTTTATTGCTAGTGGATCAAAGGAATTATAAATCGAGGTCTTAACAAGTCATGACATGGTTCATCTAAAAAGTCTATATATAAAATATAGAAAGAACGTTATCATCCAATTAATGTGAGGAGCAATAAATTGTCATTTCCCGCCAATTTTTAGCTAAAAACAAATTTTAAACCGTACAATCTGTTCAGAATCATTAGTAGATTAGTTCTATCGATTTTGTGGAAAACTAGAAAGGGGGGGGGGTTGAATAGTTTTACCAATTAAAACTTCCTTTTAATCTATTTAGATCGACTTATGTCAATCTATTTGGATGTGTGTGTTGGATGTTGATAAACAAGCATGTAAAGGTAAGTAATGAAAAGATTAGAGTAAGAAGCACAAAACCACAACGCAAGTATTTATAGTGGTTCGGCTACAAGGTCACCTTCCTTGCCCTACTCCACTCCCGAGTCACCTACTCGAGAGTTCGTAATCACTACACCAATCTCCTTATGGCGAAGCCTTCTACGCCGCTAAGCAACCTTTTCGGTACAAAGCTAAATACCGAGTTCTTTCACACCAAGGCGACCAAACCTAACACAGCGTCGCCTACCCTTTATACGGTGCTAGGCTAACCACCGAGTTCTTTCACACCTTAGGAGAACTAATCCTTCACAACGTCGCCTACCCTTTATTAGGTACTAGGATAAGTACCTAGTTCTTTCACACCTTAGGTGAACTACACCTTCACAACGTCGCCTACCCTTTATAGGTACTAGGCTAAGCACCTAGTTCCATTGCAATGGAGGAACTACTACCACACTACACCAACGACTAATCCCGAAGGAGATCTACTCCTTTACAACATCATCAAGGATATCAATATCCTTGGATCTAAAACTAGTCTATCTTGTACATCGAAACACACCATATCGAATGTACATCTAAGGCACCTTTCACTAATGCCTTTGACTAGATCTACAAGACACCTTTCACTAATGTCTTGTGTCTTCACTTCTAAGCACCTTTCACTAATGCTTCTTTGTCTTGACTTCTAAGCACCTTTCACTAATGCTTCTTAGTCTTGACTTCCAAGCACCTACCACAAGTGCTTTATCCTATAGACGATAGATACCCTTCACTAATATCTTCGTCTTGACTCTTAAGACATCTTTCACTAATGTCTTCAACACTACACTTCTTTGAAGAAGAAGGGAATCATCAACAAGAAGACTTCAGTAGCCTTGATGATGAGGAAGCATGGCAACTCATGAACTTGAGCTTGCTTGACTTCAAAGGTGGTGATCTTGCCTTTAAGAGGAACTTAAAAGATCACACAAAAACAAAACTACAAGCATAGATCTCTTGGATCTAAGGTTAGTGAGATTTAACTCAGGGGAGAAAGTATATTGAAAGGGGTGAGAAACAATGAAGAAATGGCTCACTATTTATAGAGGAAAAATCCTACTGTTGCACGGATCCCACGGATCCCTACCACAAGGGATCCGGCTAGCACAAAGCTAGGGATCCGTGGTCCGCCCCTCTTTGCCCATGGGTATTTTGGTTATGGGTCATGGGTCATGGGTTATGGGTTGATCCATGGTTTCTTTTTAGATACAATGAACTTGGTTAAGTGGTATATATAAAACCATGGGTTGTGGGTCAAAACCATTTGCTAGTATTTTACCCATTTAGTATTTACTTAGTTTTTACCCATTTTAGTATACACTTAGTTTTTACCCATTTTAGTATACTTAGTTTAATATATATTTTAACCCAATATGTAAACACTAGTTGTTGTACATATGTATCTAAATCATAAAATCACTTATACTTGTTTTAGTGTTTTATGTGAAAGCATAAGTGTTAGAACTATTAACTCAAACTATTTACGTACTCTATTTGTTTCGTTAAAATGATTTTACTTTTGTTATCGACAAAACATTAGAAGATCGTAAAATATAAATAAACGTTTTTACGCTTATTTGTATTAACAATCTCCCCCTTTTTGTTGATGACAAAACATAAAAACTAAAATTCGTAAAATTTGAATTTGTAGTTTTTACTTTTCTTCTCCCCTTTTGTGAAACAAAAAAGTGTTTGAAGAAGGAAACACGTTGTTTTAAGAAAAACATGTGAAAGAATTAAAAGTAAAAGAGATAGAGAGCAAATAACGAAAAGGATCTCGTCTTTACTATCCCCTAGATCCATCCTATGTAAAGGCGTCAAGTAATATACTAATTTAGTTTGTTTGCAAATAAGTTTGCAAAAGATATCGTCTACGAGACGAATGTGCTCCCCTTGATGATTGCAATTGTTGCAAAGGGATGTCACGAAATGTAAACCTAGTATTGCAAGTAATTTGCAATGTATTGCTGACATAAAGCTCCCCCTAGCTTTATGATGTCAAAGTCTTCATATGTAAATTGAATAACTACAAAACAAAGGTTAGAAATCAAGTATAATTCACAATTTCCTGCAAATGTGATTCAAGTTAGTAGAAAGAGGCTTTCGTCTCACGGGATCAGCGGTTCCCTCTAGTAGGGATCCGTCTAGGCCAATCTGAGGGATCCGTCTGGCTGATGAATAAAGTCAGCAAAGATTGGTATAACAAGAAGTGTTAATACTAAAAAGAGATATGGATTATATAGTATACTCACATACTCAGAAATATAGCAAGTAGCATGTAATTCCATTTAATAAACAAGAGTTATGATATACATGACTCAAAAAACAATAGACCATACATGACTAGGAATTTCTAGATCCCCTAACGCTTGAAGCTAAGACACCACTATAATCTTCTAGCTCAAGTTTTGTTTAGGTTTAATCTCGTCAAAACGTTTGAGGAGATGATAGAACATGAAACGTTGGTCTTCTCGTACTTCATGTATCAAACTTTCAACATGTTGACAATGATAGCAATCTTTGCCATGGCTAGGTAGTGGTGGTGGATGAAATGAAATGGCTTGATTCGAAGGATCAAGTGAAGCGGCTTGTGGAGCTTCAAACGATGGAGGAATTGGTGGAGGTGCATTTAAGAATGACTCAACCAAGAATGATGGTGGTGGTAGAGGAGTGTCAACTTCCATATGGTCGGGTGGTTGATTTTGATGATTTGGCATAATCCAAATGGGATTATATGATGAAAAGCGCCGGGAAAGCATGAGCAAGTGTTGACTCAACACCTTGATTTTGAACCATTATTCCTCCTAACAGGGAATGTGTTGGGCGGATGAAGAGCGGCTAGGAGGTAAGTCCTCATTGTAGAGGTGTGGTGATGATAGTGGGGATGAAATGAAATAGCTTTAGGGCCAATGGTGATGGTTTGGCGGATATGACATTGTTTGGCCTAGGAGGTATGGTGGTGTTTGGCATAGGTAGTTTTGTGGTACTATCCTTTTAGGAATTGGTTTGATTGGATGATGAAGAGTTCTATCATTTGTTGTTTTGATGGGAGATGATTCGGTTGAGGAAATTTCGTGTATAACACGAGCTCTTTTCATGGGTGATTCTTTGGTGGATAAGTTACTACTTGGGGTTTTCCTCATGATGAGATGATTTCAAGAGTTTGCAAGAGCTAAAAGTTAGGATGAAAGTGATGACTATGGAGGTCCTAATAAGGTGGTTTATAAACTAAGAGATTTGGCAAGTGCATTTAAGCTTCAAGCGACTAGGATTCATTGGAATGTGATGTGTAACGCTCCGACCCGACAAGGGTAAAGGAATCACAAACAATGGTGTCATATCAAAGCAAACATAAATATCCAAAAGAAGTCTTAACATAAATACGGAATAATTCAAGTCAACATGACTTCAATACATAGGTCCCAGCGGAAAAAAAATAAACTCCAACAAAATATCCGGAAATAATGAAGTCTTAAATGGCATCATAAGTTCAAAGCTAAAATCTCTAAGGTAAGTCCACTCATGCACTCATCCCAAAGCAAAACCTAGCTCCAATGCTTAGATACACCGCTGAATAAAAGAAATGGCCGAGCTAAAAGCTCAAGGAACAGATATAAAAGCAAAGCAAATACAAAACGATTTCGAATACAAAATATAATGAACGAAAGATAGCAAAATCATAATAATTTTGAAAGTATAAATCAGAATTATCGAATAAAGTTTATAGTTAACTACCACGAGCGAAACAAATATCGATCATAATCATATTAACATAAGGCAACATTTGTAGGGGAGACCTACCAGAGTTATGAAGGACGTGCATGCACGCGGCATCAATCATCGATAACATATAACATAACGAATAATAGATCTAGGATGCATACATACGCCCCACAGACAGATATTGGTCATATAACATAACTTGAGCTCATAACGGATAATTGATAGGGACGTGGCAGAGAACATCACTCTTCACTGCCCTAGAGTCATATCGAGGTGCATCACGACACGGACATGGAACCCCCATGACTAGTGAATTATTTGGCTCGGGTGTCAAACTATCTTAGGTCAAATCAGAATGTCAAAGCTGACACAGATCATACTTTATCAGAAGATTAATCATATTTTCAAAATCGAGAGTTTCATATCAACATAGTTCAAAATCGGATGTTTCATAATTCGAAATCGAGTTCGATAAGCAAATACAAACAAACGGAATGGGGTTCATAGCAAAGGCTTAGGAAACCTAATAGAAAAGCTAATTAAAAAAAATCGTTATAAGGAACCTTTACTGAAAAGGTCAGAATATATGTACCTTATTCCAAAGCAAATGACCGAAAAGCAAAATACGGAAAGCAAAGGATTACTCCTTCTTCACAGATCCTATACACATTACTTGATTAGGTACATGTTATTTATGATTCCATAATTGTCGAAAAGATCTTTTAAATATTTGGTTTTCATACTTAGTATATTTAATGATCTTAATACTTTAGGGTTTTAGGATTAAATGAAACTTAAGTGTTTTATAACCAATATTGTAGATTAAGGTTCATTATGTCATTTATTAAAGTTTAGGGTTAAATGTGAAAATAGTTTAAACGTCATAACTCACACATGAAATAACTAATTAATATAATTAGCTTCAAACCCTAATCGACTCTCATTTATGTTCTAGGGTTTTCTCAATCTTTTAATATCATTTTATAATGCATTACTTACTTTATATGTTACGTCATCTAATGACTCATTACTCTTGTTTATTTACTCAACACATTCATGACTTAACCATACGTTACTTATACACATATTATACGTCAACTTTTATATCCATGCACGTTTATGATTTCATGTGACCCCAAAGTTACTTATTACTTGGATTAGTTACACATTTACACACACATGCACCATAGTTTTAGACTAGATATGACCACGCATTACTCGTTTACATATCAACACACGCATGATACACGGTTCACAAACCAATTAGGGTTTGGCATGCATGGTTCGGTTCACACCTCAATCTAGGGTTTAGGTTTTACATGACCTTCCTCGTTTAACACACGTTCCAAAAACCCTCACATGGTTCGGCTAATATGTAGGTTTAAATAACATGTTTTACGCAAACACTAGCTCATCTACGTATCTTACTTAATCACGTTTGCATGTTTTACCTTGTCCGATTCATGATATATGTGGTTTGGTTTTCTTAAGCTCGACATACTAATACCCGATTCATACAATACATATTACATTACATGTTCTCAGATTTATATTAGATCCGATTCATATTTATTTGTTTGGTTTTGGTTTGCATAAGGTTCGGCCAAAAGAAGAAAACACAAGCTCGATTCAAAAACGAAACAAGTTACAACATATATTAACGTGCGTGTATCAAAGGAAGGAACGAATAGAACATGTTATACCTTAGCTTGCTCACGCTTGGGACTAAACTTCGCGACACCAAGGGTGTTGATAACTCTCGGCCGAATGGAACAAGAAAAATAAAGAGGCAAAACTAGGGTTCCAATTTGAGTTAATGTGATTGTATTTATAGTGCAACAAATAGGTTAGGCTTATTGGGTATGTGGGATCGGCTTGATCCAAACGAACAAAACAAACACGCCCCAACTTGGCTCTCTTGGACTCTCGGCTTGAGTCCAATCCATCAAACGAACGGCCCATCGAATCACAATTAGGCAAATGACGAGGCCCAAACTTTTACGCGAGACGTTTGAATCTTTCGTCGTACAAAATCGATCACGTACACATATTTGTTAAGTTTTAAGTATTCGTAAGTTAGGTTTTAATTTCGTTAAATGAATATAAATGTCTTTTACGTATTTTATAAATTTCGATTTCAAGGGTATTTTAGTCTTTATTCATGTTTTAGATTTTCAGGTTTTACATGATGATTGACATGCACAAGAGTCAACTTCAGAGGTTTGTACTGATCTAGGAACTCATTTAAGATGAGATGGAGTGTTTTAGTTAGGAAGATGAGTTGAAATGATTGCTTTAGCAAGATTTGACCTATACTGTCATACGGATCCCACGGTTCCCTCCTCGGAGGGATCCGTCTAGGCTAATCCTAGGGATCCATCTCTCAGCAGCTATGAAAGATTGGAAATGATGTTTCTAAGATCTAAGACCTACATCATCTTGAGTGTTTCAGTTCTTCTAAGTGTTTTAAATGAAAGGATGCTTGAGTACTTGAAGGTAATGAATGATGTAGCTAATGATTGTTTTTTGTGGAAGGATTTGGAACTTTCAAGAGTACCAATGGATGAATAATGATGACACTAAAGATTTAGAATGTCAATTGAAGCTAGATGATCCTAGAGATCAGGTTGTGTCTTAGGATAGTGTATTGGAATATCCTAGAAGCTTTGAGATGAGAAAACTAGATTTTGATCAACTTTGATCAACTTGGAGGTGAGGATGATTTATGATCAATTTTGCCATAGTTGAAAGATTTCTAAGACTAGATGTGAGGGATCAAGTAGAAAATGAGGTGTGAGTTTAAGAGCGGAAGAGTAATGGATTAAAACGAAACGGTAGATCTACAAGCGTTTTTAGTGTGTAACCTCGGTGAGTTATGTATGAATGGGAAAGATTAACCTATCTTGATAAGGGCTTAATTTGCCTTAAGACACTATGTTTAGCTTAGTGTAAGGTGTTCTAAGAATGTCTTTGAAATACAATGCTTGTAATTGCATTTTCTGTTCGACGGATCCCACGGTTCCCTAAGAGTAGGGATCCGTCTAGTGTAACTTTGGGATCCGCCCATCGCGCAGGACCTTTACTAAAGGAATGCAATGATCTTGACAATGCATTATATTCCAAGATTAGTTTAAAGGAGTTCTAAAACTAAGATATCAAATGTAAAATGTTTTATTTCATGAAGAAAATTAAATTACATTGATAAAGCACGAGTACAAGAGATTTGATCCTATTTTGGAATACTATTGGTTTCCTTGGGTGTTTTCACTAGGAGGATCATTATGTGATTGATGGGTGTTGGTGGAGTCAAGAATGAAGAAAGTCTTCATGAGGGATATGTTTAGCGGTTCCATCATCTTGTTCACAAGTACGTACAACGGACTTTGAAATTGAGGATGGAAGTGCATAACATTATGATAGAGGCGTGTCAAGAACATTCCATAAGGGATGAGTTTATTCTTGGAGCCTTGCGAAGAAGTAGGCGAGATTGTATGGTTGTTGTGTTAGCAAACAGTACAACATGTGAGCACAACAAGCGGGAAGGATTTCTCGATTTCCCTTAAGACTCCAAACATTTTCACGTAGGATGAGTGCAAGAGGCTTGTACTCTTCTCGGATATCCCTTGTAAAGATAATGTTCGGATCGGAGTAATATGGTCGAGGTTTGCATATTATGCGATTTAAATCTTTCGGAGAGGGTATGTGTGAACAATATGGACTATTTTCTTCACGAAAGTTGAAGAGAGAATCAAGAGACCAATCTTCGGTGAAGGCACATTGTCCATGATTTGGAATCCGGAGGATGTGAGCAAAATGCCCAGGGTTAGAGTGAACTTTTGGTTTTGATATAAAACCAAAGAGATAGAGAGCGATCCTCGTTACGAACGAGTTCGACTTGACGGAAGAATTCCATTATGAACCTTGGACATATCTTCTCGTTGATTTCAAGAAGACATTCTAGTCCTATGGCTCGGAAGGAGGTATTGATACCTTCTTCGAATTGTAGAGGTGTCTACAATAACGTCCCGTGGAAGTGACGGTTTTCGAGATTATTGAACCCACGGACATGATTGCCAGCTGTTGGGTTGAGAGAGATGTTCGGAGGGTAGACGCTAGTGAGTGAAAAATCAAACTCATATTCATGCGTCATAGTTGAACCTATAGAAATAACAAGTTAATAAAAGAAGGTGTTTGTGGTTAACTTATGATAATCTAATGTTTTTACTAGATTTTTATTAACAATGGTTTTCAACAAGAAATACACTTAACTCACTTATGGTTTTGACATACATGTAGAATATTACTCTTAGAAGAAAAGAGGTTTTTGATTTGCATGAAAAGCTGCTTTTCCATGGACGGATCCCACGGTTCCTTTTCAAAAGGGATCCGGCTAGTATAATTTTCGGGATCCGTGGATCTGTAGTAACAGAAACAGATTTTATAAAAACATAGATTTTATAGTTTTTATACCACGAAATATGTTTTATCCTACATTTTCTTTAGCATGCATACATGACTTCTAATGTATCACGAAAGAAATAAAACATATAAATCAAAAGAAATGATAAACATACTATAACAAAAACAACCTAGATAATCTAGATCATTAATAATATTGCATTTCAATGCTAAGGATGATACAAAGGATTTGGTATATGACCCCAATATAGATTAACAACACAAAGTAAATGTCTCCGTATGTGAACTTCATCATAGGGAACACAAGTCTTTTTGACGAGTGCGATGTAAAACATGTTGATGACGGATCTTCTTGGTTTCGGTTGAGATGGAATGAGGAGGAAGATGAAGTTTTTAAGTGAGAGAGAATTTTTGAAATTGGATGATTTGAAAAATGTGAGGATTTGATAGATAGGTCGACGGTGAGAGTTTTTATAGGGAAGGAGGAATTTTTGAAATTCGTGTTATGTTTTATTATTGGATTTAAAAGAAACAAAACATAAGTTTTATATACCACGATTTTAGACGAGAAATAAAACACGTGTGTGAGAAAAAGGCTTCCTAATGAAGCTTCATGTAAAACATGTATAAGCACAAAAGATAATCATATAAATACCTAAATAGGTATACTTAATTATCAAGCAAAGTAAAAAGAAAATCATACCTCTAGCGTGCTTAGGAATGTCTTTACAAATGACACAACAAATGTCACTTAGACGATTCCCGCTCCTTTAAGATACCTTCTTAAGGAAGGTATTCTTGTTACCAAGCGACTCCTAAAGCTTGGTGGGTATGAGCTTTGACTAATCAACATGACAAAGAAGATTAGTGCAATTAAAAATAAATAAGAAAAATGTTGTTATTAAATCAACATCCAAACATATAGTTTTAAAAGACATGGTGTTTGTTTTTATGAAAGACCTTCTTTGTAGTTTTCAATTAACCGTGGATCGTATCAAGTTTTTAAAGTACAATATACTTCAACAAACTTGGTAACGAAGCTCTGATGCCAATTGTGGAAAACTAGAGGGGGGGTTGAATAGTTTTACCAATTAAACCTTCCTTTTAATCTATTTAGATCGACTTATGTCAATCTATTTGGATGTGTGTGTTGGATGTTGATAAACAAGCATGTAAAGGTAAGTAATGAAAAGATTAGAGTAAGAAGCACAAAACCACAACGCAAGTATTTATAGTGGTTCGGCTACAAGGTCACCTTCCTTGCTCTACTCCACTCCCCGAGTCACCTACTCGAGAGTTCGTAATCACTACACCAATCTCCTTATGGCGGAGAAGCTCTACAACGCCGCTTAACCTTTTTCCGCATAAAGCAATACCGAAGTTCTTTCACACCAAGGCGAACCACACCTAACACAACGTCGCCACCCTTTATACGGCAAGAAGCTAACCAACCGAAGTTCTTTCACACCTTAGAGAACTAATCCTCACAACATCGCTTACCCTTTATTAGGTACTAGGCTAAGTACCTAGTTCCTTCACACCTTAGGTGAACTACACCTTCACAACGTCGCTTACCCTTTATTAGGTACTAGGCTAAGCACCTAGTTCCATTGCAATGGAGGAACTACTACCACACTACACCAACGACTAATCCCAAAGGAGATCTACCCCTTTACAACATCATCAAGGATATCAATATCCTTGGATCTAAAACTAGTCTATCTTGTACATCGAAACACACCATATCGAATGTACATCTAAGGCACCTTCACTAATGCCTTTGACTAGATCTACAAGACACCTTCACTAATGTCTTGTGTCTTCACTTCTAAGCACCTTCACTAATGCTTCTTTGTCTTGACTTCTAAGCACCTTTCACTAATGCTTCTAGTCTTGACTTCTAAGCACCTACCACAAGTGCTTTATCCTATAGACTATAGATACCCTTCACTAATATCTTCGCCTTGACTCTTAAGACATCTTTCACTAATGTCTTCAACACTACACTTCTTTGAAGAGAAGGGAATCATCAACAAGAAGACTTCAGGAGCCTTGATGATGAGGAAGCATGGCAACTCATGGACTTGAGCTTGCTCGACTTCAAAGGTGGTGATCTTGCCTTTAAGAGGAACCTAAAAGATCACACAAAACAAAACTACAAGCATAGATCTCGATCTAAGGTTAGTGAGATTTAACTTGGGAGAAAGTATATTTGAAAGAGGTGAAAAACAATGAAGAAATGGCTCACTATTTATAGAGGAAAATCCCACTGTTACCGGATCCCACGATCCTCACCACAAGGGATCCGGCTAGCACAAAGCTAGGGATCCGTGGTCCGCTCCTCTTTGCCCATGGGTATTTTGGTTATGGGTCATGGGTCATGGGTTATGGGTTGATCTATTGTTTTCTTTCTAGATACAATGAACTTGGTTAAGTGGTATATATAAAACCATGGGTCATGGGTCAAAACCATTTGCTAGTATTTACCCATTTAGTATACACTTAGTTTTTACCCATTTTAGTATACACTTAGTTTTTACCCATTTTAGTATACTTAGTTTAAGTATATGTTTAACCCAATATGTAAACACTAGTTGTTGTACATATGTATCTAAATCATAAAATCACTTATACTTGTTTTAGTGTTTTATGTGAAAAGTCAAGTTGTTAGAAAACTATTAACTCAAACTATTTACGCATTCTATTTGTTTCTTAAATGATTTTACTTTTATTTTCGACAAAACATTAGAAGATCGTAAAATATAAATAAACGTTTTTACGGCTTATTTGTATTAACAGATTTATTTTTGTAAAAAAGCTACTCAATTTGGTGTAAATTATGAATATAAACCAAAACCCCGATCTTCTAAGCGTAGTCGAAATTACCGCTAAACTTAGAGATCATGGTTAATATGGTTAATCGTAATAAGATTAGTGGTTAAAGGAATGGAAATCATGAGGAAATTGAGTCGAATTGAATGATCCAAACGGGAAACGTGTAGGTTTTAAGGAATAAGGAAGGAGTGTTGGGAATATGAATAACTGATCAAACCGGGTGTAAGCCAAACAGAAGTCCTTCTGATCCAATAATCGCTATGCGTAATAATTGGTACCTATGAATAACACCTATCTGACTACATTCTGCAATAAGGAAAATGACGTATGATGAGTGTCTAAATACTCATCATTTTTGTACAATCTAAACTGCAAAATCATCTGAAAACACCGAATGCATCAAAATGCTGAAAATATCCCAAAATTGTGTTTTATGTGTTTTAAATGCAAAAATATCAAAATCAGATGAAAAACGTATCAAGTTTGCAAAATTGGCAGTTTTAGTCCCCCAAGTTTCAAAAGTTGTCAAATCTAGTCCCTGGAATTCAAAAAATCAAGAAAATATCATTCAAGGTCCCTGAAATATTCTAAGTTGTTAAAAATGGTCCTTGAATAATTCTTTGGTCAAATGGCAGAAAAGGTCCCTAAACTTTGAAAAATGTCAAAATTAGTCCTGGATATCCAAAATGGAATTTTATGCATAAGTGGTCCTTGTACTATCAAAGTTTGTCAAGTTTGGTCCTTTTGATATCTTTGGAAAAGTGTCAAGTTCAGTCCTCAAAGTTTCAGAAATTGCAAATATGGTCCTTGCAATATCTATCAAACCAAACGGACACCTTCTAATATCAAACACAAGCCCAATCCAATCCTTAGCCCAAACCCAACTTGATTTGACCCTTGAGCTGCCAATATCCATTTTGGCCCCTCACATATCCAGTGAACCCCCGTAGTATAACTAACTCTCAAAGAAGTCAAACACGCGCAAAAATAAACCAGCCATCGCTCATCTCCCCTCAATGCCTGAAATCCAAAACCAGAGTGGTATTTCATCTTTTCAACACACCACTTGTATACTACCTTACCTTGTCCCCTACTTCCCACTAACACCCAAACTTCATTTATTGACTAAAACCCTCAAACCTGCTAAGAAACTTCTTGCCAAAATGACACTTGGATGAATATGATGATTTTGGCCAATCCAATGGTCGGAAATGAGTGGGATTCTATCAGAGGTCCAAGAAGTCCAAAAAGTTGATTATAAAGAGAGAGAGGATGAGAGATATCGAGTGTAATTTTTAAATTTCAATGTCGTTTTAGTTTAATTTTGATTTTCAGTGTATGTTTTATCTTTAAAGCTTTGTATTTCAAGTTTTCCTTGTATAATAAACTTTTGTAACCATCAATTTCAGCTTTAAGTCAAGTTTTCAGTTTATGCAACTTTTCCTAATTCAAAATTCTCATGTATGTTCCAATGTTGTTTTTAGATGTTTTCAAGGACTGAATGAGCACATGTAAGCTCCTATAAAGCTTATTCAAGCTTTTAGAAACATTAAAAGTCATTAGAAGCAAAAGCAAAAAAATCACCAAAAATACAAATAAATAGTTGAAAAAATAAAAAATCCATGGTGAAAGATACAAGAATGTCGAGCAGGGTTTATATTGATGGCCTTGGTATAGAGCTTATTGGGAAGCTTTAGAAGTGTTTAAAAGTCCTCTCATTTTGATAGAATCCAAGTAAGCTTTTAATCCATTTTGGAATTTCACTGTTAAGTTGTTAATTAGTTTGAATCTTGGTGTTTTTATGTTTATTAGTCATATAGTACAATTAATCAATAAAAGGCCACTGTTCCTTTTAATTTGTAGTTTATAAAATTTCATTTTAACAGTTTAAATATCATAAAGATCATTAGTGAGTTTTATGTTGTTATGACTGTTGTTTGATGCTTATTTAGTTCTAATAAATGATATTATAAGGTTTGTAATAAGTAGCATGGTCTAAATTACTCATTTGCTTTGAAAATCTTCAAATCGTCTCAATAAGTGTGTTTGGTTTTAGTTTGTTAACTGTGCTAAAGAGTGTTTAAGACAGTATTATTGCTTGTTCTGTGTCACTTTAGTATCTAATATCTCAAATCAACAAGAAAACCAAAGTGGTCATTTAGTGAAAAGTCAAAATCATTTTAAATATCACTTGTTAGTTAACTGTTAAGTTAGATTATCATTCATCATAGTAGCTTAAAATTTGTTAACCTAGCTTAATTTTATCTTATCTTAGCTTATTACAACATATTTAGTAAGTAGTATTGATCACAAGTTCATATTAGTCAACTCAATTGGTTTTCTTAAAAAGTCAAATTTGCATTTGGTCGCTGAATTAAATAGACAATTTTAGTGTGTGTTTAATATTGAGTTTTAGCTTAAAATATTTTGGGATATTAAAGTTTAGTTGCTTAACTTAATTAGAAAAATACTAGTTCATTTTTAATCAGCTTATAAAGTGCTTATTTTCTAGTTTTACCCTTGTTCATAATTTGGTGTCTCAGGCATTGGTAGTCCAACTTGATTAGCTCCACAGAGCTTATTAGTTGGTCATAGCTTGTGATTCTTGGTTCTTTGGGAAGCTGACCTAGCCATCTTGAAGTCCCAAGCTTAAGTTTTTATTTTGAAGCTTGTTTTGGTAATGCAATAAGCCTTCACTTTGTCCCATTTTGTCTTCAACACAAGAGTCATAAGTGCTTATCTGCTTATTCCTATGCATTGTTTCTTTGTGTCTTCTAGCTTCATTTGAGTTTCTCTAGCTTATTAGCATCCTATTTTAGCTTTTGTTTACTTCAGGCTTGTTTGAGCTTATTTCTCCAAAATAAGCTCAAGCAAATTGCTTCATAAGCTTATCAAACGCTTATTTTTAGTTTGTAAAATTTTTGTGTTTATTAAAGTTTCTTATTATCAGTATTATAATAGTTTTCAAAAAGAAAATCCACAAAAACATCATTTTAAATATAGTGATAGCGTTTATTTAATATTAATTAGCTTTTTTGATTTTTCTTTTCAGCTTATTATTAAGCAAATCTAGTTTTTATATTTTTCTTAGTTTTCTGTCACCTTAAGTTATTTTTAGAAAAAGTTTCATAATTTTCCTAATCTTTTTAGTATTTATTAGAATTTTAAATAGTCAAAAGTATTAAATAATTAGTAATAAATAATTAAAAGCATAAAAAATATCTTTTCAGTTTTAAAATTAGTTTTATAGTATTCTAGATTTTTCTAAGTTAAAATTTTATTTTTCCAGGTTAATTTTGTAATTTCTTGTATTTAAGTGTATTTTAAATAGTAATTAATTAGTAATAAATAGATAAAAAGTGTAAAAAATATATTTTTAGTTTTAAAATAAGTTTTATAATATTTTAGATTTTTCTGAATCATAATTTTATTTTTCTAGCCTTATTTCATATTTTCTTTTATTTTAGGTTATTATTAAATAGTTTAAAATAGTTTTAATTAATAATAATTAAATAAATAGTTATAAAAATAATTTTCTTTTTCTAATAATTTTCTTTTATTTTTAGGTTTTCAAAAATGTCATTTTCATATTTGTAGGTCTTTTATTTCTTAGATCTCAATTTTTAATTTTGTACGCTTTACGTAGTTTTAAACGTACGCTTTACGTTTGTTTATCTGATTGTTGTGCTTATCAATTCTGTGTCCAAATACATTCCAATCAATCAGTAGTGTAGTTATCAATCCAAATCCCATGATCACTATCCTTAGTGATCATTCTATCATCCGATAAGTTTGATACACCATGAGTCTCCTGGGACTTAACGACTGGGAATCCACTATATTCCTCTGATCTTCATTGCATTTTGTGTCCGAACTGTTTAAGTTTCTTACGGTTAGCCATTCACAAGTGGCTAGCTTGTGAGAAAAACTTGACGGTTCGACGAATCAAATTTTGGGCCGCGCCGGGAGGCTTTAGCGTGTGTTAAACCTTTTTCACCCATTCTTGCACTTATACCATCTTTGTAAAAGTTTTTTGTAAATTTATCATAATCCAAAAAGTTCATTAACACTTTTCCTAAAGTGTTAACAAACCCAAAAAAATATAAAACAACAAAACAATCGAAACGTTTTCTATCTTGTATTTTCTTTGAGGTGATTCTTAAAGAGATACGATTTGGTTAAACGAGACGATACCAAAAATATTGTCCAAAAGTTTTTCAACCCATCAGACAAATCCATACCTACGATTTTAGTGGTACTTAATATATACATAAAAATCAACCAACGCAAATCAAGGCAAGACACCTACCAACCGGGGTGTGACCATAATAAGTTCCCGAACAACAGATTTAAACTTGCCTTTGTGTCCTTGTGATTTGGTGTACCTTTTTCAAAGAAGCCATTTCATTTGTGATTATTGGTTAAGTTCACTTGTCGCTTTGCCTCGCATTTGTTTTGAAAACTGATTTTTATACTTAGTGCATGCGCACTGGTTCTTCCAGTTCTACAAGTCCACTTTCTGAGCCAAATATTCCTCAGACGAGGACGCTCGCTTCTTCACCGGATGAGGAACGCCTACCACCACTACCACCTGTCGTAATGGCAGAAGATAAGCCCATGAATGAGCTTCTCCAAGCACCCATCGAGGGTTACGGAGATGCTATTGTTGTCCCCACCATCGTGGCGATACCTTAACCGGTTGCTTAATCTTGTGACTCAAAGCCAATTCTATGGTTTTGAGCGGGATGATCCTCATGCACATAGTCGATGGTTTAACAAGATTGCATCTACCATCAAATACAAGAATGTCCCACATGAAGCTATCAAGCTTCTTCTGTTCCATTCTCTGAGGGACAAGCCCGAATTGGCTTGAGAAACAACCCCTCGCTCCATTGAGACTGGAGGATCTAGTTACTAAGTTTGTTAACGAATTCTATCCTCCATCCCGAACTACAAGTCTTAAGAATGAGATAATGAAATTCTTCAGAGATTTGATGAATCATTCGGGAGGCATGGGATCGTTATAAAGAGTTGCTCCGCAAGTGTCCGCATCATGGTTTTACCAAATTAATGCAAATGGATACTTTCTACAATGGTCTGAATCAGACTAATCAAGACTCTTTGAATGCCTCCGCTGAGGTAATTTCTTGAGCAAAACCACCAAAGAAGCCTTGCAAATCATTGAGAACAAGTCCCAGGTCCGCCCTTTCCGAGCAAAGACATACCAGCCTAATGTTGACCTTCTTCATCTCTCCGTGAGTATATCTAGCACCGATGCTAAGATTGACAAACTCACGGATATTGTTCAGGCTCTGGTTCTTGCTAACCAAAAGAAAGTCACTTCACACGACACCATCGCATGGTGAAATGAAGAAAGTCGAGAGTTGTGTTACTTGTGGTGGCCCTCATGCATACTACAACTGTATTGCCACCGATGGTAGTCCATTTGAAGCCAATGCTCTAGCTGCATACTTCACATCGGGAGGTAATCAATACCGACCTCAAATGAACCACACTACCGTGCTAACACTAATCGCACCACCCTTTTAACCAGAATCATAACATGCAAAACCAGAATCAAAACCAACCTAGAATGAACCAAGGTTATCAAAACCAAGGTAATTTCTATTCGGGACCAAATCAAGGTTTCCAACATCAAGGAAACCTTAATCAAAACAATTTCAATCGAGGGAATCAATTTCATGGGAATATGAATCCTAATCAAGGAAATTTTCAACATCAAGGCCCTATTCCTAACAATAGAGGCCAGAATTTTCCTAATCAAACTCAAGCCATTGTTCCAACCGGACCATCATCTGATGAGTTATTGAAACAATTCATGAAATCCCAAGATGAAATGAACAGTTGTTGTTGGTCACGATCTAAAGAAGTCTTTAAATGATCAACCCTCGGCTCGTGAAAACTTCCGAGCAACACGATCGCTAACCCGAGGGCGATGCTAAGGCGATCACAACCAGAAGTGGTGTTTCATATGATGGACCTGCTATTCCTACTACTTCTTCTTCTTCTCTCCCGAAGGTAGTGGAAAGTGAACCTAGGACACACAATGGACCTTTGACTCCAATGCCTCCTCCACTAGGAGCAATGAGTCAAGTTACCAAGGATACAACGGACAAGGTGCATTTTTCAAGCCCACGGTACCGCACACGCCCCACCTTCGGTAGTCCAACCTCAAGTTGTCCAGAAACCCAAATCAAATCCAGGAGTTGTTTTTGAACCTCCTGTAGCTCCTGTTGAAAACCCCAAATCCAAAACTTCTATTCCTTACCCATCACGTTTGAATGAGCAAAAGCTCTCCGAAAAAGCAGTCATCAAATGGAGAAATTTTTTCAAATTTTCCAAGAACTACATTTTGACATAAGCTTTATGGATGCTATCATGTCGATGCCCTGCATCAACTCTCAAACATATGTTAAGCAACAAGGAAAAGCTGTTTGAAATGGCTAAAACTCCTTTGAACGAGAACTGCTCAAGTATTCCAAGCTTCCAAAGCTTGAGATCCTGGAAAATTTCTCTTACCTTGTGTATTTCCGTGAATGGTTGAATGCTTTGCCTTAGCATCTTGGTGCAAGCATCAATCGATGCCTTATTCAGTATGGAAGAAACTTTCTCCTTGAACTCACCTACATGCATGACTCTCGAGCTTAGATCGTTTCCATATTCCGCCCACTTGGCATTGCCAAGACGATTGTGAAAGTAGGAAAGTTCCATTTTCCACCGACTTTGTGGTTGTTGATTTCGATGCCGATCAACGGGTTCCTCTCATTGTTGGTCGAGGATTCCTGAGAACGGGCCGAGCTCTCATTGATGTATTTGAGCAAGAAATCACATTACGTGTTGGTAATGAAGTTGTCACCTTTAACCTTGATCAAACTTCGAGGTACTCCGCAAACTATGATTCGAAGCCTGTTAACCAATAGATATCATTGATGTTGTTTCAAGAGTACTCAAGAAGTTCTTGGTTATTTCATAATTCGTGGTTGAGATCCCACCACATCTCTCAACCTATCATAGCCAATTCCTCCTTCTATCACCTTGAGGGAAGAGACTTTATCTTGGAAGAGATTGAAGCATACTTGGCTAGTGATTCTGTTCCATGGGAAATTGATCACGCTCCAATTGACATTGAGGGGACATACTTCTTATTGAGAAGTTGCTTAATGATGATCCATCATCAACCCTTCACACTAGTGATTCAATTCCAAATGAGATTAACTGAGGAGATATTCTTCGAGAAGTTGTTAAATCAGACACTTCTCTTCCTCTCCCTCCGTCGAGCTTCATAACAAGGAAGTCAAGTCATTGAGAAACTCAAGAATTTCCAAGTCAACTTAAGGACTTACCACCTCATCTCGAGTATGCATTTCTTGAAGGTGATGATAAATTACCAGCCATTATTGCTCGAGATTTGAGTAAAGATAAAAAGTCTGCTCTCATAAAGATCTTGAAGTCACACAAGCAAGCAATTGCTTGGAAACATTAGGGTATCAACCTGATTTTGTACTCACAAAGTCTTAATGGAGGATGACTTCAAACCAGCAGTTCAACATCAGAGAAGAGTAAATCCAAAAATCCATGATGTTATCAAACAGAAGGTTATCAAACTTCTTGATGCAGGATTAATTTACCCGATCTCAGATAGTCCTTGGGTTAGCCCAATTCACTGTGTTCCTAAAAGGGTGGCATAACCGTTGTCACAATGAAGAAAACGAAGAATTCCAACTCGATTGGTTACGGGATGGCGAGTTTGCATTGACTATCATAAGTTGAATGACGCCACCCGTAAAGACCATTTTCCTCTACCCTTCATGGACCAAATGCTTGAGAGATTAGCGTGGAATGAATACTATTGCTTCCTTGATGGTTTCTCAGGTTATTTTCAGATTCCCATTGATCCACAGGATCAAGAGAAGACTACATTCACCTGCCCATACGGAACTTTTGCCTACAAACGTATGCCTTTGGCTTATGTAATGCTCCCGCACGCTCCAACGATGTATGATGGCCATATTCCACGACATGATCGGGGAAACAATGGAGGGGTTTATGGATGACTTCTCGGTCATTGGGGATTCTTTTCAAACATGTCTCTCCCATTTAGAAAAATGCTTCAAAGGTGTGAAGACACCAATCTTTGTCTAAATTGGGAGAAGAGCCACTTTATGGTCAAAGAAGGCATAGTCCTTGGCCATAAGATTTCAAAAAACGGAATTGAGGTAGATAGAGCAAAAGTCGATGTTATTGCTAAATTACCTCATCCTACTACCGCCAAAGGTATTAGGAGTTTTTTAGGTCATGCCGGTTTTTATCGTAGATTCATACAAGATTTTTCTAAAATCGCCCGGCCTATGACCCATCTTCTTGAAAAGGATGCTCCTTTTATCTTCTCACCTGAGTGCATCGAAGCTTTTGAAACATTGAAGAAAAAGCTTACTGAAGCACCCATTCTCGCTGTTCGACTGGGATTTCTTTTGAGCTCATGTGCGATGCAAGTGATTTTGCTATCGGTGCAGCCTTTAGGGCAACGCGAAACAAGCATTTTCAGCCTATCCACTACGCAAGTAAGACTATGATCAAGCTCAAACTCATTACACCACCACATAAAAAGAGCTATTAGCCGTGGTGTATGCATTTGAGAAGTTTCGGCCGTACTTAATCTTAACCAAATGTGTGGTGTATACGGATCACTCGGATCTCAAATATCTCTTTGCAAAACAAGATGCAAAGCCGAGATTGCTCCGTTGGATTCTCCTCCAGCAAGAATTTGATATCATTATACGTGATGGAGTGAGAATCTAGTCACGATCATCCGTTCAGTAAAACCCTCACCAAGATGTTTTCGAAAAGGAAATAAATGAAACATTTCCTCTCGAGACACTCAATGCGGTTTCGTTTCGTGGAAACTCTTCTACCCCATGGTTTGCTGACTTCGCAAATTACCATGCGGGTAACTTCATAGTGAAAGGGATGTCGACCCAAAAGAAGAACAAATTCTTCAAAGATGTTAAACATTATTTCGGGACTACCCCTACTTATTCAAAATCTGTGCGGATCAAGTCATCCGACAGTGTGTTTATGGACAGGAAGCTATGGACATTCTCAAAGCTTGCCATGTGGACCCACCGGGGGCCATCATAGTCCAAACTACACCGCCAAAAAGGTGTTTGATTCCGGTTTTATTGGCCTACTATTATAAGGATGCCCACGACTTTGTCAAAACCTGTGACGCCTTGTCAACGCCACGGAAATATCTCAAAGAAATGAAATGCCGCAAAACGCCATCCAAGTATGTGAGATATTGACATCCGGGGCATTGACTTTATGGGACCATTTCCATCTTCTCGAGGAAACAAGTACATACTCGTGGCTGTTGACTATTTGAAAAATGGGTTGAAGCAAAAGCTTTACCTACCAATGATGCCCGAGTTGTTGTGAAGTTCTTGAAATCTCTTTTTGCTAGGTTTGGAACTCCGAGGGCTATAATCAGTGATCGTGGTACACATTTCTGCAATGACCAATTTGAAAGAGTCATGCAAAAGTATGGTGTAACCCACCGTCTCTCGATCGCATACCACCCCCAAACAAGTGGGCAAGTGGAAGTTTCCAACCGTGGTATTAAAAGAATTTTGAAAGGACAAGAGGCTTAAAATCGCATCCTGGTCGGATAAACTGATGACGCACTCGGGCCTTCCGTACAGCTTATAAAACACCCATCAGGTGTACTCCATACAAGCTAGTGTACGGAAAGGCATGTCATCTTCCGATTGAGCTTGAGCACAAGGCATACCGGCCTTGAAACATGCAAACTTCGATATTCAGACAAATTGGTGATCATAGAAAAGTTCAAATGAATGAACTAAATGAACTCCTGATCAAGCATAAGAACTTTGATCTACAAACAAAAGACAAAGAAGATTCATGACTCTAAAATCAAGAACCGCTTTTTCAACGTTGGTGATCGAGTCCTTCTTTTCAATTCAAGATTGAAGATATTCTCGAAAGCTCAAGTCCTGGTCTGGTCCATTTGCTATCGCTAAGGTTTATCCTTATGGTACCATTGAGTTATCTCAACCCGATGGTCCAAATTTTAAAGTGAATGGTCATCGGTTGAAGCATTATTTTGGAGAGGACATTCCTCCCGTGGTTGTCCAGATCTACAAACTTTCCCCATGAACCAATGAATGCGGGGATCGAGTGAGCTAGCTGAATCGATAATCAAAAACAAAAGAGTAACACAACCATATTCTTACCTATTCTACCACCCTAGTGCTGGGAGTTGCCCTCACGTTGTATATAAGTTTTCTCTCTAAAAAATGTGTATATATCAAAAATAAAATAGCAATGTTGTATTTCCCTTTACGTTTTGTTTATAACCGCCGCAGATTTGAATATTGAGGGCAATATTCATTTCAGTGTGGGAATTCTCACGAATTTTATCATGTATTATCTACCCAATTCCGCTTTTGGTCAAAAAAAAAAATTGGAGTAAGTGTTTTACACTTACTCATGGTTATCACCACCATGTCTAATAAACAAAAGGATTGGCTAATCCAGAGCAAACGGCTCTTGGTAAAGATTCTCAAACCTTATGGCTTGCAATTTGCCCAAAATTGTATGGTATTCAACTCACCATATCCTAAAAGTGAAGAGTTGGCTAGCCCGCAAGTTTATGGCTTGTGGTAAAGGCAGTGGAAAACCATAATTGGTATTCAGCTCACCAAAGATAATATTGATAATTTATCTAAGAGTTGGCTAGTCCGTATAAACGGCCGGTAAAGACAAATCAAATCCGTTTACAGCTTATGATTTGCTCAAAATCATTTGGTTATCATTGTACCAAGGTTCTTACTTGAACCAAAACAATTGGCTACTCCATAAGTGATGGCTTTTGGTAAAGAGTTTTTAAAATCCATTAAAAGATCTAAATCATTGCTAGGGACTAGCAATATCTTAGTGTGGGGATTGATGAGTGTCTAAATACTCATCATTTTTGTACAATCTAAACTGCAAAATCATCCGAAAACACTCTCATACATCAAAATGTGAAAATATCCCAAAATTGTGTTTTATGTGTTTTAAATGCAAAAATATCAAAATCGATGAAAACGATCAAGTTTGCAAAATTGGCGCTTTAGTCCCCAAGTTTCAAAGTTGTCAAATCTAGTACCTGGAATTCAAAAAATCAAGAAAAATATCATTCAAGGTCCCTGAAATATTCTAAGTTGTTAAAAATGGTCCTTGAATAATTATTTGGTCAAATGGCAGAAAAGGTCCCTAAACTTTGAAAATTGTCAAAATTAGTCCTTGGATATCCAAAAATGGAATTTTATGCAAAAGTGGTCCTTGTACTATCAAAGTTTGTCAAGTTTGGTCCTTTTGATATCTTTGGAAAAGTGTCAAGTTCAGTCCTCAAAGTTTCAGAAATTGCAAATATGGTCCTTGTAATATCTATCAAACCAAACGGACACCTTCTAATATCAAACACAAGCCCAATCCAATCCTTAGCCCAAACCCAACTTGAGCTTGACCCTTGAGCCAGGCCAATATCCATTTTGGCCCCTGCCATATCCAATTGTGAACCCCCGTTAGTATAACTAACTTCTCGGTCAAAGAAGTCAAACACGCCCAAAATAAACCAACAATGGTCATCTCCCTCTCAATGCCTGAAATCCAAAACCGAGCTGGTATTTCATCTTTTTCAACACACCACTTGTATACTACCTTACCTTGTCCCCCTCTACTTCCACTAACACCCAAACTTCATTTATTAACTAAAACCCCAAACCTGCTAAGAGAGACTTGGGCGCCAAATGACACTTGGACGAATATGATGATTTTGGCCAATCCAATGGCTGGAAATGAGTAGGATTCTATCAGAGGTCGACAAGAAGTCCAAAAAGTTGATTATAAAGGAAGAAGTAAGTAGGATGAGAGATATCGAAAGTGTAATTTTAAATTTCAATGTCGTTTTAGTTTAATTTTGATTTTGAGTGTATGTTTTATCTTTAAAGCTTTGTATTTCAAGTTTTCCTTGTACAATAAAACTTTTGTAACCATCAATTTCAAATTTTAAGTCAAGTTTTCCGTTTATGCAACTTTTCCTAATTCAAAAATCTCATGTATGTTCCAATGTTGTTTTTAGATGTTTTCAAGGACTGAATGAGCACATGTAAGCTCCTATAAAGCTTATTCAAGCTTTTAGAAACATTAAAAGTCAGTTTAGAAGCAAAAAGCAAAAAATCACCAAAAATACAAATAAATAGTTGAAAAATAAAAAATTCCATGGTGAAAGATACAAGAATGCTTTAGCAGGGTTTATATTGGATGGCCTTGGTATAGAGCTTATGGGAAGCTTTGGAAGTGTTTAAAAGTCCTTCTCATTTTGATAGAATCCAAGTTATAAGCCCTTTTAATCCATTTTGGAATTTCACTGTTAAGTTGTTAATTAGTTTGAATCTTGGTGTTTTTATGTTTATTAGTCATAGTTAAGTACAATTAATCAATAAAAGCAAATACTTGTTCCTTTAATTTGTAGTTTATAAAATTTCATTTTAACAGTTTAAATATCATAAAGATCATTAGTGAGTTTTATGTTGTTATGATATTGTTTGATGCTTATTTAATTCTAATAAATGATATTATAAGGTTTGTAATAAGTAGCATGGTCTAAATTACTCATTTGCTTTGAAAATCTTCAAATCAGTCTCAATAAGTAGTGTTTGTTTTAGTTTGTTAAGCGTGCTAAAGAGTGTTTAAGACAGATATTGCTTGTTACAGTGTCACTTTAGTATCTAATATCTCAAATCAACAAAAAAAACCAGTGGTCATTTAGTGAAAAAGTCAAAATCATCTTTAAATATCACTTGTTAGTTAACTGTTAGAAGTTAGATTATCAAATTCATCATAGTAGCTTAAAATCTGTTAACCTAGCTTAATTTTATCTTATCTTAGCTTATTACAACATATTTAGTAAGTAGTATTGATCACAAGTTCATATTAGTCAACTCAATTGGTTTTCTTAAAAGTCAATTTGCATTTGGTCGTTTTTGAATTAAATAGACAATTTTAGTGTGTGTTTAATATTGAGTTTTAGCTTAAAATCTTTTGGGGTATTAAAGTTTAGTTGCTTAACTTAATTAGAAAAATACTAGTTCATTTTAATCAGCTTATAAAGTGCTTATTTTCTAGTTTCTTTTGGACCCTTTGTTCTGATAATGGTGCCTCAGGTAATGGTAGTCCAACTTGAGAAGCTCACACAGAGCTTATTAGTTGGTCATAGCTTGTGATTCTTGGTTCTTTGAAGTTGACGACCTAGCCATCTTGAAGTCCCAAGCTTAAGTTTTATTTTGAAGATTGTTTGGTAGGCTGCAATAAGCCTTCACTTTGTCCCATTTCGTTTTCAACACAAGAGTCATAAGTGCTTATCTGCTTATTCTAGCTTATCAGTTTGATTCTTTGTGTCTTATAGCTTCATTTGAGTTGCTCTAGCTTATTAGCATCCTATTTTATTTTGGTTTTGTGCTTTAGCTTGTTTGAGCTTATTTCTCCAAAATAAGCTCATAAGCATATATGATAAGCTCATAAGCTTATCAAACGCTTATTTTTTAGTTTGTAAAATTTTTGTGTTTATTAAAGTTTCTTATTATCAGTATTATAATAGTTTTCAAAAAGAAAATCCACAAAAACATCATTTTAAATATAGTGATAGCGTTTATTTAATATTAATTAGCTTTTTTGATTTTTCTTTTCAGCTTATTATTAAAAAAATCTAGTTTTTATATTTTTCTTAGTTTTCTGTCACCTTAAGTTATTTTTAGAAAAAGTTTCATAATTTTCCTAATCTGTTTAGTATTTATTAGAATTTTAAATAGTCAAAAGTATTAAATAATTAGTAATAAATAATTAAAAAAGCATAAAAAATATATTTTCAGTTTTAAAATTAGTTTTATAATATTCTAGATTTTTATAAGTTAAAATTTTATTTTTCCAGGTTAATTTTGTAATTTCTTGTATTTAAGTGTATTTTAAATAGTAATTAATTAGTAATAAATAGATAAAAAGTGTAAAAAAATATATTTTTAGTTTTAAAATAAGTTTTATAATATTTTAGATTTTTTCTGAATCATAATTTTATTTTTCTAGCCTTATTTCATATTTTCTTTTATTTTAGGTTATTATTAAATAGTTTAAAATAGTTTTTAATTAATAATAATTAAATAAATAGTTATAAAAATAATTTTCTTTTTATAATAATTTTCTTTTATTTTTAGGTTTTCAAAAATGTCATTTTCATATTTGTAGGTCTTTTATTTCTTAGATCTCAATTTTTAATTTTGACGCTACGTAGTTTTTAAACCACGCTTTTAATGTTCATCCGATTGTTGTGCTTATCAATTATGTGTCCAAATACATTCCAATCAATCAGTAGTGTAGTTATCAATCCAAATCCTTACTGATCACTATCCTTAGTGATCATTCTATCATCCGATAAGTTTGATACACCATTGAGTCTCCTCAAATGGACTTAACGAATGGAATCCACTATTCCTCTCGATTTCATTGCATTTTGTGTCCGAATCTTTAAGTTTCTTACGGTTAGCCATTCACAAGTGGCTAGCTTGTGTGAGAAAACTTGACGGTTCGGGATGAATCAACGTACCTGTGATGGTTGAGGTTGATAATAGTGATGGTAATAGCTTGATTATTAATAAGGAAAAGCATGTTCATACTGAGGATCAAAAGGAATTGCAAAATAAGAATAGGAAAAGTTATAATTCCTATGCTAGCATAGTAAAAAAGGATGAGATAGTTCTGAATAAGAAACTGCATTTTGTTGCACCAAAAGTTAGTGAGAAGTAAGAAATTTGTCATTTTTTGATGAGTAAATTGTGATGAAAGGATGTGAGAAGAGGAGCCTTACTGCATGTGGATGCTTTGTTGGGCATAAAATGAGTTTCAATGAATTGAAATATCACTTGAGAAGAATGTGGGCTAAATATGGGTTAGTAGACATAGTGGTAAACTCTAGTGGTATTAACCTGTTCAAGTTCATGAATGAGGAAGGAATGAAAAATGTCATAGAACAAAGCCCATGGATGGTGAATAATGTTCCATTGTTTGTACGAAGATGGAAAGTCCTGAAATTGGAATGCAGAAAACTGAACCAACTAAAATGCCATTGTGGGTCAAAATGATGAATATTCAATCATGGAGTGTAGAGAGAATAAGTGTTATGGCTAGTAGTATTGGGATTCCAATCATGATGGACAATATAACTGCACATATGTGTCAATTTGAAGTGGGGAGGTTTGATTATGAAAGAGTTTTGATTGAGATTAAGGCTAAAAAACAGATGAAAAATGCTATTCATATCCAATATACTGATGACAAGAAGAATATTAAGGGCACTAAAGAAGTAAAAATTGAGTATGATTGGAGACCTGCGGTTTGTTCTCATTGTGTGGTGCTTGGGCATTGTGTTGATAACTGCACTAAGAGACCAAGAACTGAGGAAGAATTAGTGGCTAAGAGAATTGCAGAGGAAAAAGAGATGAGTATGAGGAAGGAGAGGGTTGATGAGGAATTCATAAGAATGCAAAATAGGAAAAAATATATGTCTCGGCAAATGAAGAACTGACAGAACAAGATAAATAACAATGTAAACATGAAACAAGAATAAAGGAAGAAAAGTATGGAGGATGAGGGAAGGAAGAAAGCTAATGAGATGCAAAGTAAGTAAAGGAACTGGTGGAATAACAAAATATAATGTTGGTAGCAATGGTAATAACATAAAGAAGGATAGTGATATGGGCTGCAAAAGTGCTAATCCATCTGTAAGCAATGCTAGTCCCTTTGTAGTCTTGAATAGCAAAATGCCAAATGTTTTGGCAGTAAGTGCAAACAAATTTAATGTACTTCAAGATCACTATAACGATGAATTTACTGGCATTCTTACTTCACAAAACCAAAAAGCAAGAGTGGTACAAGGAATTGCTAATGGTGCAATAGTGGAAGATGTATGTAGTAATAAGAATGGTAGAGAACATTGGCAAAGGAAAGGAGGTTTTTGATATCATTATAGAATGGGAGAAGGAGAAGGAAATTGTTGTTATGATTATGAATGATAAGAGGATTCCTACTATTAAAGAATTTAAGCTTTGGCCTCGAAGAATGCTTGAGCACTATAAGGATTAATGGGAAACCAAATGGAACAATTAATGCCCTAAAGATGTATATGATCTAATTTCTGAATTTCAAAAGGAATGTCTACAATTGAGTTGTGAAGTTTAGGAATTCAATTTAGTTTCTTTTGGGTATTTGGGGAATGTCTTGTTTCCTTTTTGAATGTTTTGTGTTAGTCTTTTTCTGCTTAGTGCTGAGTTTATGTGGGCATGTCCATATAAACTGGTTTGAATAGGTTTTGTATTTTGTTGTTTTCTTCTATAAATATAATTCACCTTTTCAGGGAAAAAAATTGTTGACATTCATTTAGAATAATGAGAAAAAGAAACAACCTATTGATTATAGAGAGATAAAGTGACTTTGAGCTTAGAATGAGGTGGTGGCCGAAATCTAAGGGTTCTCGGAATCTGGTGCTGCCCAACAAATTCGGCTGCCGGAATTTGATTTTTAATGATGTGTGTTTTGAATTTTAAAGATTTGTGTTTTTGGTTTTGTAAAGAATATTGTATAGGCAGAGATGGAAGATAAGAGAGAGATGAGGAAATATTTGGATTGATATATTACAAGTTTTGTTAGGTCGAGAGATAAAAATAAAAAATATAATATATATATATATATATATATATATATGGTTTGGTGGTGGGTGATGATGAATGAAGATAAAAAAAAATTAAAAATATATAAATGAAGAAGATGAAGTCAAAAGAAGGGGCAAAAGGACTAAAACACCACCATGGGGTATATCGTGCTATAATAGTGATTGTTAGTCTGTTCAAGTGAAGGACCACGATACATAACATTTCATATTTAGAGCGTTAGGTATCGTTTGGTGCTGTGGGTGGTGCCATGAGAAAAAATGGTGTTACGTCAGCATTGTTTACTTATGGCATCACTTTTGGCTATGACACCAAAACCCTTCTCGCTAGCATAACACCCATTTTGTGATGCCGTTAAACTTTATTTTATTTTATTTCATTTTATTTATTTTTAAATAAAGAAGTTTTTGTCAACCATTAATAAACTTAAAGAAGCTTGTCATAGAATGAGCATGTAGCAACATATTTAAAAAAAGAAAAAGAAAAGAAAAAAGAAAAGAAAAAAAATAACAATTGAACACTTTGAATGGCGTTAATTATTGTACAACTATTCAGCCAAACCAAAAAAATATTGCGCAGCCCAATTAATTACACTTTTGCCGTAGGTATTTTTTCATTCATTTCCACAAGGGAAAAAAAAAAAAAAAAAAAAAACATTTGGTGTGGGCTGGTGGCCACGGCGCCAGGCCTTACCAGCCCAACCCCAGTGTGGGTTGCCATACATAGCCGCCCCCGAAGCACAATGGCTTGCCACCAGCCACTGTACCCGGGCCTCTTAAGGACCCGGATGGTGCATTTTCTTTTCAAATGACGAAACTCGTCGGTAAACGCAAACCACAAAGATGCAGGGTGTAGTTTACTCTAAAAGAATAAGCCAAGCAATTCAATGTGATTTAAAAGAGTAACAATCGTATACCGATGTTGCATCCCACATCTTCAATCAATACCGTAGTTGAGATTTCTTGTGCTAAAATTTATGCCATAACTAAATATGATAGGTCAAAAATATCATATCACTATTGGAAAAAAAAACATTACAATTTAACAGTATAGCTTCAATTTTGACAAATATACAAAACATAGAATCATATTTTGTTGTCTAGAGTAAATTTTGAGACATCGAATATATTAAAGGTTTACATTTTAAGGCCCTTAAAATCTTGAGGCCCTATGCGATTTCACGCCTTCGCACACCCTCATATACGGCTCTGTCCTTGATTTCTTGAACAAAGTTAAAAGCCTGCTATACGTGTTTTTTATGCTATTTTGACAACAGTATCTAATTGTAGAGTGAAAAAAGCCACAACTATATAATAGGGGGATATCAACAAATATTCTTGCTATTCACATAACTATCAAAAGCAAGCATCGTATAAAACGTTCACTTACACCCTCAACAATGGTGAATCATCTATATGCAGGATATACAAACCATCATGCAGCTTAGACACACTATAACATAACTTTCACCCATGGCTAAAAAATGTACCCGCGTTATTTAGGTGAAGAAGATATTACTTGGCCCCTTATTTCAGAATCATCAAACTGGCCTTTATCTATTGCATTAACATCCACAGCATCAAGACTAAGCCTGTCTGGCTCATCTATGTTAACTTCACCAGCTGGGATCACAGGACTCGTAACAGCTCTTTCTGAACCAGCTTCAGTATTAGGTCTGTACCCAGGCGACGGAATAGATCCAGCCTCACCAGGACTCATAGCACCTTTTTCTGAACCAGCTTCACTATCGGGTCTGTACCCAGGCGACGGAATAGATCCAGCCTCACCAGAAGAGTCTGACTGCACAGATAAATCTTTGTCTTTTCTTTTCATAGACCCTTTACGTGACATCGCATGCATCATACCACGAGCAGAATGTCCAGTATTCTTTAGAATACCTTTGACTGTACCTCTGACTCCTCTCTTATCCGGGCTTCCAAGATCACTTCCTTCTAGACTCTCTTCAAATTCGACTACTTTCGGGCTTTGACCCGTTGCTAGATGGTTGTCCTCCATTACCAAGTTCACACCAATCCCTTTTGCATTCACCGACCTAACGTTTTCATGTGGAGTATCACAGTCTTCATCATCCCGTTTCTTAAGGCTTCTTGACTTATCTTTATCATCCTCTGTTTTCGGGCTTCTAGAGAACAATGAACCAACTTTATGGAACCCTCTTTTAACCGGGTTTCTTGATTTTGGTTTATTACCCTCGAGGCTTTCATCAGTGCTGCTCGAGTCATTCGGGTCCGGTTCAACTCTGATGCTACTACTCACTGACTCGCCTACTTTACTGACCCGATTCTTCCCCTTTCTTGGCTCCCATACTTGTGCTACCTCAGGACCTGGGTGATGTACCCATATGCCCGTTTCTATTTGCCCTTCGACATCAATCGGTTCATAACTATCAGCTGTCGGATCTTTATTTTTTTCTGGAGCTTTAACTGAACCGTCTCCGTTCTTGAATTCAGTCTTTGATGCATCAACATCGCAAGGTTGTTCAAACAATTTGTCTACACCTTCAAATTCAATAACTTTTATAGCAAGATGCAATCTTCCCGTTTTAATGTTGTCGAGTGGCAACCACATTTCATGTCTCTCGCCATCTTTGAAATCATTAATCTTTACACAGCATTTACTGCATAAAACGTCCATAATCGAGTCATATAAATGTATATTCAAACTTTAGAGAAAAGATCCAAGAAACAGGGAATAAAAAAGAAAACGAACCCAAGGGTGTCATCAACAAAGCGATCTTTATCACGAACTTCGATTTCAAGAAGATTAGGTGCGTCCCATGAAACAATAGGAATCTTGAACTCTTCAAACCATTTTGGCGATAACGTCTTCTTCTGTGTCTTGGTCCTGAACCTCTTTAAACCAAGCTTGCCTTTTACGTAAGGATCAGCCAACCCTGAAAAGGTGTTAAGTTGGTTAGCCAACATGTTCACTAAACACTATGGTGAAAGCGCATTTTTAAGTAACCTTACCGTTCAGATCTGATGGTTTCATATCTGATCCTTCCACAATTTCTACCAAGGCATAACCAACCGGATCCTTTGCATCCATCGAAAACCAACTTTCTGAAATGGCACAAAAAAATACTTTATTAGGTTTAAACCTGCCATAATACGCATTAACACACTATTTTCTAAAGTAATACCTGGTTCTGGTGAAACAAATTTCTCGACATCCACCACCAACATATTAGGCTGCAAAATCAGTCAATATGTAAAAATCAGAAACCCTTCTTACACGTTAACTATAAATTATTAACTTATATGTTTGCAACATAAACAAACCCCACCCGTCCCGAACCGTACTATAAAACAAGAGAAACAAAAGAATGTTACCTCAACCAATGTCTCCTCAAATGCAACATTCAGAAGCTTATCCTGATCGAGTAAAGGAAAACATAAAAAACACATTCGAGTGAGCGTTCACAAGTGTTTGTGCGGATGTGAAATCACAATTAATGAAGTTAACCAATTACTAACCAGCCATCCAGCAATCCCAGGAACCTCAGTAACATCGAGACCATGAGAAAAAATTGGTTTTACTGTCATCTGGAAGTATGGTGGTTCCACAAAACATACCCTCATACGTCCAAGAAATGGCCATTTTGGGAGAAACTTGATTCCCACCAATACCTAAACGATTTTCAAATAGACAGAATACAAAACCTCGTTAATCGTGATCATTAAAATGCAACATTAGTGAAAACATTGTTCAAAATATGAAAATTTACCTTTCCTTCAACATGCATTCCTGTCAAATGCATCTTAGCAGACATTCCAAAACCCAATCTTTTTGTCAGTTTGACCGCTAATATTGCACTCATGTCATCAGCTGTTCGAAAATTTAGTCCCATTTCCATAACCTAAAAAACCAATACAAAGTATCAATGAATGACCATTTTTCCTACATTATGACCTTGTGATTCAGAAAAGTTAACTTACCAAATGATCGTCACCGGTAGATTGACGACAAACCCTCATTTCAGTAATCATAGGTGGAGATCTTCCCATATACAAATTCTGAACCATTGCTTCTTTCTGCATACATTGTTACATACAAAGATCAATCAATAGATACTTCTCAAGCTGATAACATGACTAAGCAAATTTCCAACAAATGGCACAACTTTTCCATTTTAATGTAAGTCGCTTAAAATTAGAAATTTATTTAATCACGCCTGTATTAGGTACGAATTCTACTATCGACAAAACTTCAAAGTTTTTGCCAAAACCCGGGAAAAATAAAATTGTTTCCTAGTAAGAACTCTGAAATATATAGGTTGCGTTTAGTTGAGGGAAAACACCCTTGTTTTCCACAAAATGTTTTGTGGAAATCAAGGAAAACAGAGATCGCGTTCAAATCAATGTTTTCCAAGAAAATGTTTTGCAAAACACAAATCCCATATTTCCTAACTTAACAAGGAAAATTACAAAACAAATTTTAGTTGTTTTCCTTGTTTTCCTTTGTAACCCTCAACCCTCCCTCCCTTTCTTCAAAATAGAAAATAGAAATATCAACTAAACGCGTTTTCTATATTTTAAAGTGTTTTATAGAGATTAATTCTCCTTCCAAATTTTTACAAAACTAGAGATAGAAAATAAGAGAATTTGTTCTCCAACTAAACGCACCCATAGATTCTCTAAAAACTCGTTTGTTAGAACATATCTAGCATACTTTAAATCCTAGGGATATTTTCATATATACCCAATCGAAACATCAAAATGCCATATATACCCAAAATACAAGTTTTGAATGCATGATGTGTAATGTAGTTAAAGCATGTTTTGGGTAAGAGCATTGCTAAAGCCTCCTACAATATCCTCCTACTAATCCTCCTACACACACAACAATATTGTATAGGATCCTATGAGTAGGAGGATAAGTAGGAACAATTTGGGTAAATATGGGATTATGGTGTTTAAGTTAGGTAAATATGAAATTGCCCAAGCATCAAGTAGCTGATGAAACACTAAAGTTAATTGAGCCTAACAGATTGTTAAAGAGATGCTATATACAAAGTAACTAGAAAGAGCTCGAGTCTAATCACATGAGCGTAAAAAGATCAAGTGTTATGAATAGAAATAATTCATACCACAGTCCATGGTTTGTACTTCTGCAAAAACCAAGGCATCATAGGGAGTAGGATTCTCTGTGAGACAATGTTCTCCATACATATTGGCCAAATCCTTTCAACCAAATGGTTCAACCACCTTACCGATTCAGAATCAGATAGTACCTACAGAAAACGAAAAGGGGTTCATAAAATTCGGTTTTCAAGGCTAAAAGTATTAACTTTATCACAAGGAATTAGCTAACAAGTATGTACTAACACACAAGTAAAGCAGATCTAAAAAAAGGCAAAAACGGAAAGAACATTTTACTATTCGCATAATTAATAATCACTGATCTACCACTTGATCTTACTGCTAGAAATTCATTTTCACTTTCCAAGAAGGCAAAAAGGGAAAGAATATTCAAGAAACCAGTATATACTATTCACCAAATTTATATACTCTAAACCAAAACTTTATTCACCAGTATTACTTTATACTTACCTAGAAAAAGCTTTTTTGGCTGAAATAAGCAGATTTTAAACTACTTATCAACAACAGGGTATATAATCTCACACACTTTATCAAAATGGTAAAAAGAATGCAAAGATTTACCCTTTTTTGATATGCGTGTCTTCTTTCTTCAAACCTAACCTTTCTTCTCAATCTTGTTGCAAAATTATCATGAACCTATTAGAACATAAAAAGAAGCCAATTAAAAAACCACATAACTTTAACCAATCAAACACAAAGTACCAAATTTAATAAACAAAATATTCTTACCAAATAAAGATAGATTAAACAGAAGAAATAAACAACTGGATGACAAACATTGAATGAAGAAAGTAACCATATCAGCAAGAACACAATGCCCACATGATGAATAATTGATACTTCTGTTATATCCATCAAGTCAAACTTCCAAACTTTGACTTTTTTTCTTTTCTTCTCAAAAACAAAATTAAATCATCAAAACTTATGATTTCAACAATACCCACTTGCTCAAAATCTATAAACACCCCAAAAACAAAAACAAAAAAAACAAGATTCCAAACTTTGACTTTTGACCTTTGACTTTGTCTTATGAAAAACACAAATTACAAGATCAAATCACAAAATCCAACAAAATCTAAAACACACCCACTTTATAAAAAGATGATTTAAGCAATACCCATATCTCAAAATCTTTTTAAAAAATTTAAAAATATCAAGATTGAAGAAAACTCAGGGTTTAGACTAAAGGGTCAAGAACTGGGTTGAAGTTGGTTGACTGTTTGTTGTTTGGTAGTTAAAAGGTGATATTTTGGTCCCGTATTGGACGAGTGTAATACGTGTTGTATGATAGGATAGACGTGGTGATGTAGTAGTGGATCTTGTTTCTTTTTGTACACTTGGCATGTCGGCTGTTACACGTGGAATTTATTGATTTTGATGGTTTCGTGTGTATTTAATTTGGAAAAAGATATGTTCATTGAATTTGGTATCTTAATTTTTTATAAACTAACATGGTTAAGTATGATTTTTAAACAAACCTTGTAAAATAACAATTTTTGTTAAACAGCAAATTCTACAACCTACATCACCTATCTCACATGTTTTTAACGAGACTTGAACCCAAAACTTTTAAGTTGATGGATCACTCACATACCGTTAAGCCAAAAAGCCTTTGATGAAATAACAATTTATTTATCATGACATTTCAACGTTGTGTCATATTTTCACTCCACTACCAAACATTAAAGTAATAGTAATGAGCATCACCAAACATCTATTTGTCAAGTTTACGTTTATGTTAGCTTTTTTCATTTCATCCTTTTAACTTTTCCTATTTGAAAATATACACGAAAAATGTTGAAAATGAAAAAAAGTGTGTTTAAATTGTTTGCTGCTCTGCAAACCTCTGTCGGGTAAGCAAATAAAAATAGCATCAAAATCGGTGTGGTGTTGAGAGCCTTTGTCGTTGCCGAAGCTACAAAATGGCTTGCCTTGCCCCTTGAGTTTGTTCCACGACCACTTACCTAAGACATTATATGATATAATATTAGCTGAGAATATATGGTTTATGCTAATATCAACGTACTTTCTTACGTGTTTTATTATTGTACATGCGCTTGTTTTCAATTTATTATTTGTTATAAACTTTCACATTATGTTCTAATATCATACTTATAACTCATATGTTAAATTTATTTTGATAATTTCAAAGTCATTCTAACAAAGTAAATCTTGCGTCTATATCTACTAGATAAGAAAAGATGAAGATGAAGTTGTGCGTTTATCTATTTTGGTCATTAAGATGGTAAATGAACACATAGTAACACAATTGTAATATATAGGATTTGGGAAGCTTAGATGAATTTGAGAGATTTAGCTAAAAGAGTAATAAAAGTTTAGTGCTATTAAAGGTACGTTTGACAAAAGTAGTTGTTCTTAAAACTAAAAATGTAGCTGTTGAACGAAAGATTATAAATAAATATTATTTTTATAAGCTACATGAAGTAGATTTGATTTTTAAAAGTTGTAATTTTTTTTTTTTTTTTTTTTTTAAATAACTTTTTTTTAAAAAAATAATCATAATCTCATCATATTCTAAATAACATTTTCACATTTAAAACCGTTAGAAACATACTTTGATATCCATTGAATTGTCGTTTATATGGCTTTGATCGGTATAAACTTATAAAATTATATTCATAATCTATACTACTATATAAAGTGTTTAAGACATTTTAAATAAAGAAGTTTTTAAATTTCTAAAATAAAAAACATTTCTAATAAAAGTAACCCGCTAAACTTGTAATCAAAAGTGCAATTAATATAGCACTTTGTACAAAACAATAATTCATAAATCATCTAACTTGTAACATTCGTGTATATTAATGCCAGAATTAATTATATCATTAAAATACTTTCTCATAAAAGTACAATTAATATAATACTTGGTACGAAACAATAATACATAAATCATCTATTTTCTTTTTCATTAAAACACTCACTTAATTAAATTTACAATAATGCATAAATCATCTAACTTGTAACATTCGTGTATATTAATGCCAGAATTAATTATATCATTAAAATACTTTCTCATAAAAGTACAATTAATATAATACTTGGTACAAAACAATAATACATAAATCATCTATTTTCTTTTTCATTAAAACACTCACTTAATTAAATTTACAAATCATTAATAATATAATTAAAATACCTCATCACTCAAAAGTACAATTAATATATCAAATAGTACAAAACAATAATGCATAAATTATTTTATCATTTAAATTTTTTGAGCACCCACTAAATGAATTTTACAATTCATTAATGATATTATTTAAATACCCCTTCACTCAAAAGTACACTTAATATATCACATGATACAAAACAATAACGCATAAATCATCTTATCTTTTATTTCTTCTTTAAAACACCCACTAAATAAATTTACAAATCATTAAGCGGATCATAGAAACCAATCTTTTGTGTAGTCAGACTTTCAGACACCACCTTTTTCGACCACTCAACGGACCACCATTTACCACCACATCTTAGCAATATAGACACCACTAGATGGTGCTAAAACCGCTATTTTAAAACACCATGTATGTTTAAACAATATATAATATTGCACGTCCTAAACGACTAGCAATATCGTTGACCATCGTTTCCGTATTGTTGTTGCATTGTGATGCAAGTCTTCCATTTTTAAAGCAATATTGTGCGGTAAAGTTGTTCCGTTAAGTTATCGTCATGTGTTAAGTTAGCATCATGAAAAATATATAATCGCGTAAGCACCATGCTATAAAAGTTTTTTATTATCTATACTACTATATAAAGTGTTTAAGACATTCTAAATAAAGAAGTCTTAAAATTTCTAAGACCAAAAATATTTCTAATAAAAGTAACCTTCTAAACTTGTAACCAAAAGTACAATTAATATAGCACGTGGTACAAAACAATAATGCATAAATCATATAACTTGTAACATTCGTGTATATTAATGCCAGAATTAAAAATATCATTAAAATATTCTCACACAAAAGTACAATTAATATAGCACTTGGTACAAAACAATATTGCATAAATCATCTAATTTTTCTTTTTCATTAAAACACTCACTAAATAAAATTTACAAATCATTAATAATATAATTAAAATACCCCATCACTCAGAAGTACAATTAATATATCAAATGGTACAAAAAAATAATGCATAAATTATTTTATTATTTGTATCTTTCAAACACCCACTAAATAAATTTTTTAATTCATTAATGATATTATTAAAATACACCTTCACTCAAAAGTACACTTAATATATCACATGATACAAAACAATAGCACATAAATCATCTTATATTTTATTTATTCTTTAAAACACCCACTAAATAAAATTTACAAATTATTAAGTGGATCATAGAAACCAATAATTTGCGTAGTCAGACTCTCTGACACCACCTTTTTCGACCACGCAACGGACCACCATTTACCACCACAACTTAGCAATATAGACACCACTAGATGGTGCTAAAACTGTTATTTTAAAACACCATGTATGTTTAAACGATATATAATATTACACGTCCTAAACGACTAGCAATATCGTCGATCATCGTTTCCGTATCGTCTTTGCATCGTGATGTAAGTCTGCCATTTTTTAAAGCAATATTGTGCGGTAAAGTTGTTCCATTAAGTTATCGCTATGTGTTAAGTTAGCATCATGAAAAACATAGAATCGCGTAAGCACCCTGCTATAAAAGCTTTTTATTATGTTACGAAATGCGTAAGTAAGAAAACAAACTAATTTTCAATTAATAACCTCTGTTGGATATTCTTTTTTTTCTTCTTTAAAAGCAATGCATCGAAAAAACCTTGCTATCACCAAAAATTATAATCACACGGGTACCTGCCGTTGCAACGCGCGCGTACCCGGCTAGTGTTACCAAATGCGTAATTAAGAAAACAAACTAATTTTCAATTAATAACATCTGTTGGACATTCTTTTTTTTTCTTCTTCTTTTAAAACCTTGAATCGAAAAAACCTTGCTATAACCAAAAAAAAATATAATCACACGAGCATCTGCCGTTGCAATACGCGGGTACCCGACTAGTTTTGTTTAATGTATCAATTTATTGATAAAAGGAGGTATAGTGTCAATAGAAAAGGATCTTGTCTAAACTTTAAGGGTTTTGCTAATGGCAACCCTAAGGGTTGTTGTTAAGGGTTTGATTTTATTACATATGAACAAATGAATGATTCTTATTAAATGATATTTCCGCTAAAAGTGGATGAAATCCTTAAAAAACTGGACACACGACAAATACTTCATTCTCATTGAGGGAATTAGCTTATTACAACAAATTATAATAAAATTGATCATATTAATGACAGCCCTAAGGGCTGTCGTTAGCAAAACCCAAACTTTAAAAGGGCCCCTAAATGCATGATTCTGGATGTTGATGCGTACGTATGTTAGAATGCGAAGCTTGTCGGCAAACCGTATTGGTCGGTTTTTCTACAAACGATAATTGTCTCCTGATCAGTTATTTTGAAAAGGCTAAAGTTGTATATTTTTTAAAGAAATATAAACAAAAACTCAAATTTTTAAAAGGGTCGTGGCTTTTTTAAGTCGTCACTAAGGTCCGTTCATGAGCGTGATCTATAAAGCGACAATCGATTATCATTTGTACGGACCATAGTTACATTTTCAAAGTCTCGTATGTTCTCAGGCCATAAACAACAATTGCAATAAAAAACACTACTAAGATTTCGTCTTCTAACCAAAACGCATACGATTTTCGTCAATTTTTTCATCCGTTTTCATCCGCTTTTATACGCTTCTACCCGTTTTTATACGAGCTAGTTAAGGTATGAACAAATAATATACCAAACTAGTTAAGTGGTCAAAGAGTTATTTTTGTCCTTAAACATCATATTTTTATAAATGTGACAAAACGTTTACAAAAATAAATTATATAAATTAATTTGTATTTATAAAGAAATGTTTTATTAAGAATATATATTCAAAAATATGGTTTTCTCGCCTAAAAATATGCCACATTCACCAGAAAAACATTTCACCGCAAAAGGACAAAAACAAGAGCGTCCTACGATGGAGGTCCCTTATAAAAGGGACGGTCACATATATATAAGGGACCGTCCATATATTTAAGGGATCGTCCACATTTTTCCACTACAGAAGAATAACAGAAACGTCCTATGATGAAGGTCCCATATATATAAGTAACCGTCACCCTACTTTAAGGGACCTCAACTAGATTCCGCTCATGCTCTCTTTTTCTATAAATATTGGACCATTCCCAAAGGTTTTCTCACCCATTTTGCACACATATTTCTCTCCTCTATACCTTCCCTTCTTTGATCATTTAACTTGTTTAAATGTGATTCTTTCTTTCTTTCCTCAAGTGCAAGAGAAGAACTTTTGTTATCGTCTAGATACAAAGTTATGTAGTCTAGTTAGTCCATGTATAACATTTGTTACATATAGATCGAGTCCATATCTCTCTATTATTGTAAATTGATAAATTCGACTTATGTCTAAGTTGGAAATTGTTGTGTAAGTGTAGACCAGGACACTGTGTAAGTCCAGAAAGTATTGTAGTGGTTAGTGTTGTGTAAACCCGGATTGTGTAAGTCCGTGAAGTGTTGTGTAGTGGTTAATGTTGTGTGGTATGAATGTAGATTGGTTCTAGCTAAGATTAGAACTCGACATTTAGCTTAGTGTTGTAAATCGGTGTAAGCAACGTTGTGTGGCTTTCTCCGCTTGAAGGGAGCTTGTTGATTAGTGAAGTAACTCCAGAGTTGGGTACTCGGGGAGCAAAGTAGAGCGAAGAGGAGCTTCGTGCCCGAACTACTATAAATCAGCGTGTCCGGTTTGTATTTTATTTTACTTTTTACTTTACGTTTATATTCGCTTTTATTGCTTATTATTATGCTCGTGTTATGTTTATGTTTGTGCGATTGGTTGTTTATATTGTATTGTTAATATGTGAGTCTTGGCTTGGTAAACGGTTTTGTAATTATGTTTGTGACATAATCTACGATATATATAGTTGTTATAATTATCGTAACCACTGTTCATATTCACCACACTTGACCGGGAATTTGATACGAAAGATTTCTAGACTTTAAATAGAAATGTATTCACCCCCTCTACATTTCTACATGTTTTTACACGTTTTCGACCATTTTTACTCATTTTCGTCCGTTTTTATACGTTTTCTTACATTGTCGTCCTTTTTCTTACGTTTTCGTCATTTTCCTTACGTTTTCGTCTATTTTCATCCATTTTCGTCCGTTTTCTTACATTTTTCGTCCGTTTTTGACCGTTTTAATCCGTTTTATACGTTTTGTTAATACAAATAAACCGTAAAAACGTTTATTAATATTTAACGATCTCTTTGTGTTTTGTTGATAACAAATATAATGTTATCATAAGTAAAATTATAAGTATACATGTTATTTTTGTAAAGTATCTACATATATAGTCATTTAATACAAAGTGTTGTAATAATTCATTTGTTGTAATAGTTTATTAGGATGGGTAAAAACCATAACCCATGACCCATACCCATGGAGCATATCCATAACCCATACCCATTTTCTAGATGCATTGCATCTATTAGATACATTGTATCTACTTAGATACCCATGGTCCAAAGTCTAGGACCCATGACCCATAACCCAAAAACCCATGGGCAAACAGGAGCGTCTCACGGATCCCTCAAGTTACACTAGACGGATCCCTCAGGCAAGGGATCCGTGGGATCCGTACAACAGTGGCAAGAATTTGCCTTAATAGAGCGTCATTTCTTCATTGTAACTCACCCCTCTTCTTACAAACTCTCTCATATATTCTTACATTCTTCTAACCTAAGATCACTTGATCTAGAGAGTAGTTCTTCTTTCTTTTATTGTGATTCTCATATAGGTCCTTCTCTAAGGCGAGATCACGAGCATTCTACAAGTCATCCTAGCAAGGGGTCCTTGATTGATTTGTTCCTCCACAAGATTTCTGTAGCGAAGATCTTGTATTTCATATTTCACATATTTGTTGTGTTATAGTAGTGTTGGTTTAGTCCTCCGTGTTACGGACTCGGTATTTAGCTTTGTACCGGAAAAAGTGTAAGCGACGTTGTGAAGGCTTCTCCGCAAAGTTGAAGGAGTTTGTTGACATAGTGCTTGAACTCTCGAGTAGGTGACTCGGAGAGTGGAGTAGGGCAAAGAAGGTGTCCTTGTAGCCGAACTACTATAAATCGGTTGTGTCATTTCTATCCTTTATTTTACTTGCTTTCTTTACTTGCATTACTCTTAGATCTATACTTTCTCTTCATCCATACGATTTCACATAACACCGAATCTAAAGTTTTTTTGAAACTAACTTAAAATCGGCAAAACTATTCAACCCCCCCCCCTTCTAGTTTTCCACAATTGGCATCAAGAGCTAAGTTTATAAAAGTTTTAATGTAAACCGTATTTTAAAAACTTTTCGATCACTATGGGTTCTGAAAATTACAAGGAAGGGCAATTCATGCAACGACCTCCACTACTTGAAACTAATGGTTTTATATACTGGAAAAATAGATTAGAAACGTATGTGAAGTCAAAAGATATTGATCTTTGGTACATCATTGTTGAAGGCGATTTTGAAGCCACTACAAAAGATGAATCCGGAAATTTAGTAAACATCCCTCATGATCAACTCACCGATGATCGAAAGAAAAAGCTTTCCAAAAATAGTGAAGCTAAAATGGTTTTATACAATGCTTTACCCAAAAAGAAATTCGAAAGAATTTCCATGCTTAAAACCTCTAAAGAGATTTGGAACTCTTTAGTTGTAACTCATTAAGGAAATCAACAAGTTAAAAACAATAAAATAGATTTATTTGTTCAACAATATGAACAATTTTCAATATCGGATGAGGATATTGTAGATCATTCTTTTGCTAACTTTAATACTATAGTTGCATCGTTACAAGCACTTGATGAGTCTTTCACTAGTCGTAATCATGTTAGGAGGTATTTAAGGGCGCTTCCATCCAAGTGGATATCTAAGGTGACGGCAATTAAAGACTCAAAAGACTTGTCAATCCTCACCCTTGATGAACTCATAGGCAATCTAAAGGTCTATGAGCTTGTCCTCGCTAAAGATTCCGAAGCCTCAAAAGAGAAGAAAGAGAAGCACAAATCTCTTGCCCTAAAAGCCAAGAAGGTCTCAAGCGATGAAGAAAACTCCTCTTCAGATAGTGATGACGAGGAGTATGCCATAGCGGTTAGGGACTTCAAGAAGTTCTTTAGAAGAAAGGGAAGATATGTCAAGCAACCATATGCCGACAAGAAGTGGCTCCGGAAAAGCAAAGATGACGAGAAGGCAAGGGATGAACGCGCTTGTTTTAAATGTGGGGACCCCAACTACTTTATTAGTAAGTGTCCCAAATGTGATGAACAAAAAGCGTTCGTGAGTGGATCGTGGGGAATGAGCGAGGAGGAAGACGAAGAAATTTGTCTCATGGAAAATAACGAGGTATGTCATGAATACTATAATAGCTCATCATTAGATGATGATTCATAACATCGTGAATATGATAAACTTTGCAAAATTAGCTTAAAAGTAATTAACAAAAACAAGATTTTGAAAAACCAAAATGAACGTTTAGAAAATGAAGTCTTTGAGTTAAAAGCTAAATTAAAACATTTAGAAAAAGCAAAGATAGCAAGTGGCGAATGTGAGCTTTGCGTTCAACTTCAAACACTAGTTGATCATCTAGATTCTAGTATTGCTAGAATGAATAGTAATACTCTAGATATGATATTAGATAGTGTTAAAACATGAAACAACCAAAAAGGTTTAGGTTTTCAGCAACTTGATGCGTCAACTAGTGAAAACAAAGAAACACAATTCGTCAAAGCAATAGAAAAACAAGCCACTGTAGTCACGGATCCCACAAAAAGGGAACCGGCTAGTATAAAGCCAGGGATCTGTGGGTCTGTTGAAGCAAACAGTAGCAATAATATAGCTTCCTCATCTAGAACCGATTTTGTTATTGTTAATAAGATGAAACCAACCCATGTTACTATTAGACAACCACCTCCATGACAAAATCAAAGTTTTACAAGAAACAAAGGTCCATTGTTTTCAAAACCAAACACATTTAGGAGACCTAATAATGTTTATCCGAGAAGTAACCATCAAATGGGATGGAATCCTAATATGCAAAATGGTTTTCCATTTCAAAACTTTGCACCATGGAATGCATACTCACCTTTTCCATATATGTCTAACATGAATGAAATGTTTAACACTAATGGACCCATAAACAAATAGGGACCAAACTTTTGAGTTAATTGTTTTCTTAGGCGTGCTTAAAGGTCGACCTAGATCCGGATGAATGGATCAAGGATAGCGGATGCACGAGGCACATGACCGGTAATAAAGGTTTATTTTCCACATATGAATCATTCAATGGAGGAAATGTGGTATTTGGAAATAGCAAAAGCAACATCGATAAATGTATGATTTCTAACAAATCTCTAACCATTAACGATGTGTGTCACGTAGAAAACCTAAACTTTAACCTCTTAAGTATAGGAAAAATATGTGATAAGAAGTGTAACGTTCTTTTTAATGAAACCGGTAGTAAGATATTGAAAAACTGTATCACCATAGGGGGAGGAATTAGGAAACATGGAGTCTATGTCATTAAAATCGGTAATGAACCTAAAGACAAACTTTGTCTTACTTCTATGGATGATACTTCGACCTTATGGCATCGAAGATTGGGTCATGCAAATATGCGACTTCTTCAATCGCTATCATCCAAAGATCTAGTAAGAGATCTACCAAAATTAAAATATGAACATCACTTTTGTGATGTTTGTATCATAGGAAAACAAGTCCATGCTAGTCACAAAGCTAAAAATATGGTCTCTACAACTAAGTGTCTAGAATTACTACACATGGATTTATTTGGTCCATCCGCTATCCAAAGTTATGGAAGCAACTACTACACTTTGGTTATAGTGGATGATTACTCTAGGTACACATGAACTAAATTCTTAAAGAATAAAATTGAAACGTTCGATTACTTTGAAATATTAAGTAAGAAAATCCAAAGACAATTAGAAAGTCCTATAGTGTCTATTAGAACGGATCATGGTAGGGAATTCGATAATAAAGTGCAATTTGGAGCCTTTTGTGACGCTAATGGCATTACTCACAACTTCTCGGCTCCTCACACTCCACAATCGAATGGGGTAGTTGAAACAAAGAATAGAACCCTACAAGAAATGAGTCGCACCATGTTAAATGAGCAATCCATACCTCAAAAGTTTTGGTGCAATGCTGTTGATACATCAACATACATACTTAACCGAGTCTTAATTAGACCATTTTTAGGTAAAACTCCATACGAGTTACTTCGAGGCAAAAAGCCTACGTTAGAACATTTTAGAGTCTTTTGTAGCAAATGTTTTCTACTTAACACTAAAGATTACCTTACAAAATTTGATCCTAAATCAACCGAATGTATCTTTTTAGGTTACTCTCCTAATAGCAAAGCTTATGTCATATTAAATAAAGAAACAATGAAGGTTGAAGAATCATTAAATGTAAAATGTGATGAGAGTCCACCCAAACCTACTCTACCTCTTGTCAATGACGAGATAGTCGAGAGTGAAGCTCTAGAAATAAAGAAAAATACAAACAAAGAAGATGAACCTTTAAATAATGAAATCATCAATATTAAAGAGTCTAAAGATTACCCCGTAGATAAGGTCATACGAAAATTAAACGAAAGAACCTTAAGGTCTACAAGCCACAAACCTAACACTACTATATATTGCATAGTTATATATGTTCATATTACAACACCACACCACTCATAAAAGTTCGAAATAATAACAACCACAGAAAGGATATGATTATTCTGTTTTCTGCAGAAGCTTGTAATGCCCTTCATGAACTCGTCCGCCTACAAAACTCTCCAAGCTTTGGAAGATTCTCCTTGTCTTGAGCCTTTTCCTGATAGCCGATATAAAGACCTCACTCATCTCCACATCCTTTTCAGTCCAAATACTCATCCCTTGTCTCATCTTGAGCTTGTACTCCTTCACCCGGTAATCTAAAGCTTCTTCAATTTGACGAAGAGTACTGTTAATACAAATAAGCCGTAAAAACGTTTATTTATATTTTACGATCTTCTAATGTTTTGTCGATAACAAACGTAAAATCATTTTAACGAACAAATAAAATACGTAAATAGTTTGAGCCAATAGTTTTCTAACACACTTAACGTTTTCACATAAAACACTAATACAAGTATAAGTGATTTTATGATTTAGTAATACATATGTACAACAACTAGTGTTTACATATTGGGTAAATATATACATAACTAGTATGTATTATAAATGGGTAAAAACTACAACCCATGGAACATATCCATAACCCATGGTATTGACCCATACCCATTTGACTAGGTGCATTGCACTCATTAGATACATTGTAACTAATAAGAGAACCATGGATCAACCCATAACCCATGACCCATAACCAAAATACCCATGGGTAAAGAGGAGCGTCCCACGGATCCCTAGCTTTATGCTAGACGGATCCCTTGTGGGAGGGATGTAACACCCCCAAAATGGCTCAGCGGACGCACACAAGTATTGGGGTGCTACTAAATTGATATCACAACATAAGCATAGAATAACTGATTTTCATAAAGAAACTTTCATTCATTTTTGGAAACAATGTTTACATTAATGATTAAGTGCGGAAAATGGTCCTTTATAAATAAGTGGTCCCAATACATAAATCAGAGTCTTCTATGACCATGCCATGCCTTTGCCTTGCGCCTCCAAGGATAAGCTATCACTTCAAAACCTGAAGATACATTCTAAAAGGGGTCAGCTTACGCTGGTGAGTTCATAGGATTATTTAAAAGGCACTTCAGTATACCATTTCACATTTGGTTTAGATGATCATTACGTCTTGCATAATGTCATAAAATTTATGATTACATTTCATAAAAGAATTTCATTAGTGGACCATAAAAAGAGTATATGCACATTACAATGAATATAATGCCATATATTATAAATCTATTACGCCAGCACTAAGTTCATGCAACCGAAGCTACGACAGTTTCTGTATGCAAAAAGAAGTCATACAAATAAGGAGCCCATGGTGAGTGTTTATCCCAATACACTCGGTTCCGATATGCTATATGTTTCGCCTTGACCCATGCGGGGCCAACCGAACAGGGGAGTCACCCCCAGTAGATCTATTTATAACATTCGCGCTTCCCAGCAGGAATTGACGGTTCATGAAGAGGGCAATTTGGGATCTAAGGACTTAGGCTAAGCTGCGTAATATTCTAAGTCAAACATTTTGATATGGTCCATAAAACATCTTGTTGGGTTCAGTAAATATCCAAACCCCTTAAACTAGGATTTGAATAGAAAATATCCTAAGTGTTTAATCCGTTAAACACAATGAGGTCACTGAGCGCATAGTCTCTCAGTGAGCTATCTTCAGGACACTTAGTATGAGGCGAAGAAGGAGCCTCTCCACTCTGCAAGGCGGAACTTAAAGGGTGAAGACTAAGTCAAGAAGAAGATAGTGGATTCAGTGAGCGATGACAATAACTCACTGAATCCCTTCGACTCCTCTCCAACTGTTAAACACTAAAGACAAACGAAGGAAGAGACTGAAGACTTTAAAGACTGAAGAATGAGCTGGATTATGCGGGAAAGTTTTACCCAGATAAAACTAAGTCCCACAAGTGTTTATCCAGTCTATACACAGTCTCAATCTATCAAGATCATATCTTCCCATTTGTAGTAAGGGGCGATTCTCTGTCAAGGAAAGAAGCTTCGCCGCCTACTATAGAAAGGTGAACAGTAACCGAATATATCAATATTCGTGTTTGCTGTGATCCATGTTTTTGTCTTCTAGGTTAAAGTTAATTATCATACTTGTATAAATAGCATAAGAGAATGAGTGAAAAGTTTAAGCTTGTGAATTGTAAAAACACACACACACATAAGCCAACTTTTCACTCCTCCAAATACAACTTTATCCTTGAGCTAGCTCAGTGGGTTCTAAGAGTAGTGCTCAGACTTAGCCAGAGTTTAGAGAGGAGGCACCCAAACTTTGTCATTTCAATCCCAAGTACTATTCCGCAAGTACTTGGGTAACGTATTCTTTTGATTTATTTCTAATAAGAATATGATGTTGAAAATTACTTTGTGTGTTTTACTTATGTTAATTTCAGTCATTATTCACTGTTAAATTGCTTTAAGTACTTAATTATTCCTTTTTAACGATAGTGAATAGGGAACAACACATCTATGTATGATGTAACTTAAAACATATCAATCAAAAGGCATAGTATGCATGGAAATGCACCATTAAAATCATTTAAGTAAAATGAGCATGTATCTTCCCCCAAAACAAGTATAAAACAGATTAAAAGTAGGGGTTATGAGACTCACCTAGGCAATTAGAAGTCAAAAGGGAATTAAATCAATGAGTGATAGTGCTACGGCTCCTGCACGCAACCTAATTAAGTACGGCATATTTAGTCTTCTTGTTTAAGACTCGATAAAGTTTAACTATCTTTATAAATTTTTAAATGTTTTTGTTGTTGTTGTTGTTGTTGTTGCTTATGTGGCATCATTTATCTTAAAACAATATACAAAGATTTGAATGGATCTCGTCTTATGAGGGTATGATATGGAAGGAAGTCTCGAAGAAGGAATTACAACTTTGGTTTAATGATGACCAAATGAAAATGCTTGGAAGGGTACATGCAGAAAAGATAACAAGGATGAACAAGACTTCGGTTTGATGATAACCGAATGACGATGTACGAAAGGTAATCACATATAAATAGTGTACGACTTTGAATTGTAAGGATGTCGCTTAGAATCAAATATTGGTTGACGATAAAAGTATATAAAAATTATACATTAATTATTGGTTTTATTAAAAGAGTTTATATTAAAATTACACTAATAAGTTATAAGTGCAGGGTTTTTAGAAAATCGGGCATGACCCGTGTATATGCTTTAATTATATGTGGTGACTAAGTGTCACAAAATTAATAACCCGTTGTTAAAATAAGTTTCGTTCGGTTTGAATATGTCATTTTATGTGATACGGACTAATGGTTTAAAAACTTAAATTTTGTTTATGGTTATAGTTTATAAAAATATGTCTAGTAGGTTCAAAGTATGTCTTGAAATAATGTCGAGTGAACGAGTGAGTCGTGAAATCAGTTAAGGAAACAAATAACCGGGACTTGATTAAAATGACGAGTTGGGTATACGCTATACTACGACATTTTATTTGTTATGCACGTTGTAAATTTTACATCTTAAAAATCTGTGTATTTTCGTTTTTATCCCCCCTCATTTGAGCATGTGGCTTCGACACTACCAAGCTCAAGCCTAACAAACAATATGTTATTCACACCCCAACTAAGTTTAACCCATTTTTTTTAAACCCAAATAGTCTACAATTCATCAAAGTCCAAAGCATTTGTTTTTCTGTCATGATAGTATCGACTGCAGTAGTAGCAAAAAGAAGGGGAATGAAAATTTTAATTTACTTTCAAACACAAAACTAAGCCCCCAAAGCTTACACCAACACAAATTTAAAAAAATATCTTGTGGCTTAAAACTGAACTGGAAATAAAATAAACACCCTTGAGGTGTCTACGTTGGTGACTCAAAACAAGGCTAACACTACTTGGTTTACTTATATATTGAAAACAAACATGACAGTCAAAATAAATGGATATCATCAAGGGATCATAGAAGCTTATTCCGAGTCTCGCCTCGTGCCAGTCGGGTACGACCCGACTCGAGTTCAGACTCGATATTAGTCACTCCTATTTGGGTCTCTAGAGTAGCACGAGTCAGGACAAGCAAAGCTCACACCCCGTGAGGGGGATTATCCTTGGCTGAGGAATTCATTAAACAGGACTTACACCTCGAGTGAGGTTTTCTTCAGTTGGAACACAACTACAAGACAATAATCTTGGAAAATGAACTAATCATACGAGTCGAGGACCTGGTTAAGCTAATAAGTCAAAACAAATTAAGCCAGAGCATAAGCCGAAAAATATACGAGACAAACCATAAACAAAACTCAATACACTCCTCGAGTGGATATGTTTCACAGTCGGATTTCAACACTAATGAGTCAAGAAACTAAGCTGGACCACATAAACTGTATAAGCTTAATTATAAGCCGAAAATCAAAATGAGTTGTATAAGCCAAAATTTAGGCCGAAAACACTATAATTAAGTCGAATACCAATGAAGCTGAATAAGTTGATAATAAGCCAAAACCAAATTAGCAAATTAACAAAGTTTTAGGTTTCATAAATTTTTACCACATAATTTTAGCCACAACAACAACATTATTTACTTAACATGAATCCAACATTAATTAATCCAAAACAAGAGTACTGGATGAAAACTTTATTCAACTCGAATTGAAATTAATCATAATTACAACTAATGTAAAATAACAACAAGGTTGTGTTTCTTACAATGAACCCAAGGGTGGGTCGAAGGACATGAACACCGAACCCTAAACGCTCAAATTGGAGAGGACTCAAAGCAAATTGGTACGATTAAATACTTGTAGCATCTTCCTTATGCTTCAATTAACAAAACCCCCCACTCAATTGGAAAAAACCCTTTGATTTGCATGAACCCTTATTTTTTTAATCGTGTGAGGATGTGAGGAGACTGAACCAAAAATCATTCCTATTTATAGATGAAAAACTTGGTATACTTGGACTCTTCTTTCTTGGTCTTCAATTGGATGAGGTTTATTCTTAGCTTTCATAACTTTCCTCCATTTTTACCAACATATTCACGTGACTACGCCTAGAGAGGAGGGAGGCTAAGTCATGGGGATGAAAGGGAGTGTTCTTTGAAAGAGGAAAGGAGACATGATACTTTCTGCTTGTCTGCTTTTGGAGGGGGATGAAGGAGATGAGAAAAGGGAAAAAGAGATAGGGTAAGAGTGGAAGGTGTCATAACGAAGTCAAACTTCGTCGTCGCGCCACCTCAGCGCCATATCAGCATCCCATTTTCCCACAACTAACCACAACAAACCCCCTCCTCACTCATAACAAACCTCAACTTCTTCATTTGGGGCCCACCACTACCACTTTATTTTTTTTATTCAATTTTCACTTCCAAATAAAAACTAAATAAATTCATTTCATTCAAATTAAAAATACAATACATAACACAATAATAAAAAAACAACACGATACGGAAAAAAAACAACACGATACGGAAAAAAAAACAACACGATTAAAAAAAAACAACACATACTACTGGATTTAATCTTCGACATCCCAATTTGGGCAATTTTTCAAAATCTCCCAAACGTGAACATATTTGAACTCCTTTCTACCAAATTGTTGCTGGAAGCTTAGTTTTGCATTTTCGAGATGAGTGTGATCATTTTGAGCACTTCGACGCTGCAACTGTTTGTAAATTGCGTTGAACCTTTTGCAATCGACGTTAATCCTCGTCCATTTACCCGTGATTGAATTTTTGTACGATGGTCATTGGTTGTCTGATTATTGAACATATGCATAACGTCGTTCCAAAAAATATTTTCGGAACGGTTATTTTGCATATCCATAGCTTGCGAAATTTGTATCCAAACTTGCGCAAGCAAGATTTCTTCAGACTTGTTCCACTTCAAATTTTGAGACATTTGTGTGTATGTTTTTTGAATTGATGTAGATGTGAAATAAAATGGTGGTTGATGTTATTTATAAAGGTGGTTTTCAATTTCAAATTCAAATTAAAAAAACGGGTACTGTTGGGCGGGGTAATTCAAATTTAAATTTTAAAGCCGTTTATTGTTGAGCGGGGTAATTCAAATTCAAATTTTAAATTTTAAATTCAAATTCAAACGGTTAAGTTTTCTATATATATTATCATACCAGCATTAGTTTCACACACAAATAACACAATTCACACACAAAAAAGATGTCTCGCAAAGACTTTTCTCAGCAATTCCCTAGCCCAGAGAAGTTGCCGGAAACCAGCTTTCCGGCACCAGATCACTTGCCGGAAACCAACTTTCCAACTCTGCCAGAGTTTGAAGTTTACTCAACACCACCGAAAATGTCTTCCGATGGGGTTTGAAAACATCCCGTACCTCCCAATTGTTCCAAGTCTACCTGTGAACAGTCCACAGGTGGATTTTCAAAACCACCCAAGCGGGTTAAGTGAGGCTTCCCTCCGGCAGCTTGAACAAGATGAAGAAAACGTCAGGGAGATACTGCAAGAGCAGGCACGTGAAGAGGCTGCTCGCCGTGAGCAAGAAGCACGGGAGGCTCAGTACCTCCAAGACAACTATTTCGACATAATGGAGAGTCGATACATTAATGGGGAGTTTTATTCTCCGCCAACAAGTGATGATGGTTTGGACTCGGATGACTCGTTTTTTTAAGTGTTTAGTAGTTTTATTATGTATTTCATGTTTTTATGTTGTTTTTAGGGATCCCTCTGTAGTTTTAATGTTTAAGCTTATTATGTATTTCATGTTTTCAGTTAATCTTTCAAGTTTCAGTTTTTTTTGTTTATCCACGAGAAGCTCAGTACCTCTACGAAACTTTTGAAATCAATAACACTTCACCTTCACCTTATTACATAAAACTTTACAAATCTTTAAAAAAAAAAGAGAGAGAAAAAAAAATCGCTTGTCAGAAGTTACCTTCGTCGTCCCCACGATTTCACACTTCACGGCGAGCCACAACGAGCAACGCCGGTGTGGCGGCGGCCCACGGCGAGGCTCCACGTAGGCCACGGCGAGCCACAACAACGACCACACCGTGCGCTCTAATAGCAGATATAGATGGAGCGTGGGAGAGAGAGTGGAGATATATGGTGTTTCTTTTGTTTTATTATACAAAAAGAGTACAATCGGTACCCCGTATTTTGTCGAATCCTCGAGTAAACATACCTTCCCGGTACCCGACGAATATAGAAATTATATTTTCAGAAACGATTTCTTAAACGTAATAATATGACATTCTTATTACGTTGAAATTTGATTATAACTGTTTGCCGTTATTAATTTGGTATCGGTATGCGTGCGATGCCGTTACTTTCTAAATTCACGAGATAACTTCTCGTTTTCTTTCGTAATTATCATTGAATGATAAAATGTATATATTTCACTTATCTCGGTATTTTTTTTAAATTTTGTATGCTACTGCGCTGCAGTATGCGGAATGACTTCCCGAAACATTGGATTAAGCTTATGTATGCTTAAATTTTAACTTGGACAATATTAAGTTTCACATTTATTATACAGATACTTAGTGGGCAAGTATCGTATGTGCGGTGTCTTATTATTAAAGAAACGAGATGACCTCTCGTTTTTAAATCTAAATATTGACAACTGTCAGAAAATAACCGATTTGAATTTTCTGACATAATTAATATTATTATAATAATCCGAAATTTTACGGGTTGTTATAAGGGATCCGTGGGATCCGGGGAACAGTAAGCATTTCTCCTCTATAAATAGTGAGCCATTTCTTCCTTTTGGCTTGCCACTCTCACACATACTTTCCCAAGTATTGTAACTCTCTAACCACTGATCCTAAGGATCTTTCTATGTAGTTTGTCTTTTGTTTTTGTGTGATTCTCTAGGTTCCTCTTAAAGGCTAGATTACCACTTCTTGAAGTCGAGCAAACTTAAGTCCATGAGTTGCCATGCTTCATCATCATCAAGACTACTGAGGTTCTCTTGTTGATAGTTCTTTCTTCCTTCGTAGATGTGTTGTGTTGAAGGCATTAGTAAAGGATGCCGAAAGAGTCAAGACGAAAGCATTAGTGAAAGGTGCTTAACGTCCGTGTCAAAAGCATTAGTGAAGAATGCTAAAGGTGTCAAGACGAAGGCATTAGTGAAAGGTGCTAAGCGTTGTGTCAAAGGCATTAGTGAAGGATGCCTAGGAATCAAATCAAGTGGCATTAGTGAAGAATGCCTAGGTTGTATAATCGATGAGGTGCATCGTTATACATATAGTGATTGTTTATATTCAAGGATGTTGATATCCTTGATGGTGTTGTAATAAGGAGTTGGTCTCCTTTGGGATTAGGTGTTGTGTAGTGTTGGGTAGTAGTTCCTCAATTGTAATGGAACTCGGTACTTAGCCTAGCACTGGATAAAGGGTAGGCGACGTTGTGGTAGGTGTGGTTCACCTTAGTGGGAAAGAACCCGGTGGTTAGCCTAGTACCGGAAAAACAGTAGGCGACGTTGTGAAGGCTTCTCCGCCATAAGGAGTTGGTGTTGTGTAGTGATTACGAACTCTCGAGTAGGTGACTCGGAGAGTGTAGTAGGGCAAGGAAGGTGTCCTTGTAGCTGAACCACTATAAATACTCGTGTCGTGGTTATGTACTTCTTACTCTTTATCTTTCATTACACTTTTATATATCTATCTATCAACGTCCAACATGCACATCCAAATAGATTGACATAAGTCGATCTAAATATTTAAAAGGAAGTTTTAAATTGATAAAACTATTCAACCCCCCCTTCTAGTTTTCCACAAGTACCATCACTGAATTTGTATAACTCATTCAGCCTCATGATCATCCTGGCCCCGCATTTGTCAGTAAAGATAACAGCTCGTGGAGATTCGATTACTGAGTAGTCATGCTTGAATTCGAACCATGTAGCTTCCCATCGAGGCTTAGTTAGATTGAATTGAGTCTGGTAACTCTCCATTCCAAGCTGAAAGTCTCCAACTCTTTGTCTAATGACTAAACCTCTTATCCATAGATTGACTGCTGCAGCAAGAGTCTTCTTGTCATAAAGGGGTAGATGATCAAGATGGCCTTGGAGGTTCAACATATAAAGATCTTCGAAATCGTTGGGGTACAGGTTCTTGAGGACAATTTTCTTTAAATAATCGTATCCGTACATAAGGAAGATCTCCACACTAACTACACTCAAGATACGCATTTGCATTTGAACAGCCATGCGTCTCTTCTCAGCACCATGTCTATCTATGTAGAAGCGCTTTTTGTTAAACCACCAATGTGAGATTCCATACGAAGCTGCAACGTCGTACTCATACTCTTTATTAGCCCAAAATTGATTTGGAACCATCTGTTCTAAACCAGCATCAGGATAGTTAGCAACCTTCATTTTAGAGATTGATAGAGCACGTCTGCTTCCCTTGTTCCCGCTAAGCAGATAATCCAGATCCTTGTTGAAGAAGAAGTCGAATTGAATGGTTACTTGACCAGGTGGACCTCCTAGAGGAAGTGGTTTGTTGACGTTGAACTTGAGCATATTATCGTCCACTTGATCTGTCAACAGCTTGTAACACTCCTCCATTTGGTACTGCAAGTGAGCCGCATCTGGATGAAAGACCTTTACAATAGCATAGGCTGGGCCTTCCAGATCTTTTGGTGTGAGCTTTGAAATCCCTTGCCTCTTACAGTACCATTTAATGAAGCTTCCCATATCCCCGGTTATGTTTAGCAGCGATTCCTCTAGTGGGGCAACATGGTTGGCAATAATGGTATTTGCCCAGTTGTGGTCTGGAGTGATCATATCAGATGCAGGAATGGTCCAAGTAGGTTCTGGAGTTGCCGGTCGTTCTTCCTTCCACCAATCCTGAGTCATAGCTTTGGTGGGAGCAGACCAAGATGACTTATAACTTTCAGCACTATTTTCCCCCATGAATGTTTTCCACTAGTTTTCGTTACGAGTCACCTTAGGAATATGTCTGGTGAAAAAAATCCTCTTCGTCTCAATTAGACTCTTGACTAAGAATCGATTCCTCATTCATTTCTTGATCTTCAAGGATGGAAGAAAAGGTTGGTGTGAATCTCGAGTCAACTGTTGTCCAGGCAGCATGGGCTGAAGTTTTGGCTGACTTGTGAGAACCTTGGCTAGCTAAGGATTCTGATTGACTTGATGATGGTGGAGTAGGAGGTGGTGAATTAGTCTTTGTTTCCTCTGAACTGCTAGATGTTCCACCGGTTCCTGAAGAACCTGCACCACCGGAAGGTGGAGGTGGAGGAGCCCCAGATGGTGGTTTTGGAAAATCATATCTCCTCTTCTTCTTTTCCTTGAGTTCACCTATATCCTTCAAGAACTGCACATGTTTATCATGATCCATCGATTTGTGAAAAGCGTCGTAAAGAAGCAACTGGTCTTCGTGCTCCTTGTACTCATCAGTCTCATACATCCGTTGTTGGAGAATCACTTTCATATCCGATGTAGGGAGGTCTCTGAACCTTGTATACAAAGGAGCTTTCATAGCCCATTCGACTGCTTCTTTGACTTCTGCTTCAATTGCATTAACCACTTCATGTTCGAAGTTGAGACATTCTAGCTTTGACAGACGAAGATCGTGATATTTAACTTTTTTAGGCAGGTTATGCTTTTTTAGGGCTTCAAGACGTTGTAGAGCATCTTTTAGTTGCAGCTCTAAGTTGGTGTTTGTAGGTGGTGATGGTGGTGGGGGTGTTGTTTCACTTGTTTCAATGATGGTCGTGGAAACAGTTGTTGTAGTAGCTTCGGTTGTTAAGGGAGGTGGAAGTGCAGTTGAAGGTGTTGGTACTAAGGGTGTTGGTGTAGGAATCGTCCTAGGTAGAACAGTAGATGTATCCTGTTGAATGGTGACAGAATACATGCATACCACTTCCTTTTCTTTTTTTATTTTATCAGCTTCTGTGTCAGACGGTTTATCAATAATGAATTGGTCCCCGAAGTTGAACTCATGATCAAGACTTTGTAACGAAGGTAGAGTCCTAGTGGAGTTGTTTGTTTACGTTTCATCCAGGTGCGTTTGGTTATCAGTTCTTTGCTTGAGGTTTTCCTGGAGGTTTGGATAAGACTGTTTCATAAACTCCTCTACTGCTAGCCCACTATCTTGAACACCAGTCTCTGTTTCCTTGATCCTTAATTCAGACCCTTCAGTGGGTGGTACCAATAACAATAATATTCTCTGTCTGGACTTCTATTACATTCATGTCAATATTTCCACCCTCGTTCTCCTGAGTATCAAACTCTGTGTCACTAGAGTCGAAATTGAGTTCAGTAGTAGATGAAAGGTCCTCTTCAGCTCCTTTTGGCTCCATTTTAGATGATGTTTCTGTGATTCGTTTCTGGAGTACATATTTGGTGGTGGTCTTGGGAGCTGGAGAAGAAATATTCAACAGCGTCTGAGCAACACGCTCAACATCCTCAGCTGCTTTTCCTTTACCTTCAACATCTGGAAAGGAGTGACGTAACCCGGAGTCTGGTTCACTAATGGTCACACCCTTCCTTGGTCGCCTCTCCGACTCCTCTTGTTCCCGTAAGCTGGCATCAATGCCCTTTTGTAGTTCAACATCATCAACATCCTTGAGGGTAAGCTGAGTTCGTTGTTTCTTAGACCCTCTTCCTTTACCCGCTCCACCCTTTCTTTTCTTCTTGCTTGGGTTGGTGGAATCACCGGTAGTAGATTTTTCTTGAACTTTCTTGGGAAGGGTGGCATATGATGCTTTGGATGACTTAGATGATGTTTTAGTAGATTTTGTTGGTGTTGGATTAGGTGAGTCACCGATGTTGGATTTGTTTGCCTTGTTCAGATACTCTTGGAAGTAAGAGGCATTGACCATATCGTCAGTGATGAGTGTGTCTGGAACATCCTTGCCAAAGATTTCCTGAGTAGAACCTTTAGCAACAAACTTTAGATTAGCCAGAATATGCTCAGATGTGGCTAGATGAAGAGCAGATTCGCTCCTTGGATTGAACTAATGCTTGGACTGAAGGTGTTTGATGATGAGTTTGGAAAACATGATGCAAGGAATCACTCGCTTGTGCACGATTTCTTGCTCTTGACATTTTGTGATAACTTAACTTTGTCAGCGATGAAGGTGTGAATAGATTGCGTGAATCTTCCCAGATTCGTTCAACATAGTCAATGTTGGCCTGATTTACCACTCCCCACAAATTTGTAGAACTGGAGCCCTTGGTCTTTCGAACCCATATGTTTTACCAGTAAGGCATAGATTGAGAACGGTAGTGATTGCCCCCCATGGTTGAAACATTTCATTAGTAATGACTGCAGAATTCTTGTAGATGACAGACGGATATCCCAAGTCAGTAATGAACTTGATCAATTCGTCGGTGGTTGGTGGAGGAGTTAAAGGGTGAGTCAGATCTTCTGGTGTGATTTGAAGGGCTTCACGGATTGTGTCCTTTGTGAGTTCATACCATGTATCATCAAGTTGACAACTGTACACTGCTGTGATCTTATCCCATTTGACCGTATCCCAAAATTGTTGAATGTAGATCGATGGGATTGTGGAGAGTAACGTAAGAGCACCGAAGAAGTTCATGTTCTTCAGTATGTCTACTGCAATTTTGTAGATAGGGTTAGGATCACGTCCAAATCAGTTGCTTTTCCCAATAGGCACCCAGTTAGCATAAGGAAGAATTTCATCATCAGTACGTGTGCTAGGTGGGGCAGTCGTGGCTTGGTTAACCGGTGCAATGATGTCAGCCATAGTATCTGTACCAATCACATTCACAAAGAAAGATATTTGCAGGATGATAATGTTAGACGTGAAATACAGCTTAGACGATAAGAACATATAAGATCGAACACCAATGCAAGGGTAATCCTAAGACATAGTCATAGAATAAAAGCACTTAAAGAGATAAGGGACACTCCCGGGAATATGTCACTTTGATCACCATTACAAGATACACAAACTCTGTTTTGTCAAATTGTGATGATCAAGTCAAATATGACAAATCTCAAGAGGTCAAATTGCAACATACATAGGACATTAGGGACAAAACGGATCATACAACCTCAAGGGACAAAACGCATAATTGACAAATAGATGGTAAGAACAAGTCGCAACAAGTAAGATATAATTATCAAAATGCAACAGGACAATTTGCACAGCTACTCAAATCGCAGAGAGAACACAACTCACATAAGACAAAACGCATTAAATCAAAACGCACTAGGCCAAAACGCATTGGGTCAAAACGTATAAATTTGACAAAACACAATGACCCAAGTCGCATGAGACAAAACGCAGTCTAGGATGACAAATCGCAGTGAGATTAAAAAAATGGGCATGGTGGGTCCTATATTTTATAATAAAATATTCTTTTCTCGACAAACCGCATGAGCTGCGAGTTGACACAAAACGCACCGTGACATTTTAGACAAAACACAGTGATCATACAAGTAGCAATAACAAATTTGGTATCACTTAAGAATATTATAATCAAAACGCAGACAAGCATGTATTTGACAAAACGCATCCAAGATTCTTAAGCAAATCGCAACCAAGAATATTAATCTTAACAAAAGGCATCCAGAAACATTTTCATCGAAACGCATACAAGCATTCAGTCATCAAAACGCAGTTAAGAACCAAAGCGTCAAAATGCATTCAAGAATAATTCAATCAACTCGCAACCAAGAACATCCTTTCCAACCAAGAAACGCATTCAATCATTTTTATGTCAAATCACAGGCAAGATCCAAATACTCAACACATTTACAAACTTATGTCCAAAACACACGTAATCATACACAAATCTGTACCAGCACATTAAACCAAACAAAACCACCACAATGGTGCGCAAAACGCAATCAACAAAAATATTCATCATACAGAATAAGGGAAAATGATTCATGGGGGTTTAATTACTATCACTAACAAGTAACTACAACAAAGTTAAAGCCTAAACCCAGCAATCAAAAGCAAAGAAAGTGACGAACCTATATTGCGTGAGGGGATTGGAATAAAAGTAACCTAAAACAATGCAATTAGATCATGGATTAGACATATGATGAAATACAAGTTATCATATTAATGAAATGAGGCCTTAATATAGTTTATACCTGGATTAGAGTCACAAAGGATCAAAGAGAGGATCAAATCACAGCGGGTCGAAAGAGAAAGAGGTGTGTTAAGGTTTGACTACCTTTGAAAAAGTTTGACTGATCAAATCGCACTCCTATTTATACCCGTTTACACAAGTTTCATAAAATGACATAATTGGTCCTTGTGATAGAAAAATCGCAATGATTATCCTAAATTGACATCATTGGCCCTTTTCTTTGACAAATCGTATTATTGGCCCTTCATATTGATAAATTGCACTCTAAATCCTCAAATATTTTCATGCATTATTCAATTTGTCCCCTTACTTTCCTAACGGTGTACATAGTTCATGATCTATTCAGTTTGAACCTTTACAACACATTTCATGAGCATTTAGAGATAAAAAGCTACACAGGAAAGCAAGTCAGGATAATGAATGACATGACCATAATTACACGAATGTCTAAGAAACAATTAGCAGATAGCAATTAAGATCCTAAATATAATTCACATTCAACACATGAGATCACATCGAACAAAATGCAAGATTGATACCCTATCAAGTATGAAAGCCGGGATAGAATTCAATAAGTTGAGGCAGCTTGACAGATAATCATAAATTTTGAACATAACTCTCCCCCTCAATCAATGACTCGATTTAGATTAAGCATAAGTAGTCATTGATTGAATATGAAAAATTTATGCACCCATGATTCCCATTGATAAAAAACACTTTTAGCAGTAATGTGAAAAACAATTGCATTACTAATAAATCATTAATATAAAAGGATTTGTATAGGCATGTTTTGAGAAACACATATGAACTTCTGTCTGAACTTCATCTAAAGTCCCGTGCCATTATTGAATGACATTTCTAAGACTGTAGATGTTATCGATGCCAGAAGACATGCCTTGGAAAAACAATTTTTTTGAATTTTCTGATTTTTCAAAATTTTAAGGGTTTTTAAAGGTTTTATATATTTTTTTTTTATGAAAAATATTTACAAATTGGAAAAACTGTATAGAGTATACCATAATTGTAAATACTCTTAAATGAGGTGTGTCAAGGTACGAGTCCTAAGCTGAAGTGATCAGGAATCATAGTACATGCTCATCAATTCTGACATTCTAGAGTTCCTGTACTAGGAGGCTTCTGTTCCTTAGGCACCCAGAACATGAGTCTTTTCTTGATAGAATTGATCAATGTACCTGCAAAAGAGTGAGGAATACATGCACTAACAACACAAGTAGGTATGCATTTAAGTGGGTTAGCTGCAACAGTATCCAGACTTTTGGTAATTCCACAATCAACCTTAGTGTTGCCATTGGTGATTAATTTGCTGGTAGGAATCCATGTGAGTCCAATATTCTTAAAAATTCTACCAGTTGGTATCAACTTACGGCAAGATCTAGGAGTGTTTGACTTCTTAGGCACAGTGGAAGATGTAACCTTATTCCTATTCCTAGTTTTTGATGTTTTATCCTTAATTATTTTCTTAGGAGTGGGATTAGCATTTTGAGACTTCTTTAGTGCACTAGAAGACTTTTTCACATTCCTAGTCTTAGAAGATTGAGCCTTAGTCTGAGCATTATCTTTCATTTTCTTGGCATTAGCTTGTGAAGTGACTGGTTTTGACAAAACTTTGTTCTCATCAACTTGGGAGGCAAGCCTTGCTTTTAAAGGTTTCGTTCTTTCGGATATAAACACAGTAGGCTGTCTAACAACAGACCGGTCTCTATTGGGATGAGAAACTGGCTTCCCCAAGGTTCATGGTTTTGTAAACTTAGTGTTCACACTTTTCCCTATAGTTTTCCTAAGCTCATTTTTTAAGGCAACTATTGCGAAACTCTTATCCTAAAGTTGAGGTTTGAGTTCATCAATTTTGGCTATCAAAGAGTTTGTTTGTTCCAAAGTCTTAGTTCTAGCTTCTTTGACTGAGTCACGTAGGTCTATGTGATGCCTTTTGAAAGTCTCATTTTCCTTAAGTAATCTAGCCACACAAAGTTCCAATTCGATATTTCTAGTTTTGATAACTTTGATGTCATGTTTAGCCTTGACTATATAACTTTTGTCATTCAGGACATAAATATGTTTCTTCAGATTGTAAATGGTTGAGTCTTTGTCATGAAGCTGAGCTTTCAAAGTGTTAATTTCAAAAAATTCACAAAATTCAGGAAGTTTCGAGTTTTTACATGGTTTGTTAAATTGAAATCTTTCGTCTTTACTTTGTATCGCAATTTCAAGGGAAATGCAATGTTTTTCAAGTTGTAAAAATCTGTTTGAAAGTTCATCATAAATTTTCTTTTCAACCACATCATTTGTTTTGAAACACTTTATCACAGACTCAGCCTCAGTCACCGAACATTTATCAAAGTTATGTTCAATATCATGATCAATTTGTACAAGTATAATGTCAGATGCATCATGTTGAACAGTTTGTGGAAAACGTAGAGGTGGGGTGAATACGTTTTCGTTTCAAACTTTAAAATTTTGTATCAAATATAATATAAACCATCGAATTTTCTAAACTCGACGCGAGGATGCATTTAACGCATTACGGCATGTAAGGCCAACCCCTTAATATCACAAAAGATTTCGCAAGATTAATGGTTCATTATAAATCAAGTTTCATAATTATTAGTTCGGTTTATTTTTCTTGATCAAGCGTGTCATAATATGTAAAGTGTTAAATATAGTTTATGACTATATGAAAGACCAAGTATACATCACATACATAAATATCAACCACATAGACAATCAACAATATAAAACAAGAACAAAAGTAAAGCGATAAGTAAAAGGATACACAAACCAACACGAGGATTTACAGTGGTTCGGTCACGAAGCTCCTCTTTGCCCTACTCCACTCCCCGAGTATCCAACTCAAGAGTTACTTCACTAGATCAACAAACTCCATTCTCGGTGGAGAGAACCTTACACAACGTCGCTTACACTTTATTTGATACTAAGCTAAACACCGAGTTCTTCCATGAGGTAGAACTAAACCTATCACAACGTCACCTACACTTTATCCGATACAAGGCTAGATATCGGGTTCTTCCACGAGGTAGAACCAAACCTATCATAACGTCGCCTACACTTTATCCTGTACAAGTCTAGATATCGGGTTCTTCCACGAGGTACAACCAAACCTATCACAACATCGCCTACACTTTATCCGGTACAAGGCTAGATACCGGGTTCCATTACAAAGGAGGAACCATTACCCGACCAACACGACACATCTATGACACCCGTTATGTTTTGTGGCCCAACATAACAAATCGTTTGTTTTATGGCACAAACTCATAAATCATCTAATCTAGTTATAGATACAAGAATATGATACTAGACAATATCCAAGACAAAGTGTCTAATTGATATTAAATCCTAAACCAAACATCAAGAACACAAAGCATGATATAGTTAGTCTTTCGTGAATGAAGATGACAAGTTTCCCAAGATTTTTGTAGAAGATCTCCATGTGCTTGTATGCTTGTGATGGGTGATCACTTCAGTAGGTAAGGATGCAAGATCTCTAGGCTTGCTTTGGAGGATCACTTCGGGAGTATGCTTACAACAAATGAAAGTTAGAAGCATTATGATCATCTGAGATGAGGGTGGTTTACATGTTTCCTAATGATCTAAGTATGTTAGAAAGTAAGCTTCTGCCCTAAGGATCCTTTCTGAGAGGGATCCGGCCCTTGTAATCCAAGGGATCCGTGGGCAATCTGAGAGATTCGCGGACGCTCCTCATTATTTGGGTTATGGGTTATGGATCATGGGTCATAGACTTTGGGTCATAGATACTCAACTAGATACAATGTATCTAGACAATGGGTTATGGATCATGGGTCATGGGTATGGGTTATGGATCATGGTATTTACCCAACACATTTACTTTTGTTTATGCATTTTATAAAATGTAAGTAACCAAGATTACTTAAGTGTTTTATACAAACTATTTAACTAAACATGCTTAATGGTTTGTTAGAGGTTTGATCATAACGCAACATAACAAACATGTACGAACCTGTGTTGTAGCATACAAGGACTTGAGTCGTCGAGAGGTGTTGAAAGTATGTTGAGACAAAATATAATTACAAGTAACTTATACATTTTACGTTATGTATTACAAGTTACATGTTTGTCATCAACAAAATAAACGAGACTGTATAGATTAAATATCGTAATATTTGCACTAACAATCTCCCCCTTTTTGATGATGACAAAATATATGTAAACGTAATAGATAGGTAAAATGTCAAAGTTACTTGTGTCCGTACTTTCTTTACATTACCTTCTCCGTTTACACTCTTCTCCCTCTTTTGTCAAAACAAAAAGGGTGTGTCCTGAGAGTTTAAACTTAATTTCTCCCAAGAATGGCGAGGTTGCATCATCCCTAGTGAAGTTAAATTGAAAACACCTTATTGCTCCCATTGTTGTACACAATTGGCACACCACGCCAATACCTTCAACACGAAACACTAATGGAGGAAGAGAAGAATTATCAACAAGATTCACTTCAGTGGTCTTGATGATGACGAAGCTTAGCAACTCATGACCTTGAGCTTGCACGTCTTCAAGAGATGGTTATCTCGCCTTTAAGAGGAACCTAGAGAATCACAAAAAGAAAAAAAAAATACATAGAAAGATCCTTTGAATTATAACCATTGTTGCCAACGGATCAATGGATCAAATTTTTGAGGCGTAACCTACATCAAGGTTAATGTTAAGGAATGAAATATATATATATATATATATATATATATATGATGAGAAAGAAATCTCCCTTTTGTTGAAACATAAAGGAATTTTGAAGAATGAATGTGTGCATGCTCCCCATTGATGGTTGCTCCCCCTTGTTAAGGGCGCAAGTATTTTAGGAAGTTAAGACGAAAGTATTGCAAGATTTGCAATGTTTTTTGCTTTGATGAAGGCTCCCCTTTATTGAGGGCATCAAGTGCTCATAGTGTGTTTTGAAAATCGACAAAATAAAAAATTAGTGAAAAAATATATTCGTCGTTGGACGAGTAAGTCATATGATGCAATTTGTAGATGCTCAACAAAAGCTTCCCTAGCTCGAGGGCGTCAAGAAGAACCTACAAAAAATAAGTAAACCTTGTCCGAAGACAAGTATGCCATATACAAACCCATGTATATGAGTGAACCTACAAAGAGAAAATTAGTGTAAAATTTTGTCCATATATAGATGAGAATCCCATACACATCAAAGTGTATATATATGAACCTACAAAGAAAGGATTAGTGTCAAAAATAGAATAATCCTACTGCTTGCATCATCGTGATTGGTTTAGAGGTTGTAAGGTTGTTCAAGGTAAGAAAATAAATGTATTTGGGGATGAGACGCATTTCATTACGAAATTCACTTGGATTTTGACAACATAGATGTTTGTGAAGGATGGTTGAGTGACCATGAACTGTAGTGGTAGTGAGACACTTGTACGATGTGGTTGACACAAGTAGCTTGTGGTTTGAGGTTGTGGTAGAAACAAGTAGGATGTGGTAGAACATGAAACATACTTCATCACGTAGTTCATGAATTAGACCTTGGACATAGTGATGATGATAGAAATCATCATTATGACTTAGAGGTATGGAAGTTGTGGTAGAGGTGATGAGAGGTAAAGTTTTACTAGGTAATAAAGTGACTTAAGAGTAGCAAGGGATGGTGATGAAAGGTATCAAGGTGACCCTTTTTGTTGACTCGGTTGATGACTCAATAGAGGTGGTAGACATGATGACTTTGTGACTAGTGACAAAAGTGAAGGAAGATGGTTAGGATGATGCAAGATTAGGAATATAAAAAAATGTACGAATGAGCACAACTTGACTTGATGATGAAATCGACCATCGTCAACCTACAAGAATCCAAATGAGTTAGTACAAAAAGAAAACATTTATACAAATAGAGAAATTGTTCACATAATATCATGAACAGAAAAGAAAGAACACGTAAATAATCACATAAACGCAACTCATTTATAAACATATAAAAACTGATAATCCTAAGTGTTGAGTAAGTGTTTGAGTGGAAAAAGGAATATTGAAATGATTATCTCAAGAGATAATGTACCTTCTGTTCCCCGGTTCCACCGGTTCCCTCACTAGAGGGATCCTGCTAGCTTTAGTCTAGGTATCCGGCTAACAGATGAGGTGAAAAGGAGGTGATTGGATTATAGCAAGGTCTAGCACCTACATATCCTAAGTTACTCAGTCTATTAAGTGTATTACATGGCATGAGACCTAAGTGGTCAAGATTAATGAGTGAGGTTTGTCAATGATGGCTTTTGTGGGGAAAATAGAGTTTTAAAAACACAAATAAGTGATCATGGACGACACTAAGTGTTTTGAGGATGGTGAATGGTTATAGGAACTAGATGGTGGTTAAAGGAAAGCTTAGAAAATTTCTTAAAAATCATAAGAAATGAAAAACTAGTTTTTGGAGCATTTTAAGTTAAAGATGACTAAAATCAATTTGCTAAAATTGAAAGAAATATCAAACTATGTTTTTTGAGTTGAGAGGAACAATGTGTAAACATTGTAGCGGAAAGATGACGAGTTTTGAAGTAATGATAAATCAAAAATACCTTGAATGTGATCCTAAGTCATCCATGAGTGAATGTGATATCAACTAAGCCTAAGTAAAGTTTAAGTGATCCTAATGTAGCATGTGTAACTAGTCCAATAAGGTCTGAAAGGTTGGATTGATGCAAGGAAGCTAAAAAAGAACTTCTGTCCACCCGGATCCCACAGATCCTTCACTTGAGGGATCCGTCTAGTTATATCCAAGGGATCCGGCGTCTGAGACAGATTTCCTTAACAGAATGGTTGCAAAATTTTTCTCTATGTTTCGAATTTTAAAACTAATGATTTCTACAGCAAGCATACATGTATACAAGTTAAGCATAGCAAGGAGAGCATGTAAAGATAACATATAGGCAATCAAATGAGATCGAGCTCACAAATAACACAAAGGTTTAGCAAACTTAACAAGCACTATTCAAGAAGCTCAAAATAGATTTATGATCTAGATTAGTAAATTATTTACACTAACAATGGCGTGTAAGGTATGTTTCCAGAAAGAAAAGAGCAAATGATGGTGTTCAAGACAAAAGAGTTGTGAGGTGTTAGTTTAGGACAATCTAGACTACATTTAGATCAAGAAAGTGGAGTTGTTGTTTGTGGAGATGAAAGAGTTGTGTTTAAAAGAGTAAGTGTTGGATTTAGAAAAGCTTAAAGCAAGTACGGTTTTGTGAGTTGGTTTTAGCTAAGAGATTTTGCCTATGTGTTAGTATTGAAGGGTAAGAAACACATGTATATGCGTCCTTAAGAAAGTGAATTGTTTAGAAGGTTTTTTTGGTCAACGAAAGCAATGAGCTATGTATAGTCATTACGGATGGTCATTAGCATACAATGAACTTCATCCATGAAGTCATGTAGCTCTTCTCGATCAAAGCAAGATAATCGCTTGATGAGGCAAGTGGTTGTGATTGACTAAAAGAAAAATCAATTTTACAACTTGTTTGATTAGTAATCCTAAGACAACGCTAAGTATTTCCATTGTAAACTTGCTTTAGGAAAACATAGGAGTATAGATTTCACAAGTGAGAGAATGATTAAGTGACTATTACTAGCGGTGCTCAATTACGGCTAAACACGACCATTTTTAGGGGTGATTCCACATACCCAACTTCTATCAAGGAAGCAATTCAATCGTTAGGTCAAATTGAGTTTCTAGTGCAATAAGTTCTCCAGTATTCATTCTCAAGTTAGGAAAATTTATATTCCTACAATGGCCTATCGAAGAGTAACAATGATGATACTTTTCTTCGTTTTTATTAATATTATGCCTGAAACAACTAAGGTGACGAAGGTGTCATGTTTAAATATAAAAATTTAAAGTTGTCCATATGGTGAACAAAAATGGTTGGATGAGCTAGTTCAACTTATGTTGTTGGAAAGCTCGAGTTTGGATTTTCTTATATGACCAATTATATTTGCGTTGCAAAATAATTAACTTGAGTATATCGGATGAAATAATCAAGTTATCAATCCTACTATGAAGCTTGGAAAGCGATCATGAAAAGGAAAACGGGATAGTACATCATCAACACAAGTGTAGGTTATGATCCGATGTACATTCTTGTTGTTTTTAGAGAACGACACAAGAAAATATGAAATCACGAAATCATATGAGCACATAAAACATTTATGTTGCACACATGACAAACTCAACAAGAAGCCATTTAGTATATTAAATGTTTTAATTTTTTTTCAACTTATATGATTTATCTAAGTATTTAAACTAACATTTTTTACACAACTAGATGTTATCCCAAACACTCCTTCAAATAGCACATTGATTAGTGATAAGGTTTTAAAATGTACCTTTTTGAGGGGTCGTTTAAGCCCTTATTTGATCACTTTTATATCCGTTATTACTTAATATCGTTCCTTTTCACTTTTTAGGTATCTTGAAGGCAAATTGCTGGAATGACACTTATTCGGACGAAAAGGCGAGAATATGTTACACCCCGTGAATGACACGACTTAAAATCATTGAAATTTAAACTTTTACGTGGAAACGATTTGACTTAAAACTGACCTGCTGTTACTAATCGTTGAACTGATAAAATTCTGTAACAAACTGACCCTTGAAAGTATTTTTACATGAAACTAGACTCAATTATCTTCGAAATGACGGGTGGCTCGACCCGTGACGACTTACGGTTAAAAAGATATGATTTTTCCAAATTAGTTCTCCAAATTTGTTCTCCAAAGTAGTTCTCCACTAGTTCTCCAGCTATTTTAACCACTTTACAAACACTTATCCATATACTTTGTTTTTACAAACATTCTTGACCCGTTTGACCCAAAATGGGTTAAAATAGACCTTGTCCCAAACACTCCATTTTCTGCATATCCCTTTTATATACTTTTGACCCATTTTCCGGAAAATGACATCTATTACTCGGAAAGACACCAAAATTTCCAGAATTTATTAAGACCTCATATATATCATTTTCATGCATAAACATTAACCAATTGACCTTCGAAATGGTACTTTACAAAACGACGGGTATTATGTAAAATACCCGTTTTGACCCATTTTCAATACATACAACCTTTACCACTTCCGAATTACTTAAAACCTTTCAAAAAGCATTAACTTAACATATTAAATCATGTTCATGATCATTAACCCATTTACAACTCAAAATGGGTATAATTACACATTATTCCAAACACCTCTTTAAACATGACCATAAACACCAAGACCATGTTATAACATACCGTTTGACGACCCAATTAATTCAAAGACCATGACATACCACTTTGACACGTGACGACACATTTACAAACCATTTTAGACTTCCGGGGGGTACAACATTTACTTGAGCTCGGTATCTACCTAAGCTCCTACTTTCTTACCAACCTTCTTAACTTCCTCATTAGAATCCTTAAGCCTTATTTACAAGCTTTACCTTTCCTTCACGTTTAACCCTACAAAACATTAACATCTTAAACCGTAAGCACAAGGCTTAGTAAGTAAAGCGTTCATAACATGTTATCATAGACATTCATACATTATACATCATAACTCATTAACCATTGCAAATCATTAAACAGTAGCACGTACCTTGATTCACTTAAGTAAAACATTTCCTATGGGTCAACATTGACATACCTTAGCCTAGTCCACCTTGCCTATCCTTCATGACTAGTTAAGCCAAACTAGTCTCAACCCCACTTTACATAAACATATATTCAATTACCTCATTTCTTAGCATAACAAAATCACATAACATATAATGTGGAGAATCATATAACAACATATAATGACCGGTTTACTTACCTTGATCCCAAGCTAATGAAACCAAGCACATCATCATCTCCACCCTTGCAATCTAGGCCAAATCACTATTATCATAAACACATAATCAAGTTACTAAAATATGATTACTACAACCATGGATCCTCTTTAAACACCTCTAGTTATCACATAACCATCCAATGATTATATGATAATTAACCCTACTAAATTATTAACTTACACTCAATATAATCATCTCATAATTTCTATAATCTTTAATTAGCTTCAAAACACCATTTACCCAATTCCCCCAAATTGGGTACATAAACCCTAACTCTTAATTCTTCAATTAACTCAATAATACTTATTAACATCATTTACCCAGTTTCCTTTAATTAGGGTTCATAAACCCTAACCTTAAATTCCTTAATTAACTTGGGATAGAAGTACTTACTTGAGGAGAATCATTACTAGGGCTTCACTACTTGATTTGGGATACATAGACAACCATGATTGATCATCATCACTTGGTCTCTTCTTCCCTCCCTTCTCCATATCACGACACACCCACACTTTTCTTGAACTCCAATGAGGATAACAGAAACATCCAGACTATTGTAGGTGATGAGTTTTTCTATTTGGCACATTAGGTCCCTCAAGTCCCATTCTTCATATTTGGCCACTAAACACTTTATAACATAACAACTTAGGCCTCTCTACTTTCAATAACTATAACACAACATTTGTTAATTAATAGATTGACTATTGAGTTGACTAGTCAATTTAACATTCGTTGACTAACCAATCACGTTAAACCTTGGTCAACTTCATCTAAGGTGGGGCCTATTTGTATCCGGGGATACGGGTCTAACAGAATATACGAAGAAAATGGCCAAAGTCAAGAATCGAGACACTCAGGCTGCTGGAACTGAAGGGGACGGCGTCAGGTTCTAAAAGGGGACGACGTCAGGTTCAACTAGAGACACCGTCGGACAAGTTTTGTGACGACTCAATAGCCAAATTGATCATTTACAAGTGACGGCTTTAGGTTTTAAAAGAGTAGGGCGTCGCAGCTCAGACGGCCTAGATTTGATCCAGACGACGTCAGAGACTGAAGAGGACGGCGTCACAAGCATAAGGTGACACCGTCGCAATACTAACGTGGCCAAGACGAAACCCTTATAACGGCGAGCCGACGGCGTCACAAATTAAAGGGTGACACCGTCGTATTTGTAATCTTATATATAGAATCCGAATTTTTCAGTTTTTAGTGTGTAGTCTTTTGGAGTAAAAACCTAAACCGAACCAAGGCTGTATTGTACAGTATTTTAGGGTTCCATACCCTATCTTACATCAAGATAAGTGTTTTACTTCATTAATTTAATTATGTCTTCCTTTGATTGTGTGTATGCTTGCATGTTCCCCATGTCAGGCTAATTTACTTGTGTGTTTGCTTAGGTAGTATGATAATTAATTATTGAATATTGATTGGTTGTCTCTTATCTTAATTGTGATTGACCTAGTATTGCGATAGGTCATTCGTTGTGTTTGTAATGCTTGATTAATCTTTGGTGAACCTTAGTTTATAATCGCCTAGAGTAATTGTAGGCTAGTCATCCAAAGAATACCTTAGAGTTAAAGTTTATAAATTCTAGAGATTTTGTAGTCATTAACCTTTGGTAGCTTCAAAGAGTTAGGGATAAACGCATACCCTACGACCTTAGAGACACAACGCAATTAAGAATAAGGACGTGACAATTCAACCACCAATAGGAGATAACTAGGGAGTAACAAAGCCTAAGCAAATACATTTTTAACTATCATACGAGCACACAACAATAGACATAGACTAAATACACCTTAGTTTAGATAATTAGATAAGTAGAAGTAATCGGTAGAAATACCAACCCCCAAATTCAAACCCCGAGATTCGTACCTTTCAATTTCCTAAAAAACATAAAAAAGATAAAAAATAATCTTCCTCAACCCCAACCTTAGCGTAGTAACTTCTCACTAGCATTCTTATTTCCCTAGAGAACGATATCAATTCCCGTGGCTTACCCTAATACTACACTACAACGATTAGGTTCACTGCCTAGGGTGTTGAAAAACTTGCTTGACGAAAAGAAAGTTCCTTTGACCGCGAACGACGCGTGTAGCGTTATCAAGTTTTTGGCGCCGCTGCCGGGGAATAGAATCGCTAGTTAGGAGTCCACCTCGTTTAGGTTTCGTTGCTTGATTCCTATCAAGTAAGCTTTTTTTCCCCATTTTTAGCTTCCTCGTAATCTATCCCCCTTCTTCGTGACCTTTGTTCGTAATCCTATCACTTTTCATCATGGAAGGTGATAATCCGCCCAACAACACTTTACCACCGAACAAGTACCCACAGCTTGATCCAGCCTTTGCCAACCAACTTCGAGCTCGTATTGTTAGTGAAATTGGAGAGCTTAGGAAACTGAATAGGATAATTGAAAATACACTTGAGGAAGCCCTTAAGGAATCTACTAACGCTTTAGATAGTGATTCGACCTCAAGTGATTCGGATGATGACCTAGAAGATGGGGATTATAAGGTGTTAGAAATTATGGAGGATAGTAAGGAGGAGGAAGAACAAAGGGAGTATTTCGACTTATACCCTAAAGGGAAGGAAACCGCCTATCACTATAACGTATTTAACTTCCCGAGACCACCTTTCGAGCCTCGCATAAGAAGGGGTAACCCTAAAAACATCAAGATACCGTGTATGATTGGATACTTATATTGGGATCACACCTATATTGATTATAAGGCACCCATGAATATAATGTCTAGGCTCTATTACAATTGGATCATGAGAAAAAAGCTAGAACCTATGAGGGACCCCTTTCGCCCTAGGAAAACAAGTAACTATGTTGGGAGGGTTAAAGGATTGCATGTCTTCGTAGGTAACTTCACATATAGGTGTGATTTCATGATCTTGGAAATTTTTAAGGGCATCATTGATGGGTTTTTAGGGGATGTAATACTTGGGAGACCATTTATAGAGGAGTCTAAGATGGTTTATGATCGAGAGGAAGGAATAGTCGAATTCTCAAATGGAGCCGAGAGTGTTAAATATATAATGCCCCACAAAAATAAGAAGTTTGAGGGTATTGATAATTTAGATGTGGACAACATTCCGGCTTTTGAAGTAGACTGGAAGAACAAGGTTTCCTACACTGCTTGTCTTGAGTTCGGCCCTGAATATATTCGTGATGAGAGAAGGGTTAAGGAAATCGAATGGGCCTCTAAGATTATGACAACGTAAGGGTACGACTTCGAGTCTAGCTACAAGACTCATAAATAAAGAAAAGCGCTTCGTGGGAGGCAACCCATGCTTAATTGTTTGCTTGTTTGTGTCGTGTATTTTTTATTGATTGTTTATTCTCATGTTTAAATTTGTAAAAATGCTTTATTTTGTCTTTAACCTCGTTTTAATTACATATAAAGGTATTTTACATAAGGGATAAGTGTAAGGAGGATTACACACGTTTTCAAAAGAAACGTAAACATGAGAATTACAATTAATTAAAAGATATACATGTGTGTTTGTTCGAGTCAAATGCTTGTATCGAGTCATAATGGATGTTTTGCAGGAAATTTTTACAGATTCTAAAGATAAAAAAAAATTTCCAGAATTTTTTCCAGAAAATCGCAGACCAGTTTTTGTCAGGATAACCTGACGGCGTCAAGATCGCAACCAGACGGCGTCAGGAAGGAGCAGAAATAACTGATTACTTTTTCTCGTTTTCTGAGCTACTTATAAATTTTTGGAATTTTCCAGGTCTTAATTTTCCAAAAAAAATCTGTAAACATCCATTCCACAAGCATTATATCCTAGTTTAGTAGAGTCCCATATATATTGTTACCACCGATTTTATGCAAAGGTTTCGTTTGTTTTCTTCAAGTGTGCAGTTTTAATTTACCAAGAAGAAGATACATAAGATGAGAAGGAGCTTTTAACGCAAACATTCTTCTTGAAGAAAGATGTAACCACCACTTTACACGGATCCTACCGAGCTAATCAGGGGAGTACTGGTTTCTTTCATCTTTAATTACCTTCCATTATCATAACTTTGATACTTTCGGGGAACATTGGGGACAATGTTCAGTTTAAGTGTAGGGAGGAAAAATAAAACGGGAACTTTGAAACTATGGTTATCCTTGATTATTTGCTTTGTTCAATTTCATTTGTGTAATAAACCATGAGAAATGTCGGTTAGGATAATTTTGGCACCAAATTTAAAATTTTTCATGACAAATAGGAGTGGGCCATTAGTCTTAATAAAGCGTCTCATGGATAGGAAGTTATATTACTAGCACAAAAAACCCTTTACCACTTATATTCCACCCAAAATGTGAGGATCACCCTTAGATTTGTAGGAATTAAAGCATTCATCTTTAATGCTTAGAGTGTGAACCTGTAGTATAATAGATTCTAGAACTTTTTTTGTGATGCATCCCGAGATCGCTAGTAAGACTACACTTGTGTAGTTAGGAATAACTAAATGATAAGAGGCATTAGGATAAACCTTGTTTGATACCCGTAATATAATTACTTCTTCCACATCGGTTGAGTAATTCCCTCACAACTTTGCGTTGTACTCATCTTTAGTACACGATACCCCTAGTTAACCCCTCAGAGCCTATCCTTTTCGCGGTTCTCGTGATGTTTCGGTTTTTCGGAATATCAATGAAGAGCATTATTTACAATCCACCCCCAAATGTACACCCAAATCGCCTTAGCCTACCTTGTATGCACTCACTTTTAGTGCATTATTGTTATCACACTAAACCTTTAGTTCAATTATCTAGTTGCTTGCATAAATTGCTAAGTCGAGTCATATCCCTTGTACACAGTTTTGGGACGATTGGGACTCATGGGAAAAGTTAAATTTTATGAGATGACGGGAATGGAACGTTAAATTCAAATTCCCTTTATTTGCATAATAATGTACTCCAAGTGTTTTGATCTTTTCAATTCGAGTCAAATTAGTGTTAGAGTAATAAAAACTCAAGTGTAGGGATGTGCCTATAAATCCCTATCATTTTGATGTTATCGTAGAGGATGGTCGAGTAAAAGTGTATGAAAAAAAATCGAAAAAAATAGAAAAAAAAGAAAAAAATTGAAAAAACACACGGGCTACCATCCTACATCTATCTTTAAATTTATGTTTGTTTGTTTCAGTTATCTAGAGTTTAGAGTTTCGAGTCTTGGCTTAGCAACGCCATTCTTCGCATGCTTGTAACATAAAGATTCTTGACTTGCCACCACTAAATCGCCTATCCCACCAAACCCTTTGTTTCCCTAACGTAAGCCTAACATTACAACCCTTTAAAAGACCTCTTGGATAGTCTTTCCTAGGTGCTTACGCCAAAGCGACGGAGGTTTGATCTAGTCTCAAGCCTATGGTAATCTATGTACTAGGACCAGTTAATGAGTGTTTATCTTCTATTTCCAACTTGTTATATTTCATATACACCCGAGAGATATGAGTATCTAAACACCCCATGTGAGGTGCTAGTATGTAATTTCCGTGCTTGTTATGACTTTTGCGGGGCTTATATGTGTTATGGATCGTTCTAAACTAATGCTTCATGACCCCTAACTTATAAATTAATTGGCTAAAAGCACATTTGCTTGAGGACAAGCAAATACCAAGTGTAGGGATATTTGATAAGGTTTTAAAATGTACCTTTTTGAGGGGTGGTTTAAGCCCTTATTTGATTACTTTTGTATCCGTTATTACTTAATATCGTTCCTTTTCACTTTTTAGGTATCTTGAAGGCAAATTGCTGGAATGACACTTATTCGGAAGAAAAGGCCCGAATATACGAAGAAAATGGCCAAAGTCAAGAATCGAGACACTCAGGCTGTTGGAACTGAAGGGGATAGCGTCAGGTTCTAAAAGAGGACGGCGTCAGGTTCAACTAGAGACTCCGTCGGACAAGTTTTGTGACGACTCAGTAGCCAAATTGCTCATTTACAAGTGACGGCTTCAGGTTTTAAAAGAGTAGGGCGTCGCAGCTCAGACGGCTTAGATTTGATCCAGACGACGTCAGAGACTGAAGAGGACGGCGTCACAAGCATAAGGTGACGCCGTCACAATACTAACGTGGCCAAGACGAAACCCTTATAATGGCGACCCGACGGTGTCACAAATTAAAGGGTGACGCCGTCGCATTTGTAATCTTATATATATAATCCGAATTTTTCAGTTTTCAGTGTGTAGTCTTTTGGAGTAAAAACCTAAACCGAACCAAGGCTATCTTGTACAGTATTTTTGGGTTCCATACCCTATCTTACATCTAGATAAGTGTTTTACTTCATTAATTTAATTATGACTTCCTTTGATTGTGTGTATGCTTGCATGTTCCCCATGTCCGGCTAATTTACTTGTGTGTTTGCTTAGGTAGTATGAAACTTAGTTATTGAATATTGATTGGTTGTCTCTTATCTTAATTGTGATTGACCTAGTATTGCGATAGGTCATTCGTTGTGTTTATAATGCTTGATTAATCTTTGATGAACCTTAGTTTATAATCGCCTAGAGTAATTGTAGGCTAGTCATCCAAAGAATACCTTAGAGTTAAAGTATATAAATCCTAGAGATTTTCTAGTCATTAACCTTTGGTAGCTTCAAAGAGTTAGGGATAAACGCATACCCTACGACCTTAGAGACACAACGCAATTAAGAATAAGGACGTGACAATTCAACCACCAATAGAAGATACTAGGGAGTAATAAAGCCTAAGCAAATACATTTTTAACTATCATACGAGCACACAACAATAGACATAGACTACATACACCTTAGTTTAGATAATTAGATAAGTAGAAGTAATCGGTAGAAATACCAACCCCCAAATTCAAACCCCGAGATTCGTACCTTTCAATTTCCTAAAAAACATAAAAAAGATAAAAAAAAATAATCTTCCTCAACCCCAACCTTAGCGTAGTAACTTCTCACTAGCATTCCTATTCCCCTAGAGAACGATATCAATTCCCGTGGCTTACCCTAATACTACACTACAACGATTAGGTTCACTGCCTAGGGTGTTGGAAAACTTGCTCGATGAAAAGGAAGTTCCTTTGACCCTGAACGACGCGTGTAGCGTTATCAATTAGTAAAATATTACTAAACTGACAAACAAGAAAATGAATAGCAATGTGAGGAAATCACATATGTTATTCAAACAAACAAGCACAAAAACTATTTGAGATAACCAGATAATCAAGTAATGCAAGGTAAGACAATTAATCATTTAGCATGGCATACGAAAGTTCTTTTCATCGCTTTGTGTTAAATATAAACATGTATTCGAAGCTTGATTAGTTTCCTTTATATTTAAGACTATGATCAAAACCTTAGTTTTAACAGAAGACACACCAATATTCAAAGACAAAACATCTGTCTCTAATTAGACCAAAAGTTTGTGAAAATGTTATGACCTAAAAATGACTTTCCATCATAAATAAAAGATTCTATAAATTTTTGTTTTGAATCAGTTCATGAAATCATTTTTAAATGAAAGTAGACTCAAATACCTTTCAAAAGATAGGTGGCACGACTTCTACGGACTTACGGTTAATTAGTTATAAATTTTTGAAATTTAACAAAAAACTGTCCTCTGTACGACGAATCCGCCGAATCCCTTCCAAAAGGGATCCGCCCTTTGATAACAAAGGGATCCGCGGATCTGAGACAGATTTACAAAAATGCATGTTTTGACCCGACGAAAAGGTTTAACCTTTGTAGACTTTTTAGTGAAGTTATATTACCCATTTTAATCTTTATTCAAGCTTGATTAACAAGATATCTAACAACAAAACTTCAAAGACAAAAAAACGACAAAACACTTTTCATATTATGCTTGACTTCACCAAAAAATTTGATACAAGGACCTTACTCATTTTGAAAACCATTTATTTTAAAAACTAGAGCCAACCCGCTCTGATACCAATTGTGGAAAACGTAGAGGGGGTGAATACGTTTTCGTTTCAAACTTAAAACTTTTGTATCAAATATAGTATAAACCACCACATTTGCTAATCTCGACGCGAGGATGCATTTAACGCATTACGGCATGTAAGGCCAACCCCCTAATATCACATAAGACTCCGCAAGATTAATGGTTCATTATAAATCAAGTTTCACCATTATTAGTCCGGTTTATTTTTCTTGATCAAGCGTGTCATAATATGTAAAGTGTTAAATATAGTTTATGACTATATGAAATACCAAGTATACATCACACATATAAATATCAACCACATAGACAATCAACAATATAAAGCAAGAACAAAAGTAAAGCGATAAGTAAAAGGATACACAAACCAACACGAGGATTTATAGTGGTTCTGTCACGAAACTCCTCTTCGCCTTACTCCACTCCCCGAGTATCCAACTCGAGAGTTACTTTACTAGATCAACAAACTCCATTCTCGGCGGAGAAAACCTTACACAACGTTGCTTACACTTTATCTGGTACTAAGCTATACACCGAGTTCTTCCACGAGGTAGAACCAACCCTATCACAACATCGCCTACACTTTATCAGGTACAAGGCTAGATACCGGGTTTTATTACAAAGGAGGAACCATTACCCGACCAACACGACACATCTATGACACCTGTTATGTTTTGTGGCCCAACATAACAAACCTTGTGTTTTATGGCACAAACACATAAACCATCTAATCTAGTTATAGATACAAGAATATGATACTAGACAATATCCAAGACAAAGTGTCTAATGGATATGAAATCCTAAACCAAACATCAAGAACACAAAGCATGATGTAGTTAGCCTTCCATGAATGAAGATGGCAAGTTTCCCAAGCTTTTTGTAGAAGATCTTCATGTGCTTGTATGCTTGTGATGGGTGATCACTTCAGTAGGTAAAGATGCAAGATCTCTAGGCTTGCTTTGGAGGATCACTTCAGGAGTATGCTTACAACAAATGAAAGTTAGAAGCATTATGATCATATGAGATAAGGGTGGTTTACATGTTTTCTAATGATCTAAGTATGTTAGAAATAGTGGAGAGAAAGTATGTTTGAAGGTGTGAAAATATGGTGAGAATTGGTTTGCTATTTATAGGCAAAAAGACCAAAGTAAGCTTCTACCCCAAGGATCCCTTCTGAGAGGGATCTGGCCCTTGTAATCCAAAGGATCCGTGGGCAATCTGAGGAATCCGCGGACGCTCCTCATTATTTAGGTCATGGGTTATGGACTTTGGGTCATGGGTACCCAACTAGATACAATGTATCTAGACAATGGGTTATGGATCATGGATCATGGGTGATGGGTATGGGTTATGGATCATGGTATTTACCTAACACATTTACTTTTGTTTATGTATTTTATAAAATGTAAGTAACCAAGATTACTCAAGTGTTTTATATAAACTATTTAACTAAACATGTTTAATGATTTGTTAGGGGTTTGATCATAACGCAACATAACAAACATGTACGAACCTGTGTTGTAGCATAAAAGGACTTGATTCGTCGAGAGGTGTTGAAAGTATGTTGAGACAAAATATAATTACAAGTAACTTATACATTTTACGTTATTTATTACAAGTTACATGTTTGTCATCAACAAAACAAACGAGACTGTATAGATTAAATATCGTTATATTTGCACTAACACAGTTAAGAGTACCTCAGCACTTGATGCTTGTTCATTTACGATTCTGTTTGCTGCATCCACTTCTTGTAAGACTGGAGTTACTGAACAACTGGTTACATCAATCTTAGTTGTCTCTGATATTCTAAATTCAGCAATACCCAATCCTTTAACTGATACATTACCCGACTCAACACAACTATCTCTCATTTGCACCCGACACTCATTCACTTTGTCATCATTCAGTGCTCTTTCCTCAATATACTTCTTAACATTATCCATGAGTTGGAGTAATGTTTGTCTGAACATATTTGCTTCAATCCCAGTGTGATTCTTGAAGCACTTTTCAGTCATATGATCATCATAAACCGAAGTGTATTCACCATTGAAGAATGACTGAAATTGTTTGTTGATCACCTGAAGTGCAGCTTTAGAACCGGCTTCTTGAACCTTTTCTCTGTCAAGTTGTTGTTCCAATTGTTCCAAGTTCAAGAACAATGTGCCCGTGAACGTTGATAATTCTTGACGGAAAAATGCATTAACAGCTCGTTCGATTCCCATTGTGTATCTGTCATCAGTTTGAAGTAACGTGAGCTGTGAATGAAGTTGTCGAAAAGGTTCAATGCAACTTTCCTTTACAAGAACATGCTGTAGCTGTAACTAATGCACTTCTCTCTCTTCTGAATCTGAGCACGAAGATCTCACATCATCATTGGTTGATTCAATCATCTTTAATCATTTAGTATAGCTAATACTCTTATGGTTGTCTAAAGTTTAAGTACTTCCGAAATCACTAAATAAAGAGTGTAAGACATGATGTTGTTGATATTTTGAACGTGTTATGATAAAATTTGGATCAATTCAATGATTAGTGATTGTATGTTAATAGGGATATTAGAATGATTGGATTAGGTGAATTGTTGTTTAATTGTGATTTGGTGACGTTTGAATCAAAATACAAGTTTCAACCCCTGACAAAACGCAACCCTTGACAAATCGCAGGTAAACCAAAACGCAATGATAAATCCCAAGTTTTTGACAAAACGCAGTGACAAACCGCAGTAACAAAACACATGAATCACAAGTCGTAGTCCTTGACAAAACGCAGTGACAAAATGCAGACTATCCAAAACGCAGCGATCAAATTGCAGCCTATCAAAATGCAAGATACCTAAAACGCATAGACACAAAACGCAGCGCTTGACAAACCGCAGGGACAAAACGCATGTCGCTTTCAACAGTACGCGTACTATTGTCCTTTTCCTAACAAATCGCAGCCCGATATTAATATAATAATCAAAACGCAGCTTCTCCAGGACAAAACGCACCTAAGAAATTTATCCGAATGTCAAGTCGCAGTCAAGAAAAAGAGACTTTTTCACCAAAACCACCTAAAATTCACTCTTTTGAACGTTTTTGCTTGGTTTCTTTTGCACAACTTGATCCTAGAAGGTTATAACTATCCTAAAAACACTTACTTTAACATCACAAATGAATAGAATATGGGTCGTTAGTTTCTAGAAAGAGAAAGAGAGAGAATGGGATGTTTAGAGAAATAAACAATAATAGATTACTTATGAACATCCAACCCTCTCCCTTGTTGGGAGAAGGCTATTTATACATATTTATAGACCCTCCTTCGGGCTGTGGATCAGGCATACAGTGGGTAAAGACCCGTCCTTCTTCCACGGTGTTACTTATACTAATATAAACTTACTAAATAACGTTGAGTCTATGAGCTAACTTATGCTAGACTATAGTTGAGGTGACTGGCACTTTAACATGGATTTTCTAAATCCTAACATTATGTACAACTCTGCTAAGAAGAAATACGGTACGTTTTTTTGTTATAATCATTGGAATATCTAATATGGGTATATTATTTTTTGCAATTAAGGTTTGATAATGTGCTTTGTTCTATTGATATGTTTTTCAGGTGGTAGATCTAATATGTTTAGCATGAGAGTTTATCACAATGGTGTTTTTAAATACTGTCCTAGTAGAATATATGATGGAGGTATGGAAAGTTTAGTTAATTTGGTTGATGTTGATAGTGTGTCAGTTGAAGAGTTGAATGTTATTATATATAAATTGGGTTACGAGCTAGGTAAAAAATACTATTACTTTGTTAAGCATGGTAGTAATTTAGATGATGGTTTGTATAACTCAAGTGAGATTGCGAATTTACAAATATTGAAAGATCTTGTTGATGACCATAAGATGATAAAAGTTTATGTTGAAAATGGTAAGACAAGATTGGATGTTGATTAATTTTCAGCAAAGTCAATTAGAGCAGTTATTGCTGATGTGGATGCAACAAAGAAGAAGGCAGCTCTTGTTATTGTTCTATATAGCTAAAAACATTTGTTGTTAGAAAACATTGTTAATAAGCCTGTGGTAGAGGATTTAAGTCAAGTTACACAACCACCTTTTAAAGTCAATACTTTGGGACAATATAGTCAATTGCCAGAAATTGAACCCTTGTTTTCATCTGTAGAGGCCTGTCAAACTGAAGATGTTTTAGGTGATGATAATAAGCAAATAGATAAACCTGTTGACCATATCCAAATAGATAGTCCTGTAGAGGTATGTGAAACTAAACAAGAGTTAGGTCATAACACGAGGAAATAGATACACATGTTGACCATATGCAAAAAGGCAAATCTGTAGAGTTTTGTGAAACTGATGAAGAGTTAGGTAATAACAATATGAGTGAAACAAATAGTTATGAAAGTCATGTCGATGTTATTGAGAACATTCAAGATCGAAACATAGTTGTTGATGAAGAGAATACTTTTGAGGAGCCTGATGTTGATGTTGCCCTGTTCAAATTGATTGAGACTACAGAGTTACCTAATATAGGTAGCTCTAGCCAGATACTAGATGATTTAAAAAAAAATGAGTTAGATGATCTCTGTGATGATAATGAGTTAGATGATCTCTGTGATGATAATGAGTTTGCAAGTAGTTATGAGAATGAGGATGAATATCTAATTAGGAAGAAAGAGATGAAGGCATACAAGAAACAAAAGTTAAGTGAGGCAGAACAAGTAGACGACGAAGTATTCTTTTTCTGTGGTCAAACTTTTGTAACTGCAAAAGAAGTCAAAGATAAGATCAACCTGCATTCAATACAAACTAGGAGGAAATTTCAACTCATTAAGAATGACAAACAAAGAAGTAGGGCTAGGTGTGTGGGAACATACCAGTTTATGGTACAAGTAAAGGTGTTGGGTTGGGAATAACCCCAAAGAGGAAAACTGGTCTGTTAACTAGAGGCCTCAGAAGGGATGTATATTTGCGATCACTCAAGGAGCAAGCAAAAGATTGCCCATGGTTGTTGTATGTATCAAAAGATACATCTAAAGATTTATGAAGTGTTAGTTTGAACTTTCAAGGATGAACACAAATGTTTGAAATCAAGAGAGATCAAAGCTTGTGACTACAAGTTTCTCTTAAAACAAATACTTTACCAAGTTCAAGTCAGATATTCCAATCAGGGCTATTCAAGATCACCTCACTAAACAGTTTGATGTTCAAGTGTCTATTCAAAAGGCATTAAGGGCAAAAAAACAAGGCAGTAATTGAGATTACGGGTGATCATAAGCAACAATACACCATTTGGAGAGACTATGTTGTAGAGTTGCAGAAAACAAACCCTAATACAATAGTTAGGATACGTGTACAAACTGCAACAGATCCAACAAGTCCAACCAGAGTTTTCAAGAGAATGTATGTATGCTTTGCTTTAAAGGAAGGATATAAAGCTTGTCAAAGAGAGTTGTTGGGATTAGATGATGCTTTTATGAGGGGTCATTTTCCTGGTCAGCTTCTTACAGCTATTGGTATTGATAACAACAATGGAATATACCCTTTAGCATATGCTGTTGCAAAAGCTGAAAACAAAGATTCATGGACTTGGTTTCTTGAATGTCTAGCAGATGATCTTGACTTGCAGTCAAATTCAAACTATACTTTTATCAGCGACAGACAAAATATGATGTTAATTTATAGTTGATTATATTCACTTATATTATTGATAAATGATACTTTTATTAGTAATGAATTGATGTTCCTTTGTGCAGGGTATCATTCCATCTTTAGTAGCAGTATTCCCTAGTGCATAACACAAATTATGTTTGAGGCACATCCATGAGAATATGAAATTTCAATGGAATACTAGAGCCAACAAGGAACATTTGCGGAGATATGCAGCAGCAACAACCGTCCAACAATTTGAGGCAGCCATGGTTGCATTCGAGAGTTTTAGCGAACCTGCCCATGCTTGGTTAAGTAATATACCACCAACCCATTAGTCAAGGTCGCATTTTTAGGTACTAAACAAATCTCTGTCTAAGTGTACATCTTTTGTTGTTCAACATTATAGTATGTATTACTAAAACATGTTCTATACATGTGTAGGGAGAGCTCATTATAATGTGTTACTTAATAACATGTGTGAAGTGTTTAATCAGAATCTAGTGGGAGGTAGGCACCAATCCATCATTACTGCTTTAGAATACGTTAAAGAATGTTGTATGAATAGAATAGTGAATGTTGTGCATGTAATTGAGAAGTGTGCCGGACCATTAACACCGAAGGCAACACACATGTTAGACTTGATTAAGAAAGAGGTTTATAAGTAAAATGTTATATAGATTGAAGGACATAACTATTAGGTTAATAGATGGGGAGATAAGTGTTTTGTGAATGTTAAAGTTAGGGCTTGTACTTGTAGAAGATGGAGCTTACAGGTATGCCATGTAAACATGTTGTTGCTAATAATCGGTATATGATCTTCAATGGAATGCAAGTAAGATCTGTAGAATCATGGGTTCATCCATGTTACTTGCTTAAGACTTGGCAGGAAACTTACAAACACACCATCCAACCTATAGCTGGTTATCGACATTGGGAAAAGTCAAATGTGCCCACAAGCATTCTCCCACCTAAAATCATAAACCATTGGGTAGGCCACGAAAGAAAAGAACTAGGGCTTTTAATGAAAATGATGATAATGATAAAGATAGTAGGAGTGTAGTTTGTGGTATTTGTGACAATGTTGGACAAAACAAGAAAATATGTCTTGGTCAAGGAGGTGTAACTGGAAGTCAAGGCAATAGATGTCAGTCTCAAAAAATAGGTTCATGTTCCCAACCAAATGTTGCATCAAAGAAGGAGAATCAAGTTAAAAGTAAGAAGACTGAAGCAAAAAACCAAGTTGAAGGTCAAACTGCTGTTCAATCTCAAAGTCATGTGCAAGACAGTGGTGGTCAGTCTGAAAGTCATGTTCATTCATCTGGTGATCAATATGAAAGCCATGTTCAAGAAAATCCGGTTCCATCTAATTCTCAATGTCATAATGCAATTCAAGCAAATGTGGTCCAGTGTGAACCTGGAAGTCAAGTGGATACTTTTCTGGGGGTATGAATTCACCAGCAAAGTGGACAAGGAAGAAGATTTATGCAACAAGAGTGGCCTCACCATAGGCTATATGTGTTAATGAACAATGTTTTTCATCTAATATGTAATTCCTAGACAATGGTTGGTCTCTTTAAACAATTTGTGTTACTGTACTATGTCGACTAACCAATTTTATGCATTTGGTTACATATCCATTTGCATTATCTATGAAATCATCTCATGTTAGTCTATGGGATATTGAGTTTTAAAAGTATCCATTTGCATATATAACTATGTTGACTTTTAGTAAGTCAATTAATTAATGTCATTACATATGAGGTTTTACTATCCTATAGTCAAATACAAGCTTCAGTTGGTATATCAGATGTTATAGGTTTGTCAAATTGATTTTCTTGACTTGCAAATGGAGTCACTTGGATCATGCTACTTGTATGTGTTTTGAATTGGATAACGTTAGTCTATTTATACATTTATATAACATATTCTTTTTTGAAAAGATCAAATAGTTAACCCAAAAAAAGAAGTACAGTACAAGTACAAAAACAATAGAAATGCATATATATTAAAGAGTAACTACTATACAAGGACCAAAATACAACAACTCAAAAGTTGTTACTATTCAACCAAAATTAAGGCTTCCTACACAAGTCTTATCATTAACATACAATCTAAAACTCGACCAAAATGCAAAAAACAATGCGGTTTCTAAACCTACTTGATAAACCAGAGAAAGAAGAAAATGATCACTATCCAGGAGACCCCACAAAATTTCCTCAGCCTGCAAAGCTTCTCCTTCTCAAGAAGGAGATAATTTAGGCATGCTTGGTGAGTAGCCTTTTGGGCGTTAGCCGAGTTGACAGTTAACTCTGTCTGAGCAATGAGGTCGGCTTGGCATTGTTGTAATGCCGCCTCATGCTGGTGGATGTTTCTCTGCAACCACCTAATCACTTCCAATGCTCGGCTTGACATGTGTAGATTGTACCACCTAATAAATGGACATCTAGATGCCTAAAACTGATAATCAACATGTTAGAGCTTAAACTTAGGCCTAAAACCACTTTTATTACTGTTTAAACTTCAAAATTAAACTTTAAACTAAAACCCTATTACAATTAAACCTACATTATACTATAAACAACACATTAAACCTAAAGCACCACCATTAAACTTTATATTGAAATAGAATCAAATGTCCAAACCTATTTTGGACAGGCATAGAACCGCCTTCCAGTGTTCATGTTGTTCCAACATTTTCGAACCACAACCCTTCGTTGGCAAGAACAATGCACCATTTTACCGATTAGATTAGAAGATAAGATTTTAGGAGAGAGGAAATCTTAGGGATGAGCGGTGATAAAGATTTGGCCTTTTTTTATATAAAACAAAATTATTGTAGCAGTTAGAAGACGCGTGTACTTAATTACTCGGTATAGAGAAATTGGAAAAGACGATAATGCCCTTATGTAAAGATAAAATGAAACGGAAATGAACGGTTTTGACCAGAGCATTGTGGGTCAAGGGACGCATTTGGCCTCAAAAACTTGAAAAAAGGACTCACGGTGATGAAAATGTTAACTTTCGGGGCCCGTCGATGTTTTTTAGCAAGTTTAGGGACTAACGGTGTATTTTTGTCTTAATGAAATGTGAGGTGGTGTGATTATTAACGGTGAAAAGTGAGAGAGAGAGAGTAAGGGGAGAGAAAAAGTTGATATGTCGCTAAGGTGAAAGATGAATTGATGTGATTGCTGGGAGTAGTCTTAGACATGGGAATTTATTATGGTTTTTCTAAAGATTATGTAAATTTGTAGGTTTTTATTTTTAAGGAAGTGCAATACCTCATTCAGACATATGAATATGATTAGTTCATTTTACAATTTCAATAAAATACACGAGCACCAGCAACAACGATTTTTGCTCGTGGTAGAGGGCTTTCAGGTTTAACGTTGTTTGTGATTAGCATTCAGTTAGATCATAGTTGGGTTGTGGTCAAGGAGCTCATGCTCCGAAGCCGAGCAAACACAAAACAATACTCTTTTATGTTGTTTTTTATTTGAAGAAATGATGGTTAGTGACTATTACATATCAGTAAAAATGATAAAAATGAGTTGAGAGTATAAAGATATGGCAATAAAACGATTACAATGTAGCAATAATTGTTGGGATTTTAGAACTAAGTTAACCATTAACCTCTACGAGTACGCAGCGGATAAGGATCTAGTAATCGCAATTAGGTTAACCACGTAATTAATAAACAATTAATTAATAAACAATTAATTAATAAAATGGATAAAAGAAAACCTAACCTTTCGTGGCTATTTGTACGCAAGTGTAATGGACAAGAAAACCAATACGAAACTAAGCACCTACAATAGATGCCTCAATGAGTATCACACACAAACCCGATAACGTATACGTTCGATAAAGACGCTAGTCGAGAACGTATTAAAACCCATTCAACAAGTGAACTACTTGAATATAATATGAACAAGAAAACCATCCAAGAACAAGCTTGTCTCCTTCCTGTACAAAAACCAAAACAACAAGAAGCTATTGTTTTCAACATACCCGATATCGGACAATGGTGTCCGATATATTTTGTTTACTGTCCGAGAAGTTTACACAACCAGAAGACAAAAACCAATCTTTGCTACTATTCGTTGACTTGGAATCAGCAAAGTATCCACCAATTAACTAGCACCTAAACACTTGAATACTTTGCAAGTTTAGGAACAAAAGAACCAATCAAAAATCTCATGCGACTTGGAAACAAGTCAAGTGGGAATTGACGGATTGGTTGGAATGGATTTTTAGGGTATTAGATCATGCGTGTATATCACAGATTGAGGTGGGAATGTGTTTGTTTATATAGCATAAACAAACCGACCCCTACATGGGACTTTGCTTGGTCAACAAGCTCCAAGCCCAAGCTTCCCCCCCCCATGCCCGATCGGTTGAGAATTCCAGGCCCAAGGCAGTCAACCAAACGACCCACTTTGAGACTTAAAGAAGCCCATGGGTCGTCTATATTGATCGGGTCAAATACATGCATATCGGGTAATAATATATTCAAGTTATATTTACGTTCGACACGTATACTCGTGTTTATCGTATGTGCCCCCATCGGCTCACACACATCTAGTCGTTTACTTGTGTTTATAACTCCCACAAACCAACAACTCCCACTTGGGAGTTGGTGTGTCGAATGGCACACAAAACTAAGGACGAAAACGCCTAGCAAACGCTCTCACTCGCTTTTTAACTAAAAGTGTCTGAGAGAATAGTTTCGTAAAAGTTTCTCAGTAGCATGGTCATTCAATGTCTTGCTCTAATCATCCTTTGTTATAAGATACTGTTAAACCATGGATTATGGATCTTAAATCATTCCATATAGTTTAACCATTTAGAATCTCGTTATAGATTTTAACTCAGATATACCAAATGTAATCAAGATTCATCTTGCATTATGATAAGGTTTTAAAATGTACCTTTTTGAAGGGTCGTTTAAGCCCTTATTTGATCACTTTTGTATCCGTTATTACTTAATTTCGTTCCTTTTCACTTTTTAGGTCTCTTGAAGACAAATTGCTGGAATGACACTTATTTGGACGAAAAGGCGTGAATATACGAAGAAAATGGCCAAAGTCAAGAATCGAGACACTCAAAGCTGCTGAAATTGAAGGGGATGGCGTCAGGTTATACTCCCCCAAGGTATTCAATTCCGCTGCAAAACACGTAATTTGGGGGTGTGACAGATTGGTATCAGAGCATCGGTTATAGAGAACTAGGTTGCATCATTGACCCTAGACTATAACCACATCATCATAGCATCTCATCATATCATTATAAGTGCACATTCTTTATACATGCGGACTTATGACTCAACATCAAACATCATATGAGTCGATTAGTCCAAGCATTGCATAGTTACTCCTAAATTATACATAGCCTGATCACCTATGTCTAATCCAGGAAGAATTATGCAATGAAGGGAGTAGTAGTCTCATATGTGTAAGCAATTTCGTAATCAAGCCAAATTTTCAAAAGATTTTCTTCAAACCACTTGTTTCCAGTTTGATCCGAGTGACAGTTCTTGTTTGATGAGTTGCAAAGATCGAGCTAGAAACAAGTCGTTACCTAAACCGATTTAGCCTAATCGTATGACAGTTCTTGTTTGATGAGTTGTGGGATTAAGCAAAAATCGGTTACCAAAAGTCTTTTAAAAAAATTTTGCTTGAGAATGGGAAAGCTTGTCTCATCGAGCCTAATCATAAGAAAGCATGTATTTAGGATGGGAATTGCTCACGATAGCACAGGAACGTATCTTGTGGGACGAGTAACTCATATGCATGAGCATTGACATAATCATATAGACCATACACAAGCATAAACTTTTAGAACCCTTGTCGATGTTCGAATCATAGTATCATCGATTGAATCACGAGGACGTGATTCCTCTGACATGGGAAGAATGTCACAATTCTTAATTTTTGGTCATTTCTCAAAACAATTCACGTTTCACAATTTCATCATTTATCGTAAACTAGCTTTGCGTGTTCCAAATTCGCGTAACCTTTATGGTTTAGCGGCGAATTCATGATCATATCATCACGAACATTTCATATGGACTAAATTAGTCTACATTTCATTAACATCATTTGCATTATGTTAGTTCATTCATGACTTTGCATTTCACATTAAACGCGTAAATTTTATATTAAATAAACGTTATCGCGTGAGTTATTATTTTGAACATTTAATCCGTTATTTCCAAAAATGATCCCGATATATTTTTATACTTACATTTAGTTTATAAAAATAATATTTTGAGTTTACCTAGTGTTTTAAATTTATTTTGTATATAAATTGTTAAATTTATATTATTACGACGCTTTTCTTAAAAATTACTCGATAATTATTTTATCACTCAAATTTTACAAGGAATGTATTTTTACAATTTTTATAACTACAATATACTTTACTTTGATCCCTTAAAACTTATTTTAGTCCATACTACTCTAATATCACAACTATGTACAAGTTACTACAATTTCTATTTAACTACACTTTTCACTTACACATTTTTAACATTTCACAAATAAAAGAAAAAAAATATATATAATTGACAAACATATCCCCCCCAAAACCGGCCATGGGGGGGAGAGTATGCATTTATTGTTGGTGACTTTTTCCTTGATTGTATATACATACACTCCATGTAATAATTTCAACTCATTCATCACAATAATTCATCAAGTAGTGAAGTTGCTTTTCTCTCCTTGTTCTTCATCTCATAACCGGTTTTACAAGAAGATAACAAGGGATCAAAAATCTTTCAAGCTCAAGTGTTTTAAACAATCTAGATTACACTCTTATTAAGGTTTTGAAATAAAAACCTAGGGTGTTTAGGTTTAATCCTTGGTTCTAATCACCTCATCATATCACTTGTAAGCATCTCATATTTATTTTTCATCTTACATATTCATTTCATACTCATCTCATCATTTTTGAGCAAAAACATGCAAGACTTGTGTTTATTTATACCATTTTTACATTGATTTTAGAGTTTATATATATAAAGTCATCCTATAATTATTCCCTTGTTATATTTTGGTCTTGATGATGATTAGGAACCCATGACACCCTAAGAAGGTGTATGGTAGGATTAGATTAGCTTTGGAGTTGATTTGAAGGGATTGGAATAGGTTTAGTACGAGAAAAACTATTTTCGACAAGTATAAAAAGTGTTCTGTCCTTATTTTGTTTTTCTGGAAAATCCGACAGTAGGCACGAATTTTTGGCCTAGATATTTAGAAAATATACTTTAAAACGAATCCGTGGCCGCTTGAACGGATTAAAACGGAGTTATAACGAAGAAGTTATGAATTTTTCAAGTTTGACGACGAAATATACATTTTCTGAAAATTTCAGCATACTATTTTTATTTTGTACGAGTCAAAAACGAGCCTTAAGCTTCATAAATTATTTCGACTTATCAAAAATATATTAGTATACTTTGATACGAAGCTAAGGACATATAATACGTAGAAAACGGATTTAAAACGACCAAGATATACACGTTTTCATAAACTTGCCGTAACTATTATTTTCAGAAAAACTATATTATTTTTACGAGACAAGTGTTACGGTAACTAAAACGACCATGTTGACGGCTGTTTTTATCAATGATGTGGAACTTTTTGTAACTAGATGTCTTCTAATGAAATTAAGATCACCAAGCATATTTTTTCAAAACGACCAACCGTTTGTATAGCGGAGTTTTAATAAAATTAATTACGGTTGCTCAAACTTTGCCGAAACTCACTTTTTACACAACATTTAGACAAAATCACCATCTTTAACCTTTATTATCTTTATGTTCGAGACCTCTATGACGAAAACTCCTGTACTAAAACTTCTGGATTTTGATACAAACTTTCCAAAACCGTCGAGTTCGTTTCCTAACGATCGACGTACACCATTTTACGACTAGTTTTTCGAAGCCATTTTTGTCACTTTTATAAAATTTCCGACGACATTGTTTTACGACGAAAAGTGATAATTTCACTATAAATCATTACAAAACCATTGTAGGATGACATTTTGACGTAAATAATTGTAAAGTGATTTTTGGATGGTCAAGACGTCAAAAGTGTATTTTTTCGACGAAGAGTATTATTTTTTCAAAATTCACAAGTGGTATAAATAACATACGAAATGCATGCATAACATTACATCATAACTCATTGAGTATCATATCATTCATTTTAGGTCGCGGATAGTTTCCGAGCCTCATTTTCTTGCACTTCATTTTGTTAGCATATCAATCACACCAGGTGAGTTCGTAGCCCCACTTTCTATTACTTATTTGTCTTACAAACTCTTTGGGGGAGATACATGCTCAAACTATTTTCATTTACTTTCACAAATACTCTAAACGTTTACTGATTACCGTGAGTTTTCATAGCCCCATTTTCAATTGTTTTGTACTATTTTTGGGGGAGATACATGCTCAACTATTTTTAGTTACTTTCATAAGTACTTTAAATTTTTAAGGATAACTTCTATCATGATCACCATTGTTTCAAAACCGAATGTCGTACTAGATCAATTGTTCTTGTTTATGTGCTATTGATTATGTGCTATAGTTCTACGTCGTATAACGTTCTAAATCAGTTGACTACTGATACATCGTCGAATAAAGTACTATGTCAGTTGACTACTGATACATTGAGTTAGGTGCTATTGATTATGTGCTACAGTTCTACGTCGTATAATGTTCTAAATCAGTTGACTACTGATACATTGAGTCTAGTCCTATTGATTAAGTGCTATTGTTCTACGTCGAGTTAGGTACTATTGTGAATTCATTTGACATCATGTGTTGCACATAAACTACATACATTTTGGCAGTGGGTTGTGAACACACAGGTTGCAAGTTTTGTATGGGCGGAACTTGGAACTGAGTGGATTTACAATGCCTTTGCTGCATAAACGATTTTGAAAGGATTTACATTTCAACACAAACTCTATGAACTCACTCAACCTTTGTGTTGACACTTTTTAGCATGTTTTATCTCAGGTATTCACTTCATGGCATGCATTTGGACACATCATGGAGTCGCGATGACGACGCGTCTCACTTGGGTTTTATGTACTTTAAAACATCGTTTGAATTGTAGCAAACTTATTTCCGCACAAGTTGATTTTCATTTGGGACCTACATTTTGTAAACTCTGATTGTTTTATTAATCAAACGATGTATTTTCTAAACGACACTTTAGGTCGTTCGATATAACTGTAACTTTGATGCTATGACAGTCCTCCCCCAAGGTATTCAATTCCGCTGCAAAACACGTAATTTGGGGGTGTGACACATACGGCATCAGAGACTCAAGGCGACGGTGTCACGGACATAAGGTGACGCCGTCACAATGATAACGTGGCCAAGACGAAACCCTAATAACGGCGACCCGACGGCGTCACAGATTAAAGGGTGACGCCGTCGCAGTTGTAACCTTATATATAGAATCCGAATTTTTCAGTTTTCAGTGTGTAGTCTTGTGGAGTAAAAATCTAAACCGAACCAAGGCAGTCTTATACAGTATTTTAGGGTTCCATACCCTATCATACATCAAGATAAGTGTTTTACTTCATTAATTTAATTATGTCTTCAATTAAATTGTGTGTATGCTTGCATGTTCCCCATGTCCGGCTAATTTACTTGTGTGTTTGCTTAGGTAATATGAAACTTAGTTATTGAATATTGATTGGTTGTCTCTTATCTTAATCGTGATTGACCTAGTATTGCGATAGGTCATTCGTTGTGTTGTTAATGCTTGATTAATCTTTATTGAACCTTAGTTTATAATCACCTAGAGTAATTGTAGGCTATACATCCAAAGAATACCTTAGAGTTAAAGTTTATAAATCCTAGAGATTTTGTAGTCATTAACCTTTGGTAGCTTCAAAGAGTTAGGGATAAACGCATACCCTACGACCTTAGAGACACAACGCGATTAAGAATAAGGACGTGACAATTCAACAATCAATAGGAGATAACTAGGGAGTAATAAAGCCTAAGCAAATACATTTTTAATCATCATACGAGCACACAACAATAGACATAGACTCACCCTAGCTTAGTTAATTAGATAATTAGATAAGTAGAAGTAATCGGTAGAAATACCAACCCCCAAATCCAAACCCCGAGATTCGTACCTTTCAATTTCCTAAAAAACATAAAAAGATAAAAAAAATAATCTTCCTCAACCCCAACCTTAGCGTAGTAACTTCTCACTAGCATTCCTATTCCCCTAGAGAACGATATCAATTCCCGTGGCTTACCCTAATACTATGTTAATACAAATAAGCCGTAAAAACGTTTATTTATATTTTACATTCTTCTAATGTTTTGCCGATAACAAACGTAAAATCATTTTAACGAAACAAATAAAATACGTAAACTGTTTGAGCCAATAGTTTTCTAACACACTTACGTTTTCACATAAAACACTAAAACAAGTATAAGTGTTTTTATGATTTAGTAATACATATGTACAATAACTAGTGTTTACATATTTGGGTAAATATTTACTTAAAGTAGTATATACTAAAATGGGTAAAAACTAACAAATGGTATTGACCCATAACCCATGGTTTTATCCAAACCATTTGACTAGGTACATTGAACTCTTGAGTTACATTGTATCTAATAAGAAACCCATGGATCAACCCATAACCCATGACCCATAACCAAAATACCCATGGGTAAAGAGGAGCGTCCCACGGATCCCTAGCTTTACGCTAGCCGGATCCCTTGTGGGAGGGATCCGTGGGATCCGGGGAACAGTGAATTTTCTCCTCTATAAATAGTGAGCCATTTCTTCCTTTTGGCTCACCACTTTCACACATACTTTCTCCAAGTATTGTAGCTCTCTAACCACTGATCCTAAGGGATCTTTTTATGTAGTTTGTCTTTTGTTTTTGTGTGATTCTCTAGGTTCCTCTTAAAGGCGAGATCACCACTTCTTGAAGTCGAGCAAGCTCAAGTCCATGAGTTGCCATGCTTCATCATCATCAAGTCAACTGAGGTTCTCTTGTTGATAGTTCTTTCTTCCTCCGTAGATGTTGTGTTGAAGGCATTAGTGAAGGATGCCGAAAGAGTCAAGACGAAAGTATTAGTGAAAGGTGCTAAATGTCCGTGTCAAAAGCATTAGTGAAGAATGCTAAAGGTGTCAAGACGAAGGCATTAGTGAAAGGTGCCAAGCGTTGTGTCAAAGGCATTAGTGAAGGATGCCTAAGAATCAAATCAAGTGGCATTAGGGAATAATGCCTAGGTCGTATAATCGATGAGGTGCATCTTTATACATATAAGTATTTGTTTATTTCCAAGGATGGTGATATCCTTGATGGTGTTGTAACAAGGAGTGGATCTCCTTGAGATTAGGTGTTGTGTTGTGATGGGTAGTAGTTCCTCCATAGTAATGGAACTAGGTGCTTAGCCTAGTACCTAATAAAGGGTAGGCGACGTTGTGATAGGTTTGGTTCACCTTGGAGTAAAAGAACCCGGTGGTTAGCCTAGTACCGGAAAAAGAGTAGGCGACGTTGTGAAGGCTTCTCCGCCATAAGGAGATTAGTGTCGTGTAGTGTTTACGAACTCTCGAGTAGGTGACTCGGGGAGTGGAGTAGGGCAAGGAAGGTGTCCTTGTAGCCGAACCACTATAAATACTCGTGTCGTGGTTATGTGCTTCTTACTCTTTATCTTTCATTACACGTTTATATATTTATCTATCAACATCCAACATAAACAACTAAATAGATTGACATAAGTCGATCTAAATATTTTAAAACGGAGTTTTAATTGGTAAAACTATTCAACCCCCCCTTCTAGTTTTCCACAATTGGCATCAGAGCTTCATTACCAAGTTTCTTAGAGTATACTGTACTTTAAAAACTTGATACGATCCGTGTATGTTTGAAAACTACAAAGAAGGATTTTTTTTGTCTTTTTAAAAAAAATCATTATAATATTTATTGTTGGACAATGATAGAATATTCTAACATTTTCCTTGTTAAGTATTCTCCATACTTGGATTTTGGGTTACCAAGAAGATCATGAAGAATCTATCTAAATATTTCTTTTCGCAAAAAGAATGTTTAGTATTGTCCTTCTCACAACATGAATCTGGAGATTCCAAGAAGATCACAAAGCATTTCATCTAAATACTTCTTTTCTTAAAAAGAATATTTAGCAAAGGTATGATCGCTAATAATTTACTTTTGATTTTATTATTGTTAAAATCTTAGTTGCATGATTTATATCTATTAGTAATTACTTAAGTAGTTATCTATATTAAAGTCATCATCAAGAATTGTATTCTTCGACTAATTTGTATAGACTACACTACCAACTCGTAATAATGATATCTTGGTTATTCGATAGCCTCAATCATTATTCATCACAAAGAGGTTATTGACACTTCATCTATGTCAATAAATATCCATGTGAAATTTCTTATATTATGATAAAATGGGATTTTATTATAATGTTTGAAAAACTCTCCAAGAATTATGACTAATTCTTAAAAAGGGAACCACGTCAAATAGGAATAGTATTAAATCTTCAAAACCTCAAATCACAAGTTTTAGAGCCTTAACATCAAAACACTAGGCGTTTTTAGAACTCCTAAACCAAAGTTATCAAGGAATGTTTGAGCTGATTTTTGCTGTCATGCCGGATCCCTGCGTTTACACTAGCCGGATCCCAAATGAGAGGGATCCGCGGGATCCGTGCAACAGAAGACAACATAAGTTAAAGAATGATCACTGTGGATGTTCCACAATTATATTCACCTCAAAGACTCACGAACAAGAACTCAGCTACTGTTCAAAGGAGCAATTTGATCATTTCTCTCTAGCTTAACAATCACTTGTGTAAGTATAATCTTCACTACATTGTAAATTTAATTTCTTGATTTCTAGGATTAAAATTTCTTCATCTTTAAGAGTTGGATTCAAATGGGTTTATCATAATTTGTCACCACATTGTTTTCTAAGATAATCTAAATCAAAGAATTAACATTGTTAATACAAATTAAACACATTTCTTAAATTCAACAAAGATGATGAGAGCAAAATTGTGATCAAACCCTCTAGGTTACTATTCACAATTAACACCATATTGTGGTTGTATTGTTTAGGAACAATCATGCCAAGCAACAAATAACAAGATTACCAAGACACCGCTCACTACATACCCATGTACCATAGGAAAGATGGACTAAGTCCAGACGATAGGAAAGCCTTTAAGATGCTTGAAAAGAGAATATTTCACGAAGGTAGAGTTGTTGATCCATCATTTCTTGCAAATACCGACATAAGGGAAGTGTAAGAAGCATGGAGAAGATGGTGCTCCCGTATGCAATGCTCCTAACCCGTCTTGCTAAATTCATCTTTGCATTAGATCCTTCTCCACAAACCTATGAACATAGCTTTTGCAACAAGGTTATGGTATCATTGACCGAAGGAAGAACCACAAGGTTTATGGTAGATGGCAAAAGGCCTCACCCATCCACGGATTCCTCGGAAGAAAGGGAGAGGAAAAGAGAAGGTGAAGGAAGTAGCAACCCACTCGGAAATACCGAACTCGACCCCTTGGAGTATATCAACCAATTGCCGGACGTTCCTGGTGCATCACCCGAATGGCAACAAACCAAGGGAATCTTCAAGTGCTTTGCCAACTTCTTGAAGAAAAAGAGGTAGAAATGGTATGATAAAGAGTGGAGGACGGGTGAAGACGGGATGGGGAGGAGAAATGAGGTAAGGTCATAGGACCTAAATTTGTGAAGAACAATTTCAAACAATGGGTTGTAACACTTAAACAATGCTTATGTAGGATAATGTAGTTTGTAGGTCTTGCCATATCTTGGCACTAAACAATATTAACTTAGGAACTTGTAGAATGAGATTTTATGACTCCTTGAAAACATTCAAGTGGTCGTCGTCACCATTTTATGAAATTTTAGGTCTCCTTACTTTGCTATGCCTTATATTTGTTGTGTTCTTGCATTTAGAATAGCTAGTTAGATTTCACCTCGTTTAGGTTCCCTTGCTTGATTCCTATCAAGTAAGCTTTTTTCTCATTTTTAGCTTCCTTGTAGTCTATCCCCCTTCTTTGTGTTTGTGATCGTAAAACCTTTTTTATTTGTCGCTATGGCAAGTGAAGTTGCATTTGAATCATTAACAAATGAGGAACAATTGAATTTAGCAGATTGGATTGCTTTTTATTGTTCTAATAAATTTGTGAGTGATTTTAGAGATATCCAAAAGGAGACGGGTGTAAGGGTGGATGGATTTGATAAATTTTGTGCTTGTGTGGCTTCTATTCAACGATCATTGTTAGAATCAACTCCTTTTAGTGAGACCCTCTGGAAAAAATTTGAGAAAAGCCTCCTAAGCATAAACCATCAGTTGTCACAACTTGAGGAAATGGATAAGGAGGATTTATCCAACCTTAGGCATCATGATAAAAAAGACCTAGTTTTTAAGAACATGGAACCTAAACCCGAACAAGATTGTGAGATGGTTATAGTTGAACTGCCTAGTTGCATGCATGGGATAGATTTCACCAAAACATATGACACGCGTGAGGAATCCTTTAGGCAAATAGAACATAGTGATCAAATTTTTGAGAATGATTCTTATGAATCGGACCAAGAATTTGAAATGGCTAAAGAAGGATTTGAGATACTTAGGAGTGTATTTGGGTTAGATCATACTAAAACACATGATGAACTTTTAGGAGATCTAGATATAATGGAGAATGAGGTGGAAACTCCAAGCCCAGAAGCCCTACCATCACTTAAGGAACACACATCGCCTATAACTTACCCGGGAGAAGTAGAAGAGACTAAAGGAACCCCAATTGATATAGAACCTTTGGACCAAACGCCACTAGAGAATGTAGGTTTAGATGCTTGTTGTCATGACCTCTCTCTTAGTCCTAGGGAAGTTCCTATTTTTGATGAAACGGAGCCTCAACCAAAAACCTTACCCAATTTTCCGTCTTTAGATGTGAATCTTGGAATTGAATTAGGCCCCAATCCACCCATCAAAATAAATAGTCCGGGTAGTTGCTTGATAAAGGTGGTAGACTCTAGGCTATGTAGAGTGGAAGCTAATATAGGAGTAACCCATGACCTAATACACTTATATCACCCATTCATGGTTGATAACAAGAAACATTATGGCTTTAAACCGGGTTTATTAGGTCAAGATGGATCCTTAACTAAGAATCTTTTGAAGTTGATAGAAGATGATCCATTTTTAGGAGAGAGATTTGATTCACCCGCTACACCAATAGAATTAGGTAAGGCTATAATGAATTGAGCACACTCCTTTGAGCATATAAATCACCCATCACCCTCTCCTCACGTAGCAAATTTCCACCCTATGGGTGTGTATCGCTACTATCACCCACACTTAAGCTTAAGTGTAAGAAAAACTTCCCCTTTATCCGTTAAATAAGGGTAGAGTCAAGCTCGTGACTCGAACAAAAACAAGCGATTCTTGGGAGGCAACCCATGTGTATTTGTTTTTCATTTTTATTTGTGTGTCATATATCTTTTCATTATTGTATGTTCTCATGTTTGAATTTGTGAAAATGCTTTATTTTGTCATTAACATCGTCTTAATTACATATAAAGGTATTTTACAAAAGGGATAAGTGTAGGGAAGATTACACACATTTTTAAAAGAACGTGAACATGAGAATTACGATTATTGAAAAGATATATATGTGTGTTTGTTAGAGTCAAATGCTTGTATCGAGTCATAATGGATGTTTTGCAGGAATTTTTCCAGATTCTAAAGATATAAATTTTCCAGAATTTTTCCAGAAAATCGCAGACCAGTTTCTGTCAGGATAACCTGACGGCGTCAGGAACGCAACCTGACGGCGTCAGGAGGAGCATAAATAGCTTATCACTTTTTCTCGTTTTCTGAGCTACTTATAAAATTTTGGAATTTTCCAGGTCTTAATTTTCCAGAAAATCTGTAAACATCCATTCCACAAGCATTATATCCTAGTTTAGTAGAGTCATATATATATATATATATATTGTGACCGCCAATTTTACGTGAAGGTTTCGTTTGTTTTCTTCAAAGTGTGCAGGTTTAATTTATCAAGAAGAAGATACATAAGATGAGAATGAGCTTTTAACACAAACGTTCTTCTTGAAGAAAGATGTAACCACCACTTTATACGGATCCTACCGAGCTAATCAGGGGAGTACTAGTTTCTTTCGTGTTTAATTACCTTCCATTATCATAACTTTGATACTTTCGGGGAACATTGGGGACAATCATGTATAGGTGAGTACCCGGGCAACGGTTCTTAGTGGTAGAAAATTAACGATATGTGATATTGTGGCAAGTGTTTCGTTAACATTCAAAATAGAACTTGAAAAGATAAAAATGTAATTGCAATAATATAGTAATACTCATAACCAAAAGTTAATGATTTAAAATTACTGTAATAAACAAAAAAATAATATTAATACTTATGAGCGCCCTTGTCAATAATATGATTGATAGCAATGCTTTTAAACCCGGGTTGACCCGGCCGGTTGAACCGGGAACCGGCTCGGACACCGTTCCGGATAGGATCGGGTTTTTGCTTGTTTGAGAATCAGATTGAATCGCCGGTTTTTTTTACCCCGGTTAACCCGGTTTAATAAACCCGATCGAGTCATATTTTTTATTAAAAAATTTAACGATATGATTTTTTACAAGTTGCCAAAGATAATTTTTCAAGTTACCAAAAATAATTTTCCACTTTTTCACATTTCCACTTTTCCACATTTTCACATTTTGACTTTTTAACCATTTTTCTGTTTTATGTACTTAAGATATAGCAGGGTACTCATGCGTTGCGGAGACGGGTACCCTGTGACGATTTACCAGAGAAATAGATCTCGATGAGGCCTGATTCACTAGTTTGTATCGGTTTCAACGGGTCCTCTCTGATTCGTTTTCGGATTGCTTTTATTGGTTAGCCAAACCGGTGACGACACCAGTTCCCGGTTGAACCAGTTGGTCCGGTCCGGTTTTTCAAACTATATGTACCATCAACTTGTTGGCTTGTATGAAGCTTTATGCGTTTTATTAATTGTATATAATAACATGTACTTTTTCTTTTAAGATGTTTTAAAAATAACATTAATTAGTGTGTTTAATTATTTTTAATTTTTTATATTTTGGATTATGTTGTAGCTTGTTTAAATTGTACATTGTGAAATTTTTATTGTACTTTTTGATAAAGGGTGTTTTAATTGGTTATATTTAATTTGGTAGATGTGTTTTTAATTGGTTGTACAATGTGAATAAATCATTGTATTTTTAAGTAAGGAGTGTTTTAAAAGAGTATTAATTACACTATACATTTCTCTCACCTTTGACCATTTTTAATTTTCAACTTTCAACTTTCAATATTTGACCATTTTCATTTTATATGTAGCATAGATTAAAAACTATAAAAAGAAGAGTAAAATACACCGTTCGTCCCTAATCTTGTACACACGCATCACCCTGGGTCAAACTTTGCCTTTTTCATCGTGGGGAGTCCAAAACAAGGTTTTTATAGTCTAAATCAGCCCTTTTACCCATTTTCCGTTAGTCAACGTCTGTTATCTTTTGCCATATGCCTTGCACATGAGGGCAAAATGATCATTTTATCGTTTTGATTGATTATATTGGTGGTATAACCTTAAGGACGAACGGTGCACTTAATAAAAAAATTATACCATCACTACCACCACCCTCATGTTATCTCTTTTCCTTCTTCTCTCTCTAAATTTATGCTTCCCTCTCTAAAAATTAACACCATAACCATTCTCAAATCTCATTCATCCACTCCACCTAAAAAACATAACTCAATCTAACACCAATCTTCATATCCACACACAATATCAAAACCCACAAAATTGTTGAGATAATCCATAAATGCAGCAACAGATAGTGCTTAATCTATTTCAACCAAAGTAATCATATATTTCATTTAATAGAATTTGTTAGGCATTCTTTTTCCGTATGACCCAATAGTCCACACTAAGAATAAAAGTTTGGCAATCGTTCATATTCAACACAGCTTTGGGGTTCGTAATTCATCAAAATACATATATAACGACATTGTTACAAGTTTGGAAAAATAACGAAATCTAGAACCATTGTCTATAAAACATGTCTCTGATTTAAATGTAAAAGGATAAATAAAGTCAATAAGTTGAAAATACAAATCAGTAGAAGCATTTGAATTTGATGAAGCTTTTCGCGAATGGGCCATGAGCTGTAAATTTACATAAGACCTTGCGTTGGTTGGGTGTGCTAGCCCCGCTTCAGCTTCTCACACGACATATCAATCCATCCCGTTCTCAGTTCTCCTACAACCCTTTGATAATCACTTTAATGCAATGTAACTGGCTGCATTTTCTTAAAAAAAAAATTTGTTTCAAGATATACCTGCACCAATGGTTTTACAAAGTAACCATAAAACGAGGAGGTACAATAGTAAATGTAGGCGCAATAACAAGAATCAGATGTTGCTACTATATGACTTATCTTCAGCATCGAAATAACCAGAATCAGATGTTGCACCCACATCATCTTCAGGACTACCATTATATACCAGAATTTGGCAGGTTCTTTGTGAAAACAAGTTCTTACCTTTGGCGATACCATTGATGATGGAAGCCCGGGTGGACTAGTCAAGAACATGATCACCATCCTTCATGTCAAGATACCGTAACAGGTTACCATTAGGTACAAAATCATAAATAAGAAAGCACTCGCCACGCCCTTTAGAACAACAAAAGCCTCTCAACCTCACTAAATTCTCATGTCTGAGGGACGTTAAAATATTCAGTCCCTTCAAAAACTCAGATTCCTCAGACTTGCAGCTACTTTTTATAATGCTTTTTATAGCAACAATGGTTCCATCTCTCAACATTACGCTTGTGAATGGCCGAAAACACACTCTTTCCTAATAAATTTCTAGGAGCAAAGTATTGTGTGGCTGACTCTATCTCTGCCAAATCAAACCTAAAACTTCTCATTATTTCTTGAGAGACCCCACCAAATCGCCGACCCTCGGCTAATGGGTCCCACCCATTAGGGTACTCAAGGTTTATTAGAGGTGATCCGTTTTTTCTATATGCTTCCTTTGACTTCAGTTGGTCAATGGGTCCATTAGAATGGTCAAACTTATCACTGAGTTTTTCTGATATGTTTAAAAAATGTGAAACTGCTAAGAAACCAATGACTAATAATCCCACGATTGCTACAACCACTCCAACAATAATAGAAGCTTGTGTTGTTTTTGATGATCGTGAGCAGCGTGCGTTACTACAGTTTAACTTCAAATCGGCTGTTTCTGGAATGGATTTTGTTGGTACGCCGTTTGGATTCAGCTGATCCAAAGCATTGCAAGCTCTTAACGGTGCAAATTCAACTCCGTATAGTCCCAGGTTCTTTCCATATTGGAATCCTCCAGCTAATCTCTTTAAAGCTGTTGTTTGAAAACAAAAACATATATTAACAAGGGATGACAAAAACTTTGCACTAAAAATATGATTTTGTTACTATTAAAATCTTTTGAGGTGATTACCATTTTATTTCCTTGTAAATAGAAATTTTAGGAGATCTTTGGATGTGCTTTTAGAAAGTTTATATCGAGACTGGAACATAGTCAAATAATCAGTTGCTTAAAACTAGAGATATTTAACATTTATCCCAATCACCAATTCCTCATTATCAAAATCATATATCTCGACCTTATTCATAAAAATGCACAACCAACACCCCCTTACACTAACTGAATGCTGAAAAGTGGTGGCATTTAACCTAAGAGTTTAGATTTTTGCATTTACAAATAATGAGAAACAATGACAAAACACACAACCATGAATAATACCTAAAGGCACGCTTCCGGACAGAGTATTATTTCTCACATCTAAAACATTAACCATAGGTGCAACCGCCAATCTTGTAAGGATCGAACCAAAAAGGCAATTGAAACTCAAATCTAGCCTTCTTAATTCACTTAAATCCCCAAGAGTTACTGGTAATGCACCACTAAGGTTTTTAGATTGCAGTGAAAGAACAATAAGCTTCTTCATCGATCCGAGTTGAGTCGGTATACTTCCACTCAATGATATATCATCATGTGTGATTTAGGGATGAAAAAGGTATATGGATGAGTTTTTAGTTAAAATGAAAAGAATAAAAAAGTAGATGAATGAATTTATATGTGGGCAAAATAGTCATTTAAGTGATTTGGCAAAAGATAACAAGGACTGATTTAGACTATAAAAACCTTTTTTTAGACTCCTCACGATGAAAAAGGCAAGGTTTGTCCCAGGGTGATGCGTGTGTACAAGATTAGGGACGTAACGTGTATTTTACTCTAAAAAGAAGTATGAGAATAATTAATAAAACTCTTATAGTTAAATTTTAATAAATTATATGGATTTAAGTAACTTATCTTTTTTCATATTTTTAACAATTTTATAAATTTTAATAAATACTCCATACATTTTATATATATTATAAAAAAACTTACATGCTGTTGTAAATTTCAAACATTATTATTATAATATATTAAATTAATGTATATACATGAAATCATAAATATTAAAATAAAAGCATGAAATACTATGATATGTAACTAAATACTCAAAATTGTGCATATTTGTTATACCTCTTTATGAGATAAAGTAATGATGCCCGAAAAAGTTTTTTTTTTTTTTTTTTTAATTTTATTTTTTATATTTGTCTGCATTCAATAATGACTAATTTTTAATGATGCCCGAAAAAGTTTTATTCTTTTTATTTCTATTTTTTTTAACTCTTTGCATTCAATAATGACTATTTTTTTTCCTATTTACAAGTTTAACTTATGCGTACGCGAATTTAAAAATAAAATATGGCTAATATTATTATTAACAGAAATATATATCAAATAAATGCACGGCCTCGAAGGTTACTATAAGATGAAGTAAATACATGAGATAATACATATAGCAACAACATAAATTTTTTAAGAGTCATTATATGCTACTAAACACGCATAATATCTAGAACATAGTATCAATAGTTAAATTTAAACAAAGTAAAACTAAATACCATGTCTGTCAAATAAAGTCAAAATTTTCGTATAAGAAAAATGTATACAAAATATAAATCGAAATTAATAAATAACTAAAAGTTTATGAAAAACATCCACGTTCATGGGTGTTATCTATACTACTTATAAAGCATGAAGCACCTTCTCTCTTATTAATTTTTAAGACAATTAGTAATGCAATTTTAAGCAAATACAACAGACCAAACATAAATTACAAGCATGTTAAGCACAATCTTAAAACATTATTTCTTATTTACAATTAATACACCCATAACCAATAAATACAAATGACTAAGCACAATGTATACACAAATGTAGCACAAACCTATACTACTTATAAAGCATGTTAACACTTCCATCCTATTAATTTTGTAAGATTTTTAAGCAAATACAAGTAAAGAAGCATCATTTACAAGTATTTGAAGTACACCTAAAACTAAAAAAACATTATTCAACAGATACAATTAATACGCAATTTAATTTACCCCTTCAGCATAATATATAATTATTTAACCACAATATACAATTTAATTAAGCTTTCAAAACAAAAAACATGAAATCATCATCCCAGTCTGTTACTTTTACTTTTGCTTCCACACCACCATCTAAATCTACCGCCACCATAAAAAGAAAAAAATGGGATCGAGAAAGTAGAAAAGTTAACAAAAAAACAAAATCCTCGCTATTTGGTAGCGGATCTGTAGAAAAATGTTAAAAATGCTACATATTTTTGCTAAAAAACCTTGAAGACATAATAATATACAAGCCAATCCCGGTGAACCGGTTCTGTATAAAGAAAAGAATACATTCATCAGAAATTGTCGATAAATAAAGAAAATCATCTCCAAAGAACTTTTGTTATCTTCACTATGATTGTATATTCAAGAAGGAGTATGTATCATGATATATAATACATAGAGATGGTAAATCTTTTTTTTTGGCGTGTGGCTGAAAGATACAAGGAAGAAGTACGATAGAGATGTCGATATGGAATCTGGTTATGGTGGTTGAGGGTGGAGAAAGTGGGGATGGGTGGTGGCGGGATCGAGCCGTGGAGGGATGGTTTGAGAAAATGCAGAGGACGAGTTGTGGGTGTGTGGTTTCTTTTGTGTTAACTAAATGATGGGGTAATTTCATGGGGCGTTTATTTTGACGCAAAATTTATGGAAGGAAATATCAATACTAAAATTTAGTTCCTATTTTAAATACACTGTCTCACGATTATCGGTAAGTTGAAAGTTGTAATGGATGGTTTCTTCTTGCGTTGACTTTCCCTGCTAACTAATATATTGATATGTATACGATTATAGTTTAAAAAAAAACTTAGACATACTATATGTTATTGAAAATTATGGAATGTATCAATACGTATACACCTAAAAATTAAAAGAAAAATACCTAATATATGCTAAACAAAGCATTTTGGTTAACCAAGAAAGGTTAAAAAAACATTAAACTTGAATATATATAGTTAACTAGCTAAAAGACCCGTGAAATTCACGGGTATTTTAAAGAAACGTTAAAAAAATAATGAATGACATTGTCTATTATGAAGTTAGAGGTTACATATAACCACGCTTAGATAAACAAATGTAAAATATGAAGTACGTTATAATGAAGCATAAGTATTTGAAACACAATAGTTGTAATCCCAAATTGTGTAGCACTTCTTTGTAAACCATGTTGGTTGAGATATTCGTGAGGTTTCCCAAAGGCTTGAAGTCGAAGCCGTGAACTGATCCTTGGAAATCATCACTTGTTGAATTGTGTCTTGCTATGAAATTTTAGTCTCATCGGGATTGAAACTATTAGATATGAAGGTTGGATATGGCCCAAACTATACATCCGCAACATAACGACTTCACCTTCATTTAAATGGTTCTTGAATCTAGGACCAGAACCATCCTAACCGTAGCTTGCGTTTTGGCACCCCTAAAAAAAGTTGCGAAATACACATACTCAAAAAAACTTCAAATATTTGATAATCAAGGAGGTGGATAATTTATAGGAGAGGATACAAATTTTGCAACATAATGTAGGCATAATATATTCATATAATTGATTGTAATTTGTCGATAAAAAGACAGTTTACCTAAAATAAGTTGACGGTCTTTGACAAAAGTGATGCTAGCAACCTAGTGATTTTGAAGATGATTTCAGCCATTCCGCGAATATCTTTCAAACACAACAAAGTTATAGTAGTTTCCATATGAAACGCTAATACTTACTCAACTAAAAAACGACGTGAAAGTTTGCCTAAAGTAAGTGTGAACGTTAAAAAAGTATATTTCAAACATTTTGTGCAAGAACGGTATCATATTCTTGATTTTAAGTTTATGTCATGAAAACAACCACCTGTACGACATGCAAATGAAGTAATCTATATCCTGATTTTTTAACATATGATTTAGGGTGCGCTTGGTTGAAGGTATTAAAGGATAAGGAATAACTATAATAATAATTAATGGTGAACGGTTTGCTATAATGCAATGAGTCATCACCCACTATAAGGTAATCCACCATTCCTCTATGATTTGGGGTTAATGAACCAAGTAATGCTTCTTATTCATATTTTCCTTTTTCTCGTCTTTTTCTCCTCACATCTTCGCCCGCGTTTTAATTTTCTATTCATTTAATTTCATTTTTTCTTTATTGCTTTTTGACTTAACTAAACAAAAGTAATGATGGTTTCTGATTTTATTGAATAGATTTGTTCTAATATAGAGTTTTGTGTGTTAAATTTGTTGTAGCAACAACATTTGATGGTCATCTATATCCATATACCACATTATTCATATGAATATTTTTCCACTTCAAATATTAGTACTTAATTTGTAAATAATTATAGAAGGTGTAGATTGACTCAAATCATATGCAAGATCTTGATTAAGGTATTTTTATTTCTTTCAAAGTTGTTAATTTCACACATTATAAACCAAGCACCATCAATTATATTAGAAATATTCCTTAGTATTCCCATTGTTATTCCCATTTCCATTACTTAAGATGAACCAAGCACCCCCCCCCCTTTTTTTAACAACAGTTTTGAACTATCAAGTGTAAGAAGGGTGTAGAATCAAACATCATGGAAGCATCCTTGTATAAGAAATTAAACATCAAATTATAATTGAAACATCCATATATAATGTACTTAGTGAGATTTATCAAAAACAGAGATATAGAAGGGTGTATAACTCTTTATATCATGTATGACTGTTAATAAAGTCATAATAAATACATTGTAATATTTAGTTAAAAGTCGATCAAACTATAAGCAAAATGCAAAATCCGAGATATAGAAGGGTGTATGACTCTTATTGTACTTAAGCTTTTACATGAGCATTTTCTTCAATCTGCAATTAAGCATAGAAAAATTAACCTATGCAACTCAATGCTTCAATAATCACAACTGCAACATCAAGAATGAGCCACACAGGCTCATGGATCTTATGTCAAACAAAAGGCTTTAAAATTAGAACAATACAGTAGAAGTTTTCATGCATTTGTACTTACATTTTGGAGTGTCTTTGTATCTCTTTTTCGAACCCACGTTCAAAAGCCTACTGAATATTTTTATAAACTCTTCATAAATAATACGTATATCATTACATGCATGAGAATATCATCAAACCTACTAAATATGTGCATAAACTATGTATCATCAATTGACACTAAATTTTATTAAACATTAGGCACATCCAAAAGTGTAGAACCTAAGCACTGCCGCAACGCACGGGCTCTAGCTACAATAAAAATGTGTTCTTCTATGGCCAAGTTTTTTTCGAAGTTCAACATTTTCTCTGCTATGACCGAATTAAATGAGATAAAAGTTACACAGATGCAACAATAAATTAAATTACACTACTAAAAACCAACGTTTTTACACGGGTGTTCAATAGACCCGTCCGAGTTCCCGATTCATGGTTTAATCGGCTATTTATCAAAACCGGCTTCAAGTAATCAAGCCAATTCAAAGGTTTAACATGTTTAACCGAATGGATTAACCCGAGTTCTAAAACACTGACTAAAACTAAAATGACGATGGTCTAAAAGATTGACTAAAGGGGTTCTAAAACACAACACAATAAGGTACATAAGGTGTCAAAAAATTGCATTTTCATTAAAAACTTACCTACTCGTCCATCACCCAACAGTCGTTTTAATCATATCCAATTTTCAAGAAAAAGAAATCCTAACATAGCAAAATGCTTATGACCAACACTACCCTAATGGTGTTTATGCAAAAGAACCTGCTAAATTTTTTTCTTTATTATTTTGCCATTTTGAAACCACCTGTTGATATATTCATGATATCTCCAGTTCGTGTGCCTCATCCAAACTAATGCCCCTTCTCAAGTTTTACAATGTCTTTTCCAAAATATCATATAAGTGACGCATTGTTATAAACCTATTAAGATTTGATACTTTTAAAAACATACCATGGTACTTTAAATTAGAGAATCATGACAAATCAAGAACCCACCCTTAATTAATAAGATAAACTTAAAACGAAACAAATAACGGCATACCTTTGAAAGAAAACAATGATTGTATTTCAACATGGCTTTTTGGCAATTCTCTAAATACTGAATATATCTGTATGAAAACCTAGAACAAAAGATAAAAGACAAAAGAAACAAATTTACTTACGATAATAATGAAAAAAAGTATAGAAGGAATTAGAATTCGGAAATTATTAGAGCTGTAAATTGAAATGGGCTATCATAGGAACCAAGTAAATTAATCATAAAGCTTCGTGTGGAAGCTAAGAATTAAAAAACAATACCCTATAATCTTTTTGTTAGTATTGTAAATTGAACTTTCCAAAAGAGATAATTAGTGAATCAATAACACCCTTTGACCTATGTATTTTTGAAATGTTTTACAGATGTGGTTATCACAATTGGAGCAAAAAGGATCCATTCTTTTTTAAGAAAGTAATTATTTAAATCTTTCAATATGGTCCAAAAAGACCTAGTTGACCCAATTAAAATGTTTACAAACTTATCAATATTAACAAAAATAAAAATGTTTAAATGCTTTACTACGTTTAATATTTAGAAACAACTTACCAAATGTTTGCCTAAGTTATCTTGCTTAAATTAAAGCTTCTTTTGTTTTATGCCAGTTGACAAAAATTGCTTCTAAAATCTAAACCATTATTCACGCTAATTTTTTAAATGTTCTTACTTAAAAGTATGGTGTGTACACGTGTCACAATGTGAGGCTTTAGTATATTTGGAAAAAATTGATGAAGAGGGAGGTAGAAAAACTCTCTTTTATTAGAGAGTATAGATAGTTAATGTTTGTACACTTTTATGAATATTTTTTAAAAACTACATGTATATTAAACATTGTTTGGTTCGGATAATCGCGGACATTTGAAAATAAAAACCGAAATCGATCCGTGATAAAAGTGTTTTTTCAGTTTCGGTTTCTTGGTTATCATTTTTTACGGTTTCGGATTGAGCGGTCGCATCGGTTTGTCGGTTTCACATATATTTTAAACACCCTATCCATAAAGCTTAACGTAAATCAAGTAATCATTTTAAACAACCGAAAAACATTGCTCATCAAAATATTTATTATCGCAACTGTATAATGAAAAACATTGTGAATGGTTGAAGAGTTTAAATATGCGGTATGAAATTCTTGACATCCGTAAATTTAATTTCACAAAAAATATAATATATTATAAAACATAGTTCACCGAAAATTTTTATTCCAGGGTTCCCGTCGCCGCAACGCGCGGGTTCCCTGCTAGTAACTATTTAAGTATACAGAATTTAATATTTAATTTTATAGAAAAATCTTAGACTCTATAAAACCATAAATTTATAAATTTTACCAATAGTTAAGTTAAAAACAAAAGTTATTATAATATTATAACCCGTTATACTATTTACTAAAATCCAGTATGTGCATAGTTTAAAAACTAATAAAATTAATACTTTTTCACATAATCCAACACGTGAGTCAAATAATTTTTGTTTAAATTATGAAAAAACTTAAAGGCTATTTTCAGTAAGGTAATATCAATAGTTAAATTTAAACAAAATTAAACTAAATAACATGTCTGTTAAACAAAGTCAAATTTCCCGTATAGGAAAAATGTATACAAAATATAAATTGAAATTAATAAATAACAAGAAATTTATGAAAAACCTTCACATTCATAAGTATTATAACTATTTGAGTATACATAATTTAATATTTAATTTTATAGAAAAGTCTAAAGACTTTATAAAACAATAAATTTTCACAATAGTTAAGTTAAAAGCAAAAGTTATTATAATATTATAACCCGTTATACTATTTGCTAAAACCCTATATGTGCATTGTCACACCCCCAAATTACCTGTTTTGCAGCGGAATGGAATTCCTGGGGGTTGACTGTCATAGCATCAAAGTTACAGTTATATCGAACGACTTAAAGTGTCGTTTGGAAAATACATCGTTTGATTGAGTAAAATAATCAGAGTTTACAAAGTGTAGGTCCCAAATGAAAATCAACGTGTGCGGAAATAAGTTTGATACAAGCCAAACGATGTTTTTAAAGTGTATAAATCCCATGTGAGACGCGTCGTCACCACGACTCTATGATAAGTCCACATGCATGCCATGAAGTGTATGCCTTAGATACATGAGATAAAACATGCTTAAAAGTGTCAACACAAAGGTTGAGTGAGTTCATAGAGTTTGTGTTGAAATGTAAAGCCTTTCAAAATCGTTTATGCAGCAAAGGCATTGTAAATCCACTCAGTTCCAAGCTCCGCCCATACAAAACTTGCAACCTGTGTGTTCACAACTCACTGCCAAAATGTGTATAGTTTATATTCAAACACACATCGTCAAATGAATTCACATAATAGTGTATAACTTAATGTATCAATAGTTACTTGATATAACACATATGAGTGTTGTTTCAAATCGTTCCAAGACCATTAGTTCATGATTATACCAAGACCGCTAGTTCAATAATTATACCAAGACCGATAGTCCAATGATTATACCAAGACCATTAGTTCAATGATTATACCAAGACCGCTAGTTCAATGATTATACCAAGCCCGCTAGTCCAATGATTATACCAAGACCGCTAGTTCAATGATTATACCAAGACCGCTAGTTCAATGATTTATGATATAGAAATTCTAAGTATGGCAATACTGTTACTTCGTATGACTAAACATTCAGTTCAGATAAACACATAGTTTGCAAATAGACATGAATGTCATAAAAGTTGTTGAGCATGTATCTCCCCCAAAAGTAGTATAAAAACAATTGAAAATGGGGCTATGGAACTCACTTGGACAATGATGCGATGGCAAAAGTGGATACACTGAAATGAGGCGCAACCTCTAACCGTGACCTATTATGAATGATATGTTCTATAATAAGTCATGATGTAATGTTATGCATGCAATTCGTATGATATCTATACCACTTGTGAATTTTGAAAATAACGTTTATCGTCGAAAAATAATCTTATAACGTCTTGACAATTTATAAATTACTTTACAAGTATTTTCGTTGAAATGATATCCTACGATAATCATTTGATGATTTATTATGAAATTATAGCTTTTCGTCGTAAAACAATGTCATTTGACAATTCATGAAAGTGACTAAATAGCCTCGAAAATCTAGTCGTAAAATGGTGAATATTGAGTGTTAGGAAACAAACTCAACGGTTTTGGAAAGCTTGTATCGTTATCTCAAAGTTTTACCTTTTAAGTTTTTATCATAGAGGTCTCGATCATTGAGAAAAACATAGGTAAAGTAGGATACTTGTACCAAAAATATTGTTTAAGGGTGGTTTTCGGCAAAGTTTAAGTGACCGTATTTTACTCGTTACAACTCCGTTTGACGAACGGTTGGACATTTTGGAAAATAGGCTAGGCGAACTTACTTTTACTAGAAGACATCATTTTATAAAAAGTATTCCATCAATGTTAAAAACGACCCTCAACATGGTCATTCGCGGCCGATATTTTTGGCTATTAGAAAATATATTAGTTATGCTTATATAAAATAGTTACGGCAACCTTGTTTAAACGCGTGTAATTTAATCGTTACAAATCCGTTTTCTACGTTTTATATGTCCTTAGCTTCGTGTTAAAGTATACTAATATATTTTTGATAAATCGACTCATTTAATAACGCTTAAGACTCGTTTTTGACTCGTAAAAGTTTGGGACAGCATGCTGAAATTTTCTGAAAATATAGTTTTCGTCGTTAAACTTGAAAATAGCATAACTTCTTTGTTATAACTCCGTTTTAGCCCGTTCAAGCGACCACGTTTTCGTTTTAAAGTATATTTTCTGAATATCTAGCCCAAAATATTTTACAAACTGTAGAAATTTCCAGATTTCACAAATAAGATCAGACCACTATTTATTGTTGTCGAAAATGATTTTTCTCGCATAATACTTATTGTAACCACTTCAAATCAACGCCAAAGCTATTCTAAACCTACCATACACCTTCTTAGGGTGTCATGGGTTTCTAGACATCATCAAAAATGATATGTTTCAAGGGATAATGATAGGATGATATATATTCATTAATAGTACTTAAAAACAAATAAAGTGGTATAGATAATCATATAACTTGCATGTTTTTCTCAAGCATGATAAAATGACCATAATATGAATATGAAAGATGAAAATGATCATGAAATACTTACTAGTTAAGTGATGAGGTTTAAAGAACAAGGGTTTATCCTAATACCCTAGGTTTTTATTTCAAAACCTTGTTTAAGACTATGCTAGTGTTGTGAAATTAACTTGTTCTTGAAAAAAAATGAACTCCTTGCTTCTTATCTTCCTTGGCCGGTTTATTGAGTGAAGAGGATGAGAGTGTATTTTTTTTTCACACCTTGAGATAATGTGCTAGTATGTGTAGTAGTTAATATTAAATAATGTAAGTATTATTGTATACTTAGGATATTTAGTACTCAAATATGGTTGAGTCATCCCCTTTATCGACAAGCACATAAAAAAAATAATGATATTGTATTTTGAGTAGTTAAGTACATATGTGTAGAAGTAAAAGTGTAGTTATTTAAGGATAATTGGTAACTTGTGTACATATTTAAGCATTTAGGGTAGCGTTAGCTAAAAATAAATTTTAACAGAACAAAATAAAATATATTGAAGTCATGAAAATTATAAAAATACATTTCTTACAAAAATTGAGTGAGATAATAATTATCGTGTAGTATTTACGAAAACCGTCGTAATTATATAAATATAACAATTCATATACCAAATAAATTTAAAACACCGGGTAAACTAATAATATTATTTTTATAATCTTAATATGAGTATAAAAATATATCAGAATAATTTTTGGAAGTGTCGGATCAAATGTTCAAAATAAATGATTACGCGATAGCGTTTATTTAATAGGAAATTATTCGTTTAATGAAATATGCAAATCCATGCTTGAACTAATATGTTGATGACGTTACTAATGATATGTAGACTAAACCTAGTCTATATGAAATGACCTCAATGATTGTTCATGAATTCGCAGCTAAACCCTTAAGGTTACGCGAATTTGATACTCGTAAACCTAGTTTACGGAAAACGATGAATAGTTAATCATGAATAGTGATTTTCTCCGGGAATGAATAGTGTTTTGTGAATAGTAAAATTTTGAAATACGTTCTCAGAATATCAAATTGACTCTGAAAACGATGAATACTAAAATGATGAATAGTAACCAATGAATAGTAAATTCCCGAGATGAATAGTGAAATTTTCAAAGTTTGTAAAATGACCTGAAATTACGAGTTTTCACATGCATAGTTCAAAAACTAATAAAATAAATACTTTTTAACATGCTCCAACGCGCGAGTCAAAATAATTTTTGTTTAAATTATAGAAAAACTTAAAAGGTTATTTTCAATAAGGTAATCTATACTACTTATAATAGAGGGATGACCCTCTTTCTTCTAACTTTTTAAGATTTCCATATATAGATTTTAAGCAAATACAAGTACTTAAGCTATATGTACAATTACTTTATGCATAAATACCTACACATATTGACTGGTCAACATTTATAATTAATGTCATATTTAAAACACCCATTTGATAAAAATTAGACTAAAATACACGGTTGGTCCCTAAACTTGGCAAACCGCTTCGCGAAGGGACAAAACTTGGCGTTATCATCGCCGGAGGTCCAAACCTTGGCCTTTAAATGTCAAACTCGTCCCTTGACCAGGATTGGCATAGTCAAACCTAATTTTCTGGATTTCCTTCGAGGGTATAATAGACCATTAACATTTTTGACCCAACCTTCAACCCAAGGACCAATTGTGATTATGCCTACTAGCCGTTTCTTCCCTGATACGCTTTCATTTAATTTCGCGCGAACCAATACACCCAACCAACAAACAACTTTACCAATCATAATACACCATTATTCAGAAACGATAAACAGAAAATCGAAATCCGAATCTAAATCGTCATTTCCAGAACTCAAAAGACCAACCCAACTTCCAACAAAACCATGTCAATCGATCATATTAGCAACATGCCAGATGTAGTGATCACTAACATTTTGAATCGGTTTCCTTTGTTAGAAGCGGTGAGAACCTCTAGTTTAGCGCGAAACTGGAGGTCTAAGTAGACTTTGCTCACCGATGTCATAGTTGATGAGGATTTCTTTTATTATTTAACATATGAGTTTGATGGGAGGCTTGTTACTAGATTCTTAAATCGGCTTATGGGTCCAATAAGAAAGTTTGTCTACGCTGTAGAGCCAAGATCAATGATTGGAATAGACAACTTTCATTATGAAGAGATTCATGAGTGGCTTTTATTTTTGGCTGAGCATGGAATTGAGGAGCTGATTATTACAAAATGGTATGGTGACCCAGTTACGTTCCCAACCCAACTTTACTCTCGTAGTGAGTTGAAACATCTGGTACTTCATGTTTGTGGTATGGCTAGTTTGGAATATTTTCATGGCTTTCCAAATCTACTGAGCTTAGAATTGATTCATGTCAATTTTCTAAGCGGTACAGTTTGGGACTTTATTGCTGGTTGTCCCTCACTTGAGTCTCTTAAAATGAATCGTCCTAGTATAAACGAGATGAGACTATGGGTTATTGCAAAAGTTAGGAATTTGAGGAAGTTAGATTTGAGATTCGGTCGTTATAATGTTGTGACGACAATCACAACATTCGATATCTTTCACCTGACAAGACTTCAAAATCTTGAGACCCTTACATTGGATTTTGATGATTGCACGGTAAGAACAATTTGAGTTTTACACTTATGATTTTACAATCTTAAAGAAATGTGGAACAATAATGACATTTAATCTTTAAAACTTGTTGTAGTTGATACGGGAAGCTAATTCTAGGATGAATGTGCCGTTAGTATCCCTGATTAAACTTAAGTTGTCCCATGTCGATTTTGGGAATATTGTTATGTTATCGTTCATCATTGAAAGAATTTGTGAATGTCTAAATTTTAAAATGTTAGATACCAGAGTAAGTGTTTTGGAGTAATGCATATGTAGCAAATAAACATTCCTAAATTGCCATGTTTGTGTATCTCTCAATACTATTTGATTTTTCAGGCTGCAAACACGCTTAGTGTTCTACCTTTGAAATTTTTTCCCAATGTTGTAGACAGAAACACATTCAGCCATGGCCAGCTACAGACTGTGGTGTTTCGAGCTTTTCCTAGAACAAAGCATGAATTAACTTTAATAAAGTTTATACTTGCGTGTTCCCGGTCGCTAAAGACAATCAATATCAGGCTCAGCGATAGGAGTCATGATGGGAATGAAAATATCAAGAACAACTGGGAGTTGGCTAGGAAGTTGTTGAAACTCCACCGAGCTTCCCCCACAGCTGTGGTAGATTTCTTTGAGTGGTTGTAGTTTATGTATGGGTTGAATACCCTATCACAATTAATGTTGCGAAATAGTTTTGGTATTTTGGTACAGTATTTGTTTATATGGTTTGCATAAAATAAGCTTGTTCATATGTTATTATTTGTGCGTATTGTAGGTGATGCAAGTTTGACATTCGAAAGTCAAACTTTCATTTAGCATTTCATTTTGATTGTGGCAAGTAAAACTGCATTTCCAATTTACTTTAGTTAGTCAATACTTAAAAATGGTGAATGGCTATTTTATAGGTAGTATTTGCATTTTCACTATGTAAAGTCAAAATTGCAAAACCATTACTCAAATATTTGACTTTGTAAAGTCAAAAATGCAAAACCATTACTCAATATTTGTTTTGGAGTTTATTGTTAATTTGATATGTTTTAGAAGTTTGACTTAACAAAGTCAAACTTCTAATACATTTTTTGTGTTGTTTAATCTTCAACTAAGTTGTAGTATACGTAACTTGGCAACTTGAGGGACCAATTGTGTATTTTACAGTGATTATTGGGCGAGAGTTTTAAGTATGACAACGGCAACCAAGACAAATTCAGGGACCAAGTGTGAAAAAAAATCATTATTAGACCCTTGACTGTCTCTTACCGGAGACGCTATTAACTAGTGTACACCAAACGATAAACCCATCTACCACTTTTTCCACACACAAACGATTTTCCAATGGCAGATTTCCCAATTTTGAATGAACTCATGGAGGTTGGTGGTTCATCAAACTTGAATGATCGTATGGCTGTGTGGTTTGAACAAGAGGCTGCACAAGAAGGGATTCTGAAAAACCTAGTTCTTTAGTGCATTGATCATCTGAAGAGAGGAATCATGAAGCGTAGGGAGCTGATCGAAGAGAATGAAGCTCTGGAACCTTGACTGTGTGGATGCGCTGACAAAAATCCAGTCGAGGCACACACACTAACTTGTTCAACTCATACAGATTGTTGGTCAAACTGATGAAGCTATTCGTTTCAACCAAGATTTTGTTAAGAAAATGGCTGAACATAATACCTAAATTTTGGGTTTTCCATGGGGGTAGATAAAGGTGGTCTTTTGGGTGCTAGTTTTGGAAATATAGGTTGGTAAAAAGGGTATGTAAATTGGATCTTTTGGCTAGTTGTTGGTCTTGGTTTGATGTAGTTGTTTATGATCTTTAACAGACTATATAAATGATAAAATATCATCTTGGTTTTGTGTTGTTTAATCTGTTCTTGTATTGTGATATTGGGTGTATTTTAGTCTAATTAGTATCAACAAAACCAAACATCCCCTTGTGTCAGCAAAACCAAACAGCCCATTTTATCAGCAAAACTTTAATCAGCAAAACCAAACACCTCCTTGTATCAGCAAAAGCAAAGGAAATGGTTTAAAAATATGTGTTGAAAATGCAAATACTTTAGCACTAAATCATAATGTATCACCAAACATCCCCTTGTATCAGTTAAACCAAACAACCCCTTTTATCAGCAAAAGTTTTACAGCAAAACCAAACACCCCCGTATCAGCAAAATTTGAGGAAGTGGTTTAAAAATACGGGTTGAAAATGCAAACGCTTTAGCAGTAAACAATAATGTATTAACAATGGTGTATTGTAACATCTTGAATTTTGATTTACCCAAGTCAAACAAACTTATGAAAGACAACAAATTATAACTTACTATTGTGGTATGACTTGGGTAAGTACCCAATTTTTTATTCATCGATTTCATGTTCTCAAGAACTACAAATGTTTACTATCATCTAAACATACACTTAGCTAGACCCACAAGTCTCCCTATCATCGTTTTCCTTCTTTTCCTTCCTTTCCTTAAGATATTTAAACAAAATTTCCAGATTTTTAATCCTTTCTCCCAAATCGTTAAACTTTGATAACAAGATGTCAGCCTCTTCCTTCTCCTTCTTAACACCCAAACCCTTTTCATTTGGGCAGTTTGCTTTCCTCAACGAACTCAACAAAGCCTTCCCCTTATAGCTTTGTGCCATTATTATTATTATTATTATTATTATTATTGCTTTAGGTAGAATGTGTGTTGATTGTATTTTAGGGTTCAATGTTGGTCGTTGCCGATACATATATGGTTGAAGGTTGGGTTACATTTTAACTATGTTGGGTCAAAAATGTTAATGGTCTATTATACCCTCGAAGGAAATCCAGAAAATTAGGTTTGACTATGTCAATCCTGGTCAAGGGACGAGTTTGGCATTTAAAGGCCAAGGTTTGGACCTCCGGCGATGATAACGCCGAGTTTTGTCCCATCGCGAAGCGGTTTGCCAAGTTTAGGGACCAACCGTGTATTTTAGTCTAAAAAGTATAATTTATAAAACACAATATACAAACTATTTGAAGCACAAATACAAATAAAAAACACTATTCAACACATACAATTAATATACTATTTAATTTACCCTTCACTAAAATATATAACCATTAAACCACAATATACAATCTAATCAAACTACTAAGCCAAGCATTTAAAAATAAAGCCATTAGGCTGCCCGTAGTGGTCGGTCGACTGGTTCGGTCGCCGTTGCGCCGACCAAGTCGCCACCATTGCAACATGAGGGTCGAACTGGGTCGGTCGGCTCCAAAATTGACGAAGGGTGATTGTGCTGAAGGAAAGAATCAAGATTTTGTTTGTGGTAGCTTCGGTTAACAGGAGATGAATTATTTTCACGGTCATAACTAAAGTTATTGTTATTTGTAATTTAATTGTTTAATAAAAATATGGCCGCATAACATTACATTGTCATAAAATATAGTTACAGAGTACCCGCCGCTGCATCGCGCGGGTACCCTGCTAGTATGAATAACTTAAGCACTGTTTTCAAAAAGGTAGAAGGGAAAAGAGTGAGAATTGAACTGCAGACCTCTTGTATATAAGATCAAGACCTTACCACCTCATTCAACCTTCCAACTTGCGTGTATGTTCTTATAAAAATATGGGAAAATTAGTTAAATAGACCGCGCGCCCTGAGGCTTATCAGTTTATGGACCACGCCCTTTTAAATTTTGAAAATAGACCGGTTGCCCACCGATTTTCTTGGACCCAACCAGGGGCTACTATGTGTCCGAAAACTTATGACACAAGTACGTATTTTGAAGGTATATGTCATGTATTGTAACGTATTGTTTTTTGGGCAACTTGTATTGTTATTTGGGCATCTTTATGTTTTTTGGGCAACTTGTATTTATACACGAGGATAGTTTTGTCATTTCACATTTAAAAAAAAATCAAACGGCCACACAAAACACATATTGACACAGTCACACACCTCTTGTCCTCCACATAAACCATCACAACTAACACCACTACAACCACCCAACAACCCGACGTCACCACCATCTGGCCGCACCTCCACACACGCCACCACCATCCGGCGGCACCACCACACAACTGAACCTTCTTCTGCAGTGGCCTGTCCTTGTTACAGGTAATTCAAATCACCTGAAGAAATCTTTTGTTATTATCTACTTAAGTGTCAAAAAAGGACTCCTCTCAAAATTGCTCGTATCTAAACACAATCTTTTATTATTATCTACTTAATGTGTTTTATCTTCGATTTAATCTGTAATTTTAGTTAAATTTGCATTTGTGGTTGTTCCCTTGATGAAAGTGAAAATTAGGGTTATCACCCCTAAACCGAAAATCAGGTTTTGTAAATTTCTTAATTTGATACAATTATGTTCTGCTAAAAAACATGTGAATCAGGCTCGGTATTGATTATTGTATCTAAATTATTATATCTTCTTTTATACTCTAGATTCAGGCTTGTTAGGTCACAAGGTTTACCACACAAGCTTATAAGAAAGATAGAGAGGCGATTGAACAAGTATCCAAACACACACACACGTATAGACTTAGACGGTTAGGCGTAGGTATGTGAAAGAGAGAATAACTTGAACAACCAACCTTCAAATGAAGGTTTACAAGGGGTATTTATAGGAGGGAAGCTAGGGCAACACTCCTAGTTCCCTTCCTTTCCTTATTGGGCTTGGGCCTAAGCTCATGGGCCTTCTACATAAGCTTAAGGCTAATAAAAAACATAAAGGCCAAAATAAGCTAACTATTACATATGAGTAACTAACACTTGAATAAGGTTGAGGAGTGATTCCAACAATCTCCCCTCAAGTGTTATTACATATGAGTAACAAACACTCAAGTGTTGGTGATGAAAACGGTGAAGGCGTTGATGTAATAGTAGCTTGACGTCTTCTCTGACATTCTTCTTTCTTGTGAGAAAATTTGCCTTGATTTGAACAATCTCCCCAGTGTAGAGGGATAGTTTACTTTGAACGGTTATGCTTTGACATCATCTTTAACTCTGTTATTTGATCATTGTTCTTTGTGATGAAAGTGATAGTATGTTGTTGTCTGCATCATGTCTCAGCCTCTATGCTTTGCTGCTACAGTGTCTCCAAGTCATTCTTCAACATGCTCACACGCTCTTTGACGTTGGAATTCAGTACTGACGAAGTTCTTTAAGTCTTTAACTTTATAGATTCTTTGAATTGATGAAGAATCATTCTGACTGTTGTGTTGCTCTTGGATAGAACTTCTATTAGTAATGATGTTGGCATGAGCATGAGAAGAATCTGCACGATCATCCCGCTCCGGAGCTTCCATAAGAAGAAAACATTTAAACGGTTAGTAATAAGCGGATTCCGGCACTTACAAGTTTGAACTTCGAGAGTGTTAACAGATAATGTGAAAACACAACTCTAATTCTTACAAAGGCCGTTCCTGATCGAGTCCCACAAGTGAGATAACACGAGAAAAATCAAGTACACCTACGATTTAGATGAGTCGCTGAGGTACACCGAAGCATCACCTCACGACTGTAGACCGTTTGAGACCACTAAGCGCAATCCACGGGGAGTTGCCGAAGCGACCCGCTGTCAGGGCTGTTTGATGTTGACCCTGGCAGGAGTTTCCATTCAATCACTGAGGCTCACAAATGTGAACCTCTCATAAATGTTCTCGACAGATTGCTAAGATCTGTGAAGGACTCGATAATGTACCACTGAAATTCTTATTGTTGAATATCAAGTGATGAAATGTCAAGTGTACCTAAGAGATCTTTTGATGAATCTCGTGGCTCTAGACTCAATAGTGCGTTTTGGTTTTCCTGAGCGGAGACTAGGGAGAGGGTCTCCTTCTTCAATACCAGCAATCTCTAAGAGAAAGCCAATAGTTTACTTAGGGTTCCCTGTGAGAATGAAACAAGCTTTTGTTGAGAGAAACTTGAGTGGATAAGAAGGTTTAGTGCATGCGTCACTGGGTCCATGACGACTTTTAATCTTCAATACCGGCGTCACTAAGTGACAACCAGTAGCATATGAATTGAACCCGGTGTCTGCCCTAAGTTGAATAATCTGGAGGGCTATTTCTTTTCACCCTTTTCTTTGCATTTCTTTTTAATTCTTCAACTCCTTCTTTCTCCAATTCTCATTTTCTCCTTTTTATAATCATACCTAAGGACTTCTAAATACTAACTATTTGTGGTGTCCTTGGGTAGATCCATCCGGCTCTGGCGGATCATAGGACGGTTATTCCTAACCTTAGTCACCTTATAACTCCATGACTAACCTATGTTGCCATAAAACCACTGATGTGAAAAATCTCTCACAGTGTTTATGAATGAAAAACATTTTAGTACCATTGTAGAGATAAGATTTTGCATAAATACTCCCCCTCCACATGTGCTTAAGAGTTTTAACGGTTAAAATGCACAGTGAGGAAAGAGCGCGCACATTTTGAATTGATTCACTCAAGATAGACAATCCCCGCGAGACACACAGTTACGTGGCACAGTTAAAGAGTTGCATTGTCAGCTTTTAGGTGACAACTGGCTCTAGTAACTACCTTGAAGGTGTAGACAATCCTTGAAAGGTCGTCAAACCCGTCAGAGTTCATGTTTATCAAGAGTTTCTCGAATGGTACATTCTACTCAGACAAGTCCTTTGCGAGACACGTTTACATCACTAGCGAACTAGCTTGAAATTATTACCCGCCCAGGACAAGTCTTTTCGAGTTACTAACAGTTAAGCATCGTCAATTCGTTGGTTAAGTCTGAAGCACACATATTCATTTGCATTTTACACAACATATTTCTTATCACACATTTTCTCCCCCTAAAAAATGGCATATTAAAGTGTTATTTTTTGAAACGTTTGAGAATAAATATGACCATTTCGAGTGTTGCGGGAAGAGTGACCACTGTGAACAATTTGTGAACAAAGTTTCAAATACTCCCCCTCAACAAGTGATATAAACGGTTGAGGTTTTGAAAATCATAAGGGGAAGTACTTGTTCTTTTGAGCAAAACCTTGAAAAATGAAAGGTTTGATAGGTTTTACTCAAAAGTAAGAAGCTTTCGCTCCTTTTCTAAGGATTGTGGCACTGAGGCGTACCACAGGGTCCTTTATTTACAAGTACGGGTTGTACACTGTAATGTGTGCACAAGCCATATACATCATTAATCAAACATCCAAAATTATATGAAGAAAACAATTCAAGGGGTACCAGGAAGTGCAGTGATGTTCCCAGGAGTGTGCATAGGGCGTTGAAAGCCGGTTATGTTAATCCCGGGTCGACCACCGACATAACTCTCCAATCGTCTGAACTGATCCCGTCGAAACAACCGTTCATCAATCATTGTGATGATTCGTCTCACATCCCTCCTTTCCTGAGAATTCCAGCGCTTAGGAGACCCAATTTTCTCGCGTATATCCTTCAACCTGTATGCCAATCCATCCCTAACCAGCTTCAAAGTATGATCCCCGAACTTGTGGAGTTCGCTACACGCCATTAAGCAGCTTCTTTGAAGTTCACTACGGTAAACAACGTAAAGGTTTGCTGATGAGTGTATATTGAGAAAGCTGGTTGATATCGGGAAGATCAAGCTTTGGAGGAGTGAAGTTGACACGCGCCTGATAAGATTCAACAGCCAGCTGGAGATCTTCTACACGTTCCTTGATGACAATGCGTCTTATGAAGATGAGAAGTGACTTGATAAATTCGCGTTGTAATGCGGTTGAGAATTGTCTCATGCGACCCCGTACCTTGGCAAGGTACATGTCTTCGATGTCATTGAGAGACAAATTCTCAAAGTCACCTTCAGAGAAAGCATAGTCCCGTTCATCTTGTCGTTTGACTACGATCTTCTTTAGAATTTGTAGTCCCACTTAGTCGAAAGGTCAACGTGTATGATGGCAACGATATCTTTAGAACTATGCACAGCATGTTGAGACTTCTGAACCTGACAGCCTTCGTAGTAGATTCGTCGGCGTTCTGGCCACTGATGAATCCCATACAATGCATCTCGGTCGTATGCTTCCACTGTGTTGGAGAACAAGTGATTGGCACGTTCTTCAATGGCTATGCAGTTTGAGTAGACAACTGCTGGGAATGGAAGTGTCAACGATGTAGCATATTTTCTTGAATCATCGTCACCGTGTAGAATAAAATCCAAGTCTTTGTTGAAGAAGTATCCGAAGGAATCCTTGGTTCAGATGGTTGGCCAAGTGTTGGTAGAGGTTTGGTCCAATCGGTGTAGTATGGAGGGTTGTCCCTTTGTGTGAAGTCAATGTTTGCTTCCGAGTTGAGCCAATCCATGTTGTTAGACATAGCTCGAGCAATGTTTTCAAGGTGATATTCGACCTCGAGGGCACTTTCAGAGTTGTCTTTTAGAAGTTGAAACGCTTCATTCTTGATTCGCTTCAGCTCAGATTTCGTCATTTTCTTCACATGGAACTTTTCTTGCAGAATTTTAGCATGCTCCAATGTAGAACCGTCTACCAAATCCTGGCCTTCTTCGTAGGTAGGGAGTGTTGTTTACAAGATTAGCAAACCATTCAAATTCCTCTGTTTTATCGTCATCTAGCCATGATACAACGTCAGTTTGAGGCGTCTTCTTCTTCTTCTTTTTCGAAGGCCTAGATGATGATACTGGTTTCTGAACTTGTTTGGGAGAGGTGGGTTGTTGTTGGGGCTCAAGGACTCACCACCCGTATACTCAAAGTGATCATCGGTTTTCTGAGTCAGGGGTGGTAACTCGGAATCGTCCCGAGGTTTTTCAAGAGAAGAACGAGGAGGAATTTTTTGTTGAACAGGAGGCCGTTGTGGAGGAGGTTGCATCAAAGAAGATTCACCAGACTGCTTCTGGACGTTTAGGTGCATAGTCTTTATCCTTATCCTTGTCTTCATCGTCTCTAGGACGTTTTTTCGCCTTCAATCTACAAGCTTCTTAAAGTTGGTAGTCCAGCAATGCTTGAAACAGCTTTCCTTCATCAGAAGTAAATGTCCCAGATCGTGCAAACATTTGTGTAACAAGCTTGGCCACCAATTCATTATCCGAGAAAACAACCAGATCGGTTGGATTGATTGTGACGGTTAAGGGCGTTGATCGAATAGTTTGCTTGGCGATCTGCATAAGATTTGGATAAAGTTGTTTGGTGAATGATGAGTGTCTAAATACTCATCATTTTTGTACCATCTAGACTGCAAAAACATCTGAAAACACTCAGAAATGCATCAAAATGATGAAAATATCACAAAAAAGTGTTTTATGTGTTTTAAATGCAAAAATACCAAAATCAGATGAAAAACGTATTAAGTTTGCATATTTGGCAGTTTTAGTCCCCCAAGTTTCAAAAGTTGTCAAAAAGTCCCCGTAAATCAAAATTAAGCAAAAATAACATTTAAGGACCATGGGATTCAAAAGTTGTCAAAACAAACCCTTCAAAGTTTAAAAATCCCAATTTACAACTTTGGTCCCTCAACTTTACAAAAATGTCAAAATCAGTCCCTGGGTGTTTAAAAGTGAAAATTATCAAATATTATCCTTGTACTAATCATAAATGGCAGGATTGGTCCTTATTATAACTTTGGAAAATGGGCAAGATCAGTCCCTCAAGTTCGGCCATATTACATAAAAGGTCCTTGTGTTTAATCTATACCAAACCGGACCCTATATTAATCCAAACCCAATCCCTTAACCCAGCTAGCCCAATCCTAACCCAAGCCCAACTCCCACGATATTAAACCTCGGTCAAATAGTCAAAACCCGCCAAACCAGTGATACTATTCATCTTCCTCACAAAAACCCGCCAAAACCATACCAGTTTCCACATCTCTGGTTTTCTCATCACCCTTATCTCCCCAGCTGTAAAATCACCTTTCCACCTCTCCCCTAACACCTCCACATCCCACCAAATTGCATTAAATGCAATAAACCTGCTCAAAGACTTTTTCCCGCCAAAATGACAAATGGATGGTTTTGATGAAATTGAAGAATCCAATGGTTGGAAATAGGTGGGAAAGATTTAGAGGTCGACACAAACTCAAAAAGATCAATATAAATCAAGAAAGGAGCAGTATGGAGACATATGTAGAGTAGTTTAGCTTTTTACTTGTCGTAGGTAGTGTAACTTAAATTCCAGTATAACTTAAAGCTTTCCAATACTTTGTAAAGTTATTTCAGTGTATTAAGAACTTATTTTCAGTTTCAATTTCAGTTTGTGTTTATGAATTCAGTTTATGCAATATTTTGTTAAAAATCTCATATAAGCTTAAAATCAATTGTAGTGGATGATAAGGATTCAAAAGCTCTCATAAGCTCTCTAGAAAGCTTTTAAAAGTTTTTAGAAACAATAATTTTTAGTTTAAAGTTAAAAACCAAAAAAATACCAAAAAATTCATATAAAATAGTTATAAAATCAAAAATCATTGCATATGACAAATGGATGGTTTTGATGAAATTGAAGAATCCAATGGTTGGAAATAGGTGAGAAAGATTTAGAGGTCGACACAAACTCAAAAAGATCAATATAAATCAAGAAAGGAGCAGTATGGAGACATATGTAGAGTAGTTTAGCTTTTTACTTGTCGTAGGTAGTGTAACTTAAATTCCATAACTTTATATATATATATATTTATATATATATATATATATATATATATATATATATATATATATATATTACCCAAAAATTCATATAAAATAGTTATAAAATCAAAAATCATTGCATATGGTGAAGGGAACTGAAGCAAGGTAATCTCTGGATTGCTTTTGGGTTAGGAGCTTTGTGGAAAGCTATTAGGAGTAATCTTGATACTTGGTTCATGGTCTTTGGCTGGAAAGCAGTTGTAAGCTCTTTATAAGCATTTTAGCTTTTCACTGTTTAAGTCATCTCTTAGCTTAAATCTGTGTATCTTTATGTTTCCTAGTTATAGTTAAGTGAAATTATACATTAAATCAAGTTGCTTGTTCTTTCTAAATTGTAATTGTTAAAAGTTTTAGTTTGACAGTTTTATTAGCATAATTGCAATTTTTTTAGTTTAATGATGTCATTGTTGTTGTTTAGTGTTTATATAGTCTCAATAAGTTATAATATAAAGTCTTAAATCAGTTTTTTGGGATTAATCTTTGGAATCCTTTGAAAAACTTCATAGCAGTCCTATAAAGGGGTGTATGGATTCTCTGTGTTAATGGTGTTAGAGGTTGTTTATATTATTGCTTGTTGTTGTTAACTGTTATACTAGTATCTAAGAACTCATTGCAAGCATAAAAACTTGTCCTCACTTTTTCAAAAGTCAAAATCACATTAAAACTTATCTCATTTGCATAACAGTTAGTGATAGATCATCAAAGTTTGCATTTAGGATTTAGAATTAGTTAAGTTAGCTTATTTCAGTATTATTATGTCTTAAAACATCAATTACATTCCAGTTCATAAGCTTAAAAGTTCATAATAGTCAAATTTCAAAATCGGATAAAAAGTCAAAAGTGGTAAAAATTGATTTTTGTCAAAACTTTATGGATTTTTCATGGGCTCATTTCTAGTCCAAATTAGTTGAGATTTTGGGTATTTTAACTTCAGTTGGTTGTCTTTCAAGGTACCATTTTAGTAAAATTTTTAGGAATTTTTATAAGCTCTTTTTCAGCTCCTCTTTTGGGTAAGAAGTACCATGTTCTGCATCAGCATACATAAGTCCCAAGTAGCCTTTATTTTTTATTTTTAATTTCTTCAATTTAAGTCCTTATTAGCTGAAATTTTGGACTTAAGCTGTTTGGTTGCTTGTGAACTCCATGGCCATTTTAGTTTATTTTTAGGATTTTGCTAAGCTAGCTTAATTTGAGCTTAAAGTAGCCCCTTAAGGGCTGTTTGGCTTAAGTTCCTTGAAATCTGAATTTGTGCTTAAATGTCTATTGCTTGAGCTTTATTGACCCATTTCAGTTGCATCAGCTTAGTTTCAGATAGACTAGGGTAGTTTTAGCTTATAGTAGCTTATTGGTAGCTTTTAGCTTATTTCAAGTGCTTATTCATTCAAGTAGTGTGTCCAAATCATAGTTCTTATGCTCCATAATCATTTCTGTTAATTTTCCCTAGTTCTCAGTATTATTTTATAATATTCTGGAATTTTTCATATTTTTCACTGTTCATTTGCTATTTTTCTGCATTTTATTTCAGTTTTTAGCATTTTTAATTAGCTTTTTATTCAAATAAATTAGAAAAAGCTCAGAAAAATACAATTTCAATTTTCTTAGTTTTATAATATTCAAAAAGTCATAAAAATTATTTTTCCTGAATTTTATTAGTTAAAATAGATTTTCTAGCATTTTAATTAGTTTTAAATAGTTTTAAATTAATAATAAATAGATAAAAAGTCTAAAAAATATATTTTCAGTTTTAAAATTAGTTTTATAATATTTTAGATTTTTATAAGTTATAATTTCATTTTTCTAGGTTAATTTTATATTTTCTTGTATTTTAGTGCATTTTAAATAATTAACAAATAGTTTTTAATTAATAATAATTAGATAAATAGTTTTAAAAATAATTTTATTTTTCCAATAATTTTCTAGTATAATTAGGATTGTAAAAATGTATTTTTCATATCCGTAGGTATTTTCCTTCTTTATTTTCACGTTTTATTTCGTACGTTACGTAGTTTTTAATTTAAACGTAAGTTTTAGATTATAAACGTTAAACGATTTTAAAAATAGTGATAGCGTTTATTTAATATAATCTAGCTTTTAATTTTCTTTAATTTGCATTTAAGCCCCTGTAATTTACAAACTTTTTCTTTAGGTATAAATATTCCAAATCTTCAAACCCCCTTTCCCATTCAATATCACTCGATCACAGATTCGTCTTACTACAGTGTTCACACCTCGTTGGGACTTAACGACCTGGGGATACACTATATTCCTCTGATCTTAATTGTATTGGTTTTAGACTGTTTGAATTTTATTACGGTTGACCATTCACAAGTGGTTAGCTTGTGTGATATAAACCTGACTGTCTGAAGCCAATCAAATTTTGGCGCCGGCCGACGTGTAGGTTGCCGTTCTACTAATTTGAAGAATCATGATTGTTGAATATACACCCATTGTATATTTACCATCGTTGTCCATATTTCCTTGTTTTCATATAAAACCAAAATTATCGCTGAAGTTAATTGCTGACGATCGACAACAAAAACAATTTTTATTCAAGTTTTCAACAAACACAAAAACCCAAAAAGATTTTCTTTCTTATATTTAAAAATGTTTATCCAAAAATCCAAAAATATCCATCTTTACCTCTCACATCTTTAATTCTATATTTACCCTCTAAACCATTTGATTCTTTCTATGTCTCACCCTCGGGTTGTCAATGGTGTGGGGTCCTTATAATGGTGGTAATTGCCCCGCTTGTAGCATGGTGGAATCGTAAACCGTCTGCTTCTATAACCGTGATCCCTATTCCTACCATAACAAAATCTGATTTATTCCATCGCCTACCACACTGTGACTCGAAGCATCATAAGTGTAGTACTGGTGGTTCACACTACGCCTGGATTGTCAATCGAAACACGCTTGTCTATGAGCGTGTTCCTGATAACAATTATGACTACAACACATATGACTCACGACCACATCGCTTTTATCGTTGTGAGTATTGTGGAGGTCCTCACTCTAGCCTCGGATTGTCAAGGGAACCCATTTCCTTGCAACAATTATACTATACATTTCAAGACCAACCTCCACAAGATCAAATGAATCGTGCACCACCTCAGCCTGAGCTACTTCCTCAAAATCTTCTCCTTGATCTTTTGGATTTAGTGAAAGATTTGAAGGAATCCCAAGATAATCCAAATCAAAAATCCATGGAAGTTTTGTTAGTCAAGAACGGTGCTAAATTAGATTCCCAGATTGCCTTTGAAAAATCTATTAAGGAATCAATTGCAAAAGAAAAAGCAGCCAAATCTAGCTCTCGATTTCGCTTTATTCCTCGATGACAAGGATGATGAGGATAACCTTGATATCCTTCAATTCTATAAAGATTCATCAAGTTCATCGCTTTGAAATTCCTTCCATGAAAAAATCGGGGAGAAAAGACTATGATGGAATTACTAGCGTAAGAACAAATGGAAAGCATAAAACATATGTATGCTAGTCCTTCTCAATCCCCCTCACTGTTGTTATCACACCTGATATTCCCACTCACTCTCCTCAACATGGGGATGAGCATCTTGACACCTGCTCTAAAAGGAATCTGACGTAATTCATAAAGTCTAGTGTTGAGAACCTGTCCCAATCCCTGAGAGTCACAGGAACTTCATCATATGTGATATCCTTTCCTTCTTGAGTGTTCAAAGATCATTTTGAAACTTTCTCTCCAATTTTAGCGATGATTGTAAATCTTATGGAGACATTGAAAGTATGTTGAGGCATCACCCCACACTAATCCTTTCAGGAGTTCACCATGAACTCACTCACATTAGTCCACTTTCATCGAAAGTGACGATGATCTCTTTGATTTCGGGCGATCTGGAGAAATTGAAAGTCTCCTATAATGATCATCATTCACTCATTTCTTCTATTTCCGACTTTCCATTCCTTCTCACTCCTGGATGAGGAAGATGATAACTTTAAGAGGTGATGTTTTTCTTGTGATGAGTCAATTCCAAATAGGATTGACAATACTTACTTGATTCGAGGAGACATCCTTTTCTTGAAAAATCCGTTGATTGAAGAACCGCTTTCCTCCCAAAATTTGTTGCCAATCACCATATAAGCTTCAAATTTAGCTTAAAAATGTCAAAAATGGTGATTTGCTCCTCACTAATGAAGAATGGGATTGCATTGTGATGCACATCTTTATTCCATTTTTCACAGATGGTGTGGTTTCTCGCTCCTCTTTTCTCCTTCGTAGAATGAGGACACTATTTTTGATCCCAGATTTCATTTATCATTTTTGAGCCGGTTCTATGTATATCTCATCGGTGTGGAACTTCGCTAAGCATTTTCAATGTTTATACAAACATCTTGAATGAAAGTCCGATGGAGATTGTCTCTTCCACTTACTCCCCATGAACAAATTATTCGTGGTCGAAATGCTAACACTCTAAGAATCAAAAACAGTAGTTAAACATGGGTTTTCACCCGTGTACAACTTTAGTGTGGGGAGATGCCCCACATGTTGTGTATATATAAAAAAAAAAAAAAAAGAATAATTGTTGTGTTTCTACACTTGGCTAGTAATGTTATCTTTTTACATTCAAGGATTCGGCATAATAGTCGGGACTTTGAATATTGAGGACAATATTCATTTCTGGTATGGGAAATTCTCGCGAATTTGATCATAAATGTACCATTTTAGTCCCTTTTTCCCCCAAAATGGCCAAATTAAAAAAAAATTAGTGGAAGTACTATGTACTAAACACAACAAATGGTAATCAGCCCACCATGTCTAACCCACAAAAGGATTGGCTAATCCAGAGCAAACTGCCTGGTAAAGATTTATCAAATCCGTTGACTACTTGCAATTTGCCTAAAATTGTATGGTGTTCACCACCATATCTTTAATTAAGAAGAGTTGGCTAACCCGCAGTTTATGGCTTGTAAAGTGCTTGGAAATCCATAATTGTTAATCGACTCACCAAAGATAATATTAATAATTTATCTAAGAGTTACAGTCCGAATAAATCCAAGCTCGTAAAGACAAATCAAAACCGTTGAAAGTCGGTGATTTGCTTCAAAATCATTGGTTATCATTGTAAAATTGGTTCTTACTTGAACTAAAACAATCAAGCTACCCGTATAATGGTTTTGGTAAAGAGATAAAATCCATTAAGTTTTCTCAAAAGATTGCTAGGACTAGAAGTAATCTTCTAGTGCTGGGATCGATGAGTGTCTAAATACTATCATTTTTGTACCATCTATCGCAAAACATCCTAAAACACTCGAAGTCATCAAAATGATGAAAATACAAACAAGTGTTTAGTGTTTTAAATGCAAAATACCAAAATCCATGAAAACGTATTAAGTTTTGCATATTTGGCGCTTTTAGTCCCCCAAGTTTCAAAAGTTGTCAAAAATGTACCCCCGGTAAATCAAAATTAAGCAAAATATCATTTAAGGACCATGGATTCAAAAGTTGTCAAAAACAAACCCTTCAAAGTTTAAAATCCCAATTTACAACTTTGGTCCCTCAACTTTACAAAATGTCAAAATCGTACCCCTGGTGTTTAAAAAGTGAAAATTATCAAATATTATCCTTGTACTAATCATAAATGGCAGGATTGGTCCTTATTATAACTTTGGAAATGGCAAGATCACCTCAAGTTCGCCATATTACATAAAAGGTCCTCGTTTAATCTATACCAAACTGCACCTATATTAATCCAAACCCAATCCCTTTAACCCGCCTAGCCCAATCCTAACCCAAGCCCAACTCCTTCGTATATTAAACCGGTCAAATAGTCAAAACCCGCCAAAACCAAAGGATACTATTCATCTTCCTCACAAAACCCTCGCCAAAACCATACCAGCTTCCACATCTCGGTTTTCTATCACCCTTATCTCCCCAAATGTAAAATCACCTTTCCACCTTCCCCTAACACCTCCATTATCCCACCAAATTGCATTAAATGGGCCAAACCCTCGCCAAAGACTTTTCCGCCAAAATGACAAATGGATGGTTTTGATGAAATCAAGAATCCAATGGTTGGTAAATAGCGGAAAGATTTGTGTCGCATACAAACTCAAAAAGATCAATATAAATCAAGAAAGGAGCAGTATGGAGACATATGTAGAGAAGTTTAGCTTTTACTTGTCGAGGTAGTGTAATAACTTAAATTCCAAAGATAAGATTTTATACTTTTGGTGAACAACTCCCTGACTTTAGGAACGCATTCTTAAGGTACTTTTTCGTGTAGCCTTCGAATCTTTTTCGCTCAGTTCCTCTTGACGGTGATTTTCATGAATTCTAACATAATGCCGTATGTGATCAAAGAAAGAAATTCAAATTTTGTTGAGCACGCTTTTCTTCCGACTTGTTTGATGCCTTTGGTAATCCGCTCATGAGCTTGAGAAATCCAAGATTTAGATGGTTTCTTCACTGATTTGGATGATGATTTGGTTGACTTCTTTGATGGTGGTGATGATGTGGAAGATCAATGATGATGAAGAGATATGAGGAGACTCTCGATCCTTCTGAGGTTCGAGAGGTTTCTTCCTTTGATCGCGCAGACTATCTAGGAGAAACGATCATAATCAACATCTTTATCTTTTCTCGACTTCTCGCTTCCGTTCCTCAAACTCATAATCAATAGTATCCTCCACAAGCTTTTGCTGTTGCACAAGAGTGGTGGCACCAGCTCCCTTATCGGGTTGATTAACCGCATCGGGAGATGGTTCAGAGTGTGGCACACCACTTGATCCTCCAGGACCACCCATTTGGTCTTTAGCAAATTCTTTAGCTTTGTGTTGGTGTCTAAGGAATTTGATCGTCTTCTTGTATACATTTTCCGGTGGCTCTTCATAACTTCTCCGAAGCTTTCATCATAAGGTACAAGTACATGAGTCTTCCTTGCCATGTTCGCCTATTGACTAGGAGGTTTTGGTAATGATGGAGAGTCATCCTTGCGCTGCATAGGTGATCTCCTCGTCTCGGATTGTGTTTCTTCGAGCTCTCGCCCAAAAGCTTCTTTGCGTTCGTGTAGGAATAGGTCAGCCTTCCTTACGGAACAATCCTACGAGGAGGATTCCTTTGGGAAGCTTCCTATAAGTATCTCAGACTTGTAACATTTCCAAAGATCGCTTCTTTCCGGTCCTCCCAGTAGGTGTACCGTAAGATTTTTCATCAAAATGACCAACTTTGCCTTCTTTTACGGCTAACCGATACCTTTTATATGTTTCAAGCTTTTTGATTTCTAGTTAGGAGGTGATCGTGCACGACTGTTTCTTTGTTGACGATTCTTTGATTCTCACGCATAATATGGGTTCACCAATATGTCGGATTATCCGGTCATTGAGCCTCATGGGGATATCGTGATGAAGTCCAAGTGCTCTCTCGATCAACAGCTTTGGTATCCGACATAGGGAATCTTGGAGCCAAGCTTCTGTGAAAGAGATCATGTCCTCCCATATCGCTGCTTCGATTTCAATGTCCTTCTTGTTGATCAACGACTGAAAATTTGCGCCCATGAGCTTGGGATGCTCATAGCCACCGCCACCTACCGTGAGACCGATTTGGTGATGATCATGTAGAGTGTTCTCCATGGTTGAGGAATATACTATCTCCACGCAGTGCTTAGTAATGATTCCCGAAGCTTCATCATAACCAATATCTATCAAGAATTTGATTGCTCTTCAAGAGGGTAGCAAAGAAGTCGGTTGAGCGATGTCGTGAATGATGAGAACAACCCGTAAGTCGCAGAGTGATAGTGACTTGTTTGTGATTAAGTGTCACATTCATTCATCGCATTTGACCATGATCCTCTCGCATAGAATCCTGAATTGTTGAATGTAGACCGAACTGCGGGCGAGTGTGAGAGCATGTTCTCGTAGGGATGATTCCTCGAGAATATCCAATCGCAATGAGACAAGAAGATTCCGAGCATGTAGGTGTCAAAGTCAACCCTAAGGTTGTTCTTTCCAATCTTCTGATAACCCTCGAAAGATATCAGAATTGTAAGAACTTCGATGCATCCACATTCATTTGTTCACCCATGTCGATCTCAAATAACATTAGCCAAAAGAACCAACATATGGAAGACATAGTGTTAGTCAACAGAAGGTCTTATTGTCTAGTTATTGAATGTACAAAGTCAATGATTGTTACGAGTCCTAAGTCACTTGTTTGTCAATAGTTCAATGATCGCGGAAATGTTTCGTGAGTCAGTTAACTTTAAGTTTTAAAGTTTATGTTATCACTTATTGTTCACAACATATCAAACGCTTAAGTTTATTAGTGACATTATTGGATTCGTGACGTTATGATTAGTTTATTTACAAGTTTGTACACGAAACAATTCATTATGAAGGTCAATCCGGCTTGCGTAGTTTTGGCAAAGTTAAGCGCAAAATGTGAGTTACATACGCCAGTAGGGGAAAGCTATGCGTAGGATCCTAACTTACGCGTAAGAAATGTTACGCTAGAGGGAAAGGGGACCTATATGTAGAGCTTACGCCGTAGGTATATATACCTTACGCGTAAGGCTTACTCGTAAGAGTGACCTTTGCGTAGAGGTCATCACGCATATCCTTCACAGATACGCCAGAGTCCCATTGTAGAACCTACACGCTGCATAGTTATGCGAGAATTATTCACGCGATAACTTGACTACGCCAGTAGGTAATCCTTATGCGTGAGTTTCAAATGACCTTGATTCTCAATATTATGCGTAGCAAAGCTCGAAATAAGTTCATCAAATCATCAATATTAACACAAAACTTCATTTTATCAACAAAACATGGCACATGAATCATTCCAGAGTCATATCACAGAGGTCAAAACCCTAAGGGTTAAGAATTACGCTGCATGATTTTTAACCATCGGATTTGCACCATATTAATTCTGGTAGGTCTAGAGTGTTGTTAGAGTCTATAGGCCAAGTATTAACATCTAATTCCTTGAGAATCAAAATTACCCAAAGTCATGAACATTAAACCCTAATTCCAAATTGTTAAACAATTAGTGTTTCAGGGTGGTTAACAACCATGGAAATCATCAATTCAACAACATATGACCATAACCCAACAATCTTGACCAAAAACACTTCACATTTGAAAAAACCCAAATCGACACATAAACCCTAATTTTCAAAAATCATTAATAAGTGTTTCTGGGTGGATTTTAATGGTTAAAATGGTGTACTTGATGTATAAGAAACGTTTTGACACTATCCATTTAACCAAAAACACACACATAATGATTATGTGTTCATACGCTATGCGAGAACACATAATCACTGTGAATATACTTTTTAGCCGTTGGATTTGCATGAAATTAAAAACCTTAGCTTAAAAACATGTTAAGATCATTAAAACACTTACAAAATGATGATCAAAACAACGAATTTCTTGGTTCAATCTTAGCGTAGGATGAATAGGTTGGTATTAAATGTGAAGTAAAAAGTAGGTGGGAGTTGTTTTTATTAAAAATAACTTTAACATTTTGACAGCTTTTGGTCCCTCACATTTTTCCTTTTTCATACAAAGCCATTTAACTTCCATTTTGTTACCAAACAAAGATTTTAAGAGAAACTTTGACTAACACTCCCCTCAACTTGATAAATAATGAAAGGTTATAAATTTTAGTCCGAGGAGTGTCTTTAACCGTAAAAGTTTACCACCAAAAAGAAACAACCGAGATAAGATAACATGCAAGTATTACTGATGATTTGAAAAGCTAAAGTTATATTTTTCTCCCCTCAACACTTGATCGAAAAAATATTGAATTTTGAAAGATTATAGTGTTGACGAAAGAAATGTACTTGCCATGTTGAAAGAAAAATAGATTAGAAGAATATTTTTGTTGTTTTATCGTTTTATATTTTGTGTATTTTGTTTTTGAAAAATTATTTACAAAAGAGATTTTGGTGTTTGACAGTTTTAAGATCGCTTTTAGGAGGTCATCCAATTCCTCTTGAGTCAAACACCTCATACCAATCCGTTGGACCAACTCATTAAACCTAGCGGGAGGCAAGGCTTTGGTGAGAAGATCTCGCCAATTGGTATTACTCCACAAAATATAATTCAACAGTACCTGCTCCACGCGGATCCTTGATGAAATGATATCGAAGATCGATGTGCTTTGATTTCGAAAGTGCAAAACCAGTTGCACGAGATTGCAATGGCACTCGATTGTCGAAGACATCGGATTCTCGTCAAATACGTAACCATCATCTTTGAGTTGTGTTCTCATCCAAATGACTTGAGCACAACACGTAGACATGGCTACATATTCTCGCTTTGGTTGAGGACATCATGTACAATCCTCGCTTCTTCGATTGCCATGACACCCGCTATCACCAAGAAATTGTAAAGCTCCCAGGTACTTTTCCGTGAGTCTAAGCATCCCGCGTGGTCAGCCTCAAAAGCGATTAGTTCAAAACCGTAATCCTTCGGATACCAGATCACCAAGTTAATGGTTCCCTTGATGTATCGGAGGATTCTTTTAGCCTCAGAGAGGTGGGTTTCAGCTGGTCGCGACTGATAACGGGAGCATAGATAAACGGCAAAGACAATATCAGGTCCGCTAGCTGTTAGATACATGAGAGACCCAATAATACTTCGGTATTTTGTAGGGTCCACCAATTTCCCATGTAAATCAGCGGCTAGCTTCTTGGTATGAGCCATTGGTGTGGCATAGGTGTCACTGGTTTTCATTCCAAATTTGTTTAACAATTCAAGGGCATATTTGGACTGACTCAAGAAAATACCACGGTGTGATTGATGAACTTGCAACCAGAAAGAATGTGAAGTTCACCCATCATTAACATTTCAAAATTTTTCTTCATTAGTTTTGCAAAAGCGATTGAAAACTTTTATGTGTAGACCCAAAAATGATGTCATCCACGAAATTTGAACAATTAAGATATGTGCCCCGTGATATTGTATAAAAAGAGTTGGGTCAACCAACCCTTTGGTGAAATTATTAGCAATGAGGAAAGATGATAGCTTATCGTACATGCCCGAGGAGCTTGTTTGAGACCATACGAGCTTTGTTCGCTTTGTAGACGCGGATTCGAAACTCGTGATCAACGAATCCATCCGGTTGGTCGACATAAACCGCTTTAAGTTGTCCATTGAGAAACGCAGCTTTGACATCCATCCGATAGACCGCCATATTCATATGAGCCTAACGCTAGAAATATCCCCTCAAGACGAGCAACCGGAGCAAAAGATTCTTCAAAGTCTATTCCCTCTTCCCGACGATAACCCTTAGCCACCAGACGTGACTTATTTCGGATAACATTTCCTTCAAGATCCAATTTGTTTTTCCAAATCCATTTTAGACCAATGACGTTGGTCTTTCAACCAGTTCCCATACTTCAAGACGCTTGAATTGGTTGAGTTCTTCTTGCATGGATTCAATCCAGTTGTCTTTTGTCATTGGCGTTTTGATGTTTTAGGTTCGATTGGCGATTAAAGTGCATAAATGCAATGTTCACCGCCTCGTGTGAAGACGCTTGTCTCGTAACGACAGGTTGATTCGGGTTGCCAATAATGTTTTCCAGAGGATGGTCTTTCGTCCATCTATGTGTGGAGGGTTGATGTTGATATACATTGTGCGATTCCGAGGATTCAAATGGTTTGTTGAAGATTCCGCGACATCCGTGCGCAGCTCATTAGCAAACGGGTTGAAGAACGATTTGGATCAAAATCGCAGGGGGGTACTACATTCGTAATATCATCAGCCTTCATCATTGTTGGAAGCGGTTTGTTCAACCGCTGTGGTGGAGTCAATCGGTGTAGGTGCATCCGCAAAGGTTGTTGTAGCGTGTGTATCGTATAAGAGTATTATCGTTGAGCAAATGAAACAATGGATACACCGAGCACGCTCATCAATATCACACCAAATGAGCAAATAACCTTTCCATTTGTTGACGAAAGTGGCTTTGTTCATTGGATGATGGGGTTTGGGGAAGTTTAGCGGTTGTGTCCGGTTCCAAGTCAGTATACTCGTAGCCATTTCCGTAAGTTCATCAAAATGAGCATGAATCGCTTCCATCAACCGCTTTGTACGACGATTCCGATTCGGAAACCTTTGAATTATCACAATATTCAATAAAGACTCCAATGTCAGCTTTGGCTTTGAGCTTTCCAAAGTCATCACGATCATTATTCGGATAGCAAAGAGATCCAAATACATGAAAGTGTTTTAGATTCGGTTTTCTGCTATGGACGAGCTCGAAAGGTGTTTTGTTGTGGCGTTTTGTAATCATAGAACGGTTTTGAGTATAGCATGCAAGAGATATACCATAAGTAACTGAAGTTTAGCATTGATTAACATTGTTCTTGCACTTCCACTAACGCTCGTTTCGCTTCGACAACCCGCTTTGTTCTCGTGTACGCAATAGATGTTTGATGCTTAATTTCTCATAGAATTCACGAAGAGTTTGATTAACAAATTCGCGCTCTATTTGTTCTCCGATTATCTAACGGGTTTGTGAGTTGAACTTGTATTTTCGTGAGAAAGGTGATGATCATCGTGGAGCTTGATCTTTGCTTCAAGAAAGTAGACCCAAGTCCGCCAGGAATAGTCATCAACAATTACTAAGATGTAGCGTTTGCCATTGATCGCTTGCACGCCAGATCGGGCCACACAAATCCATGTGAAGAAGATGAAGCACATGTCGAGTGTTCCACCTTTGAAGAAAAATGAGCACGAGTGCTTTTGCCTTGTTCACAAGTTGAGCAAAGGTGATCTTTAGAATACCAAACCGGGAGTCCTTCAACTAGTTTGTGTCGAGCAAAGTAGGTGATGGTTTGAAAGTTTAGATGTGAGAGACGGTGCCAGCCAGATTTTGTTGATGTTGCCTTTGAAAGTAAACATATGGGAAATGAAGCAACCATGTCTTTCATAGAGATAGTGTAGAGACTAGAATTACGATCCGACATAAGGTCATTTCCTTGTAGATCACTTAATGAAACAAGTTTTCTCTAAAGCAACCTCCAAATCTCCATCACAAACCGACTCCATCAAAACAGATTATGACCGAGGCCTTCCACATAGTAAACCCCGCTAATTTCGATGTTCCCATTGACATAGTCTCCGTAGCCCATGATAGCCGCTGGTGATCATTCCCTAACCCGACAAGCCAATGAACTTTGCAATAAAGTTTGATAACAGTTTAAGATTGCCCGTCATGTGTCGGGAACATCCGCTATCAACAATCCAGAGAATGATCTCAGACACCGCATTACAATACTGCATCTAATACGATGGAATAGAAGTAGATTTGGAACCCGAAATGTTAGAGGGTTCCGTGAAAGGTTATAGTAGATATATACACATCAATAGCTTTAGGTATCCACTTAAATCCTAGTGTGTTATATATCCATTTCTCCCATCTCCAACTAGTATTTGCTTTAGTCTTAGTGAATGCACTAGGTGGTACTACATTCCTAGGAGGTGAAACTGGAGCTACAGTGGACAAGAATGCGCTTAGAATCTAAAGATGGCCCAAGCAATGCACTTAGAAAGATTAGTGGGCCTAGAGGTATTCGGTTCTTAGGATTCCTTAAACGAGAGATGATAGCTTTAGCAACACATTTATCATGGCAATCGGAATTCATACTTTTACCACAAATAACACAAGGTGCATCGATCAATATCAAAAGTACTTAACGGTTTAGCATTCGCTACATCACTATTTCTATTACATTTGCCGGACGCAATATCTATAGTGGAGGCAACGCGAGTCTTATTCATAGTCCTAGGGTGTTCTTCTACTTTAGCATTCTTGATTGATCTTTTCTTAGGTCGCAACTTCCTATTCTTCGATTGTGCTCCTAGGTCGCGGAAGCGGACGCTTGGAAAAGGCTCAACTATTCCTCGCTTCAAGAGAAGGAAGCACGCTAGCTACTTGTGATTTGGCAAGAGAGATTCTAGGTTCATGAGTACTAAGTGTTATCGGCTAATCTCTTAATGATTGTTGGCAGAAGTTGTTCATACTTTCCTAACATTTCTCTTAACTTGAGGATAGTGTGAATCGATCTTGATTTTCGTACCAACATTTCCAAAGAAAATGCATAACTTCCTTAGTGTGTGCAAGATAATTATCAAGTTCATTTGATGCTTCATCACGAGTCTTTTTGAGTAAATCAAATATGACACCATATTCCTTTTAACTTTTACAAGTTCTTGTTCATATTTTGAGATTTGACACTTAAAAGACATGTTTTGATCATCCAATTGCTCAATTTTAGGATCAAGATTTTGCACGAATCGAAGCATTTTGTGTTGAAAAGCAAGTTGTTGATCGTGAATATCTTTTTGACACCAATTAAGACACGTATTGCATTTGAAAGTTCGCTTGACAATCGCTTGTTTTCAACTTTTAAGGACTCGACCGCACATTTATCGTGTTCTCAACATTTACCACGTATTCAACAAGATCGCAGAGGTATGATCAAATGCATATGACAAAGAATTCAATAGCACAACATTATGGACATCAAAGATGTATGACATCTTCCAAGAGTCGATCAACATCTTTTCTCAACGCTTTTACGCTTAGTATTAGAAATAGATGTTTCTCGTTTCTCAAAACGACCTTCATCACTCTAAGTTCCTTATGAAAATCCTTTTCCCATGCTAATGCACAATTTTTCAAATTTTTAACATTAGGTAAAAGATTTTTCTGAAAAATGTCTCTTTGTTCTCGCTCCAGAGGCTATTGAAAAGTGATCAATTTTGATTTCGTAATGATATTCTATCTCATGTTGTAAAGTTTTGAGGTCAGCCATGAAAATGTCAAAATATCTAAGAATTTTTGATTTTCGTGTTTTGAATTTACTTCACAGATGGAAGGTAAAGGACCATAAATTTGTGCATAATCTGGTTGGGGATTAACATTAGAAGACTCGTGTGTTTTATGATAACCCTGGTGTGTTAGAAGAACTGCTGTGACGAAGTGACCGCTTTTGAATAGTTAAAAGGTTTGTTGTAAACAACTTTTTCTAATTTTGATCGACTCGCCTTCGTGATCTAATTCCTCTTGACGATGATATTCAACAACACTCATAAATGTAATTATCAACTTTATATTCTGTGACCGAAACTTCAGATTTGGTTTGAATGCTTTTGTTGAAAGCTTAGGTTTGTAATCGCTAAGATTCGTCCATATCCATTTGGATTTGGTTTTAAAGTAAACTTTTCAATGTCTGTGACCGACTCGCCATGTTTGTAAACAAAGCTTTTAAACTCTTTAAGTTTGTTTTCGATGATTTCTTCAAGATGATCATCTATTCGCTTCGTTGAATGCTTTTTGTATGCAGAGAATCGTTTTTGACAAGTTAAAAACTCAGCTTTAGCTTTTTGATTTTCCAAGGTGAGAGCGTTAATTTGCTTTTTATGTTCATGTTTCAGCTTGTTCTATTTCGCATAACAAAGCATTCTTCAAGCGCTAGATCACGATCCGTTTCTAAATATTTTTCGCTTTGATAAGATTTGGCAAAGGTCGCTTCAAAACCGCTTTCACGCTTTTTCGAGTTTTGAAAAGTTGAGTTTCTTTTGTAAACATTCAAAATCCTTGGTTAACAGTGCATTTTTGCATTTCAAGTCCCGATTAATGGCATGACATTTTTCCACTATGGTTTGTTGGTCTTGTATTAAACGAGCAAAATCGGGATGAGGCAAAAGTTCGGCGTGTTCAACGTGAGTCTCAACATGATCATTACCGAGATCTTCAAGTATAACCACGGAGTCAATTTGATTATCAAGGGAAACCGTTTGGTCATCTTGATCGCCAAATATAACTACGGGTCTAGTTGAAAATCGCTCGAATGAGATGTGGATGGCTCATTTTGAACATTCGAGTCCTTGATTCGGATGTCTGGATAGTGATCGTGATGTTGGCGGAGATAGTGATCGAGATGATATGGTTTGTTCGGTACCGAGACAAGCCATGCTGTCATACACCGGGCCTCGTGTCACTCATGTGTAACTCATGCATATTAGCCATCAACATAATAAATGCATTGGCCCGCAAGTCCTCCATATCATCATCCGAACCAGATTTGCCATAAAACGTTTTGTCTCGGAGAGATCCACCAGCCTTCATCCTTGAGCCAAAAGAAGAGCTCTTTGAAATAAGCACGCCCCTAGTCCTTGCTTTGGGCATGCATTAGCCAGTGTCCCTTCTCATTGCAGCTTGTGAAGACCATTCAACCCATTCGAGTCCTGCTCCACCACTCGAGCCTATTGTTATTCCTACCCACAAAGATTAAACCCCTTCACCACCATCCGATCAACCATAACCACGACTCAACTTCAACTCGCCCATTGTTCACAATACCTTGATTCCTTGTATTAGATGAGGAACTAATACGGTTGTTGGATTTGTTGGTATAACGGCTAAAGGCATTAGCAATCATAGCAAATCCTTGTTGCTTCGAACGGATCAGATTCCTCATTAGCTTGAGCATTGTTGTTGTTGTATGGAACCAATTGAGTTTGTTGAGATGGAGGTTGTGAAGGATCATGTGGTGTGATTGTAGCAGCTTGGTTGAGTTGCCGGTTGAGGAGAATAACCGCTTTGAGCATATAAGGCAAGTTGTTGATTTTCCGGATGTGTCTGTGGAGCAATTTGAGCACGGAGAATCCTTTCCCTATCAACTTCCTTTTCATGAGGCTTCAAGTAATCGCACAACAATCCATATGTAGATTGATGCATGTTTTTCGCTTGATGGAGAAAAATGACATACTTCTCCCATTCGTGACCAAGACTACTCAGGAACTTAGTATTCACCGCAATTATTGGCATGATGATGTTGTGTTTATCCAAATCATTGATGATGTCCTAAAATCGGTGATGATAGACTTAGTGTCTCTCCGTGTTCAATCATGAAGTGTTCATAAGCCAAGTAAATTTTGGATTCCAAATCTTCCCGATTGAGTATTGATCCTTCCATAAGAAGATCTAATATGATCCCACATTTTCTTTGCGCTTTTTGAGCATCAACACTACAAAGAATTAGGTTTGGTAATCCTAAGAGGATATATTCCATTGCAAGCTCATCTGCTTCATAGTGTAGAAGTTCTTGAGGATTCAAGTCCGCAATGAGAGCAATGTTCGCTTGTTCATCTCTTGGTGGAATGGCATTTGGATCTCCTGTACAATGACAAGAGGCATCTCAAATGGAACTTCCAAGATAACCTTCTTTAAGAACTTTCCATGTGGCTTCTTTAGATCACAAAACCTAAAGAACCTTATCACCCATTGATCGTAGTTTCGGAGTGAGCATTGAGGTCTATCAAGTGATCCGGCCTCATGAATTGATTGTTGGTTGCTTAAAGTTTCAAACATCTTTGCAAACCAAGTGGGTTCCTTCATAGTGATCCTTGATGGATGTTGATTAAAGTCATTTGTGTACAGTTGAACTTGAAGACTTGGTGGTGGTTGAACCATTTGAGGTTGTGGATTTGCAACAAGTTGTGGAGTATGTTGTTGGTTAAATTGTTGTTGATAAATTGCTTGTTGTTGATTCCATTGTTGATGTTGTGGAGTTAGTTGTTGTTGTTGAGGATAAGTGTAAAGGAAATAGTTAGAGTATGGTGGTTGTGACATGTTGAAAACTTGTGTTGGTAAAATGGATCTTTGTAGTCGAATGAACCTTAGTTGATGAAGTGTCCTTAGGCTTAGAAAGACAAGAACCAAGTAGCACTTATGCGTAAAACACCAAAGTTACTGCGAACAATAAGGAGTTACGCGTGAGGATTTAGCTTACGCGAAGTAGGAAAAACAAAGTTAAGTAGACAACAAAGTTAGCGAGAAAGTTAGCGTAGGATTTTCTTATGCGTAAGACTAGGCTTAGCGTAAGAAAATCTTAGCGATTTCTACGCAGTTTTATGCTTATATGTAATTTTAGGTTTTGCTCAAATGATCTTTACACTATCACAAAGGCAAAAGATATCCAAAGTCGACGATTTTGACTTATCCAAGTAAGAAAACACGAATAAACCACTTAAAATGAAGATCAAACCAAGGAAGCACTTACGCCATAGGATTAGGGTTTTACTACGCCGAAGATTACTCGTAATTTTGATTTCAGCCAAAAGTGTTTCTAAACCAGTTTTTGTGTGATAAAATAGCTTCAATAACACCAAAAGACACAAAAGTGTGAAACTTGATGAACCAAAGCCTTAAAATGTTTAAGTAGAACTACAACTACCTAATAAAAACTAGCTCAAAAACAATGATCCACGCATAAAGTTTGAAACTTTTGCCAAAAACAAGTATTTTAACACCTTAAAACGTTGAAAGTACAAGAATCTTGATTAAAAAGTGTAAAAACAAGTTTTGCTTAACCAAAGAATACTGAACTTTACGCTACAGAAGACCAAAAAAAACTTCAAAACAAACTTGTTCACCCAACTATTTGCATTGATACCACCGTTAGGTCACAAGGTTTACCACACAAGCTTATAAGAAAGATAGAGAGGCAATTGAACAAGTATCCAAACACACACACACGAGTACTTAGACTAAGTAGGGCGAGGTATGTGAAAGAGAGAATAACTTGAACAACCAATATCGAGCCTTGTTGAATTAATTCCTGTCCTTATTCAGTGTTATTAGTTACTCATATGTAATAGCAATATTTTTCCTTTTATGTTGTTATTTACTCAGTTTTGTATGCCTACAAGCTTTAAGCCCAAGCCCAATATAAAGGAACTAACTGTGAAGTATGCTCCTGCCTTCCTCCTATAAATTAGGCTTATTATTATAATTTTTTTTAAATCAATGGCATTTCAGAAATACCCGCACATATACAAAAACTACTATGCTTGCAAAACCACTCTGCTTGGGTACTTTATTATTTGTTAATGTCCTCGGTGGTTACCTGTATTGTGGGAAACGTTCGGTAGAGCATCAGAAGTTGCGTATTTAAACTTTGTTATCACCAGATCCCTGGATAACTATGTTAAATGAATTCGTTGATGTCCCACATTTAAGCTTTTTGGTATCGCTAGGCTGCTCATCTTAATAGTGGATGAATAATTTTAAATTAGTTTTATCAACATATATTTCGCCATTCATATCATAATTTTTTATATTATATAATCATTGTTAATTATTTCACACATTATTGTTAATAATACTGTTAATAGTTTACATTGCTACAAGCCGACGCGCCACACAGAATATAATTAAACCATCTGCTAATTACCACCGCTATTAACACATTGTCATTTCCACACCACTATCACAAAAATCAAAATTGTAAAAAAAATCTTCAAAAATTTTTTTTGATTTTTCTTTTTAAAAAATTTCAATTTTTTCGGAATAAAATTTTTTTCAAAAAAAAATTTTCGAAATATTTTTTTTTCAAAAAACAATTTTCGGAATAAAATTTTTTTCAAAATATTTTTTTTCCAAATTTTTTTCGAAATTTTTTTTTCAAAATATTTTTTTTCAAAATATTTTTTTTCCAAATTTTTTTCAAAAAAACTTTTTCGAAATATTTTTTTTCCAATTTTTTTCCAAAAAAGATTTTTCGAAATAAAACTTTTTTCAAATTTTTTTTTGAAATATTTTATTTCGAAAATATTGAAAATTTTTAAAAAAAAATCAATTTTTTTTTTATTTTTTTACAATTTTTTGATTTTTGTGGTGATTGTGTGCCTGGGTGGTGGCGGTTGTGTTGTGGTGGTGGTTGGTGCGTGTGGTGATCGGGTTGTGGGCGGTGGTGACGCTGAGACGGGTGATTGGTGGTGGTAACCGCGGCGTGATGGTGGTGAATGGCTGGGTATGGTGGTGGTGGTGGGTGGTGGCAGGTGGTGGCAAAGCATAAGAGTAAGTGGTGGTGGTGGTGTTGGTGGTGGTGGGGACTAACTTAGGTTATGTATAAAGGACTAATCCGGTAATTTTTTTAACCGAAATTATGTATTAAGGACTAAAGGTGCAATTGTTTTGTATTGAGGATCACCCGTAATTGCATAACCGTCCCTATGATTTAAAGAATGGACGCCGCATCAATTATTGGCCAAAAGCGGCTAAATGTGTAACTTAACTAACCATTTAACGCAAGCAACCTGTGGACCAAAACGATAACAAAGTTTCGCCATTGTGACGCCTCAATTAGCCAACCACTGTGGACGCTTTTGAAATCTAGGCAAACCACAGTGGACGCATTTTTGTAATTTACTCTATTTGTTATATAGCACATAATATTTGTTGTCAAAAAGTACATCACCAAGCATTAACGTCTTCTTTCCCAATCACTTTCTTCAATATAATTTGTTTAACAAAATCTTTCTTTCTTCTTTTGGCCTATCGACTTCACATCTTTATCCCAATCATTCGGCTTTGCTTAGAAAATATGTCCACAATATCTCACTTGATGTTCTAACTAGATATCATCCTGAAGCTGCCTCCTAAGTCTATACCCAAAATAACGAGTGTTTCAGTTACGGAAGCTAGTATAGATTGTGAAGCTTCATCTTTAATTTGTTCAAATTTTAATGATGGTGTTTATTTACGCTTAACATTCGATATGGGTTACCAAGGTTTTGTGTTAGCTTTAGATGAACAAATTTTGGACTACTACGCCACTAATACGATGCATGCTTTCATCTATGATTACGCTTGGCAATTCTAGCTGGCCTTGTGTTTTGTCTATGGTTCCACCTAATGCAAGCTATTTGGAACCCAAGAATCAAAAAATCACTGCAAGATTTTGTCCTTGCTTACATGCATCAAATCGAACGCCAAAAGATTTGTTTTGTTTTACCGCCCCTATCCCGACACTCTTGACCCACATCGCGGAAGGTCTCCTATCCCGCCAAAGTGGTTTCTCGTATGTGTCCGCTTTTTCTTTTGAACTGCATTGCAAAATAATCATTGAAAAATTTCCCCACCCCCTCGTGAAAACTATCAAATTGAAACGTAAAGTCATGCAGCTTGTAGGTCGCTTATCTATTGACCGAGTGAAAAGTTAACTAATGAGTACGTGTTATTTACAAGATTATATATGTTGATTTTTTATTTAAACCAACCAATTTAAAGTTATAGACCTACCGCAAGATTTTAAAAAATGAACTCCCGCCCATTCAATGTTTTCATCTTGAACCTCTAGTGATTTTGGGACGCATCATTGGTGAAGATATTCCATTGTTTCATGGATGGTTGTTGGACGCCAATTATAACCATAACATCATTTGTAGTTTGCTCCGCCATCCCCTACCCAATATTCTGGCTATTTGCTCTCAAGTTTACAAAGGATCAAGCCCACACAGTGGAAGTGTACAAAGCAAATCATTCGGCTTCTGTATTTATGTACAACAAAAAAACTTGAATTATTTTGTCGCATAGAATGTTAGAGATGGATCTTTCTACATCGCCCCATACAAAGAATCTCTTCTTTGTTAAATCACTCGCACTATGCCGCTTATAGTATGTTTTATTTATAACTTACCATTCTATTAATGTTTTATTTTTAACTTACACCATTATATTTCATGTTCAACAGTTTGTTCGCCATAGTTAGGGATCATGCTTAATGGGAATGAAGTTTCGTGGTTTTAGTACTATGCTTTGTACTTGGAAGCGAAGCATGAGCTGTTAGTTTTTTCAAGGATTCTGCAATTTATAAATCAATGGTTATATATTATGTAACCATTAAACTCAGCAAGTGCAGTAATCGTAATATGTAGTAGGTTGTCCCATGAAACGTTGTATGTCAATGTATTTACTATCTCCTAGTGTTCTTTAATGTCCATACATTTTTGTTTAATCAGAACTATAAATGTTCTAATAAACAATGTGACAATCCATCGCTGTAAATAGGGCAATTCTTTTCCTATCGACTTCTTTATAAACCAAGGAGTCCTTCTTAGTTGTTAGCACCAGATTCTAATCAACTAATAACTACCAAC